>CM059811.1:30842578-32042578 GCA_030435695.1 Brachymystax lenok tsinlingensis | reverse complement strand
GGATAGCGTCGGACAATAACATTGATGTATACACTGATTCGGTGAGCGAGTTTATTTGCAAGTGCATCAGTGATGTTGTACCCATAGCAACTATTAAATTCTTCCCCAACCAGAAACTGTGGATTGATGGCAGCATTCGCGCAAAACTGAAAGCGCGAACCACTGCTTTTAAATCAGGGCAAGGCAACCGGAAAAATGACGAATACAAACTGTGTAGCTATTCCCTCCGCAAGGCAATCAAACAAGCTAAGCGTCAGTATAGAAACAAAGTAGAGTCGCAATTAAACAGCTCAGACACGAGAGGTATGTGGCAGGGTCTACAGTCAATCACAGACTCCAAAAAGAAAACAAGCCCCGTCGCGGACCCCGATGTCCTGCTCGGCCCGTTTCCAAAACCTGCGGGCTCTCCTTCACCTCAGCCAACGTGAGTAAAACATTTAAACGTGTTAACCCTCGCAAGGCTGCCGCCCCAGACGGCATCCCTAGCCGCGTCCTCAGACCATGCGCAGACCAGCTGGCTGGTGTGTTTACAGACATATTCAGTCAATCCTTATCCCAGTCTGCTGTTCCCACATGCTTCAAGAGGGCCACCATTGTTCCTGTTCCCAAGAAAGCTAAGGTAACTGAGCTAAACGACTATCGCCCCGTAGCACTCATATCCATCATCATGAAGTGCTTTGAGTGACTAGTCAAGGATCATATCACCTCCACCCTACCTGACACCCTAGACCCACTCCAATTTGCTTACCGCCCCAACAGGTCCACAGACGACACAATCTCAATCACACTGCCCTAACCCATCTGGACAAGAGGAATACCTATGTAAGAATGCTGTTCATCGACTACAGCATTTAACACCATAGTACCCTCCAATCTTGTAATTAAGCTTGAGAACCTGGGTCTCGACCCCGCCCTGTGCAACTGGGTCCTGGACTTCCTGGCGGGCCGCCCCCAGGTGGTGAGGGTAGGAAACAACATCTCCACCCCGCTGATCCTCAACACTGGGGCCCCACAAGGGTGTTTTCTCAGCCCTCTTCTGTACTCCCTGTTCACCCATGACTGCGTGGCCATGCATACCTCCAAATCAATCATCAAGTTTGCAGACAACACTACAGTGCTAGGCTTGATTACCAACAATGACGAGGGCCCTCGGAGTGTGGTGTCAGGAAAATAACCTCACACTCAACGTCAACAAAACAAAGGAGATGATTGTGGACTTCAGGAAACAAAAGAGGGAGCAGCCCCCGATCAACATCAACGGGACAGTAGTGGAGAAGGTCGAAGGTTTTAAGTTCCTCGGCGTACACATCACTGACAAACTGAAATGGTCCACCCACACAGACTGAGTGGTGAAGAAGGTGCAACAGCGCCTCTTCAACCTCAGGAGGCTGAAGAAATTTGGCTTGTCACCAAAAACACTCACAAACTTCTACAGATGCACAATCGAGAGCATCCTGTCGGGCTGTATCACTGCCTGGTACGGCAACTGCTCCGCGCACAACCGTAAGGCTCTCCAGAGGGTAGTGAGTTCTGCACAACGCATCACCGGGGGTAAACTACCTGCCCTCCAGGACACCTACACCACCCAATGTCAAAGGAAGGCCAAAAAGATCATCAAGGACAACAACCACCCGAGCCACTGCCTGTTCACCCCGTTATAATCCAGAAGGCGAGGTCAGTACAGGTGCATCAAAGCTGGGACCGAGAGACTGAAAAACAGCTTCTATCTCAAGGCCATCAGACTGTTAAACAGCCATCACTAACATTGAGTGGCTGCTGCCAACATACTGACTCAAATCTCTAGCCACTTTAATGATTAAATTTGGATGTAATAAGTGTATCACTAGTCACTTTAAACAATGTCACTTTTTATAATGTTTACCCTACATTACTCGTCTCATATGTAAAACTGTACTCTATACCATCTACTGCTTCTTGCCTATGCCGTTCGTCCATCACTCATCCATATATTTGTATGTACATATTCTTATTCATTCCTTTACACTTGTGTGTATAAGTTAGTTGTTGTGAAATTGTTAGATTACTTGTTAGATATTACTGCCCAGTCGGAACAAGAAGCACAAGCATTTCGCTACACTCACATTAACATCTGCTAACCATGTGTATGTGACCAATAAAATTTGATTTGATTTAGTGAAGAAATCAAAACTATAAAATAACACATAAGGAATCATGTAGTAAACATTTATACACTCTGTGGTCCAACTCATCCTAAACCATCTCAATTGGGTTGAGGTTGGGTGATTGTGGAAGCCAGGTCATCTGATGCAGTACTCCACCATTCTCCTTCTTGGTCAAATAGCCCTTACACAGCCTGGAGGAGAAACCAGATGGAAAGGTATATTTCTGAAGAATACTGTGCTACCCATGCTGGTAAAGTGTGCCTTGAATTCTAAATAAATCATAGACAGTGTCACCAGCAAACAACCCCCACACATCATCCTCCGTGCTTCACGGTGGGAACCACACATGCAGAGATTGTCCGTTTACCTACTTTTCATCTCTCAAAGACACGGCGGTTGGAACCAAAAATCTCAAATTTAGACTCATCAAACCAAAGGACACATTTCCACCGGTCTAATGTCCATTGCTCGTGTTTCTTGAACCAAGCAAGTCTCTTCTTATTATTGGTGTCGTTTAGTAGTGGTTTCTTTGCAGCAATGAAGGCCTGTTCACACAGTCTCCTCTGAACAGTTGATGTTGAGATGTGACTGTCATTTCCGGTCACAACTTGTGGACTTGTTTACGTGCTGCTGTGCAGTTTGTTGCTACTTTATTGCTAACGTTACTTTGCTACCTGCCAACTTTACGGTTTTTACTTTCCCGTTTTCTTATAACCATTATATATTTTTATTTTTCCCTTGCTTAACTTTTTCCTTGAAACATTTTCGCCTCGGACGCTTTATCTGGACATGGCTCTACAGGACTACACCAGCCGAAGCTAAGTAGTAACATTAACTTCTTAGGGAGCGGTGGGGTGCCCCACTCCCAACACTACCCGGTGAAATGCAAGGCGCCAAATTCAAAATCCAAAAGTTGAATTATTAAACATGCATCAATATACAAGTGTTGCATAGTCATCAAAAGCTCTGCTTCTTGGCAATATCACAGCGAAAGCACTACCTTTGATTGTTTGAGGGTAGCACCTTAAATTATTTTCCCATTACCATAAATTCATTAGCCATCACGGTTCACACATAACACATTTCACAGCGAAAACAAATCAATTACCTTTTGAAGAACTTCTGCTGAGGGCTTCCCAAGTGTCCAACGAAGACAATCCATGGTTCTTTTGTTAGAAAAATACATTTATTATATCCATAAATCTCCGTTTGGTTGGTGCGTTATGATGAGAAAATACAGCGTCCACTCGCCCATTGAACCGTGAAGAGAACTCGTTCAACTTATACCTATAAACTTGTCCAAGAACAATCAAACATAACTGTAAATGTATCCTTAGGAACACTTTTATGTATATATAGTATAATATTTCAACCGGAATATAAACTGGGCAATAAGAAAGGAAAAAACCACAGAGCGCGCCAGCTGGGAACGCTTATTTCTTCTATTGACATCTGTGTGGCCACTTCCTTATTAGTCTTCTTCTACAATCTAAAAGCAGCTAAAAAGAATCAAAACACTTTCTCGAGACTGTTGACATCCAGAGGAAGCAATAGGTACTGCATTCATATGCCCTTATATGGGCATGTTCACAAGGGAGGGGTTCCAAATGAGGCAATGTGTCAAAACCACTTTTTCCAGGACAGAAATTCTTCGGGTTTTTGCCTGCCATATCCGTTCTGTTATACTCACAGACAAAATGTTAAAACTTTTAGACACTTCAGAGTGGGTCTTATCCAATGGTACTAAATATGTGCATATTCTATTTTCTTGGCCTGAATGGGAGACATTTTACATTGGGCACTCCAGGCTCTCCAAAACCATCACCTCATGCGCTGCTCCCAAAGAAGTTAAGTGAAATGCATTCCAGGTGACTAATTCATGAAGCTGTATGAGACAATGCGAAGAGTGTGCAAAGCTGTCATCAAGGCAAAGGGTGACTACTTTGAAGAATATATTTTGATATGTTTAACACTTTTTTGGTTACTAGATGATTCTATATGTGTTATTTCATAGTTTTTATGTGTTCACTATTATTCTACAATGTAGAAAATAGTAAAAATAAATAAAAACCCTGGAATTAGTAGGTGTGTCCAAACTTTTGACTGGTACTGTACATACACTCACTGTCTTAATGTGCATCTATGTTGAGTCTGTGTGATGTTGCACTTACAGTATAGGCTCACTTTCTTTCTCTGAGGACGACTCCAAATTGGGGAAATCAACACAGAGACACAGAGACCAGTTCTCCGTCTGATGCTCCATCCTTCGTGGACAGCTTCTTATACTGCTCCGCTGGCCTAGCCAAGGCCATCCTGGACAGGAGAGGCAGAGATGGTGAGTCGACCGACGCAACATTGATCCTCAGTCAGCTAATCAATCAGTCTGTCAGTTACTAACGCCAACATCCAGTTAGTCAAACGTGTAGTCGGTGAAATCACAGCAGTCGATCAATTGATGTCAAGTCGGTCAGTCAATCAATCTGTCAAATTGACTATCCATCTATAATTAAATAGCCTCTCGAAACAAATAAATTATCCAGTCAATCAAATGTACTCTTTGTTGGGTCCATAAAACTTCTTCAGGCTAGGGTCCTTTTTTCAGAATTTACGCCTGACTGACGTGCCAAAAGTAAACTGCCTGTTACTCAGGCCCAGCCAGAATATTCATATAAGTGGTACCATTGGAAAGAAGACACTCTGAAGTTTGTAGAAAAGGTCAAATAATGTAGGAGACTATACCACAATAGTTATGGTAGGAGAAAAACCAACCAGAAAAAAAAACTGCAAATCCGGATGGATTTTCCTCTGTTTTTTGCCTGCTATATCAGTTCTGTTATACACAGACTTACCATCCATATACTTACCATCCAGAGCAACTAAACATCATCAAACACTGTCTAGAGAATGTTGACATCCAGTGGAAGCAATAGGTACTGCAATCTTACTCCTATACAGTGAGGGAAAAAAGTATTTGATCCCCTGTTGATTTTGTACGTTTGCCCACTAACAAAGAAATGATCAGTCTGTAATTTGAATGGTAGGTTTATTTGAACAGTGAGAGACAGAATAACAAAAAAAATCCAGAAAAACGCATGTGAAAATCTTTATGAATGGAATTGCATTTTAATGAGGGAAATAAGTATTTGACCCCTCTGCAAAACATGACTTAGTACTTGGTGGCAAAACCCTTGTTGGCAATCACAGAGGTCAGACGTTTCTTGTAGTTGGCCACCAGGTTAGCACACATCTCTGGAGGGATTTTGTCCCACTCCTCTTTGCAGATCTTCTCCAAGTCATTAAGGTTTCGAGGCTGACGTTTGGCAACTCGAACCTTCAGCTCCCTCCACAGATTTTCTATGGGATTAAGGTCTGGAGACTGGCTAGGCCACTCCAGGACCTTAATGTGCTTCTTCTTGAGCCACTCCTTTGTTGCCTTGGCCGTGTGTTTTGAGTCATTGTCATGCCCATGCACAACCCATTTTCAATGCCCTGGCTGAGGGAAGGAGGTTCTCACCCAAGATTTGACGGTACATGGCCCCGTCCATCGTCCCTTTGATGCGGTGAAGTTGTCCTGTCCCCTTAGCAGAAAAACACCCCCAAAGCATAATGTTTCCACCTCCATGTTTGACGTCATAGGCAGCATTCCTCCTCCTCCAAACACGGCGAGTTGAGTTGATGCCAAAGAGCTCCATTTTGTTCTCATCTGACCACAACACTTTCACCCAGTTGTCCTCTGAATCATTCAGATGTTCATTGGTAAACTTCAGACGGGCATGTATATGTGCTTTCTTTCTTGAGCAGGGGGACCTTGCGGGCGCTGCAGGATTTCAGTCCTTCACGGTGGAGTGTGTTACCAATTGTTTTCTTGGTGACTATGGCCCCAGCTGCCTTGAAATCATTGACAAGATCCTCCCGTGTAGTCCTGGGCTGATTCCTCACCGTTCTCATGATCATTGCAACTCCACAAGGTGAGATCTTGCATGGAGCCCCAGGCCGAGGGAGATTGACAGTTCTTTTGTGTTTCTTCCATTTGCGAATAATCGCACCAACTGTTGTCACCTTCTCACCAAGCTGCTTGGCGATGGTCTTGTAGCCCATTCCAGCCTTGTGTAGGTCTACAATCTTGTTCCTGACATGCTTGGAGAGCTCTTTGGTCTTGGCCATGGTGGAGAGTTTGGAATCTGATTGATTGATTGCTTCTGTGGACCGATGTCTTTTATACAGGTAACAAGCTGAGATTAGGAGCACTCCCTTTAAGAGTGTGCTCCTAATCTCAGCTCGTTACCTGTATAAAAGACACCTGGGAGCCAGAAGTCTTTCTGATTGAGAGGGGATCAAATACTTATTTCCCTCATTAAAATGCAAATCAATTTATAACATTTTTCACGTGCGTTTTTCTGGATTTTCTTGTTGTTATTCGGTCTGTCACTGTTCAAATAAACCTACCATTAAAATTATAGACTGATAATTTCTTTGTCAGTGGGCAAACGTACAAAATCAGCAGGGGATCAATTTCTTTTTTTCCCTCACTGTATATGTCTGTTTTCAATAGAGAGGGGTTCAAAATGAGGCAATGTGTCAAAAACACTTTTTCCAGGACAGAAATTCCTCGGGCTTTCGCCTGTTATATCAGTTCTGTTATACTAACAGACAATATTTTAACACTCTTAGAAACTTCAGAGTGTTTCCTATCCAATAGTACTAATTATGTGCATATCCTATTTTCTGGGCCTGAGTGGCAGGCATTTTACTTTGGGCACGCCAGACTCTCCAAAACTGTCACCTCTGCTGCCGCTCCCTAAGAAGTTAATATCTATAATTTTTATGATTATTTATTTGAATTGAGCACCCTCCAATTTCACCGGAAGTTGTCGACAGGTGTCCCGCTAAAGGTGTCAGTTGACACAAAGAGAGAGAGTTCCTAGTAGGCTGCATCTAGCTTTCACCCGAAGCCCTCTAAAAGCAAGGTCCTTGTTGATACTTGACAGCGTGATTGAGAAACCTTCATGTATCAAACACAATACAATACCTCCAGTAGATGGCGCTACCTAAAACAACCTACAAAACGACCTTAAGGATCGCCCAAAGGATTCCATGACTTCTCTTCTGAGGCCGTTGAATTTTTTTTATCAAACTCAGTTGCACCTCCTGCGCCTGTGAGCCATCCTCCCCGTCCTTCCTTATCCCTCCCCATCCCTTCTATCCAACATATGGAGCTGTGGCTGGGGCCCCTGGGTAATCAGGAAAATGGAGCTAGGTTTAGATGCCCCTTTTGGGACGGAGGTGGGGAGGGTGGGTACATGGATCTGCTACCGGGGACCAGCTGGCTGGATCTTCTTCCTCCGGAGTTTCTCCCCCTCTTCCTCTCTTCCTTCCCCCACAAGCCTCTCTTGTATCCAGCTACCTCCTCTCTGGCTTTCTGGTGGTTGTTGTATCTGGCTAATGAACAGGGCTGAAGCCTATAGAGAGTGAGCCGTTGTGTAGATTTGCACTGGTGGAGGGTCTTTGATTTGATGAACTTCTTAGATTCACCGGTGTGGAATTGTAAGAGAGAGTGTGGTCCGGGAAGCTTCCATATTACTCTCGTTCTCTGAGTCAGATTTGCACAACATCATACTAATTGTGTTCAAACAGTGAGCTCATACTGTGTTCTGCTTTATACTGATGGGGTTCAGTTAGTGGAATAGGAAACTGTGGTAGCTAACAGCTTTGCGTAGTGAGCAATCTTATTACATATTCAATTTACTTTTGTTACAATATAATTTATTACAGCTAATCTGTCTGTTTCTTTGTGCGGAACACTGATTAAGTGGAGAGTGAGATTGAGACGGACAAATGTACACAACCAGTCAATTGTGGTCTTTGCTAGTGGAGACTGATATCTGTTTTCCAGCACTTGAGAGGTCTTTCTTCAAATGAACTCTGTCTCTTGATTTGTTTAAAAGCAGTCAAACGATTGGCCGTAACGCTCCGGCCGATAAATACTTTGATATTTAATCTATACATTAGCCTTACAACTTTGTCTTTGTGCATTATTGGCGCTTTAAGTGTAATGAGAGGCTGTTGAAAAATTCAAAAAGAGGTGGCTTGAACGACGCATTTAACTTCTCAAATCAAAAAGAGGAAATACTGCCTGCATGGGTCTTTGTAAGAGCAGGGAGAGAAGATATTTTGGAGTGTTTTGTACTCCTGGATGCATTTGAGAGCTTCTCTGGTTAATAGGTTGATAATCTAATAGAGATACACATGCACACTCATATGCACACAGACTTATATAAACACATGCACCTGTGCACACGCACACACATACACACTAATGGCTTGGTCTATAGATACACCACAGCTCTTAATAATGCATAAGGCACTGATGGTGGTTTAATAAAAGCACAGCAAGTAGCGGTAGGAACGACTTTAAGCAGAGTATCTTCTAGTTGCTTCTCCTCTCACCGAGACATCAACTCCAATTGGTAGTCTCCTTGCCTCCCTCTCGTTGATGTGAGCTATATTGAATTTTAGATACAATTTGGGGACATGTGGTTGGGTTTTGCCAGAGACATACTTTGGAGCTTTTCTTTGTTGATGGAAAAGCAATGGTGTTTTACAGTCCATTTTTTTCAGTGACAGTAGAAGACACTTTTGGAAAGTAAATATGAGACATAATATGCCTTGAATCCCATTCCTTCATTTGTTGGTGATCGGTGGGTGGTTTGTGTTCAATGCAATATATTTACAGGTAGCTCCTAAGTGTTAAGTGTAAGTGTGAACACAACATATAACAACCTTTATCATTGTGATTAATTCAGTATAGGGGTAGACAAGAAACCCAGTCCCCTGGAGTGCTACAGAGTCTTGAGCAGATGGGTGAATGATTCAGTCTCCTCTACTCCCATTCAGGTAGTCAGGGTAGAAGTAGGAGAAGAAGGGAGGAAGGATGGAGGGAGGGGAGAAGTAACTGCCTGAAAGCGTGAGTGAAACAATACCCCTAATTTCTGATTAGTTTGCCTTTTCCTCGAGTGCTCTTTACTCCCGGTCGCTGCCTGCCACAATGTCTCAGAGAGCACTCCAACCAAGGGCACATGTACGCTGGGCCCAGCTGACACACTGTTAGCAAAGGTCAAAGTCCAGATGAACCAACCAATCAACCAATTATAGCATATTGAATGGTGAAAGATTTTCTACTGCAACATAACAAAGGTTCAAATGCAATGGAAAAAAGTACAGCTATCATCTATCTGCCTTTGATTTTAAATATCTGTTTCGTTCAAAGGGACTTTTAAAGCGTTCTGGACTCAGATGAACATAGAACAAACGATGGCTTTGTTTTTAGCTATTGTGAAGGTTGAAGCCATTGTTCATGGGCTATTGATGTTGAATGAATGTTAATAGGCAGGCTACTTCTAAAATTCTTAATTACTTGTACTTTTTAAATACCAATAACACTTTACTGTAGGTGTCCTTGTGTAAGCTTTCATGAAGCTTTTATAACAGCTATATAACACCTGTCAAGCTGTCATAGTTATCAGTAACAAGATATTATAAAACAAGTTATAATGGTGTTATCGATGACTGTTTATACTCATCATCGATAGAGATTGGGCCGATAGAGATGGCAGCTTCGCTTCTAGTCCTTAGGAAACTGTGTAGTATTTTTTTTTTTTTATGTATTATTTCTTACATTGTTAGCCCAGAAAACCTTAAATGTTATTACATACAGCCGGGAAGAACTATTGGATATCAGAGAGACGTCAACTTACCAGCACAACCAGCATTATGACCAGGAATACTACTTTCACAAAGCGGATCCTTTGTCTGCACCTCCCAGGTCATTTGAACTGATTCCAGAGGCCAACCCAACACAATACCGCCATAGGAGAAGGGTGACACACACAAAGAAGCTATGTTTAAACAATAACCCACAAACCCCTAGTGCAAACTATTAGAGGTAACGACACTCAGCTGCCTCTAATTGGGAACCATTACCCCAACAAAGAAATACAACACCTAGAACTGAAAAACTCTACACCAAAACCAAAACTAAACACGCCAGTCTGTCTACTCAGGCCTGGACGTGACAGGATGGTTTGATAGTATCACAACATTTTACCATTCAAAGTATCTAAAAAAAATATGGACAAATGGGAGCACAGATGTACTTAGGATGTTTTTATTTGGATGAGAATAACTGCTCTGAGTACAAATTGGACCACATGCAGATTAAAACAATTAAAATAATAAAAAAACAACTTGCCCCCGCCAAAAACTAAATGGAAGCAAATATAATTTTACAACAAAATCAAGGTTGAATGGAGCACAACACAATTCGTGTCAGCTGTGAATAAAGGAAGATGAGCAGGCTACAAAGAGAGAAATAGGGGGAACATCATTTTTTATTATTATTATAAAAAAAATTATCCAGTTGGATAAACACTCCAAACAGTCTACCCGACGGCTCGGAGGCATCCGCATAACCCTAAAGCACACTGTTGCCTCGTTTTGTAACACATTCCAGTGATAAAACTGGGGAGACAAAAATGCAATTTCAGAAAATGGATAAACGGCAAATATAAAGTCAAACATATTTGCATTAGTAAATTACATAAAATGAATTCACACAATCATATTGCACAATCATAAGGTTGTGCAACATTACTATCCATACAAACATTCTACTACTATTCCCAACAGTGCATGTTCAGAAGAACATTGACTGACACAAAACAAAGGAAAAATGTTAACAATATGGTGAGTTACACTCATTGGATATTGGACACAGAGATAAAGGAAATAAAAGGGATAAATGCTGGAGAGTTCTTCCAAGGCATGGATTGTTTGGCACTGAACTAAAAGACAACAGGACACAGGTATTTAACAAGAGAAATTGGTTGCATGTGCACTCAAAGCATAGAGATGTATAGAAGTCTCTAGTTCCCAAAAGCCTCTAACATGGGCCGCACCATTGAGGATTGATACGTTGAGATCACTATGCATCTCTATGGCTCAGAGGTTGCCTGCAGTTAAAGGGACATTTCACTAAAATGTATAAGAAAAATGAGCCTTTGCTACAGCCATCTCCAAAAGCGGTCTCTTCTGGTTTTGCTCTTACTCCTCAAAGGCTCTAAGTGGCCTGGTGTAATCCCGGTCATCCTTGACCTCAGGGAAGGGAATCAGACAGGCCACTGGTCTGAGGTGGGTTTGAAGTTTTCCCAGATGTGGTCAGCCATGATTTGGCTATGGCGCCTCAGCCAGCGAGAACACTGTCAGCATAGAAAGCTTGAGGCAGAGAGCTGTCGATAATGAGAAAGTTGGGTGTGACTGGGTCCAGGTCATGTAGGAAGATGATGAAGTGGCACTGCCGCCCAATAAAGCACCACGGGTGGTAGTTCTGGAGGAGGGCGGCGTGCCTGAATGGCAGTTGGAGGAAGGGGTATGGTTTGCCATCCGTCAGAACAATACTATGATGCTCTGACCCCTCTGTCACTATAGGATGAGGTACTGACCATAAGGACAAGCGGTATCACCCCATGTAGCACTATGAGGTGTAACTCCTTGCTGGTGGTGCATGGCTTGTTGAGGGTGCAGTCCTTTGGGGAGTTTCCGTCCACACCTCCAGCAGCGACCTTGAACTGAGATCCACTCCCTAACCTTTTCCCTTGAGAGCTGCTTGAACTCAGGACATGAACACAGTGGTGAAAATAGTACCCAATAGCCATACTTTAGTAAAAGTGGAAGGCCAGCATCCCGGAGTCGCCTCTTCACTGTTGACGTTAAGACTGGTGTTTTATGGGTACTACTTAGGGAGTAGCGGCGCGCTAGCGGGCCACTCCCGACACTACCCGGCGAAATGTAAGGCGCCAAATTCAAAATCCCAAAGTTTAATTATTAAACATTCATCAATATACAAGTGTTGCATAGTCATCAAAAGCTCTGATTCTTGGCAATATCACAGCGTTGTCAGATTTCAAAAAGGCTTTACGGCGAAAGCACAACATTTGATTGTTTGAGGATATACCGCACATATTTTCCACATTAGCATAAATTCAAATCCAGCTCGGGTCAAACAAAACCCATATCATAGCTAAAATAAATCTCTTACCTTTCGATTAACTTCTGCTGAGGGCTTCCCAATTGTCCAACGAAGACATCCAATGGTTCTTTTGTTAGAAAAAGTAATTTATTATATCCATAAATCTCCGTTTGGTTGGCGCGTTATGATCAGAAAATCCAACGTCGAATCGCCCATTGAACCGTGAAGAGAACGCGTTCAAATTATACCTATAAACTTTCTACAAACAAATCAAACATCATTTTTCATGTATCCTTAAGTATCCTTTTATGTATATTTACTGTGATATTTCATCCAAACGATAACGTGAACAATAGGAAAGGAAAATAAAGTGGTGCGCGTTCACAATCTCGCGCCCGTCAAAAGTTGTTGACAAAAGTGGTCCCCTGACTACTTCCTCTTCCTATCCGTTCTGCTTAGTGCTATAGCTTCCAGACTAAAAGAAGACTGTTGACATCTAGTGGAAGCCATAGGTACTGCAGTCTCAGTCCTAGTTAAAATACAAATGAATAGGCAGCCTGGGTTTTCGCCTGCTATATCAGTAGTTCTGTTATACTCACATACATTATTTTAACACTTTTGGAAATTTCAGAGTGTTTACTATCCAATAGTACTAATTATGTGCATATCCTATTTCCTTCATTTTACTTTGGGCACGCCAGACTCTCCAAAACCGTCACCTCTGCTGCCGCTCCCCTAAGAAGTTAATGAAGCTGCCAGTTGAGGACTTGCGAGGTGTCTGTTTCTCAAATTAGACACTCTAATGTACTTGTCCTCTTGCTCAGTTGTGCACCGGAGCCTCCCACTCCTCTTTCTATTCTGGTTAGATCCCGTTTGCGCTGTTCTGTGAAGGGGAGTAGTACATAGCGTTGTACGAAATCTTCAGTTTCTTGGAAATTTCTCGCATGGAATAGACTTCATTTCTCAGAACAAGAATTAACTGATGAGTTTCAGAAGAAAGGTCTTGTTTCTGGCCATTTTGAGCCTGTAATCGAACCCACAAATGCTGATGCTCCAGATAGTCTAAAGAAGGCCAGTTTTATTGCTTCTTCAATCAGAACAACAGTTTTCAGCTGCGCTAACATAATTGCAAAAGGGTTTTGTAATGATCAATTAGCCTTTTAAAATGATAAACTTGGATTAGCTAACACAACGTGCCATTGGAACACAGGAGTGGTGGTTGCTGATAATGGGCCTCTGTGCGCCTATGTAGATATTTCAATAAAAATCTGCCGTTTCCAGCTACAATAGTCATTTACAACATTAACAATGACTACATTGTATTTCTGATCAATTTGATGTTATTAAAATGGACAAAAAAAATTGCATTTCTTTCAAAAACATGGAATTTTCTTAGTGACCCCAAACTTTTGAACAGTAGTGTACTTAAGGATCAAATGTAATTCCTACAATATATTGAAGTATCAAAAGTAAATGATGGCACATTCCAATACTCCGACATCACAAATTAAGCATGTGTGTTTACTGAATCTGCCAGATCAGAGGCAAAAGGACGGACCAGGGATGTTCTTTTGATAAGTGCGCGAATTTGACAATTTTCCTGTCAAAATGTAACAAGTACTTTTGGTTGTCAGGGAAATGTATGGAGTAAAAAGTACATCATTTTCTTTAGGAATGTAGTGAAGTAAAAGTTACATTTGTTCAAAATATAAATAGTAAAGTAAAGTACAGATACCCAAAAATACAACTTAATTAGTACTTTAAAGTATTTTTACTTAATTAAGTACTTTACATCACTGCAAAAGCCTAAGAAGTGTTCTTCTCTTTTGCAGTAAGGACAGTAGAATCAAGTCTTGTTCTGTTTAGATTGTTGCTGCTTACCATGAGGCAAACTGTAACTGGCATGTTTGTGTTCACGTTCACTTGTCAGGAACATGTTGGTGGTACCCAGGCACTGTGGTTCTTTCCTCTTAACCTCCCTCTTGTCCTGGTAGAGAACAGAAGCTGTCTGGAAGAGTCTTTTGGCCCTTGCTTTCACCTGCAACCGATCAGAAAGGTTCTGGAGGATATAGGTTTGGCCAAATCAATTTAACATACAGTGGGGAAAAAAAGTATTTAGTCAGCCACCAATTGTGCAAGTTCTCTCACTTAAAAAGATGAGAGAGGCCTGTAATTTTCATCATAGGTACACTTCAACTATGACAGACAAAATGAGGAAAAAATCCAGAAAATCACATTGTAGGATTTTTTATGAATTTATTTGCAAATTATGGTGGAAAATAAGTATTTGGTCAATAACAAAAGTTTATCTCAATACTTTGTTATATACCCTTTGTTGGCAATGACAGAGGTCAAACGTTTTCTGTAAGTCTTCACAAGGTTTTCACACACTGTTGCTGGTATTTTGGCCCATTCCTCCATGCAGATCTCCTCTAGAGCAGTGATGTTTTGGGGCTGTCGCTGGGTAACACTGACTTTCAAAGATTTTCTATGGGGTTGAGATCTGGAGACTGGCTAGGCCACTCCAGGACCTTGAAATGCTTCTTAAGCCACTCCTTCGTTCGGGCGGTGTGTTTGGGATCATTGTCATGCTGAAAGACCCAGCCACGTTTCATCTTCAATGCCCTTGCTGATGGAAGGAGGTTTTCACTCAAAATCTCACGATACATGGCCCCATTCATTCTTTCCTTTACACGGATCAGTAGTCCTGGTCCCTTTGCAGAAAAACAGCCCCAAAGCATGATGTTTCCACCCCATGCTTCACAGTAGGTATGGTGTTCTTTGGATGCAACTCAGCATTCTTTGTCCTCCAAACACGACGAGTTGAGTTTTTACCAAAAAGTTCTATTTTGGTTTCATCTGACATTCTCCCAATCCTCATCTGGATCATCCAAATGCTCTCTAGCAAACTTTAGACGGGCCTGAACATGTACTGGCTTAAGCAGGGGACACGTCTGGCACTGCAGGATTTGAGTCCCTGGCGGCGAGTGTGTTACTGATGGTAGGCTTTGTTACTTTGGTCCCAGCTCTCTGCAGGTCATTCACTAGGTCCCCGTGTGGTTCTGGGATTTTTGCTCACCGTTCTTGTGATCATTTTGACCCCACGGGTGAGATCTTGCGTGGAGCCCCAGATCGAGGAAGATTATCAGTGGTCTTGTATGTCTTCCATTTCCTAATAATTGCTCACACAGTTGATTTCTTCAAACCAAGCTGCTTACCTATTGCAGATTCAGTCTTCCCAACCTGGTGCAGGTCTACAATTTTGTTTCTGGTGTCCTTTGACAGCTCTTTGGTCTTGGCCATAGTGGAGTTTGGAGTGTGACTGTTTGAGGTTGTGGACAGGTGTCTTTTATACTGATAACAAGTTCAAACAGGTGCCATTAATACAGGTAATGAGTGGAGGACAGAGGAGCCTCTTAAAGAAGAAGTTACAGGTCTGTGAGAGCCAGAAATCTTGCTTGTTTGTATGTGACCAAATACTTATTTTCCACCATAATTTGCAAATAAATTCATTAAAAATCCTACAATGTGATTTTCTGGATTTCTTTTCCTCATTTTGTCTGTCATAGTTGAAGTGTACCTATGATGAAAATCACAGGCCTCTCTCATCTTTTTAAGTGAGAGAACTTGCACAATTGGTGGCTGACTAAATACTTTTTTCCCCCACTGTACCACGAGTCAAGAAGTTCTCAATACACTCATCACGGTACGCAGGTGGCAGTTTACCCAGCAAACTGTCAACGTGAACCACACTTGAACTCAAAACCTTCCAATGTCCACAGCACCCCTATCAGGATTGGATGGAGAGAGCAAATTCTTGGAAGGCTGTGTCATCTCCTACCCTCACATGTGGTGCATTGAGGATGTTGCCAATTTCTGGCGGGGCTGTCCATACTTGGCATTCAGGGCATTGAGAACTGAGGTGTATGGCCTGGTGTCGTAGATGTATGCCTGGTGTCGTACACATATTTAACCCCTTACCCCTCTACATTCAAGCCCCACCTCAGCCGGCACTGCCAAGTATGTTCCTCAACCAACCTCAACGTGTGCTGACTACCAGTGGGGTCCACATCGACACACCTCAGACTCCAATGATAAACAGTGCGGTCCAAAATGGTGACCTACCCTAGCCTTCCCTACTTAGCTTAGATAGTTAGCTAGCTGACTAGCTTGCTAGCTACGGGACACATTTCTAATTATAAAGCTGACTTTGCAGCACATTATACAATACATTGTGTTTTGGTCAACTTTAAACTTGTTAGGGAGTGGAAGCTGAGGGGTCGGTTTTGGAGAGTCTGGCGTGCCCAAAGTAAAATGCTTGCCACTCAGGCTCAGAAAATAGGATATGGACATAATTAGTACTATTGGATAGGAAACACTCCGAGATTTCCAAAAGTGTTATCATTTTGTCTGTGAGTGTAACAGAACACAGAACAAGTCATTTGGCAGGCAAAAACCAGAGAACTTTCCATCCGGAAATCTCATTCCTTTTGGCTTATAGGTCACTTTGAGACAGTGCCATTAGAAAAGTCTTTATACCAGGACACTGAATGTAGTACCTATTGCTTCCACTGGATGTCAGCAGTGTATAGGTAAAGTTTAATGGAAATCGGAACTAATGTGTTCTATTGGGAGAGGTTTTAGTCGAGGGAGCTCTTTTTCAGTTGCACGTTTTTGGGCGCACGTTTGGCTGAGCGGTCCACTTTATTTGACTTATATAACGTTTAGGTGACCATCCAAGTGAAAGATTATCACTTTTATTCATAAAAGATAAGCTAAGGAAGCATTTTAATTGTTTTTGTTTTGTTGAGGGAAAGTTTATAGGTATAGTTGAACGCGCTCGTCACATTGGATTTTCTGAACACAAGGTGCCAACCAAACAGAGATTTAAGGATATAATAAATTACTTTTTCTAACCAAATACCCATGGATTGTCTTCGTTGGACACTTAGGAAGCCCTCTGCATAAGTTCTACAAAAAGTAAGGCACAGGTTTTCCCTGTGAAATGCATTTTCTATCGACCGCGCTGGCTAAAGATTTCATGGTTATGGAAAATATGTGAGGTGCTAGCCTCAAACAATCAAATGTAGTGCTTTCGCCGTAAAGCCTTTTTGGAATCCGACAACGCTGTGATATTGCCAAGAAGCAGAGCTTTTGATGAGTATGAAACACTTGTATATTGGTGCATTTTTAATAATTCAATTTTGGAATTTTGTCTTGCATTTCACCTGGTAGTGTCGGGAGTGGGGCGCTAGCGCCCCCAGTGATCCCTGAGAAGTTTTAAACACATTTACTTTTTCATGTTAATACACGTTGTTAAACTTGATCTAACTAACATTATCTTATCCATGTTCTTTGCTGTTGGCCATGAGCTGATCATCTAGTCATTTATCACGGCTTGTTGTGCTCGTAAGTCCCACCCTTCTTCTTCCGATTTCAGCAATATGATTCACTGACACTCATTTGATCTGCAAATTGTCCATTGGTTTCAGTGAATAGCAGATTGCTACATAGCTAGCCATCGGTGGGTCAACAAAATGTTGCAGTTGCAACATCAACTAATTAGCTAGCTAATTACCTGAATGACTAGCCATTGTCACTGAAACCTGCACATCTTGTTTTTTCTCAGCTGTCACAAATCCTGGTGTGCCCCAGGCTCTATCAACTTTGATGTTGTAAAATTATTTTTGATTACGTTTTGTTTTAAGATGTTTGTTTTGGCAAGTTGATGTTATTATAATATATATTTTTTATATCTTGATGTGGTCCAATGTGTACAACTCAGTGCAGTGTGTCTGGTTGTCTCAATAAAAAAATTAAAACATCTGTGCTCCCATTTGCCCATGTTTCTAGGAGATCCTTTGAATGGTAACGTTTGTGATTCTCAACTCACCCAGTGCACATTAATAACTGTTTTATAACACCTCAAATGAATGTCACTTTAGTTAAGGTGTCTGTGTACACTCTAAAATGGCATGAGACATGGTTATGATGCCCACCATTCCATTAAATGTAATAATGTGATACAGAGGTTGGTAAATTACATAACACCCTGTAATGTCATCCCATATGTAGACTTTTATGAAGCATGTAATAACATATGACAGAAGTTGTCATGCAGACTGTGTAATAGCAATTGTTATTAACAGTTGACATAAGAGCATTTGACAACAGGATGAACAGTCATCGATAACACCCATTTTATGAAAGCTTACGGCAAATGTTATAATGTGTTATATAGCTGTTGATTGCATGTTGGTTGAGCATCTGGTGGCAGACTAAATCTTGTTTGAACATGACAAAATGCAAACATACAGACCAACATCTGCAAACATATAGACCAACATATGAGAATTCAACTTTTAAACAACTTTGTATGAGTTCATTCATTTACGTAGTGTGTTTTCCTCATTCATCAGATTGCTTCCTAGTCCCTTTCTGTTCAGTTATTGTGTAATTGATGACTTAATTGGTCCATTGAAGACTTGTTTATCCCAATGAATCTTGCCATTGTTAATACGTACGCCATTCAGAATATTTGACAAACAAAAAAAACAAAGACTCTAAATTGCGCATATTTAGTCTCATCTCCATCTCATCCTCATTCTTCTGTAAACCGCTAATGTGGCTCGTGAGCTAATTGGTCTGATGTAGGCATCGGGCGGAAGCTGTTTTTATTTTGGAATGCTGCACTAGCTTCAGTAGGCTACATCTACGCTTTCTCTGGAGGTTGGTAGTGACCCCCGTGGGGCTCGACAGGGCCGTGGGGCTCATCGTGTGCCTGTGTGTGTACATGCACCTTGGCGTGTGTGTGTGCATGGGGGGAGAACAGCTGGAGGCAGACGCAACTGCCTGATTGTAAATCAGCTTGGTATTGTTCCCCTAGCGTACTAGCGCTGTGCAGGAGCTAAAGTAGCGCCGAGCCACCTGCTAACAGTCAATGTGGGGCCTGAAACAAAAAGAGAAAAGCACAGAGATATACTTACTTGGGTGAATGGTTATGAAGGCGAGGGCAGTGTGGGTGGCAGCGGGTTTGGGGTGACATCAGTTCCTGTCAGAAGCCCTCTCTCAGGCCGTCTATACGAAAAGGGCCAATCCTGTCATTACAGGCTTTTTTTTCTCTGTTTTCCTACCTATCTTTCTCACCATCCCTCTTTCGGCTGCAGTTCATGCCCCTGGTAGTTCTCTCTTTCTTTATTCTCTCTCTCTGTCTTCTCCCCTTCTCTCCTACACCCTCTCAACCTCGACATGCAAATCCAGCCTCTCCTTCTCCATACTAACCCACGTGGGTGATTTGCAAGATTTGCAAGGAGAGATTAATTAAAAAAATTGGGCACCCGAGTATCGCAGCAGTCTAACGAAAAACACATCAGTGCTAGAGGTGTCACTACAGACCCTGGCTCAATTCCAGGCTGTATCACAACCGGCTGTGATTGAGAGTCCCATAGGGCATTGCACAATTGTCCCAGCATCGTCCGGTATAGGGTTTAAAAACATATAAATTGATTAACTACTTACGGAGTGGTGGGGCGCTAGCCGGTGAAATGCAAGGCGCCAAATTCAAAATCCAAAAGTTGAATTATTAAACATTCATCAATAAACAAGTGTTACATAGTCATCAAAAGCTCTGCTTCTTGGCAATATCACAGCATTGTCAGTTTTCAAAAAGGCTTCATGGGGAAAGCACAACATTTGATTGTTTGAGGGTAGCACCTCCAATATTTCTGCATTAGCATAAATTCATAAACCATCGCAGTTCACACAAAACACATTTCACAGCGAAAACAAATCCCTTACCTTTTGAAGAACTTCTGCTGAGGGCTTCCCAAGTGTCCAACGAAGACATCCAATGCTTCTTTTGTTAGAAAAAGTCATTTATTATATCCCTAAATCTCCGTTTGGTTGGCGCGTTATGTTCAGAAAATGGGGCGCGCAACCAGACTCGCACCCGAGAAAATATCGGAGCTATCTTGACCATTTCCTGTACCTATTCGTTCTGTTTACTCCAATCTCTCTGAGTATTTGGATATAGACTGTTGACATCTAGTGGAAGCCATAGGTACTGCAGTCTCAG
The DNA here is from genome assembly GCA_030435695.1 of Brachymystax lenok tsinlingensis. Lineage (NCBI taxonomy): Eukaryota > Metazoa > Chordata > Actinopteri > Salmoniformes > Salmonidae > Brachymystax > Brachymystax lenok. The sequence continues at coordinate 32,022,336 of CM059811.1, read as the reverse complement.
TCCTGGTTACAAATGGATTCAATGGGGAGTGTGTCAAACAGAGCAATAGGTCACCAGAAACTGATTTCCGGATAGATTTTTCTTGGGTTTTCGCCTGCTAAATGATTTCTGTTATACTCACAGACATTATGTTAACACTTTTAGAAACCTCAGCGTGTGTCCTATCCAATAGTACTCATTATGTGCATATCCTATTTTCTGAGCCTGAGTGGCAGGCATTTTGCTTTGGGCACGCCAGACTCCAAAAACGTCATCTCACCTGCCGCTCCCTAAGAAGTTAATCCCTTAATCCGTGTTTCCATGTTCAGAAACCCCATTCTTCTCACTCTGCAAAACTGCCTTTTGGGATTCCTGCAAACCTAAGCTCAACAAAAGCAACTTGACTGCATTTTAATTCAAACAGGCTTTCTCATTGCATATGGTGTTTTCGTCTCGTATCCTACCAACGGGACATTAAAAACTGTAATCTCTTATTTTTCACCGAGTCGTGGCTGAACGACAACACGAGTAATATAGAGCTGGCGGGATTTTCCATGCACCGGCAGAACAGAGAAGCTACGTCTGGTAATACGAGGGGTGGGGATGTGTGTCTATTTGTCAATATCTGCTGGTGCACGATGTCTAATATTAAAGAAGTCTGGAGGTATTGCTCGCCTGAGGTAGAGTATCTTATGATAAGCTGTAGACCACACTATCTGCCAAGAGAGATCTCATCTATATTATTCATAGCCGCCTATTTAGCACCACAGACCGATGCTAGCACTAAGACCATAAGGAAACAAGAAAATGCTCATCCAGAATCGGCGCTCTAGACCACTTTTACTGCACACACAGAGATGCATACAAAGCTCTCTCCCACCATCTATTTGGCAAATCTGACCATAATTCTATCCTCCTGATTCCTGCTTAAAAGCAACATCTAAAGCAGGAAGTACCAGTGACTCGCTAAATACGGAAGTGGTCAGATGACATGGAAGCTATGCTACTGGACTGTTTTGCTAGCACAGACTGGCATAGGCTTCATCAATAAGTGCATCGACGACATCATCCCCACAGTGACTGTACGTACTTATCCCAACCAGAAGCCTAGGATTACAGGCAACATCCGCATCGAGCAAAAGGCCAGATCTGCCGATTTCAAGGAGTGGGACACTAATCCGGACGCTTGTAAGAAATAATGATGAACCATCAAATAAGCAAAGCGTCAATACAGGATTAAGATTGAATCCTACTACACCGGCTCTGATGCTCGTCGGATGTGGCAGGGCTTGAAAACTATTACAGACTACAAAGGGAAACACAGATGCGAGCTGCCCAGTGATGTGAGCCAATGTGAGCAAGACCTTTAAGAGGTTAAACAGATCAACATTCACAAAGCCGCGGGGCCAGATGGATTACCAGGACGTGTACTCAAAGCATGCAAGAACAAACTTCTCCTTGACAGAGTCTGTAATACCTACAAGTTTCCAGCAGACCACCATAGTCCCTGTGCCCAAGAAAGCGAAGGTAACCTGCTTAAATGATTACTGCCCTGTAGCACTCATGTCAGAAGTCATGCAGTACTTTGAAAGGCTGGTCATGGCTCACATCAACAGCATCCTCCCGAATACCCTAGACCCACTCCAATTCGCATACCGCCCCAACAGATCCACAGATGACGCAATCACACTCCACACTGCCCTTTCGCATCTGGACAAAAGGAGGACCTATGTGAGAAGGCTGTTCATTGACTACAGCTCAGCGTTCAACACCATAGTGTCCATAAAGGGCATCTCTAAGCTAAGGACCCAGGGACTAAACACCTCCCTCTGCAACTGGATCCTGGACTTCCTGACGGGTCGCCCACAGATGGTAAGGGTAGGCAACAACACGTCTGCCATGCTGATCCTCAACACTAGGGCCCCTCAGGGGTGTGTACTTAGTCCCCTACTGTACTCCCTATTCACCCACGACTGCTGGCATAACACGATTCCAATACCATCATTAAGTTTGCTGACAACACAACAGTGGTAGGCCTGATCACCGACAATGATGAGACAGCCTATAGGGAGGAGGTCAGAGACCTGGCAGTGTGGTGCCAGGACAACAACCTCTCCCTCAATGTGAGCAAGACAAAGGAGCTGATCGTGGACTACAGAAAAAGGCGGGCCGAGCAGGCCCCCATTAACATCGACGGGGCTGTAGTGGAGCGGGTCGAGAGTTGTAAGTTCCTTGGTGTCCACCTCACCAATGAACTATCATGGTCCAAATACACCAAGACAAGGGCACAACAAAACTTTTTCCCCCTCGGGAGACTGAAAAGATTTGGCATGGGTCCCCAGATCCTCAAAAAGTTATACAGCTGCATCATAGAGAGCATCCTGACTGGTTGCATCACCGCCTGGTATGGCAACTGCTCGGCATCTGACCGTAAGACGCTGCAGAGTGTAGTGCGTTACGGCCCAGGACATCACTGGGGCAAAGCTTCCTGTCGTCCAGGACCTATATAATTGCCAGTGTCAGAGGAACGCCCCAAAAAATTTCAGAGACTCCAGTCACCCAATTCATAAACTGTTTTCTCTGCTACCGCACAGCAAGTGGTACCTGAGCGCCAAGTCTAGGACTAAAAGGCTCCATAAATAACAGCTTCTACCCCCAAGCCATAAGACTGCTGAACAATGAATCAAATGGCCATCGGACTATTTACATTGACACCCCCCCACAATTGTTTTGTACACTGCTGCTACTCGCTGTTTATTATCTATGCATAGTCACTTCACCTCTACCTACATGTACAAAATACCTCGACTAACTCCTGTATATAGCCTCGTTTTTGTTATTTTTATTGTGTTACATTTTATAATTTTTTCATTTAGTTTATTTGGTAAATATTTTCTTAACTCTTCTTGAACTGAACTGTTGGTTAAGAGCTTGTAAGTAAGCATTTCACGGTAAGGTCTAGACGTGTTGTACTCGGTGCATGTGACAAATAAAGTTTGATTTGATTTGACTTTGATAAATTATTAGTGGAATGTTGTCCACGCTGTCTCTCAATCAGAGAGGGGGATGGAGAGAGCGAGAAACATTTTATGCCACTCACATCTTTGTATTTTAAAGGCAGTGCGCGTAACCTCGTTGTTCATCTATTAGCACTATATTTTCTGTATCTTCAGATGCATCACACACTGTTTGACAAAGGAATCAATAATTAGCATATTCCTGAGATGAAGCGAGTCAAAACTTTGTAGTCAAAACAGTGGTGGGGGTTTGTGTGTGTGTGTGTGTTTGCGCTTGCATGTGAGCGTGTCTGTTGGTGGCGGAACAAAAAGGCAGATGGTGACTTTGAAATCCAAAATTAGGTGTGTTTTCATGAACTTCATGCTCATTAAGTATGTAAATCTTCTAAGTCAGACAATCAAGAAAGACAGTTGTGTTCCTTCCAACTTTCCACAGATCAACTCTGTCTTAGTTGATAGAAACCTGCTGGAACCTTAGATGTATTTACGTTCATACACGTGTGTGTTTGTGTATGTTGGCGGCTGTGTTTGTGAACATAGTGCCTTGCAAAAGTATTCTTCCCTTTGGTGTTTTTCGTATTTTGTTGCATTACAACCTGTCATTTAAATTGATTTTTATTTGGATTTCATGTAATGGAAATAAACATAGTCACAAAAAAATTACTTGTTTCAGAAAAAAATTAAAACGGAAAAGTGGTGTGTGCATATGTATTCACCCCCTTTGCTATGAAGCCCCTAAATAAGATCTGGTGCAACCAATTACCTTCAGAAGTCACATAATTTGTTAAATAAAGTCCACCTGTGTGCAATCTAAGTGTCACATGATCTGTCACATGATCTCAGTATATATACACACACCTGTTCTGAAAGCCCCTAGAGTCTGCAACACCACTAAGCAAGGGGCACCACCAAGCAAGCAACCATGAAGACCAAAGAGCTAGCCAAACAGGTCAGGGACAAAATTGTGGAGAAGTACAGATCAGGGATGGGTTATAAAAAAACAAATGATGAAACTTTGAATTTCCCACGGAGCACCGTTAAATCCATTATTAAAAATGTTTAAGAATATGGCACCACAACACACCTGCCAAGAGGGCCGCCCATCAAAACTCAAGGACCAGGTAAGGAGGGCATTTATTAGAGAGGCAACAAAGAGACCAAAGATAACACTGAAGGAGCTGCAAAGCTCCACAGCAGAGATTGGAGTATCTGTCCATAAGACGACTTTAAGCCGTACACTCCACAGAGCTGGGCTTTATGGAAGAGTGGCCAGAAAAATACCATTGCTTGACGAAAAAAATAAGCAAACACGTTTGGTGTTCGCCAAACGGCATGTGGGAGACTCCCCAAACGTATGAAAGAATGTACTCTGGTCAGATGAAACTAAAATCAAGCTTTTTGGCCATCAAGGAAAACGCTATGTCTGGCGCAAACCCAACACCTCTCATCACCCCGAGAATACCATGCCCATCATGCTGTGATTTTTCATCGGCAGGGACTGGGAAAATGGTCAGAATTGAAGGAATGAAGGATGGCCCTAAATACAGGAAAATTGAGTGAAACCTGTTTGTCTTCCAGAAATTTGAGACTGGGACGGAGGTTCTCCTTCCAGCAGGACAATGTCCCTAAGCATACTGCTAAAGCAACACTTGAGTGGTTTAATTGGAAACATTTAAATGTCTTGGAATGGCCTAGTCAAAGCCCAGACCTCAATCCAATTGAGAATCTGTGGTATGACTTAAAATTGCTGTACATCAGCGGAACCCATCCAACTTGAAGGAGCTGGAGCAGTTTTGCCAGTGCATAGATGTGCCAAGCTTATAGAGACATACCCCAAGAGACTTGCAGCTGCATTTGCTGCAAAAGGGGGAGGAGGGGGGTTGTGAATAGTTATGCACACTCAAGTTTTTTTTTTTGTCTTATTTCTTGTTTGTTCCACAAGAAAACATGTTTTGCATCTTCAAACGATAAATCAAATGATAACCCCCTCTCAAAAAAAATCTATTTTAATTCCAGGTTGTAAGTCAACAAAATAGTAAAAATGCCAAGGGGGTGAATACTTTCGCAAGCCACTGTATGTGTATCTCAAATAATGTACAGTGTTTTAAGAGAGTTTATCTCTGGTTGTATCTTCTGAATAAGTAAATGTGTATGTGTGTGTTTGTTACATGATGCAGATATTGTAATGATGAACCTATGTGTGTGTGTCCGTATGTGTGTGTGTGAGCACATGTGCGTGTGTTTCAGACATGGTGCAGCGCACCTGTACTCTGGAGGAGGGCTTCTTAATCTACTATGAGAGTGAGTGGACCCACGGCCACAGGCAGAGTGGACATCAATGAGGTGGCCAATCTGGCCATCAACAACACAGAGAATATGACTGAAGCTGGATATAGACATACACACACAGGCACAGATACACACGTCCACAGACATAAACACACGTGCAGTCACGCACATGCAGTCACGCATGCACGCACACATACACACTCTCACACAAACTCGTTCACACCTGTGTTATTACAATTTTCTTAAATTAGTTTCTGAAGGTACATAATAAACTTCACTGCACATTATCATCAATTCAAGAGCATTATGTTTTGTTTACAAAACTGATCTGGGGACCCATCAGCAAAGCTGGATGAAAGTCAGATGCTACCAAGCGTCTGGTTACCAATCCATCTTTGTAATTGCCTCCTCACTCTGTCAATTAGAAGGTGAGAAAAAAAAATGATAAGCTGACTAAATCACTTACGTAACAGACATAAACTAATTACCCGTGCTCTTCACCACGCGATGCCGCGTGGTGAAACACCACTTCCCATTAATTTTCAATGGAAGGAAAGAGGTGAGAAGCGGAGAGGGCAGGTGACCGTTGAGCAGCGCGAACATGGCGTGGGAGGCGGTAAAAAGGTTCAACATTTCCCAACTTTATACAAATCACCAGCGGTGACCGCTGGACGATGACCAATCATATTGAGTGTTTCCCATGACGAATTTCTCACAATGCGACCCAAGGCTGACAAACATACTAGGATGGAAGCAAATGTAGGTAATTATAACATCATAATTAATCAAGCAAAAAAAAAATACAGTTGAGAGGAATATGTTAGTTTAATGTAGAAACAAAATGTGGCATATTTTTTGGTCATAAAGTTAATTTATTAAAATTGCGATTTAGCAAGCTAGCTGGCTAGCTTTATGGATGTTGTGACGTAAGTATGAAATTGTAATTCTGGTAGTTAAATTTTTTAGGGGCTCCTGAAACAACAAGCAAATCAGGCTGTCTTCTTGTGAAACAGTGGGTGTAAAGTATCTAGCTAGCTAAAGCATTTACTGCAAATTGAATGTACAATTGTGTAAGCTTGCCTTGCTGAAATTTGCCATGCGATGCAGATGAAGTAACGTAGCTAGCTACCTATTTTCTTACTTATTGTGCAGTGGAGGATAAAAATACCTGTATGCCTATGGATGTGTAGCTAGCTATGTAGCCGATCTGTGTATGGACCGTAAAACGTTTGGTATACATATAAGTTCAGAACATAGCTATGAACCTCAGCTATCATAGCCAGTTGTATCAACTTCAAAACAGTCTGAATGACATTAATGAAGCCTATGGATTGAGTAGAACATCATATAACTTTGTGCCAAGGATGCAAGTCATATATACACTACCGGTCAAACATTTTAGAACACCTACTCATTCAAGTGTTTTTCTTTATTTTTACTATTTTCTACATTGCAGAATAATAGTGAAGATATCAAAACGATGAAATAACACATATAGTAACCACAAAAGTGTTTAACAAATCAAAATATATTTTATATTTGAGATTCTTCAAAGTAGCCACCCTTTGCCTTGATGACAGCTTGCACACTCTTGGCATTCTCTCAACCAGCTTCACCTGGAATGATTTTCCAACAGTCCTGAAGGAGTTCCCAAATATGCTGAGCACTTGCTGGCTGCTTTTCCATCACTCTGTGGTCCGACTCATCCCAAACCATCACTCTCCTTCGTGGTCAAATAGCCCTATTTGCATTGACCTCCCTATTTTTACGTTGCTGCGACTCTCTGTTTATCATCTATGCATAGTCACTTTACCCCTAATTACATGTACACATTACCTCATTTACCTCGACTAACCTGTACCCCACACATTGACTCGGTACCGGTACCCCCTGTGTATATATAGCCTCATTATTTATATTTTATTGCATTTTTGCCAGGGCCAGATTAAGAATTCATAGGCCCCGGGGCATTACATTTTTTTTACTCTAATAAATCTGGTCTTGAATTCAAACAAACAATAGCCCAGGCCAATGAAGTGACACATAGATTGTACAATATTAGGAGGAAATATATATCCTGCATACATATATATATACAGTTAAAGTCAGAAGTTTACATACACCTTAGCCACATACATTTAAACTCAGTTTTTCACAATTCCTGACATTTAATCCTTATGTCAGTTAGGATCACCACTTTCTTTTTAGAATGTCAGAATAATAGTGATTTATTTCAGCTTTTATTTCTTTCATCACATTCCCAGTGGGTCAGAAGTTTACATACACTTCCACAAGCTTCCCACAGTAAGTTGGGTGAATTTTGGCCCATTCCTCCTGACAGAGCTGGTGTAACTGAATCCGGTTTGTAGGCCTCCTTGCTCGCACACACATTTTCAGTTCTGCCCACAAGTGTTCTATGGGATTGAGGTCAGGGCTTTGTGTTGGCCACTTCAATAACTTGACTTTGTTGTCCTTAAGCCATTTTACCACAACTTTGGAAGTATACTTGGGGTCATTGTCCATTTGGAAGACCCATTTCCGATCAAGCTTTAACTTCCAGACTGATGTCTTGAGATGTTGCTTCAATACATCCACGTAATGTTCCATCCTCATCCTATTTTGTGAAGTTTAACAGTCCCACCTGCAGCAAAGCACCCCTACAACATGATGTTGCCACCCCCTTGCTTCACGGTTGGAATGGTGTTCTTCGGCTTGCAAGCCTCCCCCTTTTTCCTCCAAACATAACGATGGTCATTATGGCAAAACAGTTCTATTTTTGTTTCATCAGACCAGAAGACATTTCTCCAAAAAGTACGATCTTTGGCCCCATGTGCAGTTGCAAACCGTAGTCTGGCTTTTTTATGGCGGTTTTGGAGCCGTGGCTTCTTCCTTGCTGAGCGGCCATTCAGGTTTTGTCGATATAGGACTCGTTTTACTGTAGATATAGATGCTTTTGTACCTGTTTCCTCCAGCATCTTCACAATGTCCTTTGCTGTTGTTCTGGGATTGATTTGCACTTTTCGTTCATCTCTAGGAGACAGAATGCGTCTCCTTCCTGAGCAGTATGACGGCTGTGTGGCCCCATGGTGTTTATACTTGCGTACTATTGTTTGTACAAATGAACGTGGTACCTTCAGCCATTTGGAAATTTCTCCCAAGGATGAGCCAGACTTGTGGAGGTCTACAATTTGTCTTTGGAGGTCTTGGCTGATTTCTCCACGATGTCAAGCAAAGAGGAACTGAGTTTGAAGGTAGGCCTTGAAATACATCCACAGGTACATCTCCAATTGACTCAAATTATGTCAATTAGCCTATCAGAAGCTTCTAAAGCCACCCGAAACCAACCATAGAAACATAATCCATAGATGGCAGTTCCTATTCAAGTCAGGACTGTCAACCATTGCTATTGTTTCCTTGAGTTTCAGTCAAATTTCCAGGGGCCTTCCCGACTGTAGGCATACCAAAAACGGAATGACAGGAGTGAATGGATGTGGGACCGGCACTGTTAATGCTGTAGGCTTAGGTTTAACATTAAAACTAGTACTGCATTTTCCCTAAGCCCTGAGAACAGAACATTATTTTTTCCAATGACCTGAACCTTGACAGTAGTGACACTCTTGACTGAAGTCAGCTATAAAATGGAAGCCAGGCTCAACCCTAGAATGAATGAAACTCTGCATGTGAAACCTCTCTGAAAGCCCCCACTCACTCTGAATTCAGGGCTCTGCAAAGCCACTTTTGTGAGTCAAAACATACACATTCACCAAAATCACAACAGCAGAGACTGTTGTGAATTGATATTCTAGTTAGTCCATTCAAGGCCCCTGTAACACCCCCCTGTTTACATACATTGGAATGCTTGGAATGTTTTGTCCTGTGAATTGCATTCAACAATGCCCACGTTAGTTTCTACTCCTGTCTCATGTCCTGTGCTTATAAACTCAGCAAAATAAGAAACATCCCTTTTTCAGGACCCTGTCTTTCAAAGATAATTAGTTAAAATCCAAAAAACTTCACAGATCTTCATTGTAAAGTAACCTGCAACAAATGGCCTCGCTGAAAGATTTGTCCAGATGATGAAGCAAGCTTTAACTTGTTAGGGAGTGGCAGCTGAGGTTTTGGAGAAAATAGGATATGCACATATTTAGTACCATTGGATAGGAAACACTCTGAGTTTTCCAAAAGTGTTAACCATTTGTCTGTGAGTGAAACAGAACGCATATGGCAGGCGAAACCCCGAGGAATTTCTGTCCTGGAAAAAGTGATTGACACATTGCTCATTTGGAACCCCTCCCTCATGAAAATGACCATATACGGGCATATGAATGCAGTACCCATCGCTTCCTTTAGATGTCAACAGTCTCGAGACAGTGTAAATTTTCATTTTGGATGCTTTAGACCAGAGAATAAGAGCAAACCAGGAAGTTACCTTTTTATGTAAACAGTACCCAGTGCGCCGTTCCCGACAAGGCGTGTCTTTTTACCGTCTTTATCGATCAGTTTATATTCCGGTTGATTTATAATAGTAAATATACGTAAAAGTGTTCCTAAGGATACATTTAAAACTATGTTTGATTGTTCTTGGACAAGTTTATAGGTATAAGATGAACGAGTTCTCGTCACGTTTCAATGAAGGAGTGGAGGCTGTCGTTTCTGATTATAACGCACGAACCAAATGGAGATTTATGGATAAAATACATTACTTTTTCTAACAAAAGAACCATGGTTTGTCTTCGTTGGACACTTAGGATGACCTCAGCAGAAGTTCTTCAACAGGTAATTGATTTGTTTTCGCTGTGAAATGTGTTATGTGTGATGGCTAATCGATTCATGGCTATGGGAAAAATATGATAGGTGCTACCCTCAAACAATCAAATGTGCTGCTTTAGCCGTAAAGCCTCTTGACAACGCTGTGATATTGCCAAGAAACAGAGCTTTTGATGAGTATGAAACACTTGTATATTGGTGGATGTTTAATAATTCAACTTTTGGATTTTGAATATGGCGCCTTACATTTCACCTGGTAGTGTCGGGATTGGTGCGCTAGCGCCCCAGCAATCCCTGAGAGGTTAAAATCATCACTCAATAGGCACCTAAACACCTTCCGGTTGACCTACAGAAACACCCCCCATGCTACAAACAAAGTGGCACCTGCATCAGCCATGATGAAACGACAGCTTCGCACGCGAGTTGAACTCCTGAGGCCTCCAAAGACTAAACAGGTTGTACAGACTCAACAGAGAGTACAAGTAGAGAGACGGAGCAAAGTTTGCTCGGAACTACTGCAAAGGTCCAAAGTGGATACCAGCAACAGTGGTCGCACAAACAGGGCCTGTGTCATACACAGTTCACACACCGGAGAACATCATCTGGAGGAGACACGTGAATCAACTGTTGCCAGGAACCAACCTCAGAGATTACTCATTTCAAGTGACAAACCAAGATCAGCTACTAGAAACATACCATGACTATGATCCATCACCTGAACATCCACTACAGCAACTTACGAATGTGGAAAGTGTTCCAGACTGAACCAGCCAGAGTGCCTACTCAGGGTACTGTTGCACCCCAGTCTGGGAATACACCATCACCACTCAGAAACCATGTGACTGTAGACTCACCTGTACGTCGTCATTACCCTGCAAGAGAAAGACAACCCCCTGAAAGGTTAAATATTTAGTTCAGACTAACCTCCGATATTGCGGCAGAATAAGTCTGGGAACTCAGGCAGTCTACCCTCTTTCCCTAGTTCAGAAAAGGTTATTCTGAAAAGTTCCTTTATTTACATCAAGAGAACAGTTATGTTAAAAATAAAATATGCAAAACAGTGAAGATTTACTTTTTCCTTATGAGGCATAAAAAGTAAAGGGGTAGGAATATGTTGTGTATTGATATTCTAGTTTGTCCCTTTAGGGCACCTGTAACACTCCCCTACTTCTGTACATTTTAATGCTTGGAATGTTATGTCCTGTGAAACGCAATTAACAATGCCCACGTTAGTTTCTACTCCCGTCTCATGTCCTGTCCTTATTTTAGTTGTATAAATAATACAGTTGGCTATACAACAGAGAGTATTTTTGTTCATTAATGTACGTGGCTATACGATCAGGGATTGTGTCCTTCAATTGCTCTAGCATAATCAAATCACACAGACCCTGGAAAGTCGTAACCGCAGAGGCGGAACACCAGCGAATAAGCTGTGAAGATAACTCTCGCGTAAACTCAGCATAACTCTGTTCATCAGTCTTTTTTAAAGTTCTAAATCGTTGGTGGTAAGCCTCAGGATCCAATTAATCTGTAACACAACCATTTTAACCTTATCATTGCTGACCAAGAGCTGAATGTGCTTCCTGCGCTTTACCAGTAAACACACACTGCAACATTAGTGTGATCAGAATCAGACCAACTCCTAGTGTCAACAACACGCTCAAACAACGAAAAGAACGTCTCAGGGTCCCTCCCATTAAAGTTTGGCAACAGCCGTAAGTTTCCTACAATATCAAATGTGTCCGGGGCACGACCGAGAGAGGAGCAACCCTTAGGTAAATCAGGGTCACCTTCCCAAAGAAAACTCTCCCCCGAGAGCTTTCCTTCACTAACCAGTTCTAGCCACTCTTTTTGCAGCTTGTTGTTAGCACGCTCCAAATCCCTTTTTAAATTCCGATTCCTATTCACACTTAACACGATCATGCTCTAGCTTAACACGATCATGCGCCAGTTTAGCTTGTTCCAACGCCCACTCCCGAACCCACTCATGCTCTAGTTTAGCTTGCTCCTGCTCTATTTGTAAAATAAGTAGTTCTTTCTGCTGTTCAAAAGAAAGACTACTAGTGCTAACAGACGGAGCTGCCATTGTAGTGAAATGGGGAGACAAAATAACCATGACCAACGTAAGTGGAACACGTCGCTAAGCCTAACAGGGAAAAAGAAAGGCTAAAGCTAGGGGTATAATCTAAAATAATATAAAATATTTTGATTTGTTTAACACTTTTTTGGTTACTACATGATTCCACATGTGCTATTCCATAGTTTTGATGTCTTCAATATTATTCTACAATGTAGAAAACTGTAAAAAATTAAGAAAAACCCCTGAATGAGTAGGTGTGTCCAAACTTTTGAATGGTACTGTATGTACTACATATATAATATATACTGTATATATTTCCTTTATTATAATTTTTGGTAAAACATTTAATTATATATATTTTGCTTCCTCTTGGGCACCCCACGGGCCTGGGCCCAGGGGATTCAGCCCCGTTAAGCCCCTGCATTAATCCGGCCCTGACGTTTGCATGTGTGTGCTCGTTGGTATATTTGCGTGTGTGTGTGCCTGTGTGTGTTGGTTTGAAGGCTACAGGATCATTCAAATTTGATGTAATTACAACAGTCCCTGTTGTCCAGTGGGAGAGAAGCTAGTAGCTACACTAACTGTACATCACAGTACTATAGATGAAACCAGTCCAAGCATGCATCTGTCTTATGCAGGATGCCTCACCTCTGTCTGTCTATGGCTCATACATATTAACGTATGCAGAATAGATGCTCTCCAACTGGCCTTACTCTGCATCGCCCTGCATGGCTCTGCACTACAGAAGCATGTGGGTGTCATTTTACATTGAATACACTGCTAGGGTAATTTCATCTGGTATGGGACCTGCAAATCCCCATGTCCACTGAGCTCCGATGCATATTACCGGCTCGTCGGCTCACCTTTTTGGAATATTATATGGAAAATATGCACATAATTTTGATGGAGGGAGAATTGTGTCTGCTAGATGAAGTGGGTGGGTTGGAGTAGTTTCGGATGGTGAAGTTGGAGTTTGAATCTGTAGTGTTGTCTGAGGGCAGTGGATTGGGTTAGTTAGATAATTAGATGTTCTTCAAACCTAAACTTCTATTTTTAAATCTCTCTCTTTGTTGTTATTACTTTTTTCTCTATTTTGGCACAGAAACTAGAGGCCATGAGTAACTTAGTCAAAGAATTACCCTGATTGGCCTATAGGTTGCGCTGTTATAAGCAGTCTCACATTACCCCTCATGCTGTTTGACCTAGCGACTTGAAACTGTGTATGTAGGTGTCACAGGAGGCTGATTAGGGGAGGACGGCTCATAGTAATGGTCAGAATGGAGTCAATGGAATGGAATCAAACACATGGAAACCTCCAGCCATTACCACGAGCCCGTCCTCCCCAATTAAGGTGCCACCAACCTCCTGTGGTAGGCGTCTTTCCTAATGCTGAACACATTTGCGTAAAGGACCCATGATGTCCGTCAGGATAGATTTTCCTCTCCACCTTCGACATTTTGGAAAAACTTTCAAAACGTATTCTCATGAACCATAATATCACCAAATTCGGGATGTACGTAGGCCCATGGTAGATCTCTTACTTAGTTTGAGGAAAGTTAAGGGATTGGTTAAGAGATGACTGAGTTATTGACAAATCAGGAAATCCGATTTTACGTGTCATTTTAAATCCTTTGTAAATCCACTCCACAATGGACTATCAACTTGATACGTTTCAGGGTCACCAAAAACATTACCATGATGAACCATTGATACATCTTTAAAAGGAAACTATTAACAATTCACTTTTCTTAGATTAGATCCTTTTTTTCTCCTTAACATCAATTTTTGGGAGATGCTGGGTTATCACTTTTTCGGTGAAGTCATTTATATCCATTGGGTGCCAAAACACAAAACATGGTGGACAGTTTCTCTCGCATCGGATCTGATTCCATTAGTAACCACCAACTTCAATGACAGAATGAAAAATGAAAAGAAGAATCTAACATTTCCTCAATAACATTTTCGCCTTGTAGGGCTTGCAGGCTTGCTAGCCAGCTACAGTGTCTGAGGCTTAGCAAGACTGTTTCTAGACCTGGGAGCTCATTGGGGCTTCAGCAGATGATTCCAGATGATTCCACCTTGATGCCGTAGCTCATCTTGGGCTCATCAATGTGAACTGGACATGACAAGCTGAACAGACGTAACGCAGCGGGCTGTCATGTGCTTTTTACTGTGGAGTAGCTTCCGTCTGGCCACTCTATCATAAAGGCCTGATTGGTGGAGTGCTACAGAGATGGTTGTCCTTCTGGAAGGTTCTCCTATGTCCACAGAGGAAATCTGGAGCTCTGTCAGAGTGATCATTGGGTTATTGGTCACCTTCCTGAAAAAGTCCTTTCTCCCCCGATTGGTCAGTGTCGCCGGGCGGCCAGCTCCAGGAAGAGTCTTGGTGGTTCCAAACTTATTCAAATTAAGAATGATGGAGGCCACTGTGTTCTTGTGGAACTTCAATGCTGCAGAAATCTTTTGGTACCCTTCCCCAGATCTGTGCCTCGGCACAATCCTTTCTCAAGGGCTCTACGGACAATTCCTACAACCTCATGGCTTGGTTTTTGCTCTGACATGCACTGTCAAATGGGGGACCTTATCAGGCCTTTCCAAATCATGTTCAAACAATTTAATTTACCACAGTTGGACTCCAATAAAGTTGTAGAAACATATTAAGGATGATCAATGGAGGCAGGATGCACCTGAGCTCAATTTCAAGTTTCATAGCATATTTCAGTTTTTATTTTTAATAAAGTTGCTAAAATTTATACAAACCTGTTTTCACTTAGCCATTAAGGGGTATTGTGTGTAGATTGATGAGGGAAAAAAAGTAATTTAATGCATTTTAGAATAAGACTAAAATAACAAAATGTGGAAATAGTTAAGGGGTCTGAATACTTTCCGAATGCACTGTACAAGAGTATGGGTTACTTGTTAGATACTACTGCATGGTCGGAACTAGAAGCACAAGCATTTCGCTATACTCGCATTAACATCTGCTAACCATGTGTATGTGACAAATAAAATTTGATTTGGTATGTGGATACCCCATCAAATTAGTGAATTTGGCTATTTCAGCCACACCCATTGCTGACATATGTATAAAATCGAGCACACAGCCATGCAATCTCCATAGACAAACATTGGCATTAGAATGGCTTTACTGAAGAGCTCAGTGACTTTCAACATGGCACCTTCATAGGATTCCACCTTTCCAACAAGTCAGTTCTTAAAATGTCTGTCCTGCTAGAGATGCCCCCTGTCAACTGCAAGTGTTGTTATTTCCTGTTTCATTATCACAATGCCCCAGTGCACAAAGCGAGGTCCATACAGAAATGGTTTGTCGAGATCGGTGTGGATGAACCTGACTGGCCTGCACAGAGCCCTGACCTCAACACCATCAGACACCTTTGGGATGAATTGGAACGGCGACTCCGAGCCAGGCTTAATCACCAACATCAGTGCCTGACCTAACTAATGTTCTTGTGGCTGAATTGAATCAAGTCCCTGCAGCACTGTTCCAAAATCTAGCAGAAAGCCTTCCCAGAAGAGTGGAGGCTGGTATAGCAGCAAAGGGTGGACAAACTCCATATTAATGCCTATGATTTTGGAATGAGATTTTTGATGAGCAGGTGTCCACATACATTTGGTCATGTAGTATACACAGTACCAGTCAAAAGTTTGGAAACACCTACTCATTCAATGGTTTTTCTTTATTTGTACAATTTGCTACATTGTAGAATAATAGTGAAGACATCAAAACCATGAAATCATGTAGTAACCAAAAAAGTGTTAAACAAATCTAAGTATATTTTATGTTTTAGATTCTTCAACCAGCTTCATGAGGAATGCATTTCCAGCAGTCTAATAGGAGTTCCCACAACTGAGCACTTGTTGGCTGCTTTTCCTTCACTCTGCGGTCCAACTCATCCCAAACCATCTCAATTTATTTGAGCCCTTACACAGTCTGGAGGTGTGTTTTGGTTCATTGTCCTGCTGAAAAACAAATGATAGTCCCACTAAGCGCAAAGCAGATGGGATGGCGTATCACTGCAGAATGCTGTTGTAGCCATGCTGGTTAAGTGTGGCTTGAATTCTAAATAAATTACAGACAGCGTCACCAGCAAAGCACCCTCACACCACCTCCTCCATGCTTCACGGTGGGAACCGCACATGCAGAGATCATCCGTTCACCTACTCTGCGTCTCACAAAAACATGATGGTTGGAACCAAAAATCTAAAATTTAGACTCATCAGACCAAAGGACAGTTTTCCACCGGTCTAATATCTATTGCTTGTGTTTCTTGGCCCAAGCAAGTGTCTTCTTGAAGCATTTATTTGGGCTGCAATCTGAGGTGCAGTTAACTCATGAACTTATCCTCTAATGAACTTATCCTCTGCAGCAGAGGTAACTCTGGGTCTTCCTTTCCTGTCGCGGTCCTTATGAGCGCCATAGCGCTTGATACTGTTTCTTGAGATTTTCCGGATTGACTGACCTTCATGTCTTAAAAACTACTTAGGGAGCAGTGGGGCGCTAGCACTCCCGACACTACACGGTGAAATGTAAGGCGCCAGATTCAAAATCCAAAACTTGAATTATTAAACATTCATCAATATACAAGTGTTGCATAGTCATCAAAAGCTCTGTTTCTTGGCAATATCACAGCGTTGTCAGATTTCAAAAAGGCTTTACTGCGAAAGCACAACATTTGATTGTTTGAGGGTAGCACCTCCAATATTTTAACCATTAGCATAAATTCCTAAACCATCGCGGCTCACACAAAACACATTTCACAGCACAAACAAATCCCTTACCTTTTGAAGAACTTCTGCTGAGGGCTTCCCAAGTGTCCAACGAAGACATCCAATGGTTCTTTTGTTAGAAAAAGTAATTTATTATATCCATAAATCTCAGTTTGGTTGGCGCGTTATGTTCAGAAAATCCAACTTCCGAATCGCCCATTGAAATGTGAAGAGTACGCATTCAAATATACTTATAATCTTTATCTAAACAAATCAAATACCAGTTAAAATGCATCCTTAGCTATCCTTTTATGAATATTAGCGATAATATTTTACTCGGATGGTCACCTAAACGTTATATAAGTAAAATAAAGTGGGGCGCGCAGCTAGACTAGCGCCCCACCACTCCATAAGTAGTTAACTAGGACTGAGACTGCAGTACCTATGGCTTCCACTAGATGTCAACAGTCTTTATACAGTGTCTGGAAGCTCTAGCACTAAGCAGAAAGGATAGGAAGAGGAAGTAGTGAAGGGACCACTTTTGTCTACAACGTTTGACGGGTGCGAGATTGTGAGCGCGCCGCCCCACTTTATTTTCCTTTCCTATTGTTCACGTTATCATCCAGTTTAAATATTACAGTAAGTATACATTAAAGGATACATAAAAACATTTTTATTTGTTTGTAGAAAGTTTATAGGTATAATTTGAACGTGTTCTCCTCACGGTTCAATGTGCGACTCAACGTTGTATTTTCTGATCATAACCCGCCAACCAAACAGAGATTTATGGATATAATAAATTACTTTTTCTAACAAAATAACCATTGGATTTCTTCATTGGACACTTGGGAAGCCCTCAGCAGAAGTTCTTCGAAAGGTAAGTGATATTTTTTAGCTCTTATATGGGTTTTGTGTGACCCGCGCTGGATATGAATTTACGCTAATGTGGAAAATATATGAGGTGCTTTCCTCAAACAATCAATTGTTGTGCTTTCGCCGTAAAGCCTTTTTGAAATCTGACAACGCTGTGATATTGCCAAGAAGCAGAGCTTTTGATAACTATGCAACACTTGTATATTGATGAATGTTTAATAATTCAAGTTTTGGATTTTGAATTTGGCGCATTACATTTCACTGGGTAGTGTCAGGAGTGGCCCGCTAGTGCGCCGCTACTCCCTAAGTATTTAAGCTTTCTGCCAATGTCTATGTTCTGGGAAATGTTCTTGTTACTTACAACCTCATGCTAATCACATTAGCCTACGTTAGCTCAACCGTCCCAAGGTCGGGACACCGATCTCGTAGAGGTTAAACATGTCAACATTCACAAAGCCTCGGGGCCGGACAGATTACCAGGACATGTACTCAAAGCATGCGCAGACCAACTGGCATCTGTCTTTACTGACATTTTCAACCT
Source organism: Brachymystax lenok tsinlingensis (assembly GCA_030435695.1). Taxonomy (NCBI): domain Eukaryota; kingdom Metazoa; phylum Chordata; class Actinopteri; order Salmoniformes; family Salmonidae; genus Brachymystax; species Brachymystax lenok. Next base: position 32,004,062 of record CM059811.1, on the reverse strand, counting down.
CTCTCTGACCGAGTCTGTAATACCTACATGTTTAAAACAGACCAACATAGTACCTGTGCCCAAGAAAGGGAAGTTGACTATTTACATTGACCCCCTTACCTTGACTAACCTGTACCCCGCACATTGACTCGGTGCCGGTACCCCCTGTATACAGCTGTCATGATTATCTTCCGGACGGACAGACCAAGGCATGGCGATGTAGCCAGAATACATGATTTAATTATAACACACAGGACAGAACGAAAACAAAACAATAAGCGAAGAAACAGGCGTGAGCCCCTAACGCTAAATCCTAAAACACGAACACAGAACTCTAAACCCTAAACATGAATGGCGAAATCTAAGTGAAACACGGAGAAACCTAACTAGACATGACTGTAGAAACCTAACTAGACAAGAACCCGACCGAACACGAAAAAGCCTAACATAAACATGACATGAACAATAACCCACGAAACTAAGGTGCAATCCCCAAACATATAAATGGTTCCCAATTAGAGACAACGAGACTCAGCTGCCTCTGGTGGGAGCCATTAACCCAACATAGAACTAGACACCATAGAACTGTGAAAACCCCTAAACCAAAAATGAACCCAAGCGCTCCAGCCTGAAAACCCAGGACTGGGCGTTACAGTACCCCCAAAGCGCGGACTCGGACGCCCCAAAAAATCTGTGGGGGATCTAGGGGTGGGTTCCTTTTGTCCCAGGTGGGGCTCGGTGCTGGCCGTGCTGGTCTGATGTCACGCACCGGAGAGCCCTGGACCCTTTCTAGGAACTCTGGTGCGTGGAGCAGAAGCTGGCCCTATCCCGGACTCGTGATGCTCACTGGAACTCTGGTGCGTGGAGCAGAACTGGCAGTACTGGACTTGTGATGCTCACTGGAACTCTGGTGCGTGGAGCAGGAACTGGCAGTACTGGACTTGTGATGCTCACTGGAACTCTGGTGCGTGGGCAGGAACTGGTCGTACTAGACTTGTGATGCTCACTGGAACACTGGTGCGTGGAGCAGGAACTGGTCGTACTGGACTTGTGATGCTCACTGGAACTCTGGTGCGTGGAGCAGGACCTGGCAGTACTGGACTCGTGATGCTCACTGGGACTCTGGTGCGTGGAGCGGGGGAACTGGTCGTACTGGACTCGTGATGCTCACTGGGACTCTGGTGCGTGGAGCAGGAACTGGCAGTACTGGACTTGTGATGCTCACTGGAACTCTGGTGCGTGGAGCAGGAACTGGTCGTACTGGACTTGTGATGCTCACTGGGACGCTGGTGCGTGGAGCAGGAACTGGCAGTACTGGACTCGTGATGCTCACTGGGACTCTGGTGCGTGGAGCAGGAACTGGTCGTACTGGACTCTCTGAGCATGCGGGAGCTTGGTGCGGGCCGAGGACAGGGCGTGCTGGACTCTCTGAGCCTTACGAGGGAGCTTGAGCGCGGGCCGGGACAGGGCGTGCTGGACTCTCTGAGCATTGCGGGAGCTTGGTGCGGAGTCGGACAGGACAGGGCGTGCTGGACTCTCTGAACGCACGGGAGCTTGGTGCGTGGAGCCGGGACAGGGCGTGCTGGACTCTCTGAACGCACGGGAGCTTGGTGCGCGGGCGGGACAGGACGTGCTGGACTCTCGGGCGCGCGTGGAGCTGGAGTGCGCGGAGCCGAACAGGGCGTGCTGGACTCTCGGAGCGCTGCGGGAGCTTGGTGCGCGGGCGGAACAGGGCGTGCTGGACTCTCGGGCGCCACGGGAGGCTTAGAGCGCGTGGGCCGAGCAGGGCGTGCTGGACTCTCTGAACGCGACGGGAGCTGGGGTGCGTGGAGCAGGGACTGGGCGTGTAGACACCACTACCGCGGACTGGGATCTTGGAACACGGAACAGGGATCTTGGAACGCGGAACAGGGATCTTGGAGCAGCGGAACAGGGATCTTGGAACGTGGAACAGGGATCGGCAGACGTGGAACAGGGATCTTGGAACGTGGAACAGGGATCTCGGGCGTGGAACAGGGATCTCGGGCGTGGAACAGGGTCTCGGAGCGTGGAACAGGGTCTCGGGCGTGAACGAGGACTGGACGTGTAGAAACCTCCGCCCGGACCGGGGACCTGATATGGAGAGCCGACACCATACCTCCAGCTAGCTCACTAACCCTGGTCTCATGGGTGAGTGGAGCTGGAATCTCTCGGACTGGGCTGTGGATACGTGCCGGAGATTCTGCCCGTAAGACCACAGGATAACATGGGCCCAAAAGGCGCACTGGAGGCCTGGCTGCAGAGCTGGCACCACTCTCCCAGGTAGCACACAGACCTCGGCCCGACCAATGAGTGGCGCTGGGATCTCTCGCACTGGGCTGCGGACACGTGCGGAGACACCGCACTTTGCACGGAACTGGAGCAGGATATCCGGGGTCCCAGGAGGCGCACCGGGGGACTTAGTGCGCCAGCGATGGCACCACTCTTATTGGCTGAACCCTTCTTTTCGCCCGACTGATGAGTGGGCGGGAATCACTCGCACCGGCCTCTGGATCCCTATAGGAAACCGTCGCTTAACACTGCATAGCACGGCCTCCCTTCAGCTGCGGCGCTCTCCCCAACGCTCTCTCCATAAAGCACGAGGGTTGGCTCAGGAGTCCCCTCCTGAACCGGCCCAACCTCCTCGTGTGCCCCCAAAAGTTTCTTGGGGCTGCCTTACGGACCTCCGTGCCAGGCGAGATCCGATGAGGTCCTCCTGGTCCAGCACTCCCGAGTCTCTCGCTGCTTGGTCTTTTGCTGGTGGGTTATTCTGTCATGATTATCTTCCGGACGGACAGACCAAGACATAGCGATGTAGCCAGAATACATGATTTAATTATAACACACGGGACAGAACGAAAACAAAACAATAAACGAAGAAACAGACGTGAGCCCTAACGCTAAATCCTAAAAACGAACACAGAACTCTAAGCCTAAACATGAATGGCGAAATCTAAGTGAAACACGGAGAAACCTAACTAGACATGACTGTAGAAACCTAACTAGACAAGAACCCGACCGAACACGAAAAGCCTAACATAAACATGACATGAACAATAACCCACGAAACTAAGGTGCAATCCCCAAACATATAAATGGTTCCCAATTAGAGACAACGAGACTCAGCCTCTAATTGGGAGCCATTAACTTAACATAGAACTAGACACCATAGAACTGTGAAAACCCCTAAACCAAAATGAACCCAAAACGCTCCAGCCTGAAAACCCAGGACTGGGCGTTACAACAGCGTTGTTACTGTAATTTTTTGGTGTTATTTTTTGATTTGATAGATTTTCTTTTCACTTTAGTTTATTTAGTAAACATTTATTTAAATATTTTATATCTCTTTCTTGGACTGCATTGTTGGTTACGGCTTTTAAGTAAGCGTTTCACGGTAAGGTATACTTTACACCTGTTGCATTCGGCACATGTGACTAATAACATTTATTTGATACGTTGTGGCAAACCTAGGACCATTACGATCAAAGCTAATCAAAGCTAATCCTAGGATAAGATCACTGGCCAATGAGAAAGACTACAGTAATGGAAATTGGAGTGTGCCAGGCTTTTTGTAAAAAGACCAACCCCTGGTCCATCAAACATAAATTCTATCTAATCTCATCAATTAGCTAACATGAACTATATCACTCTCTTCCTTTGCCGCTCTCTCTCTCTACAGCACAGCACATTTAGGAAAATAATAGAATAATTCAAATCGTTGAGTAAGCAAGGCAGCATTACAGGCAGAGTTACAATTGATTTCAGGGGGTTTAATTCAGAGAATTGCACTGTGATAATGTATCCTGTTGTTACCTTAATGTAGGAGAATATAACACATTAGATCTGGTAAAATATAATACAAAGAAAATCCATAATCTTTGAAATGCAAGAGATAGGCCACAATGTATTATTCCAGTGTAGGCGCAATTTAGATTTAGCAGTGTATGTGCAAAGATGTAGACTGATCCAATGAACCATTCAAATGGTTGTATAAAATCTGCCCAAATGTGCCTAATTGGTTTACTGATACATTTTCAAGTTCATAACTGTACAATCTCCTCAAACAATAGCATGTTATTCTTTCACGGTAATAGCTACTGTAAATTAGATTGACAAGAATTGAAGCTTTCTGCGCAAATTAGCTCAACCGTCGCGCGGGGGGACACTGATTTTCTGAACAAGAATGAAGAAAAAAAAAGCATTATAAGCTCTTTTACCTGAATCCTGGTACAATGGTGTTGAACACTGAGCTGTAGTCAATGAACAGCATTCTCACATCGGTATTCCTCTTACCTAGGTCGGTGAGGGCAGTGTGGAGTGCAATAGAGATTGCGTCATCCATAGATCTGTTGGGGCGCGGTATGCAAATTGGAGTGGGTCTAGGGTGTCTTAAATTATGGAGTTGAGGTGTGCCATAACCAGCCTCTCAAAGCACTTCACAATTACAGATGTGAGTGCTACAGGGCAGTAGTCATTGTGGAATGAAGCCTTAAAGTTCTTGGGAAATGGAATAATGGTGGTCATTTTAAAACGTGGGGATTACACCAGCCTTGCAGGTGTTGACGTGATTAAAGACTTACAGGAGCAATTAGGGTTAAGTGCCTTGATCAAGGGCACATGGACCAATTTTTCACCTATTTGGCTCAGGGTTTCTTAACCTCTAAACTACCTGCTGACCCCAAGTCCTATGTAGGCCTACTGTACATTGTGTATTTGTGTGTGTGAGAGAGGACAAGTGTATATGGGGGGAAAGGGGTAGGGTGGTGTAGAATGATGAAAACCAGTCCAATCTGATTTGGCACCAACCAGACCAACACAGTGTAATGGCTGACGACCAGTGGCACCCAGGATTCACGCACCAGTTCCCCCCACCGAGAAGACCTCACACAGGGACATCAACAAGACAACAACCAGATGCATACTGTAGTGTTGGATACACAGCAAACAGGAAAATTATATTTACTCTAGTGTGAAGCATTTATAGCCGCCTGATATGGTAGCCGGCCATGGGCCAATTTTTTTCTTGAGCAGATGGCTGGGGGGCCGGAACATAATTACAAATATTTTGTAGACTGCAAATTGACCGCAAGAAGCCCAAACAGATAGTATATTTGACCAAAACATAATAATTTCAAACCTTGCTTACATGTGTAAACCATCTAGTGTCTCTCTATTATGCATGGCAATCCAAAATAACTTGGAGCTGATTTCCTGGTGTTATTACAGTCTTTTATGATATGATAAATGATTAAAAAAAATTTGATCTACTGTGTCTGTATATTCTAATTTATTTCTCAGAAAACTAGGGAGGGCAAATAAAACCAAGAGCGGGCCAAATTTTGCCCACGGGCAGCCAGTTGGGAACCAAGATGTAGATGGTGAGGAAAGGATCCAAGTTCTCATGATGGTGTAAGTGGGAAGTCTAATTGTGTATCTGTGGTATTTACTCTAATATCACTTTTTCACTTGTTTTTGTTAACTATTTAATGTTTTCTACTAAGTTAAAGGGAATAAAATGGAATACCACTGATTCATATATTTCAGTACTGTGTACATCTATGGTTTAAACAAAGTGGAATTTATGCTGCGGCATTCTGCAATGCTATTAGCCGCTGGCACGGACGTCAGGGTGCTAGGCAACCATCAGCTGAGTAAAAATGGCGTTCCCAAGATCAACAGATCTACCCTGGCTGCCCTGCTGCAGCAACTTTACAAGTGAAGGTTCAGGGCAGACTGTAAGACTGCAGTGTGGAGCTGCAAAGACCATCTGGTTAATGCTACCCTATCACACCTGGGCTCATGTGTATTTGATTATGTTATTTAAATACTTATTTGCTGTGTATTTGAGTATTTTCTAATAATGTGGCTACCAAACAGACCTGCGTTCAAATGTATGGGAGTGTTTATTTGTATTTTCCTATACATGGCAATACTTTCCTAATGTTTTTTTCAAATACATTCCAATAGTCTATTTGTGTTTTCAAGTAAAAAAGTATCCATACACTTCCAAATGTCTTGGAAAGTAATTGAAATACTCTAAATAGACACATTTTTCACAGCCTGAATAGCAACTTTACATGAAAGGCATAATATCAGATAAAAAAGAAGCACATGGCAGGCACACTCTCACACACACACACACACACACACAGACACACACACACACAGACACACACACACACATTGAACTGGGTGTGGGCGGTGAGTGAGACAACAACACAGACAAGGGCATGTTGGCATATCAATGCCACCTGTTCTTATTGACACTTCTAACCCACAGTCCCTTGCTCTGCAGAAGTCACTCCATCTACCCATAACACCATTTTGCACAGCACACACCCTCCCCTGGGTGTGAATAATACAAAGCTGTGTCGGCACAGGGTGCCACTTATTTCAGCGCCACTACAGTGGTAAACGATTAATAATTTGGATGACTTTTGCACCAGACTGATGTCCTGTGGTTTACCAGATATGGTGAAATTGAAAAGAAAATCACCCTGAAAACTTGTATAGAACTCATGTCGGATAATTGAGCATTCAGCTGTTCCCACATGTTATCCCACCCATATCTTCTAGTAGAGTTGATCTGGACATATATACAACATATACAACATATACTATATAAAAACAAAGTAGTTGTATTTCACTACTACTAGTGACTTTAAAATGTCTGGCCTGATAATGTCTTGTTCACTGATACTTAAAGGAATGGTGTTCCCCTCCAAAGCCGCAGTGTATACATTTGATTATTACTCTGAGTATTATGGTAATGAGGCAGATTATTTTGGAACTTAATTGGGCATTTTTCTGGTATTTGGATTGTCTTCTATCTCAGTGGCAGTTGGTTCCATTTAAAATGAGGAAGGAAGATAATTTAGCATGGCCTTATTTCTATTACAGCATATTGGATGACTGTCCTTCATATTCCAGTCACCCAGTTCAATGTAACATCGATAGGTTTAGGCTACTACATAATACTCTAATTTTCCCTATACCCATCATGAGGATGCTATAACCTAGCCTATGAATTAAAGTTTAGAACGTACGTGCACACAGGTCGAGAGACTATCATTAGTCCAACAGTTGCATAATTAGTCCAACCGTTGCAAACGAGAGTTTCGTTTTGGACAAATTCAGGTATGTTTATGCCTGTTTCATTACGTTTGCTTCCATTTAAGAAACATTTTTCAACAGTATGAATATACCCCCTGATCGAACGTAAAAACAGTTCACTTTCATACGAGCCACGTTGTATTCCTTCTTTCATTTACATCTCTACTCCTCTCACCTATTCCCTTCGATTGTGGACTTCAATGCACAACACATCAGCTGTATGTGACAAGGCGAAAAAACCTTTCCAAGCTACACCGTTGTCACCATATTACAGTAAAGTAACGTCATAGTTACAGCTAAAGTAACGTCATAGTCAACATACACTACCGTTCAAAAGATCCAGGGTCACTGTGTACTACACCCTCCACAGAACAGCACAAACTGACCTAACCAGAATAGAAAGAGGAGTGGGAGGCCCCGGTGCACAACTGAGCAAGAGGACAAGTGCATTAGAGTGTCTAATTTGAGAAACAGACGCCTCACAAGTCCTCAACTGGCAGCTGTATTAAATAGTACCCGCAAAACACCAGTCTCAACATCAACAGTGAAGAGGTGACTCCGGGATGCTGGCCTTCTAGGCAGAGATGCAAAGAAAAAGCCATATCTCAGACTGGCCAATAAAAAGAAAAGATTACGTTAGGCAAAATAACACATACACTGGACAGAGGAACTCTGCCTAGAAGGCCATCATCCTGTACAAATAAACACTCCCATACATTTGAACGCAAGTCTGTTTGGTAGCAACATTATTGGAAAATACTCAAATACACAGAAAACAAGCATTTAAATAACATAATCAAATACACATCTATTTGAATCCAGGTCTGATAGGTTACCATTAACCAGAGGGTCTTTATAGCTCCACACTGCAGTCTTAAATAGTACCCGCAAAGCACCAGTCTCAATGTCAACAGTGAAGAGGCAACTCCGGGATGCTAGCCTTCTAGGCAGAGTTGCAAAGAAAAAAACATATCTCAGACTGGCCAATAAAAATGAAAGATTAAGTAAGACATACAAAATAAGACATACGCTGGACAGAAGATCTCTGCCCAGAAGGCCAGCATTCCAGAGTCGCCTCTTCACTGTTGACGTTGAGACTGGTGTTTTTTGCGGGTACTATTTAATACAGCTGCCAGTTGAGTGAGGCGTCTGTTTCTCAAACTAGAAACTCTAATGTACTTGTCTTCTTGCTCACTTGTGCACCGGTGCCTCCCACTCCCCTTTGTATTCTGATTAGAGACAGTTTGCACTGTTCTGTGAAGGGAGTAGTACACAGCGTTGTACGAGATCATGGAACAGCCTTCATTTCTCAGAACAAGAATAGACTGACGAGTTCTTTATTTCTGGCCATTTTGAGCCTGTAATCGAACCCACAAATGCTGATGCTCCAGATACTCAACTAGTCTTCTTTAATCAGAACAACAGTTTTCAGCTGTGCTAACATAATTGCAAAAGGGTTTTCTAATGATCAATTAGCCTTTTAAAATAATAAACCTAGCTAACACAATGTGCCATTGGAACACAGGAGTGATGGTTGCTGATAATGGGCCTCTGTATGCCTATGTAGATATTCCATAAAACATCTGCCATTTCCAGCTACAATAGTCATTTACAACATTAACAATGTCTACATTGTGTTTCTGATCAATTTGATGTTATTTTAATGGACAAAAAATGTGCTTTTCTTTCAAAAACAAGGACATTTCTAAGAAGTCCCACACTTTTGAACGGAAGTGTAGGTAATAGAACTAGCGCGTTAGTTAACCCGCTACAATCATGCAGTACAGTGTATGGTCAGTAAGCAGTTTTGCAGTTACACTGGCGGGCCCTGATGACAATATATTTGTAAAACCAAAAGCTTACCTTGACTTGGAAGAGTTTGAGTGTTGTGTTGGATAGTCATAGCCAGCTAGCTAACATAGCATCCCTATCTTTGAGCCAAGTGTTTGAATAGGCTAAACTAGCTAGCTGCATTCACTAAGTAAGTGAAAGTGACAAAAATGTTGACATATAGCTATCTCTCTGTCTCTCTCTCTTGCTTCTACTTCATTTGTATTTGTTCAAAACTGTTCAACTATTGACTTTCTCTCTTTGAGTCAACTACTGCAGTGTTATGCACTGCAGTGCTGGCTAGCTGAAGCGTATGCTTTCAGTACTACATTAATTCTCTGATCCTTTGATTGAGTGGACAACATGTCAGTTCAGAGCAAGAGCTCTGGTAGGTTGGAGGATGTCCTTCGGAAGGGGGTGAGAACCATGAGCCTCCTAACTGTCCTCCAACTACACAATGGTGCTATCCTACAGATTACTGTTGAGGCTACTGTAGACATTCATTGCAAAACAGTATGTTTTAATCCATTACTTGGTGACGTGTGAATACAGTCAGTATAGTTTTATCTAAAAAGGTTAACTTTTGAAATCTTTCACTATTTTTATGTTTATGAAATTCACTGAAAAGGATGGTTCTTCCCTTCCTCCTTTGAGGAGCCTCCACTGGTTAGCTACACATCTCCTCCAATCATTCTCTCTAGTTCCTCTCACACATGCTCATGCTGAGTTTGTGTGTGTGTGTGTGTGTGCGTACGTGCATACAGTACATGTATTAGTATGCGTATGAAGCTGTGCCAACTATATGTGTTTTTATAAGTGTATCCCTATATTGTGTAGGGTCCAGAGGTGCTCGTATATAAACTAGATGCAGACCTGAGACCTGCCCTGTGAGTTCTCTTCCTGCCTGATCCGAACTAAGAGACAGAACACACCTGAGATCAGCAGGGTCCAAAACCTCATCAACAACTATGCACAACTGTTTGGGGTAAGTTACATCTACTTGTCATAAACTTGATACAGTGAGTGTCTTGAACTTTAAACATTGAGTGTACTCGTACTACCAGTAGAGTGTTATTAGTGTCCAACCTGAAACACCCAAAAGCTGCACCTCTGAATCTACTATGCAACTTGAATAAAAGGCAGGGGGAGTGTGCAGAGCGGGTTGGGGGAATGATATCAACGTAGCACTTGAAGCGCTGCCCGGCAAATGGGATTTGGAACAGTTGGAAATGTTAATTCTACCAGGAACGTCTGGCTCCCTCTAATTTCCCCACCTATAGGAGCAGGAGGAGCATTCCTTCCATTCCCTCGAAATCAGTTTGAAACGCCACTGTTGTTTGCATGACAAATAGCCATTAAGACGAACCAGTGAGGGCCCAATCCCAAGTGAATAGACAAGCCACCACTGTGACATAAAACGAGTGAGATGTTTGGGCTATTTAGAATTCCCATTCTGTGCCTCTAGGGCCTTTTATCAGACCCGAACACACTCTGTGTATGTGTGCGCAAGCACGTTTGTGTGTGTCTTTTCTCTCTCTCCTCCAATCTTCTTTGCAATGCATAGCCCTGACAAAGCAAATTTTTATCCGAAAATTATAGCGGAAAAAAATGTGTGTGTGGGAGGGGGTTATGTTCACTACAATGCTTTGACGCTTTGAAAAGGAAGTATGTGGGAGCCATTTATTCAATTGGTAGTGAGCCACCCGCTGAACAATCCAACTGAACTTACCTCTCCACTTCTAAATGAGTTTAGGAAACTTGAGAAAGCCTCAGAAATATGACCCACTTCTAGACTATGGAGAGACACCATCGCCATAGTTTCAGAACTGTAATTGCACATTGTGTGGCTCTATCAAATGAAATGGCGTTGAGTTGGATCATTGTCCTGTTGAAAAACAAATGATAGTCCCACTAAGCGCAAACCAGATGGGATGGCGTATTGCTGCAGAACGCAGTGGTAGCCATGTTTGTTAAGTGTGTCTTGAATTAAAAAAACATCACTGACAGTATCAACAACTAAGCACCCCCACACCATCCCACCCACCTGCTTCACAGTGGGAACCACACATGGAAAGATCATCCGTTCACCTACTCTGTGTCTCACAAAGACATGACGGTTGGAGTTTATTTGTCACTTGCGCCGAATACAACAGGTTTAGACCTTACAGTGAAATGCTTACTTACAGGCTCTAACCAATAGTGCAAAAAAGGCTCTTGGTCAGCTCTACAGCGCTCTCTCTCTCTCTCCTGCAGAGGGGGAGAGGGATGGAGCTTGCCCAGTTCTCTTTCTTGGTCTCTAGTTTGGGAGAATGGAAAGTCTGAGTGTTATAGAGAGACTCTTGCCCAAATAACTTCAACATCAAACATTGGACGTTGAAACAACATTTCCAACATAAAGAATGTTGGGAATGATGACAGATGGAATATGGGAAATGAATGTCATTAAAATCATCAGAAATACGTTATAACGGAGACATTGTAACTTTAAGAGCTTTCACAATGTATATATCAGATTTACATCTAAATGTTGTAAAATGTATATGATTAAATATGAAACTATTTGTGAAACGATAGCAATGTGATTTTATTCTTCTAAATGGGAATATTTCTTCTTGCAAAACCCCAAATGAGGTCAGAGTTCGTGTCCACATGATGGAACCGCCCTCCAAGGCAGTTCCATCAAAATTGTAAAAGGACTCGCTGAAGATTTAACATGTTAGACCAAAACATGCCGAGTTGCTGCCAGTGTGTAAAGTGGTCCTAGCTGTACCCTGTATAATAAAACATTGAGACCGTCTACGTGCAGCGTGGGCTGAATATGTTACCAATGGTTAAATCTCTATAGACCAGACAGCGTGGAGCGGTGGCTACACTGCTGGAAATGGTTAAAACTACAAGACCAGAAGATGGTAAGACCCTCTGAAACTCTCGACGAGTGAAGAAGTTGAAGACTAGACTACACAGTCACAGTCTGCAGCTGTATATGTAAAATAGTCTAGGAAACTCGACCAAAGACGGGAGGCAAAAAACAATCTCCTTTTACCATTGTGTGGTACATCTGATGTATCTATTCTAATGAACACTCCAGAACAAAAGAAGCCTACAACTACAAAGGACATTGTGACCTCTGGTGGACAAACCAGTTTTACATCCCTCGAACTACTCACCAGAGACGGATGAGTGGTTTCAACAGAGAGACGACAGAGAAAGACATCTAAATGTATGTTGGATTTCTAAATCTAAGTGGTTGTTAGGGTGCCAAATATCCATATTTACGGTGAGCATATTTTTCAACTATGTACGATAAGTCCTCTCTCTTTGTCTCTCCCGCTCCTTATGTTTCCCCACCCCTTTTCCATTGTGTAACAAGCCATCATATCGGGTTAGTCCACTAGGAACTGTGTTTCATTGCATTATGTTAGTAATCAATATTCTATAATGTGTGTGTGTTTATGTATTATGTGTGATTATTTCGTTATTTAGTAAATAAATAATTAAGCCAATTTGTGCATCGCTGAATCATCCCTTAAGCTAGGGTTCGACAAGATTTACGAAGTCAACAACGTTCAGAATGATACTGAGGTAATAATACATTAATAAGTGACATTTAGATATCTTATAAGAGATTACAAGAGATTAATTCCACAGAAAAATATTTTTTTCTGTGGAATCTCAAATTACTAATGAGTTAATTGTAAATGACTAATTTAATATCTAAAAATAGTTAATTGATTTGATAAAATAACAGTCATCACATTAATGATAGTCACGTCATGCAATTTTTGAGGATGGTAACTCTGGCTCTTCCTTTTCCTCATGAGAGCCTGTTTCATCATTGCGCTTGAGGGTTTTTGTGACTGCACTTGAAGAATATTTTTTTTTTTTACATTTTCCGGATTGACTGACCTTCATGTCTTAGAATAATGATGGACTGTCATTTCTCTTTGCTCCTTTGAGCTGTTCTTGCCATAATATGGACTTAGTCTTTTACCAAATATGGCTATCTTCTGTATACCACCCTTATCTTGTCACAACACAACTGATTTGCTCAAACGCAATAAGAAGGAAAGAAATTCCACAAATGTACTTTTAACAAGGCACACCTGTTAATTGAAATGCATTCCAGGTGACTACCTCATGAACATGGTTGAAAGAATGCCAAGAGTGTGCAAAGTTGTCATCAAGGCAAAGGGTGGCTACTTTGAAGAATCTCAAATATAAAATATATTTTTATTTGTTTAAAACCTTTTTGGTTACTACATGATTCCATATATGTTGAAAATAGTAAAAATAAAGAAAAACCCTGGAATGAGTAAGTATGTCCAAACTTTTGACTGGTACTGTATAAGAAATGTACATATTGGGGACAATGGTGGGTGGATAAGAACTAAATGTATGGAAAGTTACTGACTGAGACGATGGAGTGCAGATTGTTTACATTCTGTCAAAACATGTTATTGTTAAATCTCATGGCTCCTAAAGAGGGAGGCAATGGGCAACAGTCTGGTTTTAGTCACTGATAAGGGAGGACAGTCATGGATTAGGGAGGAACGAGGAATTCAGTCCGAGGTCAGGTCAGATGAAGTGGGAAGGAACAGTCCTATCTTGCACACATATACTTCCACTCTCACAAAGGTTCTAGCGTGAGACAGTGACTACACCAGTGAGAGGAACCAATTAAGTTCCTGACTAGCAACAGAGATGTTTTGGCTGTCTAGATGTGCAAGGAGTGGACTCCGCCTGGTAGGAGGGTATAAATATATGTGCTTGTGTAAACAAGTGTTTGTCTTTTCAGCTGTATGACCCAGTGGGTGAATTAACTTGGTTTGAGCTTTTTCTAGTGGTCCGTGAGTTTCTGTTTGTTCAGAACCTAACACTTGGCTTTGTCCGCAGGATTCACCACGATTTACAGTCGAACTGGAGAGTCCGAATCATTGTAACAGGAGCCGGCACATAAAAACAAGGTGTCAATGAGGACCAAGTCAAGCAGATGGGCAGTTTCATCATTTGATGTTTAGCTCTACTGAAAAACACAATCAGATCTCTGGAACGCTTTGTGTGTGTGTGTGCACATGTGTGCATTCATATACGTGTGTGCATGTGTGTGTGTGTGTTGTGTGTGTGTGTGTGTGTGTGTTTATGCATGTGTGTGCACACCTGCGTATGTGTGAGGGCCTCTCAGGTCAGAAATGCATTATCTTCCTGTTATAAAATGATCCAGGGAGGCAAGGTGTTGGACAGAGACAACGGGCGATGAGAGGGTTTGTATGCTAGTTAACCTTCATGAACAGTTTGTTCAGATAACCTGGAAAACAAATGAATCCTCCAATTTACGCTGCTTGCTGAAGTTGAAAAGTGGTAGAATAAAGTGTTGAAATTGGTAATTTTCAAACCAAAAAAAAAATAGAGCTAGACAAATCTGTTGCGGACTAAAAGTGGAGGTTTTTAGTAACCTGGTAACAGGATTGAGAGACCAGAGGTAAGAGGAAAAAGCTTTTTTAAAGCTTTTAGTAAAGAACGGGCCTCTCAGAAACAGAAAGGGAAGGCTAGGTCTGCCATGTGGCATTGTTTCATTGGACCTTGTTAGAGGCTTGTTGTGTTGCTGTGTAGGAGTGTGATTAGACTAGCGCCTAGCCTAGCACCGGTATCTCACACTTTTGAGGTAGCTATTAGACTCTTGCTTTGCAGTGGTACTCACAGGGTGGAGAAACACACAGATGTAAGCACACACACACACAGAGCAACACAGACACAGAAACACACACAAAGAGAAACATGGAGTACACATACACACACACCTGCCAGCTTTGGACAAATGCCCATCCAAACTAAGTGGTAAAAAATAATTTGTCCCCCTCTTTTCCTCGTCTCTCATCTTTTGAGGAACATATTTTCTTTCAATTCTTCTCCACTCGACGTGGCGTCTGAAGCACTTGAAGTTGGTGTGAGGTCGCAAGCAAAATAACCCTCTTTATTTTCTTTCCTCCCTCGTTCTCTCGTCTGGCTGAGTTAACTTGGAAAAGAAAGAGAGATGTGAAACAAAATTGGCCACCGCCCAAAATAATAATTGAAATTCCCACAATTACAGCTTATGGTACATTGAATTCAAGCACTGTAATTTTTCTGAATTCTTTGAAGAACAGTAAGTCAGAGGTGAACCCTGCCCATGCATTATGATATACTTCAATCTACTGTGACCTAGTTTCCTGTGGAGAGTGATAAATACATACCATGATGCACAGAAATACCTCAAAACCTTTCTCTTCCCTTCTAGTTTCCATTGCTGAGAGTGATTATTGTCAAGACTAAGTGAAGTGTGCTTTAACTAGGGGCCCCAACTCTGCATTTCAAAAGTGCCGCCTCAGATGGGGTGTTTCTCAATATGCTACCGTGCTTCGAGCATGCAAATTGGAGCGCGCATCAGTCGGAGTATGAGTCTAACTCAAAGTATGCAAAACGTAGCACGTTGGGCAATTCTCGGATGCGTACTCCACTTGAACACAGTTCAAAGCATGTATCGATGCAAGCTTCAATGGAAAGTATGCACAGAAATTTGATGCACCACATAAAAAATTATGCAAAATGTATTGAAATCTATGGTGGCCATTATTTGGGCGGAAGCAAGAGAAAAAAAGTCCTACTTCTGAATTAAATGTTTCCCATTCACATCTCATATGTTGCCTGACTATAATATTTTATCTTTATACATTAATAAATACATACTGTGCTAATTTTGGCATGTTTACCTGCCTACAATACCCACTGTAGTGTGCATAGATCTAAAGGAAAAGGAAATGGGATCGCAACCCCTTAATAAACTACTAGGGCTAACTGGATAGCTAGCAATGATGAATTGTTAGCTAGTTAGCCACAGATAAATTAAAACTAGTTATGTAACTTGCATAACATTAGTTTTAGGTTGTTTTGCCTGTTAAACTAGCTGGCTTGCTAGATTATTAGAATGCACATATAGTGGGGCAAAAAGGTATTTAGTCAGCCACCAATTGTGCAAGTTCTCCAACTTAAAAAGATGAGAGAGGCCTGTAATTTTCATCATAGGTACACTTCAACTATGACAGACGAAATGAGAAAAAGAAATCCAGAAAATCACATTGTAGGATTTTTAATTTATTTATTTGCAAATGATGGTGGAAAATAAGTATTTGGTCAATAACAAAAGTTTATCTCAATACTTTGTTATATACCCTTTGTTGGCAATGACAGAGGTCAAATGTTTTCTGTAAGTCTTCACAAGGTTTTCACACACTGTTGCTGGTATTTTGGCCCATTCCTCCATGCAGATCTCCTCTAGAGCAGTGATGTTTTGGGGCTGTCGCTGGGCAACACGGACTTTCAACTCCCTCCAAAGATTTTCTATGGGGTTGAGATCTGGAGACGGGCTAGGCCACTCCAGGACCTTGAAATGCTTCTTACAAAGCCACTCCTTCGTTGCCCGGGCGGTGTGTTTGGGATCATTGTCATGCTGAAAGACCCAGCCACGTTTCATCTTCAATGCCCTTGCTGATGGAAGGAGGTTTTCACTCAAAATCTCACGATACATGGCCCCATTCATTCTTTCCTTTACACGGATCAGTCGTCCTGGTCCCTTTGCAGAAAAACAGCCCCAAAGCATGATGTTTCCACCCCATGCTTCACAGTAGGTATGGTGTTCTTTGGATGCAACTCAGCATTCTTTGTCCTCCAAACACGACGAGTTGAGTTTTTACCAAAAAGTTCTATTTTGGTTTCATCTGACCATATGACATTCTCCCAATCCTCATCTGGATCATCCAAATGCTCTCTAGCAAACTTCAGACGGGCCTGAACATGTACTGGCTTAAGCAGGGGGACACGTCTGGCACTGCAGGATTTGAGTCCCTGGCGGCATGGTGTGTTACTGATGGTAGGCTTTGTTACTTTGGTCCCAGCTCTCTGCAGGTCATTCACTAGGTCCCCGTGTGGTTCTGGGATTTTTGCTCACCGTTCTTGTGATCATTTTGACCCCACGGGTGAGATCTTGCGTGGAGCCCCAGATCGAGGAAGATTATCAGTGGTCTTGTATGTCTTCCATTTCCTAATAATTGCTCCCACAGTTGATTTCTTCAAACCAAGCTGCTTACCTACTGCAGATTCAGTCTTCCCAACCTGGTGCAGGTCTACAATTTTGTTTCTGGTGTCCTTTGACAGCTCTTTGGTCTTGGCCATAGTGGAGTTTGGAGTGTGACTGTTTGAGGTTGTGGACAGGTGTCTTTTATACTGATAACAAGTTCAAACAGGTGCCATTAATACAGGTAACGAGTGGAGGACAGAGGAGCCTCTTAAAGAAGAAGTTACAGGTCTGTGAGAGCCAGAAATCTTGCTTGTTTGTATGTGACCAAATACTTATTTTCCACCATAATTTGCAAATAAATTCATAAAAAATCCTACAATGTGATTTTCTGGATTTTTTTTCCTCATTTTGTCTGTCATAGTTGAAGTGTACCTATGATGAAAATTACAGGCCTCTCTCATCTTTTTAAGTGAGAGAACTTGCACAATTGGTGGCTGACTAAATACTTTTTTGCCCCACTGTATAGCTAGCTGATAATTATGAAGTAAAAGTGTATTGATGTAGTTATCTTCTGTCGTCTGTATAGCCATTCGCCTGACAAATCTACATTTCTCATTTGTTAGCATCTTTCAAATTTCGGAATGGGAGGAGAAAATAGACCGATAGACTTGATGGTAACTTGCAATTATGGAACCGTAATTTAATCAAGCATCTCACCAATTACGCAAGACTTCAGTTTTGGGTTTACCGAGTTGATCGTCTCTCTGACATCTTTGTGGTTGTGTTGCAGTAGGTGTCTCCCACCATGCAGTTAGATGAGCTGGCAGAGTCCACGCTGGGCATGAGGAACGTGGTCACAAACCTGTGGACCACATTCAAAGTCATTGAGAACAGAGAACTGGGTATGTGACTGCAAAAGTTCTCCACAAGAGTTATATTTATCAACTAGTCATCTAGCTAAGACGAGACAGAAGCTACGGGGGCAGAATCTCTGTCATGTCTCCAAAGGGGATGTTTCTGAAGTCAGAAATACGATAGGTTTCACAAATAGCGAAGGTTTGATAAATTAAATATGTGGACAGTGCTGTAAATAATATTGCAAAGAAGGAAACGTCCTCACTAATTCCCTCTGACCCTAGCCAAGTTACAGGGCATAGTTGTGCTGAGGTGACTGTGAGGCACACACATCTATCGTCTCCCGACTCCCGCCCAGTGTTTCCAATTTAAACAACTTTATTGGTAAAAGAGGTTGGCGACAAATTCGGCTACTTTTCAGGCTAATTTGGGGAGTTTTGTCACTTAGTGTTTCTATCGTTTTGATAGCATTTAGCGCCAGGGATGTGTTGTTGAAGAATGTTTATTTGTAGCATAGCTAGTCAGTATCAGGTTATGTTGGCATGTTTTCCCAGGGTTGACAGAGTACTTGCAGGTTGTGTAGCTAGTAGCTAGACCATGTGATAACCTATAGCTATAGCACTAGCAAGTTACTTTTTAGTAGACAAGTAGGGTCATGATCTATGCTAATGATCTATGTTAAAGTAGCCAGCTAATGAATATAATGTTAAAAATGAGTAGTCTCTTGCTAAAGTTAACAAGCTTAGCTAGCTAGGTATCTACTTTCATTAACCAAATTCCTATGTAGCTATATAATACAAAAACAAACTGCTTAACAGTCTCAACTGCTTTACTGACAATAATGCAATATATAAAAAAAAATCTGCTTCTCAAATGTAAAAAATGTATGCGTTCTACAGACTCTCATCCTAATAAAACGTACTTAAGAGAACATCCTCGAAGAATGCACTCAATGCATGGGAATGTGGACCACAGTAGTATGCATATTGAGAAACACACATGGACTTTAGTTATCAGGACAGAGGATGTTTTGGAAGTCGTCCCATGTGTGTACTGTCTCAACCAGCTGCATAATCATAATTAACCACCCTCTTCCACCTCTCCCCCCTTTTTCTCTACCTCTGGGTTCTCCTCCTTTCCGTCCCTCTGTCATTCCATTTACCAGTTTTCACTAACTCCTCTTCAGTGTTTGTCCCTTCCTTCCTCTTCCTGGTTCTGCTAATGGAACAGCTGAATGGAGGCATGATTGCTCTTTGTCTGTGGCCTGTAATCTCTGCTGGAGTGGAACGCACGCACACACACACACACACACACACACACACAAATAGACACATGTGCAGGATTCTACCTGTTCTCTCTCCTTCCCTGACAATGGCAGAAAAAAATATTCTACAATTATGATATGTAATAGACCAATTTATTATTTTTCCAGTGCTGCCCGATCATTATAATTTATTGTCATCTCAATATCTCTTTGTTGAAGATAGCCTTCACGCAACATCTTTTCAAATACTATTGTTTAGGACACTAGAGGCAGAGATTTCACTTTTGTGTCTGAATTTAGTTTGCTCTCAAGTGACCTGATCTTTTGTGTCATTGTTGGTGAGATAAACTCAGCAAAAAAAGAAACGTCCCTTTTTCAGGACCCTGTCTTTCAAAGATAATTCGTAAAAATCCAAATAACTTCACAGATCTTCATTGAAAAGGCTTTAAACACTGTTTCCCATGCTTGTTCAATGAATCATAAACAATTAATGAATATGCACCTGTCGAACGGTCGTTAAGACACTAACAGCATACAGACAGTATGCAATTAAGGTCACAGTTATGAAAACTTAGGACATTAAAAAGGCCTTTCAACTGACTCTGAAAAACACCAAAAGAAAGATGCCCAGGGTCCCTGCTCATCTGTCTGAATTTGCCGTAGGCATGCTGCAAGGAGGCACGAGGACTGCAGATGTGGCCAGGGTAATAAATTGCAATGTCCGTACTGTGAGACGCCTAAGAAAGCGCTACAGGGAGACAGGACGGACAGCTGATCGTCCTCGCAGTAGCAGACCACGTGTAACAACACCTGCACAGGGTCGGTACATCTGAACATCACACCTGCGGGACAGGTACAGGATGGCAACAACAACTACCCGAGTTCCAACAGGAACGCACAATCCCTCCATCAGTGCTCAGACTGTCCGCAATAGGCTGAGAGAGGCTGGACTGAGGGCTTATAGGCAGGTCATCACCAGACATCATCGGCAACAACGTCGCCTATGGGCGCAAAAGCACCGTCTCTGGACCAGACAGGACTGGCAAAAAGTGCTCTTCACTGACGAGTTGCGGTTTTGTCTCACCAGGGGTGATGGTCAAATTTGCGTTTATCGTTGAAAGAATGAGCGTTACACCGAGGCCTGTACTCTGGAGCACGATAGATTTGGCGGTGGAGGGTCCATCATGGTCTGGGGCGGTGTGTCACAGCATCATCAGACAGAGCTTATTGTCATTGCAGGCAATCTCAATGCTGTGCATTACAGGGAAGACATCCCATTCTCTCCTTTCTCCAGGCTCATCCTGACATGCCTCCAGCATGACAATGCCACCAGCCATACTGCTCGTTCTGTGCGTGATTTCCTGCAAGACAGGAAATGCCAGCGAAGAGCCCGGATCTCAATCCCATTGAGCACGTCTGGGACCTGTTGGATCGGAGGGTGAGGGCTATGGCCATTCCTCATATAAATGTCCGTGAACTTGCAGGTGCCTTGGTGGAAGAGTTGGGTAAAATCTCACCGCAAAAACTGCCAAATCTGGTGCAGTTCATGAGGAGGAGATACACTGCAGAACTTAATGCAGCTGGTGGCCACACCAGATACTGACTGTTACTTTTGATTTTGACCCCCCCTTTGTTCAAGGACACATTATTCAATTTCTGTTAATCACATGTCTGTGGAACTTGTTCAGTTTATATCTAAGTTTTTGAATCTTGTTATGTTCATACAAAGATTTACACATGTTAAGTTTGCTGAAAATAAACGTAGTTGACAGTGAGAGGACGTTTCTTTTTTTTTGCTGAGTTTATATGAAGAGATGGATAGGGACAGAAAGATACACTATGTACACAAAAGTATGTAGACACCAATGTTGCCACGTGCGCAGGGAATGCTTCATAGAAGAAATATCAGCTCACCCACTTTCTAGAGTTCCCCATAAGTTAACACTATTTCCCTTTACTGTGGGAATTACTGTGGGAAATCAATGCAATATTAGCCACTTTTAATGCAACATACCAAAACAAAACTAACTACGCAAGACTTAGTATGCAAGACTAACTATACAAGAGATTTTGTTGTAGGCAGAAAACATCAGAATAGGATTGTATTGCATTGACAGGCACATACTCTACACAGATGGGTGCGCCATAACCAATCTAAGTTGCAGTAAGCCTACATGCAAATAGACCATTGCGTGAGTAGATGCACTTGCTTTGAGATCAAAGCAAAAGCTACATGTAGCGACGTGCACATTTGTACATTTGTTTATATCCTTTGCTAGTTAGTGAGTTATTAGCCCAGTTGTAGATCATTTGTAGTCATCAATGCGGGAGTGATTTCCTCCTACAAGAGCACAAAAGGTGGGCATTTCATTGAAAAGCGAGTCAGGTAAAGAGGTTTTTTTTTCTTAAAGGGGCATTATATTTTTAGACAGGCTTGAATAATAATAGGTAGCCAATAGGCAGAGGTTAGCATATTTTGTCTGATTCTCTGCATTAATGGCATGGGAATAAAGACAGATTTTGTATTGTATTTTGTAAAGTGGTTTCTTGCATCAAACAACACAACAACATTTACAGTCACCTCCTTGTCTGAATGACAAGTGGATAAACAGGTTAATTAATGTCAAGCCCTGCATGTTTTGTAGGCTTACATTGAACACCACACATTGTCTGCTACTGTAGTTTGAATGATAGAACATGTTAAAATGTTATGGGATGCATTTTCTCCATTGTTTTTGATGGTAGGCCACACTGAAAGGCTTACATTATGATCAAATAGCCACAGTAGCCTACTAGACCACTGTTAAAACTTACTTAAAGTGGGTACTGACTCAGTGTTTACAGTAAACGCTGACCGGAAGTTGTGCTGAATATGTTGCACAAAAAAGTTTTTGCTCAGTAATAAAAAACTTTGAAGGAAACATTGGTGGACACTTTGGCTATTTCAGCCAATTACGTTGCTGACAGTTGTATAAAATCGAGTACACTTCCATGCAATCTCCATAGACAAACATTGGCAGTTGAATGGCCTTACTGAAGAGCTCAGTGACTTTCAACGTGGCACCGTAATAGGATGCCACCTTTCCAATAAGTCAGTTTGTCAAATTGTTGCCCTGCTAGTACTGCTTCGGTTAACTGTAAGTGCTGTGAAGTGGAAAAGTCTAGGAGCAACAGCAGCTCAGCCACGAAGTGGTAGGCGACACAAGCTCACAGAACGGGACCGCTGAGTGCTGAAGCACGTAGCGCATACAAATCATCTGTCCTTGATTGCAACACTCGCTACTGAGTTCCAAACTGCCTCTGGAAGCAACGTCAGAATAAGAACTGTTCATCGGGAGCTTCATGAAATGGGTTTCTATAGCCGAGCAGCCGCATACAAGCCTAAGATCACCATGTGCAATGCCAAGCATCGGCTGGAATGGTGTAAAGCTCGCCACCATTAGACACTGGAGCAGTGGAAATGCGTTCTCTAGCGTGATGAATCACGCCAGGAGAATGCTACCTGCCCGAATGCATAGTGCCAACTTTAAAGTTTGGGTGGTGGAGGAATAATGATCTGTGGCTGTTTTCATGTTAAGGGCTAGGCCCATTAGTTCCAGTGAAAGGACATCTTAACACTACATTATACAATGACATTCTAGACGATTCTGTACTTCCAACTTTGTGGAAACAGTTTGGGGACGGCCCTTTCCTGTTTCAGCATGACAATGCCCCAGTGCACAAAGCGAGGGCCATACAGAAATGTTTATCGAGATCGGTGTGGAAGAACTTGATTGGCCTGCACAGAGCCCTGACCTCAACCCCATCGAACACCTTTGGGATGAATTGGAAAGCAGACTGCGAGCCAGGCCTAATCGCCCGATTTATCCTTGATTGAGAGTTAACACTTTATTGGGATATTATAAAGTTTGCAGGCTATACATTGTAGCAGAGGTAACTCTGAGTCTTCCTTTCCTGTGGCGGTCATCATGAGAGTTAGTTACATCATAGCACTTGATGGTTTTTGCGACTGCAATTGAAAAAACGTTCAATGTTCTTGACATTTTCAGGATTGACTGACCTTGAGTCCTTAAAGTAATGATGGACTGTCATTTATCTTTGCTTATTTGAGCTATTCTTGACATAATATGGACTTGGTCTTTTACCAAATAGGGCTATCCTCTGTATACAACCCCTACCTTGTCAGAACACAACTGATTGGCTCAAACAGATTAAGATGGAAAGAAATTACACAAATTAACTTTTAACAAGGCACACGTGTTAATTGAAATGCATTCCAGGTGACTACCTCATGAAGCTGGTTGAGAGAATGCCAAGAGTGTGCAAAGCTGTAATAAAGGCAAAGGGTAGCTACTTTAAAGAATCTAAAATATTGGCTTCTACAATATTCCATATGTGTTATTTCATAGTTTTGATATCTTCACTATTATTCTACAGTGTAGAAAATAGTAAAAATTAAGAAAATACCTTGAATGAGTAGGTGTGTCCAAACTTTGGACTGATACTGTATGTGCATGCATACGTGCAAGGGGGTGAGAAAGAGATGGTGGATGAGGGGAGTTGGAAGTAGAGGGCAGGGAAGGAGGGAGTAGAAAGAGGAAGTGGAGAAGTGGGGTGTGTAATGGGGTCTGGGGGAGTTAGAGGGAGAGAGTGAGGGATGGAGGGAGTAGAAAGAGAGGGATAGGGAGTGGAGAGGTAGAGGGGGTGATAGAATAGGGTCGAGACATTAGTGGGATTTCTGCCACCAAAATCATAATTGAAAATGTATGACACTTTGCAATTCTCGTACTGTAAATTCAGTTCACTTCCTGAGTGGACTGAAATTAAATTGACCTAAATAACTCAAATGGAATTGACCCCCGTCCTGCAGTGATTGTATCCTTTCTTCTTTCTAATTTCCCGTGGGTAGATCTATGTAAACTAGTACCGTAGAATATGTCCTGAAGGAATGGTTTCCATGGGATAACGAGCAGCAGTAGTTCTTGTGTTTGGGTTTTTCATCACTGGGTATTTGGACAAATTAAAATTTCTCAGGTGCTAGCATCTTTCATATTTTGGAAGGGGAGGGGACAATCTACCCATAGACTTGCCGTAACTTCCAAAGAAAGGCGGTGGAGTTCCTCGTTCCAGTTCCGTTCCTCAATTTAGCATCTCTTAATTCCTTCTATTAACATATATGGACCCGTAATAAATAATGTAAGACTTTATTTCTGAGTTTACCCAGATGATACCATATCTAACATCTTTGTGGTTATGTTGCAGGAGGTGTCTCCCACCATGCGGTCAGACGAGCTGGCAGAGACCACGCTGGGCAACGAGAATGGGTCACAAACCCATGGACAACATTCAAGGTGATCGAGAACGGAAAACTAGGTATGTGACTGCAAGAGTTCTCCACAAGAGTTATGTTCATCAACTAGTCATCTAGCTAAGGCGAGACAGAAGCTGACGTGCCGGTATTTCTTACATGTCTCCAAAGGGGACGTTTCTGAAGTCAGAAATACAATAGCTGTAACAAATAGCAAAGGTTTTATACATAAAATATTTGGACAGTGCTGTAAATAATATTGCCAATAATTGAACTTCCTTGCTATTTCCCTCGGACCCTAGCAATTGTTCCAAACTTCTCTCCTAACTGAACTGTCATCTGTCCGTACATCCAATTAGCGATGGATTGGTGTTCGGCAGCCAGGACACTCTTTGAATCGCTGTTCTCATTCAGGTCACATACAAGGGGGCATATTTCCTTCATCTCAAGGTTAGAAGATGAGACTGTAGTAGTAGCAGCTCGATAATGAACCAGTATCCGTGGATGTAGAATCATACTGAAGAAATTAGCTCAGCATCAGTCGTTTGATGATACTAAGGTCATTAATTAATCATCATCATCGTCATATGTCATAAATTAGCCATTATCCCGATAAACCAGGGAACTGACCAATGACTTCAGAGTATATATGCAAAATATGCAAATAAAAGAGACTGTATTAACTCTGTGTTTAACAAAACCGTCTTCGACCTTTAGTGGAAGTGGTGGTAAAAAATGAATTGTTGTTCTAATATGCTTAGCTTGCGTTCCTGTGTACTTTTCACCAGTTCACAGAGAGTTTGCATGACAGTTACCTGGGACAGGTTTGTCCTTTGCTAAAAAATGTGGTATGCAGTGAATATTGAGCATGTTTTGTGTTGGTTCAGCATTTGTCCCTGAAGGACACAGATTTGCCGTTGTGTTGAAACATTCCAAATCCCTTAGCTGTGAGAAAGCTGTGCTGTGACACTTTTTATGCTCATGACCGATGATGGACAAGGGAAAGAAGAGAAAGTCTAAGCTAATTAGGCATTTTGGGGGATAACCATAGATAAGCAGTGTGATTGGGGGAAAAGGGAAGCTAATATTTGAGTGGGAGAATGAGTAACTAATTCCTTTGGCCTGAGTCTGCAGAGATCACAGAGAAAAGTTAAGCCACACTGTTATGAATAAATTACGCACCCGCAGATTTTTGTTTCCCTCAGATATGAAACTATTAACAGGGTGTGCGAAGATTCATGCAATAGAGGGAATGGGGGGAGATGAAGACTCAGGGTGGGGTACAAGGGATTTTAGCTGGATAGCATGCACCATATTACCCCACTCACAAATTAGGGTGAGATAATAAGCCTATTTTGCACATGAGTGTTTTCTAATCATGTTCAGATTTGCAAAGGATAATTGCAAGTTTCAACTACACAATTATAAAAGTGGGGGAGAAAAAACAAAAAGCTATTTGTAATGGATTTTTTCCTGATACAATTTGCTGATGGTATTTTAGACAATTACAGTTAATTGATTTGAAGATTACAATATTTTGGGGGAAAATGTCAATTTAAACCACATAGGTCAGGATGTAAAACCGTGAGGCAGTGGGTTTTTGGGTCATTGTCTGCATTTGGAGAAGAGAACCAAAAAATGGACAGCTGTGCCATATAGATTGCAAAATAGTTGGGAAGTGTAAGGACAGATGCTGGAGATGAGAAGCAAGTACAGGGAGTGAACATTTAATGAAACAACGGACACATAACAAAACAAGAACAGCGTCTGGACAGGGGGAACAAAAAGCATTTTGACAATAATGCTTACACGGGGAACCAACTGAGGAACAGACAGATATAGAGGGGCAATCAACAAAGTGAAGTAGTCCAGGAAAGTTCAATAAGCACTGATGCGCATTATGATGGGAAACCTGGCTCCCTGGAGCGCCAGAGAGGGGGAGCGGGAGCAGGCGTGACAGGAAGAGATTTTCGATGTACCGATTCCATGGCACATCATCAACATCTTTATACTTTCATTAAATAAAATAATGATAAAAAATGCTCTTTCAAAATGCAGATGTTTATTTAAACTATCATCAGGACAATAGACTCTTGCCGAGTTTAAATATATCAATGGATCCATAACAAATTAGTATGGGAATAAATGGAAGAGGCAAGTGGAAAGGGGAAAAAAGAAGGAACTTCTCTGTCGGCCCTGGAGGCATTTTGAAAACATGTTTTTAAACTCTTGTTTTTCACAAGGTCTATTAGCAGGACAATAGACACGATGTGGTCCCAAAAACATCTCTCTTACATAGGGTCCAGCATATCTCTTGATGATGTCATTGAATGTCTCGCCAGCTTTGATCCATGCCTGGGCCTGCAGGATGCAAAATGCTTTGTTTGTCAGAGGAATCATTGGGTCGAAACTACAGAACAGTACAAAACAAGAGGACACACATGGTTAATGTTCAGGAAAATTTAAAATAAAGATATATATATATATATATATGCAGTGGGGCAAAAAAGTATTTAGTCAGCCACCAATTGTGCAAGTTCTCTCACTTAAAAAGATGAGAGAGGCCTGTAATTTTCATCATAGGTACACTTCAACTATGACAGACGAAATGAGGGAAAAAAATCCAGAAAATCACATTGTAGGATTTTTAATGAATTTATTGCAAATTATGGTGGAAAATAAGTATTTGGTCAATAACAAAAGTTTATCTCAATACTTTGTTATATACCCTTTGTTGGCAATGACAGAGGTCAAACGTTTTCTGTAAGTCTTCACAAGGTTTTCACACACTGTTGCTGGTATTTTGGCCCATTCCTCCATGCAGATCTCCTCTAGAGCAGTGATGTTTTGGGGCTGTCGCTGGGCAACACGGACTTTCAACTCCCTCCAAAGATTTTCTATGGGGTTGAGATCTGGAGACTGGCTAGGCCACTCCAGGACCTTGAAATGCTTCTTACAAAGCCACTCCTTCGTTGCCCGGGTGGTGTGTTTGGGATCATTGTCATGCTGATAGACCCACGGGGTGAGATCTTGCGTGGAGCCCCAGATCGAGGAAGATTATCAGTGGTCTTGTATGTCTTCCATTTCCTAATAATTGTTCCCACAGTTGATTTCTTCAAACCAAGCTGCTTACCTATTGCAGATTCAGTCTTCCCAACCTGGTGCAGGTCTACAATTTTGTTTCTGGTGTCCTTTGACAGCTCTTTGGTCTTGGCCATAGTGGAGTTTGGAGTGTGACTGTTTGAGGTTGTGGACAGGTGTCTTTTATACTGATAACAAGTTCAAACAGGTGCCATTAATACAGGTAACGAGTGGAGGACAGAGGAGCCTCTTAAAGAAGAAGGTACAGGTCTGTGAGAGCCAGAAATCTTGCTTGTTTGTATGTGACCAAATACTTATTTTCCACCATAATAAATAAATAAAAAATCCTACAATGTGATTTTCTGGATTTCTTTTTCTCATTTCGTCTGTGATAGTTGAAGTGTACGTATGATGAAAATTACAGGCCTCTCTCATCTTTTTAAGTTGGAGAACTTGCACAATTGGTGGCTGACTAAATACTTTTTTGCCCCACTGTATATATATATAGTTGAAGTTGGAAGTTTACAAACACCTTAGCCAAATACATTTAAACTCATTTTTTCACAATTCCTGACATTTAATCGTAGTAAAATGTCCTGTCTTAGGTCAGTTAGGATCACCAGAATTATAGTAGAGAGAATTATTTATTTCCGCTTTTGTTTCTTTCATCACATTCCCAGTCGGTCAGAAGTTTACATACACTCAATAAGTATTTGGTAGCATTGCCTTTAGATTGTTTAATAACTTGGGTCAAATGTTTCGGGTAGCCTTCCACAAGCTTCCCACAATAAGTTGGGTGAATTTAGGCCCATTCCTCCTGACAGAGTTGGTGTAACTGAGTCAGGTTTGTTGGCCTCCTTGCTTTCATAAGCTGTTTCAGTTCTGCCCACAAAATTTCTATAGGATTGAGGTCAGGGCTTTGTGATGGCCACTCCAATAGCTTGACTTTGTTGTACTTAAGCCATTTTGCCACAACTTTGGAAGTATGCTTGGGGTCATTGTCCATTTGGAAGACCCATTTGCGACCAAGCTTTAACTTCCTGACGATGTCTTGAGATGTATGTCAACATATCCACATCATTTTCCTACTTCATGATACCATCTATTTTGTGAAGTGCACCAGTCCCTCCTGTAGCAAAGGACCACCAACATGATGCTGCCACCCCATGTTTCATGGTGTTCATGGGATGGTGTTCTTCAGCTTGCAAGCCACCCCCTTTTTCCTCCAAACATAACAATGGTCATTATGGTCAAACAGTTCTATTTTTGTTTCATCAGACCAGAGGACATTTCACCAAAAAGTACGAACTTTGTCCCCATGTGCAGTTGCAAACAGTAGTCTGGCTTTTTTTATGGCGGTTTTGTAGCAGTGGCTTCTTCCTTGCTGAGCAGCCTTTCAGGTTATGTCGATATAGGACTCGTTTTACTGTGGATATAGATACTTTTGTACCCGTTTCCTCCAGCATCTTCACAATGTCCTTTGCTGTGGATCTGGGATTGATTTGCACTTTTCACACCAAAGTACATTCATCTCTTGGGGACAGAACGCGTCTCCTTCCTGGAAATTGCTCCCAAGGAAGAACCTGACTTGTGGAGGTCTTCAATTTTTTGGGGATTGAGGTCAAGAAAAGAGGCACTGAGTTTCAAGGTAGGCCTTGAAATACATCCACAGTTACACCTCCAATTGACTCAAATTATGTCAATTCGCCTATCAGAAGCTACTAAAGACATGCCATCATTTTCTGGAATTTTCCAAGCTGTTTAATGGCACAGTCAACGTAGTGTATGTAAACTTCTAACCCACTTGAATTGTGACACAGTGAATTTTAAGTGAAATAATCTGTCTAAACAATTGTTGGAAAAATGACTTGTGTCATGCACAAAGTAGATGTCCTAACCGACTTGCCAAAACTATAGTTTGTTAACAAGAAATTTGTGGGGTGGTTGAACAACGAGTTTTAATGACTCCAACCTAAGTGTATGTAAACTTCCGACTTCAACTGTAACTACTGGTACTGGTACTGTCACGCCCTGGCCATAGAGAGCTCTCTAGGTTTCTCTATGGTGTGTAGGGTCAGGGCGTGACTAGGGTTATGTAGGGAACTCTATGTTGGTTTATAGTTAGGTTCCCAATTAGAGGCAGCTGGTTGTCGTTGCCTCTAATTGGGAATCCTATTTAAGTTGGTTCCCTGCCCCACTTGCCTTGTGGGTTATTGTTTGTATTTATGTGTGTCACACTGGTGTTATGGTTTGTTTATTGTTTTTGCCAGTTGCACTTAAATAAAAGTATGTATACTGGCACCCTTGCTGCATCTTGGTCCGCTCCATATGAAGATCGTGACAGGTACACATCTTTTCTATTCAAATACTGTCTATACTCTCTATACACACCATTCAGATGCATGTATATTATATATGTTCCAAACTCTGGTCCAGACGCACATTTTCTGTAATTCTATGGGGTTTTGTACTGTGTATTTATATACTGAATCTCGACATACTGTAGCTCATTCTAATATTGCTACTACTGTACATTGTATTTTAGTTACACTGCTTATATATATAATACTGGATTCTTGACATAGCTCGCTTTAATATATCTACTGCTGTACACAATTTCTAGTATATCTTGTGTAGATACGCATAGATTGCATTTGGATTACTTTTACAGTGCTATATTGGTTGTTAATTGGATTCATTTTTTTTATTTCTTAACTTTTACTTTGGTTTGTGTGTATTGATTTGTATTGCTTGCTATTACTGTACTGTTGGAGCTATTGCACCTGCAATAACGTCTGCAAATCTGTGTATGCGACCAATAAACTTTTATTTGATTTTGCATCTATCATACTGTGGGGGAGATATGCTGATGACTTGTTATTGTGTTTCACCTTCAGGCAAAAAGCAAAAGCAGTTTGAGTGGGACAGGTGAAGTTCAAGGATGTGTTCTCCAAGCTGCTCTCCGGCCATAAATTCCAGGACGGATATCCTCTGAGATGAGAAGCTGCTACTGTACAAAGAAATGAAAGTGAGTGAAATGTGTGTGTTGCAGTTTCATTTGTTTGCCAATTCAATACTGTTTGCAGCACAGTCTATCCACAATCCAAAATGAGCCACTTTGTTTTCTGCCTTCAAATCTTCTCCTCACGCTCTGAAATGATGGACATTTTTTTTTTTTTGGATAAAAAAAAATCCTGGAAACATACACACAGAGTGTCACGTCCAGGCCTGAGAAGTCAGGCTGGAGTGTTTAGTTTTGTTTTTGGTGTAGGGTGTTTTCTGTTCTAGGTTATATATTTCTATGTTGGGGTGATGGTTCCCAATTAGAGGCAGCTGAGTGTCGTTACCTCTAATTGGGAACCATATATATGTTTGTAGTTTTCATTAGGGGTTTGTGGGTTATTGTTTGTACATAGCTTTAGCGGTTTTAACGTGTTATGTTCAGGTTACGATTGTCGTTTATTTTGTTGTTTTGTCCCAGTTACGTTATTAAATAAAGATGTATACTGGATGCCTCGCTGCGCCTTGGTCTGTCCCTCAAGGAGATCGTGACACAGAAGTATCCCCCCCCAGCTCCCTGGCTTTATGGTGGAACCAGAAAGCAACACAGTACATAGCATGGGTGCAGCAGGATCAGACTCCCTGGAGGCCCATCTCACTGAGCGTGTCGCTCCAGTTGAGACGTAGTTTGTAAAGGAGCGTGAAAATGAGTTATAATGGATGGATAGAGGGATGGAAAGGGGGATGCTTTGAATGACGGAGGCAATTATTTCCTTAATTAGTGTAATATCAGGCTGCTCTGCAATGTGGCTAATTATCAGATTGAAAAGGTGGAAATTAGCAGTGTAGTGGAAATGTATCGAAATTCTGAGGTATTTCATGTGTGTTTGTGTATGCATGTGTTGATACGTGTCAGGAAAGTTGGGTGGGGGATTGGTTGGTGTCAGGCAGAAGAGCAGTGTCTGCCAATTATTCTTTGGTAGGCATTTATTTGGACTACTTATTGGGTCCTTTTTTTGACTCAGTAAAGGGCATCTGTCTACATCATACCTTTGCCAAAATGGTCTTTAATTTTTATTGGTTGAAGCTGTCACTTGCTGTGTCAACTGCCACTGTCTGAGTTCCTGTGTCTCTTACAGCACTAATCCAGAGAGAGAAGTCCCACTGATGTTGGTAAAGTGTTACCTGGGGCTGAAGAAGAGCTCAAACCACCTACCAAGTAAATATCCAACCTGATCTCATAGTTTCAAGTCAGGTTTCGACGTAATGTGGCTGAACGTCACATTTTGACCCATTAATTTTGCGTTTTTAGAGTGTTCATTCCGCCTGGTTACAGGGTTTAAACATAGGTATTCATTCTGAGTAGTTGAGGTTAGGACAATGGTTTGGGGAAGATATAAAACAACTTAATAAAAAATGCTCTGTTTCGATGTAGTATCATCAAACACTCTCCCTGCTTGCTGGAGAATTGTGAACCTCTGTGGTGCAGTGGTCTAAGCAGTGTGCTTTGAGTGTCATGAGTTCAAGTCCAGTGCTGTCCCATAGTATTTATTGGGGGGGGTGATGACCTTCGAGGATGGTATTCATTGGTGTCCTCAGGACCTTCTCGAACTTCCGAAATCAACATGTGTTTCTGGTGACCAGGCTGAAATATCAGGGAAATATTGCCTCATTAAACAGCACACATAAACATACAGTTTATGCAGTAGTATAGTGGTGCCTGAAGAAGTGGGTCTACTCACACTTTGCCAATAATTTCCCCTAATGGCCCGTCCGGCGAAGGAAAGGCTCCCGTGAGAAATTCTACGAAAATCGGTGACACTGAATTACACATTGGTCTTTCAGTCAGGCCAACTCAAGCTGCAAGTAGGCTAATAGTAGTGAAATAGATAAATGAGTCTGTCAACTGAGTCATAAATTCACAGGTTTCATATTTTTCCCATTTTCAGGTTTTCAAAGTCCGCACCATTGGATACTTAGGGAGTAGCGGCGCGCTAGGGGGCCACTCCCGACACTACCCGGTGAAATGTAAGGCGCCAAATTCAAAATCCAAAACTTGAATTATTAAACATTCATAAATATACAAGTGTTGCATAGTCATCAAAAGCTATGCTGCTTGGCAATATCACAGCATTGTCAGATTTCAAATAGGCTTTACGGGGAAAGCACTACATTTGATTGTTTGAGGGTAGCACCTCCAATATTTTTACATTAGCATAAATTCATAAACCATCGCCGTTCACACAACACATTTCACAGCAAAAACAAATCCCTTACCTTTTGAAGAACTTCTGCTGAGGGCTTCCCAAGTGTCCAATGAAGACAATCCATGGTTCTTTTGTTAGAAAAAGTTGTTTATTATATCCATAAATCTCAGTTTTGTTGGTGCGTTATGATGAGAAAATGCAGCGTCCACTCGCCCATTGAAACGTGAAGAGAACTCGTTCAACCTATACCTATACACTTGTCCAAGAACAATCAAACATAATTGATAATGTATCCTTAGGAACACTTATGTCTAATATTTCAACCGGATTATAAACTGGGAGATGGGAAAGAAAAAAACCAGAGCGCGCACAAGCCTGTGAATGCGCATCCTCTTGTTTACTTCTGGTGACCACTTCCTAATTCTTCTATTACCATCCAGAACAACTAAACGTAATCAAAACACTGTCTAGAGACTGACATCCAGTGGAAGCAATAGGTACTAAAATCTTACTCCCTTACATGGTCATTTTCCATAGGGAGGGGTTCAAAATGAGGCAATGTGTCAAATACACTTTTTTCAGGACAGATTTCTCGGGTTTTTGCCTGCCATATCCGTTCTGTTATGCTCAGACAATATTTTAACACTCTTAAACTTCAGTGTTTCCTATCCAATAGTACTAATTATGTGCATATCCTATTTTCTAGGCCTGAGTGGGAGGCACTTTACTTTGGGCAAGCCAGACTCTCCAAAACCGTCACCTCGGGAGCTGCTCCCTAAGAAGTTAAGGATGGTATAACCAAATAACGGTAACTCTACAAATGTAAACGTCCCAGTTATCATATTTACATCTAAATACGTCTGAAGAGGCGTCCAGTGCACCTCTTCAGACCGGTGAGACCTACACCGGCTCCACGCACCCGGATTCCAGTGCGCCTCCCCAACCCAGTACTTACAGTGCCAGCTCCCCGCACTCACCCTGAGGTGCGTGTCATCAGTCCAGTGAGACCTACGCCTGCTCCACGCACTCGGATTCCAGTCCGCCTCCCCTGGCCGGTGCGTCCTGTGCTGGTTCCCTGCACTCGTCCTGAGGTGCGTGTCAACAGTCCGGAGAAACCTGTTCCGGCTCCACGCACCAGACCTCCAGTGCCCTGTCCCAGCCCGGTGAATCCTGGGACTGCTCCCCGCACGCTCCCTGAGGTGCGTGTCATCAGTCCGGTGAGACCTACGCTGGCACCAGGCGTCCAGTGCGCCTCATCAGTCCGGGGAGACCTGTGCCGGCTCCTCGCACCTCCAGTGCGCCTTCTCAGCCCAGTACGACCCGCACTGGAGCCGCCGCCAATGCGAGCTGCCCACCCGAACCCTCCACAGCTTGTGCAAGTTTCGCGTGCAAGTTTCCGTTCTTCACACCGATCGTGACAACTGAGAAGGGATAGGAATTGTGGGGCTGTAGCATTGTATATTCAGAATAATATACCTTTTAAGAGGAGGGATGATGTATGTCAAGTAGAGGCACTATGGGCTCAAGTACATCTGCCTCACCAGGCAGCCATATTGGTGGGATGTGTGTGTGTATAGACCTCCTAGCTCTAAGGTGTCCTATTTGAATGACTTATGTACTGGGTTTGACCAGGCAACAGATGCATTTATCTTGGGTGATTTTAATATAAATTGGAAGGATCGCAATTTAAATGGAACAAAATTAATGAGATGCCGAGAACTGTGGTTTGAAACAAATGATTAATGATACTACTAGATCATCAATTAAGTTGGGTCATCGTTCAGACACATGCATTGATCTGATTTTCTGTAATATACCACTGCAATGCTTAAAAGCCAGATCAATGCCAGTGGGCTAGACAGACCATCATTTTGTGACCATAACCACTAAGGTTCCAAAGAAACCCCCTAGGATTGTGGTCAAAATAACTTTTAAAAGATTTAATCATGAGTTATTTCTAAATGATTTGGCTGCTGTATCCTGGGAGCAGATTTATCTAGAGGATGAACTAAATCACACTACGAATGTTTTATTGATTTGCTCACTGAGGTAATGGACCATGTCCCTATAAGAAAGAGTACAGTTGGTGCTCGTCCATCTCCTTGGATTGATGAACTGGGTGAGGCTTTTTCTCAAAGAAATATGGCAAAAGTCTTAGCAGCCAAATTTGAAATTCAACAGAATTATAGAACCTTACGTAATTATGCATTTAAATTGAATCGTAAGAAACTATTTTACAACAATGCTTCTATTGATTGTAAAAAATATTCTAAAAAGGTATGGAGTACAGTTAAGGGCTTTTTTGGTACGTCTCTCATCATGCTCATCTTTTGTGGAGGTTGAAGGCAGAACCATAACAAAAGCAGTTGATATTGGCAATCATTTTGCAGATTTTTTTACGAAGAAAATTAATTTACTGAGCAATAAAGTAAACATACATTCTTCCAAACAATCTATTGTCCAAAGAATTGATCATATTATGAGCAACGGTCAGTAGAGGAGGTGTTAAACCTATTAAAGTCATTACCCGATGGTAAATCTACAGGTTGTGATCTTATGGACAATTTTTTGCTTCGCTGTGCTGCTCCCTAGATTGCAGCTCCACTGAGGTATATATTTAATTGGTCACTGGAAAAGGGGATGTTTGCAAATGTATGGAAGCATGTGAAACTGTGTCCTATTCCGAAAGACAGCAAAAAACCCATTACTCCTGCCAATAGTCGACCAATTAGTCTACTCCCTTTACTCAGTAAGATATTGGAGGGTATTGTGAGTAGACAAATATGGGAGAATATGGAAAATAATGATATGATTAAAGCTAATCAGCATGCTTATCGCAAAAACCATTCCACTAACACTGCATTGGTTGACAAGACTGACCAGTGGCTCAATGCTATGGATAATGGCAAGTTTGTGGGTGTACTATTTTTAGATTTCAGTGCAGCATTTTATTTAGTGGATCATTAATTAATATTGACAAAATTAATGCATTATGGTTTTAAGGAGGTAGCATTGAATTGGGTACAGTCATATCTGACAGGACAGTCCACCTATATCAATAGTTCATTTTCTTCCCCTCATGTTTTAAACTGTGGGATACCACAGGGAAGCTGCCTTGGGCCACTTTATTTAATATATACCAACAACCTTCCTTATGCCTTATCTGAAACTCAAGCTACTATATTTGCAGATGATACTAAAATTTATGCAGCAAGACAATTGGTTCAACAGGTACAGCAAGCTTTACAAGGAGATTTGGAGAATATCAGGGAGTGGAGTTGCCGGAACAAAATAGTTTTAAACACCAAGAAAACCAAAGTTATGTTGGTCTGTTCCACTAGGAAAAGGCCAAAACAGCATGGGATACAATGATTAAGTATGGGAGGAGTACAAATTGAAGAAGTGGCAGAAACCAAACTATGGGAGTGCAGCTAGACAACTGCTTATAATGGTCGTCTCAAATAACTAATCTATGTAAAATAATTATTAAAACAGCATGCATAATCAGAAGGATGGCTACATATTTACCAAGAAGATTTCTAAAGCAAATAACACAAGCATTACTTGAGTCAGGTGAACTACTGTTCTGTGGTCTGGAGAAATGCATCAAGTGAAATTAGGAGACTGCACAGAACAAAGCAGCAAGGATTGTTTTAAAGTGTAGATATGGTTCTTCTGTTGAACTCATGCGCAGTGTTATTGGTTGGTCATCAATCAACAAGATAATTGGAAATAACATGCTTATTTTATTTCATAATATACACCTTTTAAAACAGACAAATTCTATTCACAAAGGCATTCAGTTGGTAAGAGACAGACATTCCGTAAATACTAGGAATAGATTATCCACCATCTATGCGTTATTCAGACAGAAAAGAGAAATGGGCAATAAAAAAAAAAAACATTTAACTGAGCAAACCAGAAACCTTTTCAATATATACATTTAAACATTATTTTTAAACCATTTATATATAATGTGTGGTACACCTCTGGAAGATCCATTTTAACGGACACTCCGAGACCGACCTACTACAAATTACATGGTGACCTCTGGTGGACAACCAGAGACTTTCTGTCTAATTTCTCCCCGTAGACGGATCAAGTGATGTGTTTTTGACACTGCTTCATTTTGAATCCCTCCCTATTGAAAACAGAGATGGATAGATATACACACACACGAGTAAGATTGCAGTACCTATTGCTTCCACTGGATGTCAACAGTCTAGACAGTGTTTGAAGATGTTTAGTTGCTCTGGATGGTAATAGAAGAAGAATTTCGAAGTGGTCATCGGATGTAAACAGAAGAGGATGCGTGTTCACGGGCTCGCGTGTGCTGTGTTTTTTTTCCTTTCCTATCGTCCAGTTTATAATCCGGTTTAAATATTATAGTAAATATACATAAGTGTTCCTAAGGATACATTATCAATGATGTTTGTTTGTTCTTGGACAAGTGTATAGCTTGAACGAGTTCTCTTCACGGTTCAATGGGCGAGTGGACGCTTTATTTCATGAACATAACGCTAGTGCCCCACCACTCCCTAAGTAGTTAGAAAAACATCTGATTTATCTTGTGTTAAAAATTAAGTATTTTGTCCTCAACCAGAACATCAGTTTAGTTTATTAAGATGCCCATTAGCTACGGCAAATGCAGAAGCTATTCTTCCTAAGGTCCACATAAAACAAAGAACAGAACAGTTATAGACAAGAAGAACATAAGATATTACATTGAATTCAAAAAAAAAATATTTAAATTAAATAAACATATAATTTTTACAATTCTTGACATTTAATCCTAGTAAAATTTCCTTGTCTTAGATCAGTTAGGATCACCACTTTATTTTAAGAATGTGAAATGTCAAAATTATAGTAGAGAATGATTTAGTTCAGCTTTAAATTCTTTCATCACATTCCCAGTGGGTCAGAAGTTTACATACACTCAATTATTTGGTATTGGTAGCATTGCCTTTAAATTGTTTAACGTTTCGGGTAGTCTTCCACAAGCTTCCCACAATAAGTTGGGTGAATTTTGGCACATTCCTCCTGACAGAGCTGGTGTAACTGAGACAGGTTTGTTGGCCTCCTTGCTCGCACATGCTTTCAGTTCTTCCCACAAATTTTCTATGGGATTGAGGTCAGGGCTTTGTGACGGCCACTCCAATACATTGACTTTGTTGTCCTTAAGCTATTTTGCCCCAACTTTGGAAGTATGCTTGGGGTCATTGTCCATTTGGAAGACCTATTTGCGACCAAGCTTTAACTTCCTGACTGTCTTGATGTTGCTTCAATATATCCACATAATTTTCCTGCCTTATGATGCTATCTATTTTGTGAAGTGCACCAGTCCCTCCTGCAGCAAAGCACCCACACAACATGATGCTGCCACCCCTATGCTTCATGGATGGAATGGTGTTCTTCGGCTTGCAAGCCTCCCCCTTTTTCTTCCAAACATAACGATGGTCATCATGGCCAAACAGTTCATTTTTTTTTACATCAAACTGAAGGATATTTCTCCAAAAAGTACGATATTTGTCCCCATGTGCAGTTGCAAACCATAGTCTGGCTTTTTTATTGCAGTTTTGGAGTAGTGGCTTCTTCCTTGCTGAGCGGCTTTTCAGGTTGTCGATATAGGACTCGTTTTATTGTGGATATAGATACTTTTGTACCTGTTTCCTCCAGCAAAATAGGATATGCACATAATTAGTACTATTGGATAGGAAACACTCTGAAGTTTCTAAATGTGTTAAAATAATGTATGTGAGTATAAGTGATATAGCAGGTGAAAACCTGAGGACAATCCGTACGGATTTGCTGTTTTTTTTGTAAATGACCTTTTTCTCCATTGTGCCTATTCATTTTTCTGTTATGTAGGACTGAGACTGCAGTACCTGTGGCTTCCACATCATGTCAACAGTCTTCAGACAAGGTTTCAAAACAATAGGGCTAAAGGGAACCCTATAGAAGAGGATTTACTGAAGGAAGTGGAAATGAGAACTACTTTTTCCGTTCACAAGAACGAGAGCGAGCGCGCCTCACTTATTTTCCTTATCAGTCAGGCTACAATCCGGTTGAAATTTTGTAGTAAATATACATAAAATGATACCTAAAATGATACCTAAGGAAACATTAAAAATTGTTTGATTTGTTTGGAGAAATATGATAGGTATAATTGAACGCGTTCTCTTCACGGTTCTATGGGCAACTCAACAGTAGATTTTATGAACATAACGCGCCAACCAAACTGAGACTTATGGATATAATAAATGACAAAAGAAGCATGGATTGTCTTCGATGGACACTTGGGAAGCCTTCAGCAGAAGTTTATCAAAGGTAAGCAATTTTATGCGTCTTGTGAGACCTTTTTGAAATCTTACAACGCTGTGATATTGCCAAGAATCAGAGCTTTTGATGACTATGCAACACTTGTATATTGATGAATTTTTAATAATTCAACTTTTGGATTTTGAATTTGGCGCCTTACATTTCACCGGGTAGTGTCGGGAGTGGCCCGCTAGCGCCCTACTGCTCCCTAAGTAGTTAACACGTTTTTTGGATACTACATGATTCGATATGTGTTATTTCATAGTTTTGATGCCTTACCTATTATTCAACAATGTAGAAAATAGTAAAAATTAAGAAAAACGTTTGAATGAGTAGGTGTCCAAACGTTTGCCTGGTATTGTACAGTTGAAGTCGGAAGTTTACATACAAGGAGTTTAAAGTCATTAACACAGTCTCCTCTGAACAGTTGATGTTGAGATGTGTCTGTTACTTGAACTCTGTAGCATTTGTTTGGGCTGCAATTTCTGAGGCTGGCAGAGGTAACTCTGGGTCTTCCATTCCTGTGGCGGTCCTCATGAGAGCCAGTTTCATCATAGCGCTTGATGGTTTTTGCGACTGCACTTGAGGAAATGTTCTGGATTGACTGACCTTTGTGTTCTCAAGTAATGGACTGTCATTTCTCTTTTCTTATTTGATCTGTTCTTGCCATAATATGGCCTTGGTATTTTACCAAATAGGTCTATCTTCTGTATACCACTTGTCACAACACAACTGATTGACTCAAACGCATTAAGAAGGAAAGAAATTCCACAAATTAACTTTTAACAAGGCACACCTGTTAATTGAAATGCATTCCAGGTGACTACCTCATGAAGCTGGTTGAGAGAATGCCAATAGTGTGCAAGCTGTCATCAATGCGAAGGGTGGCTACTTTGAAGAATATAAAATATATTTTGATTCGTTTAACACCTTTTGGTTACATGATTCCATATTTGTTATTTCATAGTTTGTCTTCACTAATATTCTACATTGTAGAAAATAGTAAAAAGAAAGGAAAAACACTGGAATGAATAGATGTGTCAACTTTTGACAGATACTGTAAGTATTTTTACTTGAATTGGAATGGCTGTATTGTTTTAAAAAACGAATGTTGTGGGTCCATCAAACCCGCGAACATTGGGTGAATAACAAAAACATGAACGCCACACAAGGATTAAATATAATTTCAAGTGTTGATACATTTTGCAACCAGCTTGTTGAAATGCTATGAAAATGGTCTCTTTCCACTAAGAGTATCAAAACAAAATTATGCAGGAACAAATTGAGAATGATACAGATACAAAAATACATAAGAGTAAAGTGCTGTAAATTGTTTGAGGTCACTCAGCGATAACATGACACCCAATATGTGGAAAATTCTCTTAGCGGTGGAAAAAGGTCAAGAATGTAACAATCACATTGGCGAGAGGAACAGTAGAGTACTTAGCCCGCAGATACAGTTACGTGGTGTTTCTGTCATTGGCTGACACATCACACAGCCTCCATAAATAATGCAAAGCAAACACTGGGAGAGGCGAGAAGCTACAGATGTTGCAGATGAGTGTCACTCTGTCCTTTTCTAGTTCTTGTTGTTCTCTCTCGCTCTCTGTCTCTCTCCCTATCACCTAATGCCTTAGTATTCTCTT
The DNA here is from genome assembly GCA_030435695.1 of Brachymystax lenok tsinlingensis. Classification (NCBI taxonomy): domain Eukaryota; kingdom Metazoa; phylum Chordata; class Actinopteri; order Salmoniformes; family Salmonidae; genus Brachymystax; species Brachymystax lenok. Next base: position 31,963,393 of record CM059811.1, on the reverse strand, counting down.
CATCAGGATTCAAGGGTTATTTCCTATTTCATGTCTTTTTTCTAGTGGCAAACCAAGCCTAGACTTTTTGGTTAGTACAACGAGAAAATATGGATTTGTAGATTACGTAAATTCAAACATGCTATTCCCTAATTGTCACGTCCAGGCCAGAGTTTTAGGCTGGCGTGTTTAGGTTTCGTTTTGGTGAAGGGTTTTTTGAGTTCTAGGTGTTCCATTTCTATGTTGGGGTAATGGTTCCCAATTAGGGGGTAGCTGAGTGTCTTTGTCTCTAATTGGGAACCATATATATGTTTGGGGTTTTCAATAGTAGGTCATGGGTTATTGTTTAGGCATAGCGTCTGTGTGTTGTAAGTCTGTTATATGTTACGATCTTCGTTTCGTTCTGTTTATTGTTTTGTCCAGTTGCATGAGTATCGTTTATGTTAATAAATATAACATGTATACTGGATGCCTCGCTGCACCTTGGTCTGTCATTTCAGAAGAACGTGACAGAATAACCCACCATAAAAAGACCAAGCAGCAAGAGACCCGGGAGTTCAGGACTTGGGAGGAAGAACTGGAGGATGATGGACCATGGGATCAGCCTGGAGAATATCGCCGTCCTAGAGGAGCTGGACGCCGCGATAGCAGAGCGGCGATATTATGAGGATCGATATGGAGTATGGAACCCGGAGAAGGAAAAGTTTGTTAGACCTTGCCTGGCTAGGAAGCCCGAAAGGCAGCCCCAAAAAACATTTGGGGGCACACGGGGAGTTTGGCCGGTTCAGGAGGGACTCCTGAGCTAACTCCTCGTGCTCTCTGGAGGGAGCGTTGGAGGGTGCGTCGCACTGAGCAGACACCGTGCTATGCAGTTGTGCGCACGGTGTCCCCAGTGCGCATGCATAGGCCGGTGCGCGAAATTCCAGCGCCACTCATCTGTCGGGCTAGGGTGAGTGTGCAGCCTGGAAGAGTGGTGCAGGCTCTGCGCGCCAGGTCTCCAGTGCGCCTGTTGGGACCGAAATATCCTGCGCCGGCTCTGCGTGCGGTGTCTCCTTTCCACGCGCACAGCCCGGTGCACGACATACCAGCTCCCCTCATCGGTGAAGCCAGGATGAGTGAACAACCTGGGAGAGGGGTGTCGGCTATACGCATCAGGTCTCCTGTGCGTGTTGTGGATCCAGTACATCCTGTCCCTGTTCCACGCTCCAGGATCCCTGTTCGTGTAGTGGATCCAGCACGTCCAGTCCCTGCTCCACGCTCTAGGATCCCTGTGCCCGTCGTGGACCCAGCACGTCCTGTCCCTGTTCCACGCTCCAGGATCCCTGTGCCCGTTGTGGACCCAGCACGTCCTGTCCCTGTTCCACGCTCCAGGATTCCTGTGCCCGTCGTGGATCCAGCACGCCCGCTCCTGCTCCCTCGCACCAGAGTGCCAGTGCGCCGTCATGAGCCCAGTAAGGCCCGTTCCTGCTCCCCGCACCAGAGTCCCAGTGCGCGTCATGAGCCCAGTATGGCCGGTTCCTGCTCCCCGCACCGGAGTCCCAGTGCTCGTTATGAGCCCATCACGGCCTGTTCCTGCTCCTCGCACCAGAGTCCCAGTGCGCTTCGTGAGTCCAGTGCGGCCGGTTCCTGCTCCCTGCATCAGAGTCCCAGTGCTCGTCATGAGCCTATCACAGTGCTCATCATGGCCGGTTCCTGCTCCTCGCACCAGAGTTCTGGTTAATAGCCCAGGGCCTCCGGTGCGTGACATTAAGTCAGCACGGCTGGCACCGGAGCCGCCACCTGGGATAAAAAAACACTCAAGACCCCCCATGGACTTTGTGGCGGTCAGAGTCCGCGCCTTTGGGAGGGTACTGTACTGTCACGCCCAGGCCAGAGTTTTAGGCTGGCGTGTTTAGGTTTCGCTTTTGGTGAAGGGTTTTTGAGTTCTAGGTGTTCCATTTCTATGTTAGGGTAATGGTTCCCAATTAGGGGCAGCTGAGTGTCGTCTCTAATTGGGAACCATATATATGTTTGGGGTTTTCAATAGTATGTCGTGGGTTATTGTTTAGGCAGAGCGTCTGTGTGTTGTAAGTCTATGTTATATGTTACAATCTTCGTTCTGTTTGTTTTGCCCAGTTGCGTGAGTATCGTTTATGTTAATAAATAATAACATGTATACTGGATGCCTCGCTGCACCTTGGTCTGTCCTTACTGAGTATCGTGACACTAATCCTTATCAAAATCTCTAACTTTGGATCCTAGGTCTATAAGATGACCTCAGCATTCATCCTTATACTATTCTGATAGCGTTGTGAAACACTGCCATTCTCCTGTGTAAAAGAGAAATCAGTTTGTCTGCCTTGTGTATTGTGATCTCATTTTCAATTGCATTGATTGTTTAGTCTTGTGGCCTACATCACAATCACATCACCTGTACTCGTTTATCACAGGTACTTACTGTAATACCACCCCTTTTTTTTTCAATTTTCGCCTAAAATGACATACCCAAATCTAACTGTCTGTAGCTCAGGCCCTGAAGCATGGATATGCATATTCTTGGTATCATTTGAAAGGAAACACTTTGAAGTTTGTGGAAGTGTGAAAGTGAATGTAGGAGAATAGAACACAATAGATCTGTTCAAAGATAATTCATTGAAAAAACAACCTTTTGTATTTTTTTGGTACCATTTTGGAATGCAAGAGAGGCCATAATGTACTAGTCCAGCCCAAGTGCAATTTAAATTTTGGCCACTAGATGGCAGCCGTGTATGTGCAAAGTTTTAGATCAAATGAACCAATGCATTTCTGTTTAGAATGTTGTTCAAGACTGCCTAAATGTACCTAATTTGTTTATTAATAACTTGTCATGTTCAAAATTGTGCACTCTCCTCAAACAATAGCATGATATTCTTTCACTGTAATAGCTACTCTAAATTGGACAGTGCAGTTAGATTAACAAGCATTTAAGCTTTCTGCCAATATCAGATGTGTCTGTCCTGGGAAATGTTCTTGTTACTTACAACCTCATGCTAATCGCATTAGCCTACGTTGGCTCAACCGTCCCGTGGACGGGATACCATTACTTTACGTTTTGTAGGTAAAAGCGGAAACTTGTTCTCAGAGGAAGATTGATCTAAACTGGAAGGCAATATTTGGCTAGTGTGTTTGCTATTTGTATCTGGGTGTGTATATCAGTGACTTTTTTTTCCCCCTGACATTTGCAGAAGGTTTCAGCTCTCCGAGTCAGTCTCCAACAACTATATCTATAGCAGACTACAGCAGGCAAAAAAATATTAGACTTCTCCCAAAGGGGGAGGAAGGAGAGAATGGTTCAATCTTCTCACTTTCTTCTTACCTGTTAGCAGGCATTTGGCTTTTGGAAAGTGTTTCCATGGCAACTGGCACAGGTGGTCTGGCTTTTGAGATTTTGGGGGAGGGGTGGTGATACAAAAGGTACAAGCGCACACAGCACAGATGAAATTGGGTGTTAAGAGGGAAAGGGGTTTACAGGTCAGCCTGTAAACAGGAAGTGGACAAGTCATTAAAGTTTAGTACCAGCTAGCGTGGTCAAGGTTTTTTGTAAGGAACACCGGGTCATAACCCTGCGACTATCAAATCTCTCCACCGAAGCTGGTGGCTCAGTATCTCTGGCCCAAAAAATACTCAAAGTTCAAGAGACAATGGCACAAACACTAACTGATATTGTTGATAAAGCCATTATTCTCCATCTGTATTGAAGATAAATGGGCACTGGATATTGTCAGATGAGTTTTAGAATGTGTAGTCCATTCTTTTTAATCAAACTGTTGTGCTTTCTCCAATGTCTCCAAGTGGACTCATACTGAACAAAGAATGTCCATGAATTTGTATTGTCAGAGTTTCTGAAACCATATTAGAAATATGTAAAACATGTTTATCACTGTATAGACATTGGACAACCTATTGGTAGCATCTAGTACAAGTGTCTAGATGGGCCACATCGATGATTCATTTTATGATTGTATAAAAAGTGACACCTCCAGAGTCATTTTTTTTTTAAATAATTTAAACATTGGTGTATTTTCATAATACTTACTTTATGTTATTACAAATGATTAGTAAAATCATATATGACTTGTTATAAATTCTAAAAATGTGGTTTATCGGTCGAAGAACTACAGCATTTGTGAACTTTAGCGGCATGTGTGCCGTTTCCTTATTGTACTATAGTTCGTGCACACAACAGCCATTCTACTTTTTGTTTGTTTCAGAGTCAAAAAGGTTTGTTCAAATGATAAGATCTCAATTTTTGGTATACAGATTTTCTGCGCAAATATATACAAAAAAAAATCCACATGCGTACACAATACCCAATCAAAAACATTGTTTATCGTTCGTGTGTTAATTTATTATTTTTTCCTCCATTTAGATATTGAGCAAGACAATCTGTATACTATATATTATTAAGATTTGACCATCCCCTTTCATGACTTAAAAAAAAGACAAATGTTGATAGCTGTTGCACAATATGGAGATGGCTGTAATTCACAAACACTTTGACCGATTTAAAAAAAAAAAAAAAAGTATCTTTCAGATTTGTTCATCAGTTAGCAAGGGGAACATGTGTTCAAAAGGAAGTACATTTCCGCTATGTACATGAATGAGTTAAATGTATGGTTGCATGCTATGATAAATTATTGTCTGAGTTCAAGGTCTGTGCAATTAAAGCAAAAAAGGGAGATTGAGTGCTTTTGGAAATTATTCAGACCACTTAACCTTTCCCACATTTGTTACGTTACAGCCTTATTCTAAAAATTTTTTTACCCACAATACCCCTTGATGACAAAACAAAAACAGGTTATACATTTTTGCTAATTTTATTACACATAAAAAAAACTGAAATCACATTTACATAAGTATTAAGACCCGTTACTCAGTACTTTGTTTAAGCACTTTTGGCAGTGATTACATTATCAAGTCTTCTTGGGTATGACACTAGAAGCTTGTCACATCTGTATTTGGAGAGTTTCTCCCATTCTTTTCTGCAGATCCTCTCAGGTTGGATCACGTTCAATTATAGGATCTTCCTGGGACACTCAAGGACATTCAGAGACTTCTCCCGAAACCACTCCTGTGTTGTCTTGTCTCTGTGCTTAGGGTCATTGTCCTGTTGGAAGGTGAACCGTCTGAGGTCCTGAGCGCTCTGGAGCAGGCTTTCATCAAGGAACTCTGATCCGTTCATCTTTGCCTCGATCCGGACTAGTCTCCCGGTCCCTGCCACTGGGAAAAAAAATCCCCACAGCATGATGATGGCCCCACCATGCTTTACCGTAGGGATGGTGCCAGGTATCCTCTAGATGTGACGCTTGGCATTCAGGCCAAATAATTCAGTCTTGGTTTCATCAGATCAGAGAATCTTGTTTCTCATGATTGAGTCATGTTGGTGCCTTTTGGCAAACTCCAAGTGGGCTGTCAGACTGAAGCTACTCCCCAGTAGAAGGCACATCTACCATAAAGGCCTGATTGGAGTGCTGCAAAGATGGTTGTCCATCTGGAAGTTTCTCCTATCTCCACAGAGGAACTCTCTAGCTCTGTCAGAGTGATCATAGGGTACATGGTTATCTCCCTGACCATGGCCCTTCTCCCCAGATTGCTCAGTGCTATGAGTAGTCTTGGTGGTTCCAAACTTCTTTAATTTAAGAATGATGGAGGCCTTTGTATTCTTGGAGACCTTCAATTTTGTAGAAAGGTTTTGGTAGCCTTTCCCAGATCTGTGCCTCGACACAATCTTGTCTCAGAGCTCTACAGACAATTCCTTTGACCTCATGGCTTGTTTTCTTTCTCTCTGACATGCACTATCAACTGTGGGACCTTTACATAGACAGGTGTTTGCCTTTCCAAATCATGTCAAATCAATTGAATTTACCACAGGTGTACTCCAAGTTGTAGAAACATCTCAAGGATGAGCAATGGAAACGGGATGCACCTGAGCTCAATTTCGAGTCTCATAGCAAAGGGTCTTGAATACTTATTTAAGGTATTTCTGCTTTTATTTTTAATTAATTTGTTACAATTTCAAAAAAAACTGTCATTATGGGGTATTGTGTAGATTACTGAGTATTGTTTATTTAATCCATTTTAGAATAAGGCTGAAAACACTGTAGACAGATTTGTCAGCGTGACTATAGTAGCGATTGATTGAATCTTAATGTTAAATTGAAATCTCCCTACCATCATATCTTAGCCAATATGACACCAATGTCGATGAAAATTAACTTGATTGGAGGTACACAACAAAATCATACCAGATTGTTTAACAGAGTCCGTAAAAATGTAGTTTTCAGAGTATTTTCTTTGTCTACCTAGTTCAAATTATAGACATACATAAAGTTACCATTGGCATTGCCATTGTCAGATTCACTCAATTTCTCCATCCAACAATTTATTACATTTATAATGTATCACTCTCACATGCACATTTCCATCCATTAAGAACCAATAATGTGCTTCCTTTTTATAGCATTTCTGACAATGTTATTATCTGTTCAGCCAATTCTGGCAAATAATAGAATGTTTTTTATATGGGGGATACAACCTTCTCAGCTCTGCTGATTTTGCTGCGAAGAGACAGTCATTAGATAAATTGTTTTGGTACTGTCCATATGAAGCTTGGTTTTGGTCACAGGTCAAGGAATGGCTGAAGAAATACAATATTTACCTGGAGCTAACTCTGCAGATTGACTATGCCTTTTCAGATCAGCCAGTAGTGCAATCGATCAATAACAGCACAGTTGAAAAATATGGCAAATAGAAATCCAATATGGATGGTGTTAAGAGATAGATGGGAGGAGTTGAACGGAGCTGAAGGTTGGGACTAATGACAACAAGATGTGAAACATAACTAATGTAAAACATACTGTCTGTAAAATATATATATATATATATATATATACTGTAGGTACAGAACCTTTGTGAAAGAGCACATTTTGAAAGATATGGCAAATACTGGATGGACATCAGAAATAGATGGGAGAGGCTGAGGGTAGAGGAAGGACCAAAGTAAAAACAAACAAAATAGAACTATTGTAAAATGGAATGTGCCCATAAAATGTATGTACTATGTAGAAGCCTAAGCGTTGCTGTTCACTAGTTTACTCCAATTAAGGGAGGGTTTGGAGGGTTAGAAAGTAATATAGGAACATTTAAAGGTGTGTGTGTATACAGTTGAAGTCGGAAGTTTACATACGCTTGGAGTCATTAACTTATTTTTCAACCACTACACACACTTCTTGCTAGCAAACTACAGTTTTGACAAGTCGGTTAGGACATCTACTTTGTTCATGACACAAGTAATTTTTCCAACAATTGTTCACAATTTACATTTTACTTTATAATTCACTGTATCACAATTCCAGTGGGTCAGAAGTTTACATACACTAAGTTGACTGTGCCTTTAAACAGCTTGGAAAATTCCAGAAAACGATGTCATGGCTTTAGAAGCTTCAGATAGGCTAATTGACATCATTTGAGTCAATTGGAGGTGTACCTGTGGATGTATTTCAAGGCCTACCTTCAAACTCAGTGCCACTTTGCTTGACATGGGAAAATCAAAAATAAATCAGCCAAGACCTCAGAAAAAAATTGTAGACCTCCACACGTCTGGTTCTTCCTTGGGAGCAATTTCCAAACACCTGAAGGTACCACGTTCATCTGTACAAACAATAGTACGCAGGTATAAACACCAGGGGACCACGCAGCCATCATACCGCTCAGGAAAGAGATGTGTTCTGTCTCCTAGAGATGAACGTACTTTGGTGCGAAAAGTGCAAATCAATCCCGGAACAACAGCAAAGGACCTTGTGAATATGCTGGAGGAAACCGGTACAAAAGTATCTATATCCACAGTAAAACGAGTCCTATATCGACATAACCTGAAAGGCCGCTCATCAAGGAAGAAGCCATTGCTCCAAAACCGCCATAAAAATGCCAGACTACGGTTTGCAACTGCACATGAGGACAAATCTTGTTTTTTGAGAAATGTCCTCTGGTCTGATGAAACAAAAATAGAACTGTTTGGCCATAATGACCATCGTTTGGAGGAAAAAGGGGGAGGATTGCAAGCCAAAGAACAACATCCCAACCGTGAAGCACGGGGGTGGCAGCACCATGTTGTGGGGGTGCTTTGCTGCAGGAGGGACTGGTGCACTTCACAAAATTGATGGCATCATGAGAATGGAACATTTTGTGGATAAATTGAAGCGACAGAAAGCTTGGTTAAAGCTTGGTCGCAAATGGGTCACCCGAATGGACAATGACCGAACGCATACTTCCAAAGTTGTGGCAAAAGGGCTTAACTTCTTAGGGAGCGGCAGCAGAGGTGACGGTTTTGGAGAGTCTGGCGTGCCCAAAGTAAAATACCTGCCGCTCAGAAAATAGGATATGCACATAATTAGTACTATTGGATAGGAAACACTCTGAAGTTTCTAAAAGTGTTAACATAATGTCTGTGTATTTCAGAACTGATATAGCAGGCGAAAACCTGAGGAAAATCAATCAGGAAATGCAGTTTTTGATGACCTTTGCTCTGTTTGACACTCTCCCCATTGACTTCAAGGCAATCCAGCTCCTGGATTGCAGTACCTATGGCTTCCACTAGATGTCAACAGTCTATATACAAAGACTGGGAGTGATTGGAGTAAGCAGAACGGATAGGAACAGGAAATGGTAAGGGGACCTGAAATGTTTTCTCGGTCTGGGTGCGCGCCCAACTTTATTTTACTTATATAACGTTTAGGTGACCATCCGAGTGAAATATTATCGCTAATATTCATAAAAGGATAACTAAGGATGCATTATAACTGGTATTTGATTTGTTTAGGAAAAGTTTATAGGTATATTTGAACGCGTTCTCTTCACGTTTCAATGGGCGATTCGACGTTGGATTTTCTGAACGCGCCAACCAAACAGATTTATGGACATAATAAATGACTTTTTCTAACAAAAGAACCATTGGATGTCTTCGTTGGAAACTTGGGAAGCCCTCAGCAGAAGTTCTTCAAAAGGTAAGAGATTTGTTTTAGCTGTGAAATGGGTTTTGTGTGAACCGCGCTGGTTTATGAATTTATCAAATGTTGTGCTTTCGCCGTAAAGCCTTTTTGAAATCTGACAACGCTGTGATATTGCCAAGAAGCAGAGCTTTTGATGACTATGCAACACTTGTATATTGATGAATGTTTAGCGCCCCACTGCTCCCTAAGTATTTAAGGACAACAAAGTCAAGCTATTGGAGTGGCCATCACAAAGCCCTGACCTCAATCCTATAGAAAATTTGTAGGCAGAACAAAGTGTTTTCGAGCAAGGAGGCCTACAAACCTGACTCAGTTACACCAGCTCCGTCAGGGGGAATGGGCTAAAATTCACCCAACTTATTGTGGGAAGCTTGTGGAAGGCTACCCAAAAGGTTTGACCCAAGTTAAACAATTTAAAGCCAATGCTACCAAATACTGAGTGTATGTAAATTTCTGACCCACTGGGAATGTGATGAAAGAAATAAAAGCTGGAAGAAATAATTCTCTCTATTATTCTGACATTTCACATTCTTAAATTAAAGTGGTGATCCTAACTGACCTAAGACAGGGAATTTGTACTACGATTAAATGTCAGGAATTGTGAAACTGAGTTTAAATGTATTTGGCTAAGGTGTATGTAAACTTCTGACTTCAACTTTATATTTGCATGTACAGTACCAGTCAAAAGTTTGGACATACCTGCTCATTCATGGGTTTTTCTTTATTTTTACTGTTTTCTACATTTTAGAATAATAGGGAAGACATCAACACAGAAATAACACATATGGAATCAAGTAGTAACCAAAAACGTCAACCTCTACGGGGGTCGGTCCCCCCCGCGCGGCACGGTTGAGCTAACGTCGCTAATGTGATTAGCATGACGTTGTAAGTAACAAGAACATTTCCCAGGACATACTGTAGACATGTCTTATATGGGCAGAAATATTACATTCTTTGTATTATCTTTTACCAGATCTAATGTGTTGTAATCTCCTACATTATTTTCACATTTCCACAAACTTCAAAATGTTTCCTTTCAAATGGTATCAAGAATATGCCTATCCTTGATTCAGATCCTGAACTGCAAGCAGATTTGGGTATGTCATTTTAGGCAAAAATTGGAAAAAAGGGTCCAATCCTTAAAAGGCCACTGCATTAAGAAATGTAATCAGTTTCTGTATGGCTGACGATTCACACTGCTGATGGACCATAGACCCCTCACCTCCATCTTTGGTCCCAACTCACAGCTAGCCACATGCAGCAATGGGCATTACTGTTATCTACTCGTCAGTACGATATCAAGTACAGAAGGTCCGTTCAGCATTGCAATGCAGACGGCCTCTCAAGGCTTCCGTTACCTGTCACACACACTGAGCACTCCCAGGCTGAAATCTTCTACTTCAAGGAAGTGACGAACGCCCCAGTTACGTCTGTCCAAGTGAAAAAATTCACCCACACTGCTCCAGTGATGTCTGAGATCGTGGACATTGTCACTCGTGGGAAAGGAGAAGAGCTGTAGGACAGCCTAAAACGTTACCTATTGAGGAGAAACGAGCTCACAGTTTAGTCTGGATGCTTGCTATGGGGCTTTCGAGTCATCATATTGAAGAACTCCATTCAGGGCACTGTGGCGTGGTGCAAATAAAGGAGATTGCACACAGCTACTTTTGGTGGGCAGGTTTGGATGCAGCTATCAAAGACAAGGCCAAGTCATGTTCTGCATGTCAAAAGATGAGGAACATGCCTCAGCTAGCGCTACTACACCCATGGGACTTCCCAGAGGAGCAGACTATGCAGGCCCACTGGAGGATCGTCTGTTCTGTGTGCATCTGTCATAGTTGACGCACACAGCAAATAGCCTGAGGTCACAATGATGAAGAGCTCCTCAGCGGAGAGAACCATTGAAGTGCTACGGTCAATCTTCAGTCGCTTTGGATTTCCAACGCAACTTGTTAGCGATTATGTCCCCCATCTGGTGTCTGAAGAGTTCCGGTCATTCATGGAAGCAAATGGATTTTAGCACATCAATTCAGCGCCTTAACACCCTGCAAGGAACGGCCTCAGTGAAAAAAAATTGTCCAGACGATGAAGCAAGCTTTAAAATCATCACAGAGTTGGCACCTAAACACCTTCCGGTTGACCTACAGAAACACCCCCCATGCTACAACCAAAGTGGCACCCGCAACAGCCATGATGAAAAGACAGCTTTGCACGCGAGTTGGCCTCCAAAGACTAAAAAGGTTGTACAGACACAGCAGAGAGCACAAGTAGAGAGATGGAGCAAAGCTGGCGAGTTCTTTCTCAGAGCTACTGCAAAGGTCCAAAGTGGATACCAGTAACAGTGGTCGCAAATACAGGGCCTGTGTTGTACACAGTTCACACCCCGGAGAACATCATCTGGAGGAGACACGTGAATCAACTGTTGCCAGGAAGCAACCTCAAACTTGACTCATCAAGTGACAAACCAATATCAGCTACTGGAGACATACCATGACTACGAGCCAACACCTGAACATCCACTACAGCAACCTACAAATATGGAAAGTGCTCCAGACTGAACCAGCCAGAGTGCCTACTCAGGGTACTGTTGCACCCAAGTCTGGGCATACACCATCACCACTCAGACTCCGAGACTATGTGACTGTAGACTCACCTGTATGTCATCATTACCCTACAAGAGAAAGACAACCCCCTGAAAGGTTGAATATTTAGTTCAGACTAACCTCAGACATTGCGGCAGAATACACCCCAGGGTTAAGTCTGGGAACTGAGGCAGTCTACCCTCTTTCCCTAGTTCAGAAAATGTTATTCTGAAAAGTTCCTTTATTTACATCAAGAGAACAGTTACATTAAAGAAAATATGCAAAGCAGTGAATATTTACTTTTTCCTTATAAGGCATCAAAAGTAAAGGGGTAGGAATATGTTGTGTATTGATATTCTAGTTTGTCCCTTTAGGGCACCTGTAACACTCCCCCTACTTACGTACATTTTAATGTTTTGCCCTGTGAAACGCAATTAACAATGCCCACGTTAGTTTCTACTCCCGTCTCATGTCCTGTCCTTATATTAGTTGAATAAGTAATACAGTTGGCTATACAACAGTCTTCACTTTTTGTTCATGTATGTGGCTATACGATCAGAGATTGTGTGCTTCAATTGCTCTAGCATAATCAGATCACACAGACCTTGGAAAGTCGTAACCGCAGAGACGGAACACCAGCGATTAAACTGTGAAGGTAACTCTCGCGTAAACTCAGCATGGCTCTGTTTATCGGCCATTTTTAAAGCACACCGCAACATTAAAGTATGATCAGAATCAGGCCAACTCCTAGTGTCAGCAACACGCTCAAACAACGAATAGAACGTCTCAGGGTCCTTCTCATAAAATTTCGGCAACAGCTGTATGTTTCCAACAATATCAAATGTGTCCCGGGGGCACGACTGAGGAGCAACTCCTAGGTAAATCAGGATCATCTTCCCCGATAACTTTCCTTCCCTAACCAATTCTACCTTAACATGATCATGCTCCAGTTTAGCTTGTTCCAACGCCGAACCTGCTCATGCTCAACTATGAAATAACACATATAGAATCATGTAGTAATCAAAAAGTGTAAACAAACCCAAATATATTTTATCTTTGAGATTCTTCAAAGTAGCCACCCTTTGTCTTGATGAACGCTTTGCACACGCTTGGCATTCTCTCAACCAGCTTCAGAACTGCAAAATCTGGATCCCTACAAATCAGTTGGGCTAGACAATCTGGACCCTCTCTTTCTAAAATTTCTCCCCCCAAAATTTTTGCAATCCGTATTACTAGCCTATTCAACCTCTCTTTCGTATCGTCTGAGATCCCCAAAGATTGGAAAGCTGCCGCGGTCATCCCCCTGTCAAAGGGGGAGACACTCTAGACCCAAACTGTTAAAGACCTATATCCATCTTGCCCTTCTAAAATCTTTGAAAGCCAAGTTAACCTCTCAGGGCTAGGGGGCAGTGTTCGGAAGTTCAGAGTGTCTGGCATGCCCAAAGTAAAATGCCTGTTACTCAGGCCCTGAAGCTAGGATATGCAAATAGTTATTTGTATTTGATAGAAACACTTTGAAGTTTCTAAAACTGTTAAGATAATGTCTGTGAGTATAACCGAACTGATATGGCAGGCGAAAACCAGTGGAAAATCCATCCAGGAATAATTGCTTTTTTGAGCTCCCATGCAATTGGTATGGTTTCCTATTGCACAATGAAAAGAATAGCTCCCGGATTGCAGTACCTATGGCTTCCACTGGATGTCAACAGTCTTTAGACAATGTTTCAGGCTTGTTCTTTGAAAAATGAATAAGTAGCTGTAGTGTCATTGGGCACTTTGTTATCTCCGGTATTGAACATACTACATTCTGTCTAAATGTTATCATTTATTTACATATTAGGGTACCTGAGCATTGATTAGAAAGATTGTTTGACTTGTTTGGACAAATTTATTGGTAAGTTTTTGGATTCATTTGTCTGTATGTTGAACAAAACGCGCCAACCGAACTGAGTTTTGGGGATAAAAAGAGCGACTTTATCGAACAAAACAACCATTTATTGTGTAGCTGGGACCCTTGGGATTGCAAACAGAGGAAGATCTTCAAAGGTAAGTGATTTATTTCATCGCTATTTTTGTGACGCCTGTGCTGGTTTAAAATATATTTATATGCAGGAAGTATGTGGGGTGCTGTCCTCAGATAATCAAATGCCATGCTTTCGCCGTGAAGCATATTGTAAACTGGACAAAGCGGTTCGATTACCAAGATTCTAAGCTAAAGAATGGTGTATGAAACAAAAAATGTTGAATTTCGTGCACTGCAATTTCACCGGATGTTGTCGAGGTGGCATGCTAGCGGAACACTGTTCCGTAGAAGTTAATAAACAGCACACCAACCATTTCAAATCCCACCGTACCTTCTCCGCTATGCAATCTGGTTTCAGAGCTGGTCATGGGTGCACCTCAGCCACACTCAGTCCTAAACGATATCATAACCGCCATAGATAAAAGACAGTACTGTGCAGCCGTCTTCATCGACCTGGCCAAGGTTTTCGACTCTGTCAATCACCGCATTCTTATTGGCAGACTCAATGGCCTTTGCTTCTCAAATGACTGCCTCGCCTGGTTCACCAACTACTCCTCAGAGATCAGTGTGTCAAATCGGAGGGCCTGTTGTCCGGACCTCTGGCAGTCTCTATGGGGGTGCCACAGGGTTCAATTCTCGGGCCGACTCTTTTCTCTGTATATATCAATGATGTCGCGCTTGCTGCTGGTGATTCTCTGATCCACCTCTACGCACACGACACCATTCTGTATACATCAGGCCCTTCTTTGGACACTTTGCTAACAAACCTCCAAACGAGCTTAAACTTCATACAACACTCCTTCCGTGGCCTCCAACTGCTTTTAAATGCATGCTCTTCAACCAATTGCTGCCCACACCCTCCCGCCGACTAGCATCACTACTCTGGACGGTTCTGACATAGAATATGTGGACAACTACAAATACCTAGGTGTCTGGTTAGACTGTAAACTCTCCTTCCAGACTCACATTAAGCATCTCCAATACAAAATTTAATCTAGAATTGGCTTCCTATTTCGCAACAAAGCCTCCTTCACTCATGCCGCCAAACATACCCTCATAAAACTGACTATCCTACTGATCCTTGACTTTGGCGATGTCCGTTACAAAATAGCCCCCAACAGTCTACTCAGAAAACTGGATGTAGTCTATCAAGGTGCCGTCCGTTTTATCACCAAAGCCCCATATACTACCCACCACTGCGACCTGTATGCTCTAGTTGGCTGGCGCTCACTACATATCCGTCGCCAAACTCACTGGCTCCAGGTCATCTATAAGTATTTTCTAGGTAAAGCCCTGCCTTATCTCAGCTCACTGGTCACCATAGCAACACCCACCTGTAGCACGCGCTCCAGCAGGTATATTGCACTGGTCATCCCCAAAGCCAACACTTCCTTTGGCTGCCTTTCCTTCCTGTTGTCTGCTGCCAATGACTGGAACGAATTGCAAAAATATCTGAAGCTGGAGTCTTATACCTCCCTCTCTAACTTTAAGCATCAGCTGTCAGTGTAGCTTACCGATCACTGTACCTGTACACAGCCAATCTGTAAATAGCACACCCATCTACCTCATCCCCATATTTTTACCTACCCTCTTGCTCTTTTGCACCCCAGTATCATAACTTGCACATCATCATCTGCACATCTATCACTCCAGTATTAACCCTTTCATGTGAGAGGGTCGCCCCAGCGTGACTTTTTTTTATGCACGTGATGTTAGAACGTTCTCTCCAGTCCAGAATGTGATTGTTACGTAATAGTACATTTAATCAACTCTGCCCTCAAACCAAGGAACGCAGCCTGTTTTTATTCATAGGCTGTTTTGAACTTGTCAATTTCAAATTATTTTATAACAAGTTTTTTTATTTTCTAAGAACAGTTTGAATTGAGGTGTAATCCGCCTCATTCGTTCACATAAGTAGTCATTTTGACATTCATTTTTTGGACATTTCTGACCCAGACAAAATTCCCCAAACACTTCCCAATTGTATGTGCAGTTTAAGTCTGCAGACATTTGCTCATCTCCCGTCCTGCACGCACATGTTCACACTTTCCGTCTGTTGCCTGCATCGCAGTCATATTTGTTTTCGTTACCAATATTATCTTTGGAAATTTGTGCGTTTCTATCAAAGTAAGTGCCTTATTACGTTATACTAGTTACTGCATGTCGTAGCATAATATGTTTGTGTATATTCCTTATAACCGCGGGACACGCAAGGTAACGTTACTCGTTTCATAACCTTGGTAGGTGTTATACTCAATGCTTAGGTAGCTAGCTACATTCTTCTATTAGCTCTGGAAAACAATGCTAATTGTGTCAGAAGTATTGGCATGTGTTGTATTTTGAAGCTACCCTGGCCTTTTGACTCACTAGTGGCACAGCTGTCTAAGGCACAGCGTCTCAGTGCTAGAGGTGCTAGACACCCAGGTTCAAATCCAGACTGCGTTTCTATCAAAACGAGTGCCTTATTATGTTATAATAGTTTCTGTATGTCGTGTTATACCGTTTCTACTGTAGCTCACTGTGTATGGAGCATAATATATTAGTTTTTTTCCTTATAACCGCGGACACGCGAGGTAACGTTACTCATTTCATAACCTTTATGGTGTTATATTCAATCGTGCTTATGTAGCTAGCTACATTCTTCTATTAGCTCTGTAAAACAATGATAATTGGGTTATATTTATATTTTGAAGATACCCTGGAAATATTTTAAAATATCTTGTACCACTTGGTTGTTTTCTGAGTGCATTCCACAAAGCTGTTTATCATGTCCACCTTATCCACTGCCCCACTTTGAGGTTATAGTCAAGCACGCAGTCTGGTTAGATTTTCCTGTCTCCCGTCAGGTGGTCCACCTTCCCTGTGGCCGACATGGTTGCTGTATGGATGCTGCAGTTGTTCATGTGTTGGGGGGCTAGGGTCCGTCTGTTATATCTGGAGTATTTATCTTCTCTTATCCGGTATCCTGTGTGAATTTAAGTTCTCACTCTCTCACACTCAGCATTAGGACCATTCCTCAAGGCCTACCTGGCCTGATGACTCCTTGATGTCCCCTGGCCGTGCTGCTTGTCCATGTTCTGTTATAATCTGCACCCGGCACAGCCAGAAGAGGACTGGCCAACCCTCACAGCCTGTTTCCTCTCTAGGTTTCTTCCTAGGTTCTGGCCTTTCTAGGGACTTTTTCCTAACCACCGTGCTTTTACACCTGCATTGCTTGCTGTTTGGGGTTTTAGGCTGGGTTTCTGTACAGCACTCTGTATTTATAAAGCCCACACTGAAGGGCTTTATAAATAAATTTGATATGGACAGTGAAGAGGACATGGATGTCTCGTTTGTCAAGCCACTTTACTGCCAGCTTTTTTAGTATTGCAGTAGCATTGTTGATGAAATGCAGTCATCGCAGCAGAACTAGGAAGCGGTCTTGGAAAAAGAGGGTGGCAAAGAAGGGAGTTGCAAACAGGATCTGTGCTCCAGTATTCTCTTAGGGACTTCTTCTTTACTAACCCCATGAGAAGGACTGTCACCAGGAAGGTATACATTTCACTGATTGTGGTTGTCCCCCCCACTCCTGGCTCTCTCTTCTCCTGTAGTTCCAAGGCATAGCGATTGGTCTCTACCATGTCTCCCACCAGCTCCTCTGTCAGAAACAACTTGAAGCACTCTGCCTCAGATGGAAATGGTAAGGGGCGTTGGACTCATCAAAGCAAACAGCAGGGCCAGGAGGGGTGAAATGGTTGGCAGCCTTCCAGCTACCACAGAACTCCTGTACTTCATCCACTGTCGGTCTGCCTCCATCACCACCAGCATCTTCAAAGGGAACTGGAACTTTGTCAGTGGACAAGGGGTCCTCAGATTCATGGTTCTCAATGGCTTGTGGGGCAGCTCCTCACTGTCACTGTCAGAATCTGATTCCTTACTTTCATACTCAAAAATATCCAGAATTTTCACGTTTGTGAGTTGTCTCCTTTTGAAAGACATTGCTAATGCTACAGCTTAGCTCACTAGCTGCATACATAAACATCACTGAATGGCTCAGAGTGGAAGTGAGAGGTTACGTTGCCTGCCGGCACGTAGCATTGTATCAATAAATCACTATCAGAAAATGTTTTGTGTGGTAATTATTGACATATTTACTGTTTTATTCACATCTTTTCAAGTAACGGTGATAAATCATGCATTCCGATTCTTGCATGGATTGTAACGGGCACATGTGTGTAAAATACTATTTTGAAGGTTGTACTGATTATGATTGTTTGTTGACAAACAATGCATTCTGGGTGTCACGTAATCATCTGTCGGACCTAAGATGCCATAACAAAATGAGGTGAGTAAGGGTTAATTTTTTGAGAACTTCAGGAAGTGAATGATGGAATGTGAACGATGGTAGATGACACACCCCTTCAACATGCATACTATAAACAGACCACTCATCTTGTCTTCTCTTATCTTTGGTTTCTGTGAGGGAAAAAAAGCTTGGCGGCGCACTGAAAATAATCGTCAGATTACTTTCGATTTCTAGAAAGTGTTTTACTCAATTATTTAGATCAATAGTTAGCTCACCCGTGAAGTGATTAACTATAAATAGTAATTGCTATTTGCTCATTCCTATTGTAGTTTGTCAGCTGAGAGTTATAGAAATATGACTGCTTGTGATGCGTCAATCTTTCCTCAGTTAGCGCTAGGACAAATGTAGCTACATTTTTCCGGTTAGGTTGATTGTGTTATGCTATAGATACTTCTGTGAATATCTGAACATTGCATCCAAAAATAAACTGCTCACATTCTGGACATAACTTTGTAAGGACTGTGTTTGTGTAAATAGTTTCTGAAAAAAGTGTGGCCAGCTCAAATGCAATTGTTGAGTCATTCGAAACTGGCCGTTCTAAATAAGCGTTCTAAATAAGCGTTCTAAATAAGCGTTCTAAATACGCGTTCTAAATACGCATTGTAATCACACGGGTGTGATCGTATGCTTCAGGGACCACTGTAGAATTATCACACCCGTGTGATGGTACGTGTGAAAGGGTTAATGCTAAATTGGAATTATTTCACCACTATGGCCTATTTTATTGCCTACCTCCCCACTCATCTACATTTGCACACACTGTACATAGATTTTTCTTTTATTTTGCGTTATTGACTGTACGTTTGTTTGCGTAACTCTGTGTTTTTGTCGCACTGCTTTTCTTTGTCTTGGCCAGGTCGCAGTTGTAAATGAGAACTTGTTCTCAACTAGCCTACCTGGTTAAATAAAAGTGAAATAAATAAATAAACTCATGCCAAACCATCTCAATTGGGTTGAGGTCGGGTGATTGTGGAGGCCAGGTCATCTGATGCAGCTCTCCATCACTCTCCTTCATGGTCAAATAGCCCTTACACAGCCTGGAAGTGTGTTGGGTCATCGTCCTGTTGAAAAACGAATGATAGTCCCACTAAGCGCATACCAGATGGGATAGTGTATTGCTGGAGAATGCTGTGATAGTTAAGTGTGCCTTGAATTCTAAATAAATCACAGACAGTGTAACCAGAAAAGCACCATCACATCTCCTGCTCCATGCTACACCTACTCTGCGTCTCAACAACACATGGCTGTTGGAACCAAAAATCTCAAATTTGGAATCCAGACCAAAGGACAGATTTCCACCAGTCTAATGTCCATTGCATGTGTTTCTTGGCCGACGCAAGTCTCTTCTTCTTATTGGTGTCCTTTTAGTAGTGGTTTCTTTGCAGCAAATCAACCATGAAGGCCTGATTCACACAGTCTCCTCTGAACAGGTGATGTTGAGATGTGTCTGTTACTTGAACTCTGAAGCAGTTATTTGGGCAGCAATTTCTCAAGGCTGGTAACTCTCTAATGAACATATCCTTTGGAGCAGAGGTAACTCTGGGTCTCCTTTTCCTGTGTCGGTGCTCATGAGAGCCAATTTCATCATAGCGCTTAACTTCTTTGGGAGCAGCGCACGAGGTGACCGTTTTGGAGAGCCTGGCGTGCCCAAAGTAAAATGCCTCCCATTCAGGCCCAGAAAATACATATTTAGTACCATTGGATAGGAAACACTCTGACTTTTTGAATTATTAAGCATTCATCAATATACAAGTGTTGCATAGTCATCAAAAACTCTGCTTCTTGGCAATATCACGTTGTCAGATTTCAAAAAGGCTTTACGGCGAAAGCACAACATTTGATTGTTTGAGGATAGCACCTCCAATATTTATGCATTAACATGAATGTTTAATAATTTAACTTTTGGATTTTGAATTTGGTATCTTACATTTCACCGGGTAGTGTCGGGAGTGGCACGCTAGCACGCCGCTACTCCCTAAGTAGTTAAAATAATGATGGACTGTCATTTCTCTTTGCTTGTTTGAGCTGTTCTTGCCGTAATATGACCTTAGCCCTATTTGGTAAAAGACCATCTTCTGTATACCACCCCTATCTTGTCCCCACCCAACTGATTGGCTCAAACGCATTAAGAAGGAAAGAAATTCCACTTTTAACAAGGCGCACCTGTTATTTGAAATGCATTCCAGGCAACTACCTCATGAAGCTAAATGAGAGAATGCTAAGAGTGTGCAAAGCTGTCGTCAAGGCAAAGGGTGGCTATTTTGAACAATTTGAAATGTAAAATATATTTAGATTTTTTTTATACTTTCTTGGTTACTACATGATTCCATATGTGCTATTTCATAGTTGTGATGTCTTCACTATTATTCTACAATGTAGAAAACAGTCAAAACAAAGAAACACCCTTGAATGAATAGGTGTGTCCAAACTTTTGACTATATATATATATATATATATTTGCAAAACAATATATGGGGGATTGGAAGTAATGTAGACAACTACATTGATGGAAGCTACATTCATTTTGCAACATTAAAGCTGACCTACTTCCTAAAAATAAAAAAAATACAAATAAAATGAATAGGTATTTTCAGCCGAATCTGAGTGCTATCCAACCGGGTTGAGCAACTCGGTTGCTCGACAACAACACAACTGCAACATGCTGACAGTTATAAGAAGTGACTAAACAAACTTAGGCTACTATAGATAGCTAGCTAAATGGTCAGTATTCAAGCAGAGGTTAATTAATAAGTGCAAACAGTTATTTTGATTAGCTAGCTAACGTTAGCTTGCTTGTACAAAGTCCAGCAGCTAGCCTCTCTAGCTAGCTAGCTCATGTCAAAATGACAATCCTATATATTTCCATAAAACAGCTAACTACATCAGTTCAAAACCAAAACCAAACATTGGGCAAATTGTCATGCTGCTACCTTACAATGCGTGCAATTCAATGGTCTTTTGCAACACTAGCTAGCTAGTTACTCCATTGTCCAAACTACGGTAAGAGCTAGCCATATTTCACTGTTAGACAGGGCACAATTCAAACTGTAGCTGAGAAAACAAATGCACTTGTAAACAGCGTGTAGATGCATGCTTGTAAGCATCAGGAAAAAAATCACCAGTTTCAAACATCCATAATGGATTCCACTCTGCTGCTGCTGCTTCTTCTTCTTATATGATATCATGGAATTTCGCAAACAATCGTTTAAGTGCATGCTGCCACCTACTGTGCTGGAATGTACGATCAATCATGATCTGTCCAATTCTGTACTACCATGAAAATAGAATTCTAAGCCAAATAAATCCCTAACTTCTACTACGATTTCTGAACAGGCCTTGAAACCATGCCAGGACCATCAGAAACACCAGCCCCGACAGTAGGTCCACTTACTACAGGTGCATCCCATGTAAGCTCCATCAGTCCGCACTGTTTTTCTACCAATCTGTTTTATGGCCTCTACATACGATACATCATGACTGATCCTATATCTCTGAGCCTCTCTAGCCTCTCTCTGTACCTGGCATACACCAAATGCTGCACTGTGTTCTCCCCCATAATGACAGAACTAAACCTTCACATTGCTTCCACATTCACCGTAATCATGTGCTCCTCCACACTTGGCACATATTATTTTTCCTTAACTCTGAGCAGCTACATATCCCATTCTTTGGCATTTAAAACATTGCAGTGCATATGGGACAAATTCTCTAAAATTTAAACTAAGTAATCCTATCTGTACTTTTCCCCGCAAGCCTTTCTCAAACCTCAATCACTGATACCGTAAGCTTTCACTTATTTGACACTCTTTCCTACTGAGCAACCTTTTGGCGTCAATCACTCTGCCTCCCTTAACATTTCCATTAATATCATCTGGGGACATAGATATTGGGACCCCAGTGATGACTCCCCTTAACCTAGCATAAGCACCAGGTACATGGCTTTTAATCTTCATCCCATTAAGTTTTTCGATTTTCAAAATGTCCCTTGCTGAGCCTGGCTACCACACAATATTAACAATCTACCATTTCCAATGACCCGAGCTAATTTCACTTCACCTAACTCTTTCTCTAGGGCATTAGTTAGTCAGATAGGGTGTAAGTGAGGCCCTGTGGTCTCATCAAACACTATCACCTCTTTCCACTCCAACACATCACTACTCTTGCTTTCTACCTTGGCCCTCTTTGTTCTTTCTTAACTAGACTAGCCACTGCTTTCTGTATCATGATCTCTCTTCTTCCTATATCATTCCACTACCGACTATCACGGCCCTTGACCCTCATCCTCCCTCTCCATACAATCAGAACTGACACCCATATTGTTCTCATTCCAGCAAAGCTGTTAATTCACCAACTTTTTCTCAATTCTATCCGCACTACCCAGTGCCTTATCCAATTAACCTCTTACCACATTTATGTAATAGCAAAACAAGATTCAACGATATCAAACAACTCTCACTTGTGGTCAAATATTCGGTCTCATTAGTTTCTAGTAGCCTTCTTACACAGTTCAACCGAGAAAGTCCTATGCTCCTTCTCCTGTCTTCTTGACATTTTAAACCAAATATGTGCTGATCAACATTGCCAAACTAACAACTCAGCTATTTGACTATCTTTTTTGTATTTACAGCTCCATTCTGGATGCTGGACTAGCCCATGTGTTGGATATTTATCAACAACTCTGCCTTGCACGGCCATTCCAGTGGTGCGGTGCTAAGGGTGGAGGGAGGGGGCTAATGCACCCAAACCCGGATTATATAAATATATAAAATGCATTCCTCTGCAATGCTTTAGGCTAGAATCAAGCTGTAAAAGGCACTAGACTTGGTTTAGTCTATAGATGAGTTATACAACCTTCAGAAGTCAATGACTTAAAACATATTTTCTATGGTTTGCTTTCAATGGGAATTGAATCATATTTTACAATGTAAATGTAATTTTTGTATTTATTTTTTGCACAAAATTCTAAAAACATGTTTTAATTATGTGGTACTGTGTGTAGATTGAGGAAAATAAACAATTTAATACATTTCAGGATAAGGCTGTAGCATAACCAAATGTGGAAATCAAGGGGTCTGAATACTTTCCAAATGCACTGTATTTGGGCTTTAAGTTAAACTTCAGAATTCTCTGTGCCGTGTGTTTCCCAATAAAATTACATACATTCCGATGGGACTATACGTGTCTGAGGGCTGGTTTTAGTTCAGTTGGAACCACCTACAAAACATGTAGCTACAGAGGTTCTTTCTTTAAGTTGTCATACTGCAGCACACCTTGCGGGCTGCTGCAGAATTCTATGGCACGTTATTTAATTGTCAGCCATTGTTGCCATTGATGCTAGTTAGAGCTAGTTTGACCATCAGAGGGCATCTTTAAAAATCATTTGATAGTCTTCAATATTGGCTGTACTAGATCATTTAAAACCTTGTTTTGTAAGAACATAGTAATAGGATTGATTTTTAACTTCTTAATGACTCCCACCTAAGTGTGTAAACTTCCGACTTCAATTGTGTGAATATATATATATATACTGTACCAGTCAAAAGTTTGGACACCTACTTGGGCTGAAAGTTTCTTCAAGTGCAGTCGCAAAAACCATCAAGCGGTGTAATGAAACTGGCTCTCATGAGGACTGCCACAGAAAAGGAAGACCCAGAGTTACGTTCATTAGAGTTAACAGAGGATACGTTCATTAGAGTTAACTGCACCTCAGATTTCAGCCCAAATAAATGCTTCACACAGTTCAAGTCACAGACACGTCTCAACATCAACTGTTCAGAGGAGACTGCGTGAATCTGGCCTTCATGGTCGAATTGCTGCAAAGAAATCACTACTAAAGGACACCAATAAGTAGAAGAGACTTGCTTGGGCCAAGAAACATGAGCAATGGACATTAGATTTGTGGAAATCTATCCTTCGGTCTGTGAGTCCAAATTTGATATTTTTGATTCCAATCGCTGCGTCTTTGTGAGACGCAGAGTAGGTGAACCGATAATCTCAGCATGTGTAGAGGCATAATGGTATGTGACTGTTTTTCATGGTTCGAGCTACACCCCTTAATTCGGTGAAGGGAAATTTCAAGCGGTGAAGCGGTCAAGCACATATCATGACATTCTAGACATGATATGCACTAAGCAAAGTCCATACAGAAATGTTTTTTTGAGATCGTGTGGAAGAACTTGACTAACCTGCACATAGCTCTGACCTCAACCCATCGAACACCTTTTGGATGAATTGGAACGCTGACTGCGAGCCAGGCCTAATCGCCCAACATCTTTGCCCGACCTCACTAATGCTTTTGTGGCTGAAAGGAAGCAAGTCCTTGCAGCAATGTTCCAACATCTAGTGGAAACCCTTTCCAGAAGAGTGGATGATGTTATAGCAGCAACTATATTAATGCCCATGATTTTGAAATTAAATGTTTGACAAGCAGGTGTCCACATACTTTTCATCATGTAGTGTATCTAAAGTTTTGAGGGAGCTTGCAATTGACATGCTGACTGCAGGAATGTCCACCAGAGCTGTTGCCAGAGAATGTAATGTTAATATCTCTACCATACATTGTTTTAGAGAATTTGGCAGTACTTCAAACCGGCCTCACCACATGTATGGCATCGTGTGGGCAAGCGGTTTTCTGATGTCAATGTCAATGATCAGAGAACGCGATGGTGACGTTGGGTTATGTATGAGGAGGGAAAAGCAATGGACAATGAACACAATTGCATTTTAGTTGGCAATTTGAATGCACAGTGATACTGTGATGAGATCCTGTTGTACCATTCATCCACCACCATCACCTCATGTTTTAGCATGATAATGCACAGCCCTTTGTCCCAAGGATCTGCAAATCCTGGAAGCTGAAAATGTCCCAGTTCTTCCATAGCCTGCAAACTCTACAGACATGTCACCCATTGAGCATGTTTGGGATACTCTGGATTGATGTGTACAAAAGCGTTTTCCAGATGTGCCAATTTCCAGCAACTTCGCACAACCATTGAAGAGAAGTGGGACAACATTCGACAGGCTGCAACAGCTTGATCAACTCTATGTGTTGCAATGCATGAGTCAAATTGTGGTCACACCACATACTGACTTGTTTTCTAATCCACGCCTCTAACATTTTTTTAAAAGGTATCCGTGACCAACAGATACATGTCTGTATTCCCAGTCATGTGAAATCCATAGATTAGGGACTAATGAATTTCAACTGACTGATTTCCTTATATGAACTGTAACTCAGTAAAATATTTGAAATTGTTGCATGTTGCGTTTATATTTTTTTTAAAGATTATATTTCATTACATAGTATTTCCTTCAGAAACAACATATGATTTTTAATCAAAGAAACATTCAATATTTTAAGTGCATATACCATTCCCATTGATGGGATTTGAATCCGTTCATAAAGAGTCTTCCTGAAAATCAACATTCCTATTCAATTTGCTGCAATCTGCATAAAAATAACAATATGATCATTTTCCATCAGACTGACATTGTTGTAGATAAAAGGCTGTGCGTGATGGCGTAGTGCTGGCGCAGTACACTTTTGCGCGTAGACTTTCATTTACCGAATAAAAAACATGAGTTTTCCACTCTACTTAATAGATAGTTTTGTCACACAAGTTGTTTGCACATGCTCTCTAGACAACTGTTTTTTGATAAAGTGGACACTGTTTAGGTTAGGTTATATGATGAGCTGGATTAGACAAAGATCATTTCCTTTTTTAATTGCAGTGGTGGAAAAAGTACCCAATTTTCATACTTGAGTAACAGTAAAGATACCTTAAAAGAAAATGACTGAAATAAAAGTGAAAGTCACCCAGTAAACTACTACTCGAGTTAAAGTTTCAAAAAAAGTTGGTTTTAAATATACTTAAGTATCAAATGTAAATGTAATTGCTAAAATATACTTAAGTATCAAAAGTTTAAATCATTTCAAAGTCCTTATATTAAGCAAATAAGAAGCATAATTTTCTTGTTTATGCACCTACTGTACGTTTATAGAAGATGTCTGTTATTAATAACAATCTTTGTTCTCACATTGTAAATATATATATTTTACGGGTTCTGTAATATACATGTTATTATGATATTCATTTCATTATGAGGACTGAAATGCTCGTACTGTTTCATAACACTGGCATCTCACTGTTTTTGTACAACGTTGGATGTTTTGAAATGAAACATCCTTCTTTGTACTACCTTTCTTTTACCCATCCTTGACAGTTTGTTTTGATTCCAAACCAACTGTATAGCGCTAAAGCCTCTTTGTATCTTGCTTTTGTCAATAGCGCCAACCTTATAGCCTCCTTCACACTTCCAGTACAGCCAGATGTCATTGTTTAAACTCCGCAGCACTGAAGTAGAGGTTGTGATAAGACACTATGGCTCCCGGGACTTAGTGACTGTGTTTGCAACCTGCATCTATGCACGTCTATGCCCCTGGGTGCTCACTGAAGCTGCCAAGGCCATCACACACACATACACAAAACACTCATAGACATACACACACACACACACACACACACACGCTCTCTCTCTTTTATAGAATAGCACTCAATCCACATCCGTCTTTCACTGCAGGAAGGTCACCATATGGCAGCAGAGAGGGAGTTAAGTGAATGAGTGATGTGATTAGTGTCATTATGAGCTCCGTGGTGAACTTGAGACACAAGAAAGGTTGCAGATGGTGACGGTGTAAGGCGGGGGTGCTTAAGCAATGTATGTTGGAGGTGGGTGGGACCGGTTACCTATGGTTGCCTGGGCAATGTTGAGGATGAGAGCGGAAAGGGAGAGAGATGGTAGAAACTAGAGAGAAGCAGAGAGAGGGAGAGGACAGTTGTGGAAGAGAGAGAAAGCGAGAGGATGTAGATGAAAAAATAATAACAAAAGTGATAACAGTTATTTCAAAATGATGGACGTTGAGCCATTGTACTGGACGTGAGAAGAGCTTGAATTAATCTGAGAGGGTGTGGTAACAGATGAATGAAAACGTTAAATCCAGTGTGGTTTTTTAAATTGTCGGCTTTTACTGATCAGGTCCTGACCTCGTGGATATGTGAATATGGCCTCGGATGCCTTGATGAGTTAGAGTGAGCACCGGAGGAATCTGTGGAAGAGTGTAAATGGAGAAAATTATAATAGGACAGGTGAGTGACAACTTCTCTGGACATCTAACGCCACTGATTATCCTCGTGCTCTATTGTGATGAGGAGCCCGGAAGGATGGGTACACTTTTAGTCACACACACACACACACACACACACACACACACACACAATTTACTACACAGCTATTACAATACCCAATAACTCAAATTCAAATCAGTAAGAGCGCCTGATTCAGACTTGGAAATGTACCCCTTTCTTACACAAGGCTTTCCTACGCACTTCTCAGTAGTTGGTATTCAGACTTGCCTTATGCAGGTGCCCGTTATGGGCTTTGCAGGCGAGGTTTCCTTGTGCGTGCTGAATAAATGTATTTCCACAGAAGCCTCCCATTGCTGGTCAACAGATTTTCTTGTGGAGTTTTCATTCAATAGGGGTTTCAGCACCAATTAGTAGATAAATAATCTGATCTTGTGTACTGTGCACACACACACACTCAGTATATATTGGGGAGTCAAAAATACAGTAGTTTGATTCATCCTGAAAGTTGCCATATTCAATTGTTCGATCCACAAAGTATTGGAAAATGCAAAACGTATACAATAGGGGTTGAACAGTAATGCTATAAATCTACCCTAATAATCCTCGCTAATCATGTAACTGTGATGACAATGGTCCAGTCTTTGTGAACCGTGCTCAAGGTTTAACTTGTTAGGGAGTGGCAGCTGAGGGGTCGGTTTTGGTAAAATGCCTCCCATTCAGGCCCAGAAAATAGGATATGCACATATGTGGTACCATTGGATAGGAAACACTCTGGATTTTCTAAAACTGTTAACCATTTGTCTGTGAGTAAAACAGAACGCATATAGCAGGCGAAACCCCGAGGAATTTCTGTCCTGGAAAAAGTGATTTTGACACATTGCTCATTTGGGAACCCCTCCCTCATGAAAATGACCATATAAGGGCATATGAATGCAGTACCCATCGCTTCCTTTAGATGTCAACAGTCTCGAGACAGTGTAAAATTTCATTTTGGATGAATTAGACCAGAGAAGAAGAGCAAACCAGGAAGTGACCTTTTTATGTAAACAGTACCCAGTGCGCTGCTCGACAAGGCGTGCAGTGTCTTTTTACCGTCTTTATCGATCAGTTTATATTCGGTTGATTTATAATAGTAAATATACGTAAAAGTGTTCCTAAGGATACATTTAAAACTATGTTTGATTGTTCTTGGACAAGTTTATAGGTATAAGATGAACGAGTTTGCGCCACGCTTCAATGGACTAGTGGAGGCTGTCGTTTCTGATTATAACGCTACAACCAAATGGAGGATTTATGGATAAAATACATTACTTTTTCTAACAAAAGAACCATGGATTGTCTTCGTTGGACACTTAGGATGACCTCAGCAGAAGTTCTTCAACAGGTAATTGATTTGTTTTCGCTGTGAAATGTGTTATGTGTGTGCCATGATGGCTAATGGATTCATGGCTATGGGAAAAATATGTGAGGTGCTACCCTCAAACAATCAAATGTGCTGCTTTCGCCGTAAAGCCTTTTTGAAATCTGACAACGCTGTGATATTGCCAAGAAACAGAGCTTCTGATGAGTATGGAACACTTGTATATTGGTGGATGTTTAATTCAATTTAGGGATTTTGAATTTGGCGCTTTAGATTTTCCCTGGTAGTGTCGGGACGAGCCCGCTAGCGACCCAGCAATCCCTGACTGGTTAATGTATATGTTGTATAATATTTCAACCGGAATATAAACTGGGCGATAAGACATTTTCTTGTAAGGACATCTGTGGGGATACTTCCTTATTCGTCTTCTTCTCTGCTCTAAAACCAGGTAAGAAGAATCAGAACACTTTCTCGAGACTGTTGACATCCAGAGGAAGCGATAGGTACTGCATTCATATGCCCTTATATCGGCATTTTCATAAGGGAGGGGTTCCAAATGAGCAATGTGTCAAAACCACTTTTTCCAGGACAGAAATACCTTGGGTTTTTGCCTGCCATATCCGTTCTGTTATACTCACAGACAAAATGTTAACACTTTTAGAGAATTCAGGGTGTTTCCTATCCAATGGTACTAAATATGTGCATATCCTATTTTCTGGGCCTGAATGGGAGGCATTTTACTTTGGGCACGCCAGGCTCTCCAACGGTCACCTCGTGCGCTACTCCCTAAGAAGTTAAATGAGTTTCTCCAAGAGATTGTTCCAAGTATTGCAGTTTCAGTGTAGTTGAGAGTTAAAGTAACATGACTACCGTACATGACAGTATTCAGGGAGTTGAATATATCACCTTTACACACACATACACACATCGGACACCCACAGTGGGCTTCCCTGTGCACACCACACAATATTACATTGGAAAATTATCATCATGGCTCCTAAACTTGATTCAGTGGTGCTTTAACCAAAGCCCTCACATCTTTTCTATAGATTACATAGAAGGGGATAAAGGAGGAGGTCTTCTCAGAAAGGCCAAGTGAAAATGGTCGTGTAATTCCATCCCATTCCCTACCTGTGGACTGGAGAGTGGATAATTATTAATATATTCCTCTACTATCCCTAGGTTATGAAGGAGTGTCTCTCTGTGTGTACACAGTACATTCGGAAAGTATTCAGATCCCTTGACTTTTTCCCAAAAATTTTACATTACAGCCTTATTCTAAAATTGATTAAACCCTCATCGCAAACCATAATGACAAAGCAAAAACAGTTTTTTTGAAGTTTATAAAAAAAAATATATATATATGACATTTACATAAGTGTTCAGACCCATTAATCAGTATTTTGTTGAAGCACCATTGGCAGCAATTACAGCCTCAAGTCTTCTTGGGTATGACGCTACATGCTTAGCACACCTGTATTTGGCTGATTCTCACCATTCTTCACTGTAGATCCTCTCAAGCTCTGTCAGGTTGGATGGGGAACATCGCTGCACGGCTATTTTCAGGTCTCTCCAGAGATGTTCGATTGGGTTCAAGCTCGGGCTCTGGCTGGGCCACTCAAGGACATTCAGAGACTTGTCGAAGCCACTGCTGCATTGTCTTGGCTGTGTGCTTAGTCGTTGTCCTGTTGGAAGGTGAACCTTCACCCAAGTCTGAGGTCCTGAGCGCTCTGGTGCAGGTTTTCAACAAGGATCACTTTGTACTTTGCTTCGTTCATCTTTCCCTCGATCTTGACTAGTCTCCCAGTCTCTGCCGCTGAAAAACATCACCACAGCATGATGCTGCCACCACCATGCTCCTTTTACTGAGCAGTGGCTTCCATCTGGCCACTCTACCATAAATGCCTGATTGGTGGAGTGCTGCAGAGATGGTTGTCCTTCTGGAAGGTTATCCCATCTCCACAGATGAACTCTGGAGGTCTGTCAGAGTGACTATTGGGTTCTTGGTCACCTCCCCTGACCAAGGCCCTTCTCCCCCAATTGCTCAGTTTGGCCGGGCGGACAGCTCTAGGAAGAGTCTGTGGTTCCAAACTTCTTCCATTTATGAATTGTTAGCAGTTGATGTTACTCTTCAATAACACAGACCCCAAAGCAAATCAGGGGGGAGGAAAATAGGTTTATTCAAAGAGTACAAATCATAGATGTTATGCTGAGAGGTAGATGCTCATTCTCCCCTGTCCTCAATGTGCCTATCCCCAGTGATCCTGTCCTCAGTGATTCTCTCCACAGAACAAGGGACAGGATGTTTTATAACCCAACCCTATCCTATGGTTGACCAATTTAGAATTCATTGCAATAAAACTGGGCCAATGGACAAATAAGTATCCTATTTAAGGATCAATGTATAAATAATTTGGACCAAAGAGAACTTGACATGTAGCTATGAGTCCCAGACTAAAATTCTTCCCATGTCTCTGACCCATTGATCATTAATCCCCTTTTACAGAAAAAACACTATTTCCATTGATCGTTAGGACTCTATTGACTTTTAGTCCTCTTGACCTTTTTCCTCTTGATCTTTAGTCCTCTGTGATGTGTATTTATCTGAAAATATTCTTACTTAATGATGGCCAAGTGTTCTTGGGGACCTTCAATGTTGCAGAAATGTTTTGTTACCCTTTCCCAGATCTGTGCCTCAAAACTATCCTGTCTCAGAGCTCTACGGACAATTCGTTCGACCTCCTGGCTTGGTTTTTGCTCTGACATGCGCTGTCAACTGTGGGACCTTATATAGACAGGTATGTGCCTTTCCAAATCATGTCCAATCATTTGAATTTACCACAGGTGGACTCCAATCAAGTTGTAGAAACATCTCAAGGATGATCAATGGAAACAGGATGCACCTGAGCTCAATTTCGAGTCTCATATCAAAGGGTCTGAATAGGAATGTAAATAAGGTTTTTCTGTTTCATATTTTTTTTTTACATTTCTAAAAACCTGTTTTCGCTTAGTCATTATGGGTATTGTGTGTAGATTGTGTGGTGGAAATTTTAATCAATAATGAGGAGAGACAACCTAACTAATCCTGATTCTTCCACATTTGATGAGAAATGTTTTTTATTTAATCCATTTTAGGATAAGGCTGTAACGCAACAAAATGTGGAAAAAGTGAAACGGTCTGAATACTTTATGAATGCCCTGTATGTATTTCTCTCTCTCTTCTAGTTCTCCCACATCCCAAGCACACAGCTAGTGATAATACATGTACATTCGCACTGGAGGTATTTGATGCCTAATTCTGAAAGCAATGGCATAATTTATTTATGACAAAGATTTTGTGATAATTCTGAAATACTATAGCCAACCTCCCATTCCAGCATTGCTTGGCCTAAAATATGTTATCAACACGGCAAAAGCCTAATTTAGAATTGACTCTAACATTTGCTCAATAAAGATACATTGATTTTCTGTCTGGCGGGACTCTCCAGAGAGAGAGAAAGAGAGAGAGAGTGTGTGTGTGTTCCTGCGTGTCTGTGTGTGTAGGCTTGGGTGTCTCTGTGTGTGTGTGTGTGTGTGTGTGTGTGTGTGTGTGTGTGCGTGTGTCTTCCCCCTATGTTTGAAAAGGCTGATAACTGACATACTGTCCTTGTGCAAAACAGACCAATCACAGTGCTCAATAGCTTATTATCAATGCATCATAGTAATTAGACAGTGTTAGTCAGTCAATATGGAAGACATTGAGTATTTGGTCCAATCAAATAGCTGTCAATAAACATATTGTTTTTTCATTATGGGCTGTAAGGGCAAATCAGCAAGGCAAAGTTCAGTGAACATCGTGATCAAAATGTTAAAACATCTTCCTATGAAAATGGGAAAATAGTGCTTGAGTCTGAAGATGGACTTCGGAAAACAATGGCTTGCTGTTTTCTTAGCCTGACTACATTTCAACATTCAAGAGGGTATAATTACCTAATGGTAATGTTGTACTCCTCCTTGTGTTGTACTCCTTCATTGTTGCACACGATCATCTGTGTGCTATAGTTGAGGGTCACCATAATCAGCTCTGATCATGCCCACTGTGGACACAGGAGGTTGGTGGCACCTTAATTGGGGAGGACGGGCTTGTGGTAATGGCTGGAGTGGAATGCATGGAATGGTATCAAATACTTCAAACGTATAGTTTCCATGTGTTCGATTGCATTTAATTTGCTCCGTTCCAGCCATTATTATGAGCCGCCCGTCAGCTCAGCAGCCTGAGCTGACGGGCGGCATGTTGGAGTGTGTGTCCATCAAGCTGCCCATGATAATGACATTCTAAATTCTATCAGGGATAATCAGGCCCCAAGGATAAACAAAAGCAATCCCTCTTTAATTGGATATCATCCACTTGAATTGGAGGCTTGAACAACACAACATCGGCTCGCGCAAACAGGCAGGCTTGATCGGACCCAAATTACCATTGTGAAGAGCATTGCCAGAACTAGAATAGCTGCAGATGATACTGGAGAGAGATAGCAGGCAGCAGAATAGGGGACTGAATAAGAAGGCCTGCAATCTTATCCCAAATAATCCCAAATTGCATTAATCGTGGCATGTTTGTTTGTATGTCCCATTTTAGACCACTGTTTGTAATTTTTCCATTCCAGTGAGTTCCCTATTGTCATGACGTGACTATCATTAATGCGATGATGGTTATTTTATCGATTCAATTAATCATGTAACAATTAACTCATTAGCAATCTTGGGGCACCACTGAAAAAGTTTGTTTAATGAGTTACTGTTAACCAAATTAACTCACGAATATCAGAATATATCATTATCATATTAGTCATCCATCAATTATTATTACCTCATATCAGTCTCATTCTGAATGTTGTTGACTTCTATAAATCTGCACAAACCCTAGTCTACAAGATGACTCAGTTTACACAAATTGGCTGAATTATTTATTTAATCACTAATGAAATAATCACACAAAAACACAGAATCACTCAGTATAGGTTGAATTAATTACCAACATAATGCAATGAAAAGTCCCTAGTGGACAGACCTGATTTGACGGCTTGGTACACAATGAAAAGGGAGGGTCATGTAAGGAGAGGGAGAGACAGAGAGTCAGCTTATTGTACATGCATGTGGAAGCTATGCAATGTACAGTTGAAGTCGGAAATTTACATACACTTAGGCTTGAGACACTAAAACTAGTTTTTCAACCACTCCACAAATTTCTTGTTACTATAGTTTTGACTGTGCATGACACAAGTAATTTTTCCTACAATTGTTTACAGACAGATTATTTCACTTATAATTCACTGTATCACAATTCCAGTGCGTCAGAAGTTTACATACACTATGTTGACTATGCCTTTAAACAGCTTGGAAAACTCCAGAAAATGACGTCATGGCTTTAGAAGCTTCTGATTGGCCAATTTACATAATTTGAGTCAATTGGAAGTGATCTGTGGATGTATTTCAAGGCCTACCTTCAAACTCAGTGCCTCTTTGTTTGACATCATGGGAAAATCTAAAGAAATCAACCAAGACCTCAGAAAAAAAATCTAGACCTCCACAAGTCTGGTTCATCCTTGGGAGCAATTTCCAAACGCCTGAAGGTACCACGTTCATCTGTACAAACAATAGTACGCAAGTATAAACACCATAGGATAACGCAGCCATCATACCGCTCAGGAAGGAGACGCATTCTGTCTCCTAGAGATTAACGTACTTTGTCAACAGAAAGCCTCTGGTTGTGTAAGTCTCTGGTTGTCCACCAGAGGTCACAATGTCCTTTGTAGTTGTAGTAGACTTTGTCTCTGAGTGTTCGTTAGACTTTATCCTTCAGAGGTACACAAGCGGTGATCTTTGGTCGAGGTTACTTGACTGAACAATACTTAAAAATCTGCAGACTGAATGTTCCGGTTTAGTCTTCATCTTCTTCAGTCGTTGAAAGTTTGAGGGTCTTACCATTTTCTAGTCTTGTAGTTTTTAACCATTTCAACGTGTAGCCACCGCTACACACTGTCTGGTCTCAATGGTTGATTATTCAGGGTACAGATAGAACTACTCTACACACTGGCAGCAACCCGGCATGTTTTGGTCTAATGTAAAAAAAAGAATGTCAGTCCTTTTATGCCCTCACCTTAGAGGGCGGTTCCATCACGTTGCCACAATGTCTGTGCTCACGTGGGCATGGTTACTGACTTGGCAAAAGTCTATATGAAAAGCATTCTCATTTAGAAGGCTAAATCACATTTCAGCTTCTCACAAAGAGTTTCGTATTTAATGTCTCACTAGATATAGTATGTTCGAATGGCTTCCAACACAGTACAAAGCTTTATTGTTCCACAGTTCCATTTCTGTTCATATTACACAAGATACTTCAAAGGTTTTACTACTTAGGGAGCAGTGGGGCGCTAGCATTAGCATAAATTCATAAACCAGCGCGGTTCACACAAAACACATTTCACAGCGAAAACAAATCCCTTACCTTTCGAAAAACTTCTGCTGAGGGCTTCCCAAGTGTCCAACGAAGACATTCAATGGTTCTTTTGTTAGAAAAAGTAACTTATTATATCCATAAATCTCTGTTTGGTTGGCGCGTTATGTTCAGAAACTCCAACATCGAATCGCCCATTGAAACGTGAAGAGAAAGCGTTCAAATATACCTATAAACTTTTACTAAACAAATCAAAGACCAGTTATAATGCATCCTTAGCTATCCTTTTATGAATATTAGCGATAATATTTCAGTACCAAAAAAACTGCAAATCCGGATGGATTTTCCTCTGGTTTTTGCCTGCTATATCAGTTCTGTTCTACTCACATACATTATTTTAACACTCTTAGAACCTTTAGAGTGTTTCCTATCCAATAGTACTAATTATGTGCATATTCTATTTTCTGGGCCTGAGTGGCAGGCATTTTACTTTGGGCACGCCAGACTCTCCAAAACCGTCACCTATGCAGCCGCTCCCTAAGAAGTTAACCAAAGCCAGATCCTCAATAGTGTCATGACTTGCCCTCCTGGATGGAGATCAAAGGTGCCGGCTAATCAAAGGTTTCATGACCCCCGCCTCCTGGGGAACCTTCTCTCCCTGGCCATGCAGTATTGAGTGGAAAGAACCCTTTGGTTACAAGGAGATTCTTCCCGCCAAAACTCCAACATCCAAAAGTGGATATTGAAACAATATTTCTAACATAAAGCATGTGGGAAATGGTCGGGAGAGACTTAATGAACAACCATGTCAGATCATTTATTGTTTGGTGATATCATTAAAAATGTTATAATGGAAACATTGTAACCTTAAGAGCTTTCATAATGCATGTCAGAGTTACATCTATATGATTAAAATGCATCCTTAGCTATCCTTTTATGAACAAAAGTGATAATCTTTCACTTGGATGGTCACCTAAACGTTATATAAGTCAAATAAAGTGGACCGCTCAGCCAAACGTGCGCCCAAAAACGTGCAACTGAAAAAGAGCTCCTCTCACCAAAACCCCTACCTATTGAACACATTAGTTCCGATTGTTATGATACTTTATATATACACTGCTGACATCCAGTGGAAGCAATAGGTACTACATTCAGTGTCCTGATAGAAAGAGTTTTCAATAGGCACTGTCTCAAAGTGGGCCATAAGCCACCAGAATGACATTTCCGGATGGAATTTTCTCTGGTTTTTGCCTGCCAAATGAGTTCTGTTACACTCACAGACATTATGTTAACACTTTTAGAAACCTCAGAGTGTTTCCTATCCAATAGTACTAATTATGTGCATATCCTATTTTCTGAGCCTGAGTGGCAAGCATTTTACTTTGGGCACGCCAGACGCTCCAAAACCGTCACCCCAGCTGCCGCTCCTAGAGAGGTTAACTGAGTCTCCTTATTAGCATCAAAACTCATAATTTTGATAATTAGCCTAGAAATTAACAGGTCAGATCAATGATTTTGATCTCATAATTAATGTGGGAATAATTGAAATACTGTATGTTCTATCTCTGAGCTCAGAGATAGACTAATAATATTTCTTATCACAATGCACATCACACATAACCCTTCTTCCCAAAAGCTAGTCAGGCTGCTTTCTTTTACCTGATATAAAGATAATGACCCTGATTGGTCGGTGAGATTGTCTGTTTAGCCGCGCAAAACAATAATACTCTGCTAATTACCACCTGAAAGACAAAGCAGCCATTCTTACGAGATCAGCACAGCCCTGTGGTGGGTTGGATGTACAGATGGGGGGAGGGAGAGGGGGGAGTAGAGAGTGAGTAAAGGAATGAGTGAGATAGAAAAGAGATGGAGGGGGGAGAGGGAATCACAGAAAAGAGAGAAACAGTGCTAGAGAGAAAGAGGGAGCGAGAGAGAGAAGGATAGAAAAGAGAGTGTGAGAGAGAGACAGAAAGACAGAGTTTTTGAGAGATTAGTTACTGTATGTTCTAGCCCAAGGACACACAGTTGTCTCTGAGCTGCAGTGTCATTTAACAGTGACAATTTCCTTTGACATTGCGGTCAGTGGCCCTTTATAACCATTCTGTGCTTCGCCAAGCTGGGATACACTCCTGTGTTATCACTGGCCAAGTCCCAGCTCACTACGGAAGCATCCAGAAGAGACTTGCCTCTCCTCATAAAAGAGGCCGGTAGTTTCACTGTCTGCTGCTATGGTTCTGTTCTGTTACAGATTTAACTGTCATGGAAGAAAATATGGTCTGCACTCATGTAACAGGATATTACGTACCACTATGGCAGTAAGAACATGTGTAAGGTCTAAATAAAAGGAATTTAAGAATGCCTTCCTCACCATCGTAACTTAGCATGCCTCTTTCAAAACATTTGGAACCAAGAACAGATATAGCCCTTGGTTCACTCCAGACTTGACTGCCCTTGACCAGCACAAACCATCCTGTGGCGTTCTGCATTAGCATCGAATAGCCCACGCGATATGCAACTTTTCAGGGATGTCAGGAACCAGGAACCATAGGCAGTTAGGAAAGCTAAGTTGCCATGCTTTCCACCTGGCTACCCCTACCCCGGTTAAGAGCCCTGCACTCCCCACAGCATCTCGCCGAAGCCTCCCCCATTTCTCATTCATCCAGATAGCTGAGGTTCTGAAAGAGCTGCAAAATCTGGACCCCTACAAATCAGCCGGGCTAGACAATCTAGCCCCTCTCTTTCTAAAATTATCTGCCGAAATTGTTGCAACCCCTATTACTAGCCTGTTCAACCTCTCTTTCGTATCGTCTGAGATTCCCAAAGATTGAAAAGCTGCAGCAGTCATCCCCCTCTTCAAAGGGGGTGACACTCTAGACCCAAACTGCAACAGACCCAATTGAATCCTACCCTGCCTTTCAAAGGTCTTTGAAAGCCAACTTAACAAACAGATTACCGACCATTTCGAATCCCACCGTACCTTCTCCGCTTTGCAATCTGGTTTCAGAGCTGGTCATGGGTGCACCTCAGCCACACTCAAGGTCCTAAACGATATCATAACCGCTATCGATAAGAAACATTACTGTGCATCTGTATTCATTGACCTGGCCAAGGCTTTTGACTCTGTCAATCATCACATTCTTATTGGCAGACTCAACAGCCTTGGATTCTCAAATGATTGCCTCGCCTGGTTCACCAACTACTTCTCTGATAGAGTTCAGTGTGTCAAATAGGAGGGCCTGTTGTCCAGACCTCTGGCAGTCTCTATGGGGGTGCCTCAGGGTTCAATTCTCGGGCCGACTCTTCTCTGTATACATCAGTGATGTCGTTCTTGCTGCCGGTGATTCTCTGATCCACCTCTAGACACAATTCTTTATACTTCTGGCCCTTCTTTGGACACTGTGTTAACACTCTTAGAAACTTCCAACACAGTACAAAGCTTTATTGTTCCACAGTTCCATTTCTGTTCATATTACACAAGATACTTCAAAGGTTTTACTACTACTACTACTACTTTTACTACTGCAGTGGGGCGCTAGCATTAGCATGAATTCATAAACCAGCGCGGTTCACACAAAACACATTTCACAGCGAAAACAAATCCCTTACCTACATAAGGGACGCGGATGGCATTTGCTGTATGTTTGATGAGAAACTGCATATTGCAAATGTACGCTCCCTTACTAGACGTCCGAAATTGTTTCTAAAATAAGCCGACGCCGTCGGGCCGTGCCCTAGGGCCTAATCTTCCAGGAAGTCATCAAACGAACTTTCTCGGACTTTCGATGTCCGTTTAATAAAATAAATTCATTTTTTTCATTTTTCCGCCCTTCATGTTAATCCCACCAGATGGCGAATGCCTTCATATTGCAAATGTACAAAACATACACCTAATTGACCTGGCTTTTTCTCCTAAACCGAAAACTCTTTGAAGACGAAACTTGGTGGGCATGGGTTTGGCCATATGGGCAGTTGGCCCCGAAACAGAATGGCGTCAGGGACTCACGGTTTTTGAGATAAGGCCCAATCCCAATTTTCTGGGATTAAAGGTGAAAAATGGAAATAGAGCACTAATTTGACAGCTTTACGTCAAAGTACATGACCCTACGGTGTAAGGAAAAAAAGAACCAGACATTTATCTCTTAATTTTTGATAAATTGTCAAATGTCCAATTCGTAATGTTGATAAAAAATAAAAATAAATCCCAAAACAGTTATGGATCCAGTTGCGGCGTGTTCAGACGAATCCGTTAAAGTGGGTTTCGGAGCTCTACGTGATTTTCTGTGATTTTCTGAAATCACACACACGCACAGTCAATGGGGAATGACACAGTGAGGGGCTTACAGACAGACACTGCCTGCAATAGTTACTTTTGTTTGAACTATTAAAGAACCGTCAGACCTAGAGCTCTGAAACTTTAGAAACCCATTCTAGACCTTTAGTCGATCGCGCACGGTGAGTTACGGGGCTCTAGAAGGTTCTCAGGCCAAGAAACAGCCTCGTACATTTGCAATATTTTCTATCCATTTTTACATCGCGAAAATGACAAAATTTCTAAAAGTCCCAGAGTCACCAGGCTATGTGCATTAGAACCGCCTCGGCCCATAGAGACGGACCCTAACGTTTCTGTCCGATAGCTCATTCAAGGACCCCGTAGCAACGCCCGGAAAACGTGGATTTTCAGCACCAATTAAGGTCGCTGCTCGGACTACAAATGACCTATCGAGCCGAAACTCGAGATTCGGGGTCGCCTCAGCTAGGCCGACACATAATGTCGGAACTGGACCCGCAGCTAGAACGTAACTAGGTGTTTTACATTTTTACTATGATTTAAACAGAAGACGCTGTGAATTTTGAGCCTGCCCTGATATATGTGATAGTTGGCTTCTAAATGAGATGGAAAAAGTGGGTTTGGTGTCAGTTTTTATCAGTTTGGTGTCAGAATATCTAATTGATTGATTGACGCTGACTTGCTCGCTGACTTTTGTACATTTGCAATAAGATTGAATAGGGCTGAAACATCACCAAAATGACATAATGAAATCAACACTAAAAAGGGCATCACCATAGTCTCTAGGCCGTGCCGAGTTCAACGAGACGCCCCACTTGACTGTAGCTTGCTCTGACCTCATAGACCGTGCAAAAAAGTAGGCCCAAAATGAAGCCTGGCCCTAAATGTCAGCTGATTTTGGGTGACAGCGGCAGACCCGTTTGGGTTAGAAGCACAATTCAACTTCAGGAATGTTCCTAAGGTCCTCCCGATCTGAGCAAGCCTAACCGTGACTGTGTGGCATTAACCTTTAACAGTAAAAACAGGGTATTTTCATCTAACAGTTTGCTATGACATCTCTCCCCATAGGAATACATTGCCTGCTCGCCTAAATTCAACCTGGTGCCTATGTGGGTTATGAATGCCATATGAACCTGTCTTCGATAGCAATCCATCAGGCCACTATGAGGTCTACCTGTGTTGATTCTAAGCTTCCTGGAGAAACCGGAAGTGGTTCAATTCACCCTAAAGGTGTTTTGATATACCAAACCTGCAGTTTGTAAAAAACAGACTTTCAACCCTGTGTAAATCAGTTAGTTCTTAACCTAAAGACTTAACTCAGGATTCTGTAAAAGCATACCCCAATGATGATATGTGTTCACTTACAGCTTCCTGTGCCAACCGGAAGGGCTTTAAATAGGGGTCATAGGTGCTTTTTCGTAGGGTTAAAAAGGTCACATCTTTCCAAAACTTCATATGTGTGATTAGGCAACCCTCATGAACTGTAAATGAGTCATTTCTCCCATCAGATTTACAAGAAAACCCTCACAGACACATACAAACACAGATATGGGATGGAGTGACACAGTGTGGGGCTTAAAGACACACAGAGCCTGCAATGACATCACCATAGTCTCTAGGCCTTGCCGAGTTCAATGAGACGCCCCGCTTGACCGTAGCTCACTCGGTCTGACCGCAGCAACCGTGCCAAAAAAAGTAGGCCCAAAATGAAGCCTGGCCCTAAATTTCAGCTGCTTTTGGGTGACAGCGGCAGAACCGTTTGGGTTAGAAGCACGATTCGACTTCTGGAACGTTCCTTAGGACCTCCCGATCTGAGCAAGCCTAACCGTGGCCCTGTGGCATTAACCTATAACAGTGAAAACAGGGTATTTACATCAAATCGTTTGCTATGACATCTCTCCCCATAGGAATACATTGCCTGCTCGCCTAAATTCAACCTGGTGCCTATGTGGGTTATGAATGTCTTATGAACCTGTCTTCGATAGCAATCCATCAGGCCACTATGAGGTCTACCTGTGTTGATTCTAAGCTTCCTGGAGCAACCGGAAGTGGTTAAATTCACCCTAAAGGTGTTTTACAGTACCCAACCTGCTGTTGGTGAAAAACAGACTTTCAAACCAGTGTAAATCAGTCAGTTCTTAACTTACAGACTTAAAACTCAGGATTCTGTAAAATCCTACCCCAATGAGGATATGTGTCTACCTACAGCTTCCTGTAACAACCGGAAGTGCCTTAAATTGGGGTCACAGTGTCTGTTTCGAAGTGTTAAAAAGGTCACATCTTTCCAAAACTTCACGTGTGATTAGGCAACCCCAATGAACTGTAAATCAGTCATTTCTCCCATCAGAATCCCTTGAAAAACTCACACATGCACACAGTCCATGGGGAGTGACATAGTGTAGGGCTTACAGACACACACTGCCTGCAATAGTTACTTTCGTTCGAACTATTAAAGAACCGTCAGACCTAGAGCTCTGAAACTTTAGAACCCTTTTCTAGAGCTTATGTCGATAGTGCACGGTGAGTTACGGGGCTCTAGAAGATTCACAGGCCGAGAAACAGCTTTGTACATTTGCAATATTTTAAATTCATTTTTACATCACGAAAATGACAACATTTCTAAAAGTCCCAGAGACACAAGGTTAGGTGCATTAGAACCGCCTCGGCCAATAGAGACGGACCCTAACGTTTCTGTCCGATAGCTCAATCAAGCACCCCATAGCAACGCCCGGAAAACGTGGATTTTCAGCACCAATTAAGGTCGCTGCTCGGGCTCCGAATGACCTATCGAGCCAAACTCGGGATTTGGGGTCGCCTCAGATAGGCCGACACATAACGTCTGAACTGGACCCGCAACTAGAACGTAACTAGGTGTTTTACGTTTTCATTATAGTGACAATATGGCAGACTTTTGTCCATTTGCAATAAGTTAAAACCGTCAAGCCCGGCCATCCCGAGATCAACGGGCCAGTCATTTTGGGCATTTCTGCAGTATTTTAGAGCTTGTCAAATTCGTGATGTTAACAGCCCATTGAAACATATTGCAAATGTACTGTACATTTGCAATATGTTTCAATTGGCTTTTAACATCACGAATATGACACGCTGAAATCAACACCAATGAGCGATATAGAGGTACCACTATCAATCCTGGCCATCCTGAGATCAACGGGCAGTCAATTGGCCATTCCTGCAGGATTTTAGAGCTTGTCATATTCGTGATGTTAACAGCCCATTGAAACATATTGCAAATGTACTGTACATTTGCAATATGTTTCACTGTACATTTGCAATATGTTTCAATGGGCTTTTAACATCACGAATTTGACATGCTGAAATCAACACCAACTAGCGATGGACAGGTACCACTATCAATCCTGGCCATCCTGAGATCAACGGGCAGTCAATTGGGCATTTCTACAGTATTTTAGAGCTTGTCATATTTGTGATGTTAACAGCCCATTGAAACATATTGCAAATGTACTGTACAAAGCAATGGAAGAGAGTGTGGACTGTCATTGTTTTGAACATTTTTTGAAAACCTCCATAAATGAGCAGGGGCTTCTCCCACTAACTTAGGGCCATAGTGGGATGCTCCCATACGGATCCTGGACCAGGAGCAGCCCCCTAAAGTCATTTAAAACCCTTTTGAAAATATGGACCTGGTAACCCGGGGGGGAAAAAAAAACAGTTGCATGGCCATTCAAAGCAATGGAGGATAGTGTTTACTCACCACTATCAATCCTGGCCATCCTGAGACCAACGGGCCGTAAATTGGGCATTTCTACATTATTTTAGAGCTTGTCATATTCGTGATCTTAAAAGCCCATTGAAACATATTGAAAATGTTCTGTACATTTGCAATATGTTTCAATGGGCTGTTAACATCACGAATATGACACGCT
The DNA here is from genome assembly GCA_030435695.1 of Brachymystax lenok tsinlingensis. Lineage (NCBI taxonomy): Eukaryota > Metazoa > Chordata > Actinopteri > Salmoniformes > Salmonidae > Brachymystax > Brachymystax lenok. Next base: position 31,920,303 of record CM059811.1, on the reverse strand, counting down.
GAAATCAACACCAATCAGCGATGGAGAGGTACCGCTATCAATCCTGGCCATCCTGAGATCAACGGGCAGTCAATTGGCCATTCCTGCAGGATTTTAGAGCTTGTCATATTCGTGATGTTAAAAGCCCATTGAAACATATTGCAAATGTACAGTGAAACATATTGCAAATGTCCTGTACAAAGCAATGGAAGAGTGTGGACTTTTTTTTTTAAAACCTCCATAAATCAGCAGGGGCTTCTCCCACTGACTTAGGGCCATAGTGGGATGCTCACATACGGATGATGGACCAGGAGCAGCCCCCTAAAGTCATTTAACACCATTTAGAAAAAATTGACCTGGTAACCCGGAAAAAAACCCCAGTTGCACAGCCATTCAAAGCAATGGAGGAAATTGTGGACTGACTGAGGGCCATAGTGGGATGCTCCCATATGGATCCTGGAGGCACTGCACCCCCCTAAATGCATTTTTGACAAAATAAGCTTTCAGGGAAGGTGGCATTAACATCATCTCAGGAGATGATTCACTCAGCCTTTCAACTATTTTAAAATTGAAAGATCTCCATAAATGAGCAGGGTCTTCTCCCACTGACCTAGGGCCATAGTGGGATGCTCCCATACGGATCCTGGAGGCACTGCACCCCCCTAAATGCATTTTTGACAAAATAAGCTTTCAGGGAAGGTGGCATTAACATCATCTCAGGAGATGATTCACTCAGCCTTTCAACTTTTTTAAAATTGAAAGAACTCCATAAATGAGCAGGGGCTTCTCCCACTGACTTAGGGCCATAGTGGGATACTCCCATAAAGATCCTGGACCAGGAGCAGCCCCCTAAAGTCATTTAAAACCCTTTTGAAAATATGGACCTGGTAAATGTACTGTACATTTGCAATATGTTTTACTGTACATTTGCAATATGTTTCAATGGGTTTTTAACATCACGAATTTGAAATGTTGAAATCAACACCAACGAGCGATGGAGAGGAACCATGATCACTTCCCGGCCATCCCGAGTTCAATGGGCCAGTCAATTGGGCATTTCTGCAGTATTTCGGAGCCTGTCAAATTTGTGAGGGTAAATGCACATTGTAAGACATTGCAAATTGACAACCGTGTACCTGGTAATTGAAACTGGTAACCATAAGCATATTTTAAATATTAATGTCTTTAGGAGGGTGCAAAGTATCCCTGGCTGGTTAGGGGAGCACCCCCACCTGTGGCCATCCCAATGGGGGCACCCCTGGTCATTTTGAACGTTTTTCAAAAAAATAGACCCTATAGGATGACTGAGGGCTTAACATAGTGATATATATCATTTTGTCAGTTTAAATGCAATTTGGACATTGCTCACTGACTTTTGGGTTCAGAAGCCGACTTCCTATGACGATATATGTAAATGGACATAACATCATGACTTTTGACTTCCTATGGTAACATATTGCAAATGGACAAAACATAGGCCTTATGGACAATTGTTTTTATAAAAATTTATAAAATTAGACAAGGGTATGTTTATACACATCTTATATACTTGTTATTATCAAAACAATTGTTAAAATCGCGAAAAACGGCCCAGAAAGCACTTTTTTAGGGGCCGTAGGTATTTTGATATTTTTTTTGAAATGTCCAAATTTGACTCTTGGGTCTTGTCTTCATGTACATATGCAATATGATTTGCCCCGTTGGAACGCGCTCGCCACCTATGGTAATTTTGAGTTATTACATTTGGCATTTGCCATATGCCGTTTGCCATAAGAAATGATTGAACTGCCGTACATTTGGGCACTCTTTTCCATTGTGTGTATGTTTGTTCCAATGGCAATATGTTGCCATTCATTTTTGTCCATTTCATGGGGGGTCTTCCCTTATCGAAAAACTTCTGCTGAGGGCTTCCCAAGTGTCCAACGAAGACATTCAATGGTTCTTTTGTTAGAAAAAGTCATTTATTATATCCATAAATCTCTGTTTGGTTGGCGCGTTATGTTCAGAAAATCCAACATCGAATCGCCCATTGAAACGTGAAGAGAACGCGTTCAAATATACCTATAAACTTTTCCTAAACAAATCAAAGACCAGTTATAATGCATCCTTAGCTATCCTTTTATGAATATTAGCGATAATATTTCAGTACCAAAAAAACTGCAAATCCGGATGGATTTTCCTCTGGTTTTTGCCTGCTATATCAGTTCTGTTCTACTCACATACATTATATTAACACTCTTAGAACCTTTAGAGTGTTTCCTATCCAATAGTACTAATTATGTGCATATCCTATTTTCTGGGCCTGAGTGGCAGGCATTTAACTTTGGGCACGCCAGACTCTCCAAAACCGTCACCTATGCTGCTGCTCCCTAAGAAGTTAACTAACCTCCAGACGAGCTTCAATGCCATATAACTTTCCTTCCGTGGCCTCCAACTGCTCTTAAATGCAAGTAAAACTAAATGCATGCTTTTCAACCGATCACTGCCCACACCTGCCTGCCCTGTCCAGCATCACTACTCTGGACGGCTCTGACTTAGAATATATGTGGACAACTACAAATACCTAGGTGTCTGGCTAGACTGTAAACCCTCCTTCCAATCCAAAATTAAATCCATAATCGGCTTCCTATTTCGCAACAAAGCGTCCTTTACACACGCTGCCGAACATACCCTCGTAAAACTGACCATCCTACCGATCCTAGACTTCAGCGATGTCATTTGTAAAATAGCCTCCAACACTACTCAACAAATTGGATGCGGTCTATCACAGTGCCATCCGTTTTGTCACCAAATCCCCATATACTACCCACCACTGCGACCTGTACACTCTCGTTGGCTAGCCCTCGCTTCATACTCATCGCCAATCCCACTGGCTCCAGGTCATCTACAAGTCTCTGATAGGTAAAGCCCCGCCTTATCTCAGCTCACTGGTCACCATAGCAGCACCCACCCGCAGCACGCGCTCCAGACGGTATATCTCACTGGTCACCCCAAAAGCCAATTCCTCTTTTGGCCGCCCTTCCTTCAAGTTCTCTGCTGCCAATGACTGGAAGGAACTACAGAAATCAATGAAGCTGTAGACTGGCGTAGCAGTGCAGACTTGTTTTTGTTCGTCCCCTCGTGTACTTTGTATTTTTCGTCTTTTTTGTATATATTTCAATTTTATTTTCAATCTCTTTTCCATTTTTATATTAAATATACCTTCTGGTAACCTGCCTCACCCATTGTGTTACCTAACCGCTATTTTTTTTTAGACCTTTTTAGACTGAATTCCATAGGGAGCTAGTGAGCTAACCAGCTACTAGCTATTTCAGTCACTGTTAGCCACCACTAGCGGCCTTTAATCTACTGCACAGACACCAGCCTTTTTTTAGCCCGGATAATACTTGCCAGCCTACCACCATCGGACTGTTTCTCCACCACAACGCCGGATCCCTGCCGTAAACCCTGGACCACTACACCTGATCTCCACAGCTAGCTAGCTGCCACAGAGTGGCTAATGCCCCTGCCCCGGAGCCAGCTCCTCCTAGCCGCGACCCAGGTGCATCTCCCGGCTAGCAACAATAATACCTCTCTCGCCATCTGGCTTGGATCCCTCTCGTCACGACGCCCGCCGTACCACCTCGACTGGTCTGCGGACGATTACTCCATCCGCTCTGCCTGCAACCGGCCTCCGTCGGACGCCGGAGCAGACGGTCCTACCAACCCTGGACCTGCTAACTCTTAACTTTAAACGCCGTGTCTCCTGCGTGTCGGGCGTAACGACTACCTCGCGGCTTCCCTGCCCCATCTATTGCTGTTCACTGGAGCCTATGATCACTCGGCTACATAGCTGATGCCTGCAGGACTATTCATTAATCACGGTACTCCATTCTGTTTATTTTTATTTATTTTATTTATCTGTCGGCCCCAGCCGCGTACTCAGGCCCTGTGTGTTGCTAACCAACCCTCTGCCCATTCATCGCCAGTTTTGCCTGTTGTTGTTGTCTTAGCTGACTAGCCTTGCGGTCTTACCCGTTGCTGTCCTAGCTAGCTCTCCCAACCAACACCTGTGTTTGCTTTATGCCTTGCTTTATGTCTCTCTCAAGTGTCAATATGCCCTTTTTACTGTTGTTTTGGGTAGTTATCACTGAGTTAGTTTACAGTGGAGCCCCTAGGCCCACTATACATGCCTCAGATTCCCCCGTTTGTCCCACCTCCCACACATGCGGTGACCTCACCCAGCATTACCAGCACCTCCAGAGATGCAACCACTCTTATCATCACTCGGTGCCTGGGCTTACCTCCACTGTACTCTCACCTCGCCATACCCCCGTCTGCACATTACACCCTGAATCTATTCTACCACGCCAAGAAATCTGCTCCTTTTATTCTCTGTTGCCAACGCACTAGACGTCCTGTTCTGATAGCCTTTAGCCGTACCCTCATCCTGCTCCTCCTCTGTTCCTCGGGTGATGTGGATGTAAACCCAGGCCCTGTAGCCCCCAGCACCACACCTATTCCCAGGTCCCAGGCACTCTCTTTTGTTGACTTCTGTAACCGTAAAAGCCTCGGTTTCATGCATGTTAACATCAGAAGCATCCTCCCTAAGTTTGTTTTACTCACTGCTTTAGCACACTCAGCCAACCCTGATGTCCTGGCCGTGTCTGAATCCTGGCTTAGGAAGGCCACCAAAAATTCTGAGATTTCCATACCCAACTACAACATTTTCCGCCAAGATAGAACTGCCAAAGGGGGAGGAGTTGCAATCTATTGCAGAGAGAGCCTGCATAGTTCTGTCATACTTTCCAGATCTATGCCCAAACAGTTCGAACTTCTAATTCTAAAAATTAATCTCTCCATAAATAAGTCTCTCACTGTTGCCGCCTGTTATAGACCCCCCTCAGCTCCCAGCTGTGCCCTGGACTCCATATGTGAATTGATTGCCCCCCATCTATCTTCAGAGTTTGTTCTGTTAGGTGACCTAAACTGGGATATGCTTAACACCCTGGCAGTCCTACAATCTAAGCTAGATGCCCTAGCTTTTTCAAACATTTGCATCCTGTAGCTCTGACTCCAAAATGTTTTGGGACACTGTCAAGTCCATGGAGAACAATAGCACCTCCTCCCAGCTGCCCACTGCACTGAGGCTAGGTAACACGGTCACCACCGACAAATCCAAGATAATCAAAAATTTCAACAAACATTTCTCTACGGCTGGCCATGCTTTCCTCCTGGCTACCCCAACCCCGGCCAATAGCTCCGCCCCCCCTGCATCTACTTGTCCAAGCCTTCCCAGCTTCTCCTTCACCAAAATCTGGACCCTTACAAATCAGCTGGACTAGATAATCTGGACCCTCTCTTTTTAAAACTATCTGCTGCCATTGTTGAAACTCCTATTACCAGTCTGCTCAACCTCTCTTTGGTGTTGTCTGAGATCCCAAAAGATTGGAAAGCTGCTCCGGTCATCCCTCTCTTCAAAGGGGGTGACACCCTAGACCCAAATTGCTATAGACCTATATCAATCCTGCCCTGCCTCTCTAAAGTCTGAAAGCCTAGTTAATAAACAGATCATTGACCACTTCGAATCCCACCGTACCTTCTCCGCTGTGCAATCCGATTTCCGAGCTGGTCACGGGTGCACCTCAGCCACGCTCAAGATACTAAACGATATCATAACCGCCATCGATAAGAGACATTACTGTGCAGCCGTATTCATTGACCTGGCCAAGGCTTTCGACTCTGTCAATCACCACATCCTTATCGGCAGACTCAACAGCCTTGGTTTCTCTAATGATTGCCTCACCTGGTTCACCAACTACTTTGCCGACAGAGTTCAGTGTGTTAAAACTTCACAAGCTCCAGCAGCAAAGGTGACTGTTTTGGAGAGCCTGGCGTGCCCAAAGTAAAATGCCTCCCATTTAGGCCCAGAAAATGGGATATGCATATATTTAGTACCATTGGATAGGAAACACTCTGAATTTTCCAAAACTGTTAACCATTTGTCTGTGGGTCAATCAGAACGCATTTGGCAGGCAAAACCCTGAGGAATCTCTGTCCTGAAAAAAGTCATTTTGACACATTGCTCATTTTTGAGCCCCTCCCTATCCAAAATGACCATATATAGGCATGTTAACGCAGTGCACGTCGCTTCCTTATGATGTCATCAACCACGAGACGGTGTTTTACTCCATCTTGGGGGAATTTCGCCATTGATAAACAGCTTGGAACGAGAGACCACGTTATGAAAACTCTTCAGAGTGCGTGCATGAGACGGCGCGCTGTGCCTTATTTATCGCTTTTAGCGCTCAGTTTATATTCCGCTGATTTATAATTGTACATATACGTAAAAGGGTTCCTAAGGATACATTTAAAACTATGTTTGATTGTTTTTGGACAAGTTTATAGGTAACATTTGAACGAGTTGGCGCTGCTGCTTCAAAAAGAGTAATGGAGGCTGTCGTTTTGCATGAACCAAATGGAGGATTTATGGATAAAAGACGTTACTTTTTCTAACAAAAGAACCATGGATTGTCTTCAGTGGACACTTAAGAAGACCTCAGCAGAAGTTCTTCAACAGGTAATTACTTTGTTTTCGCTGTGAAATGTGTTATGTGTGTGCCATGATTGCTAATCGATACATGGCTATTGGAAAATATGTGAGGTGCTACCCTCAAACAAATGAATGTGCTGCTTTCGCCGTAAAGCCTTTTTGAAATCTGACAACGCTGTGATATTGCCTAGAAACAGAGCTTTTGATGAGTATGGAACACTTGTATATACCTGGATGTTTAATAATTCAATTTTCGGATTTTAAATCTGGCGCTACAGGTTTTAGCTGGTAGTGTCGGGATGATCCCGCTAGCGACCCACTGGTATTTGAGTCGTTAAATCGGAGGGCCTGTTGTCCGGGCCTCTGGCAGTCTCTATGGGGGTGCCACAGGGTTCAATTCTTGGGCCGACTCTCTTCTCTGTATACATCAATGATGTCGCTCTTGCTGCTGGTGAGTCTCTGATCCACCTCTACGCAGACCACACCATTCTGTATACTTCTGGCCCTTCTTTGGACACTGTGTTAACCTCTCAGGAAATGCTGGGGCGCTAGCGCCCCAATCCCGACACCACCAGGTGAAATGCAAGGCGCCAAATTCAAAATCCAAAAGTTGAATTATTAAACATCCACCAATATACAAGTGTTCCATACTCATCAAAAGCTCTGTTTCTTGGCAATATCACAGCGTTGTCAGATTTCAAAAAGGCTTTACGGCAAAAGCAGCACATTTGATTGTTTGAGGGTAGCACCTCACATATTTTCCATAACCATGAAATCTTTAGCCAGCGCGGTCGATAGAAAATGCATTTCACAGGGAAAACCTGTGCCTTACCTTTTGTAGAACTTCTGCAGAGGGCTTCCTACGTGTCCAACGAAGACAATCCATGGGTATTTGGTTAGTAAAAGTAATTTACTATATCCTTAAATCTCTGTTTGGTTGGCACCTTGTGTTCAGAAAATCCAATGTGACGAGAACGCGTTCAACTATACCTATAAACTTTCCCTCAACAAAACAAAAAACAATTAAAATGCTTCCTTAGCTTATCTTTTATGAATAAAAGTGATAATCTTTCACTTGGATGGTCACCTAAACGTTATATAAGTCAAATAAAGTGGACCGCTCAGCAAAACGTGCGCCCAAAAACGTGCAACTGAAAAATAGCTCCCCCGACTAAAACTTCTTCCAATAGAACACATTGGTTCTGATTTCCATTGAACTTGACCTATACACTGCTGACATCCAGTGGAAGCAATAGGTACTACATTCAGTGTCCTGGTATAAAGACTTTTCTAAAGGCACTGTCTCAAAAGTGAGCTATAAGCCACAAGGAATGAGATTTCCGGATGGAATTTTCTCTGGTTTTTGCCTGCCAAATGACTTCTGTTACACTCACAGACATTATGTTAACACTTTTGGAAACCTCAGTGTGTTTCCTATCCAATAGTACTAATTATGTGCATATCCTATTTTCTGAGCCTGAGTGGCAAGCATTTTACTTTGGGCACGCCAGACTCTCCAAAACCGACCCCTCAGCTTCCACTCTCTAACAAGTTTTAACTGGTATTTGATTTGTTTAGGAAAAATGTATAGGTATATTTGAACGCGTTCTCTTCACGTTTCAATAGGCGATTCGACGTTGGATTTTCTGAACATAACGCACCAACCAAACTGAGATTTATGGATATAATAAATGACTTTTTCTAACAAAAGAACCATTGGATGTCTTCGTTGGACACTTGGGAAGCCCTCAGCAGAAGTTATTCAAAAGGTAAGGGATTTGTTTTCGCTGTGAAATGTGTTTTGTGTGAACCGCGATGGTTTATGAATTTATGCTAATGCAGAAATATTGGAGGTGCTACCCTTAAACAATCAAATGTTGTGCTTTAGCCGTAAAGCGTTTTTGAAATCTGACTGCTGTGATATTGCCAAGAAGCAGAGCTTTTGATGACTATGCAACACTTGTATATTGATGAACGTTTAATAATTCAACTTTGGGATTTTGAATTTGGCGCCTTGCATTTCACCGGCTAGCGCCCCACTGCTCCCTAATTAGTCATCTCCATGACAGAGAAAGAGAGAGAGAGAGAGATTTCAAAGCTGGGGTAAATGGGGAATGTCAGGTTTTAGTGCCGAAATTGCATGGAATAAACACATTTAGTAATGGGAGAAAAAAAATTATCTGTTTTCTAAACTGAGGTCACATCTTAGTGTAACACACAAAGAGCAAAGACCTGATGACAATCAAATTGTAGCTAGCCACCGGAGGACAACAACACAATGAGACACATACGTCAGTGAAGTATGCTCTCAATGGAATTTGATAGATGCTCGCTGGCTTCCCTTGCCTTCAATGCTATTGGCGACAACAATGTCATACTGACTTCTACCAGACAGCATCAGATAGATGGCCTACACATAGGGAGACAGAGGGTCGCTGTTTCGATCGCTCGGATGCTTTCTCCTGTGATATACAATCAGCCTCTTGCGGATTAAAGAAAAATTATGAAACACAGAGACAAAAGATACATTATTTTCTCTTTGTACATTTTTTTATTGGTAAATTTTTGGTGAAGCCTGGCTTCCCATGGCAACTATGAATACACACCACTGAATACCTTTATGTATAGTACTGCAGTGTGAAAAAGTTCAGTGACATCAAAGCAGTGACATCATCTTCTCTCCTGCCACAACCTGCACTGTTCCCATAGCAACGTTTAGTCATTCACAGATGGAACCATTCCTCCTCGGCTACTCAAAAAAGAGGGTTGTTTGTCAAGCAAAATCAACAGCGTGCATTATCTTGTACAGTTTATTACTTTGGGTGGCTGTTAGGAAGTCTTGTGAATAGGAAGTCTTATGTGTTGTTTTTGACTGACGGTTGGGGCGAGGGCAGACCTGACACGAGGTGCGCTATCGACTAAATAAAGATCCTCAATATCCATAAGCCACCTCTGTCCTTACTTCCTCGGCTGGCTTACCTTTGCTCGTAGGTATGATATTGCGAAGGAAAGGGGGCCGGGGGGCTTTCGAGCCAATAAGGTTCAGGTGGTACCAGTGGCGATAATAAAATTAAGTTATTTGTGAACCTGGTATTTGGTCCATAATCACATCTCTGTCTGGGAAAATGTATTAACTCCTGCCCCACATCGACGTCTGTTCCCATGCTGCCTCTGAGTGGTTCTTCTCAACCTTGACTAGAGTGTGAGAGAGAGGAAGAGAGAGGCCACCTCTCTCTCTTTATGTTTGTTTACAAGAGAAAGAGAGGTGGCTAGAGCAAGGGAGTGTGAGAGAAAGCCGGGTGTCCTTGAGGTAGTCAGTTTTTTACTATGGTGTAATAAGAAGTTATACTCCCTGAAGTCTTTGACTGCGATTTGTGAACATTGTTTGGCTTCCCAGTCATGGTTTTGCTTCCAATGAATTCAAATTAAGAGGAACACACAATCTTCACAGTTTTTTATATCAACCTGGTGAAGCTTTTGTACTGTTTAACAACCACAACTATTATCCCTTGTTTCGCTCTCTACCTTAACCTCTCCTTTCAAATGCATCCCTCCCTCCTATCTGTGCCTCATAGGCTTCCACTACAAAGGGGCTCCAGACACTTTCAAATATCTTCCACTGATCTCCTCCTGCGTAGACTGACCCACGTGAGATCCCTCTACTAATCACTTTCCAGAACCACGCTGGGGCTGGAAGGCAGAGCGATAAAGAGAGCCCCTGGCTTTACGCAGGCCTTACCGGGTTTCTGTGCCTCTGTCTCTGCCTTAGCAGTGAGAGACAGAAAGGGGCTTCAAAGTTGGGTTTTGTCAATCTACAGAATATTATCCTTCAGTCTTACCATCCTACTGTCCATCAGTTGACATATAATGAGAGCATTATAGGAAAATATGACTGGAAAATCACCTCAATGCATTGCACATTGTGTTTCATTTCCTCTCCAAAGTAAATGGTGGTGGATGTTGTCTTATCTCCACTATCTCCCATAGGGTGTAGTATGTAGAGGAATCTGACAAATGCAGCATCCCAGAGAGGCCAGTTTCTCGTAGATGCTCCGAATTTACAATTAGACATTTCATTACCATTTTACTTGCCTGTGTATTTTGGAGCATCTTCTGTTGGTGCATTTACTCCCTGTACATAATCATGTGGGTCCTGACAGTGGTCAACCCCCTGACAGGGGGTTGACATGTGGTGCAAGTTTCTGTGTGTGTGCGCATGTCTGTACAATGAACACTTGTCCATGTGCGTGCATGTATGTGTGCCAACATTTGTGTTTGTGCTTATGCTGTGTGTGTGCTATGCATGACCTGTATGTATGTGTGCCAGAATGCATCAACATTTGTGCATGTATCTACAGTTTGTATGTGTGTGTTTGTGATTAAGATAGAGGTGAAAGCATTCAGTGATCAGTTTATTTTTTTTTACACTTTAAGGGGTCCTAAAATTCTATATAAAATAGATAAATGATGCTTAAAACAATTCCATATGTTAGCTTAGTAAAAAACATTGAGCCGTACAATTAGAAATGTGTAATTGCAACTGCCTTTTAGTGGGACAAAGCATGCCCATTTCAGCTGGTTATATAGAGACATATTTACTTAGTTTAATCTTTGATCATAGCAACAGTCCACTTGAGATGTTGTTTTCTGAACGTTTGCACCATTTACTAATTATTAGGCCACCACGGTGAGGATGATCATCAACACATAATCACAGTTTTTTTTTATGATGCTCTGTCAGCTGTCGGTTTGAGGTTGCCTGAAATAAAGTTCAATGCCTGCTTTTTGATTAATGTGTCAATCAGAATATAGAGTCAGTCTTTTGTTTATAGAGTCAGAGCCTTAACATTTACATTCTGGATCAAACTACTCGTCTCCATTTTCGATGTCCTATAGCTTGTAAGCCATTGATTGTTCTATTCTTTTGACAATACGGAGCCAAACAGAGTCGAGTTGTACCACCATAATTGCTGGATCTGTGCTTAAAAGGATAACATGAATCATATTCGAGTCAGCACAGTTCGGTGTGGGTCGGCCCAATAGTGTCAATCAGATATTACTTTGTTACTTTCCCCTCTGTCTGTCCTATGTATCACCCTTTATAATCCAGCCAACGTATTCCCGTCCCCTAGGATTCACGGCCCTGTTTTTTGGGGGGAATGGTCTGGGTGTCATGGTGGGCTAGACACACTCGTAAAACCATGCGTTTGAGATAGACAGGGACTTTTTATGGGCATAATTCGAAATTGGCACTGGGGGAGGGGTGTAGGGAGGAAGGATTAGGGGGTAGGCGGAGTGTTGGTGAAGCTCAGTTGGCTGGTTCCCAATGGAACTATATGTTGAACTCGTACTGTTCACTAATTACCCAGGGTAGCAGGAGTAGCCGGGTGGGGGGTTAGGGGGTGAAGCGTTATGGGGGGCTGTTCCAGAGCGATTTCTCGGCCAAAAAAGTTATCTCGTCCTTCTCAAATTGCTGGGGATACTCCACCCCATTACTGGGCACAGAGAAAAAAAGAACTAGGGAGAGAAAGGAATATAGAGTAGACACCTGCATGTCTAATTTAACACATATTAGTCCACAGTCCTCTCGTGATGTACAGGCTCTGTGGTTTGTTTTATACGACATGTAAATTGCAATCAATCACAGATGGGATACATTATGGATAATATCCAATGCAATCTGAGAGGAACATTACTGAGGCATGCAGAATCACTCCAGCATTACAATGTATCCCTGTGGGCAGAAACTGGTGTTTGAGGGTGAAAGAGAGCGAGACAAAGAGAGAGTGAGAGAGGCCAAAACCATTTGGATATCTTCAGACTAGACAAGCCTTAGTTTCCAAGGTTATTTTCAAAGTACAATGTTATAGAAGGTTATAGATGCCATAACATCAATTTCCCCGAAAGATAAAAGAAAGCTAAATGTATTTTGCATGTGATCAAAGCACCTTTTTTTTTTGAGGGGTGTTGAGGGGTTGAGGCATGTCAGTTTACAGAATTTTCAACCATGTGTTATGAATTGGGGGAAGACACCGTGGCATCCGGGTAAGGGGTTCTCCTACTGTGCCGGGGTACAAGGGCTCTCAGGGTAATTTCATGCACATCTCACCTCTCTCTAACCCAACTGCATTTAAATCAGAAAGTATTATAGTGCATGCCTTCTATAGTGCATGCCATCTCTCTCTACCTTTTCCCGTTGTCTACAGTTGAGGTTTGTGTGTGTGTGTTCGCGCATGCATGCATTAACCTTCAACTGTAGACGGAGAGAAATGGTATGCGCGAACAGTCACACAAAGTTCCATTTTGGTCACTGATCATATAATCTAAAGTGTCCAATCACAGCTCTCCATTCTGAAACTTAATGGGATACTTCAGGATATTGTTAATGAAGCCCTGTATCTACTTCCCCAGTGTCAAATGAACTTGTAGATACAATTTTTGTCTCTGCGAGCAGCTTGAAGGAAGTTGCTTACTAGCGTTAGCGCGACTGCTAACTACCGTTAGCACAATGACTGGAAGTCTATGGTAACTGCAGGCATGCATTTATATAGCACTGACTCACAAAACTACCTTCAACTTCCTTCATACTGGATGCAGAGACATACAAATGGTATCCATGAGTTCATCTAACTCTGGGGAAGTAGATAAAGGGCTTCATTGCCAAAATCCCGAAGTAGCCCTGTAACCTATACCAACTTCTGATTGGTGGAAAGTTACTAACGACCTCTGTTCCAGTAATGGGATTGGTTGAGAAGAATAGACAAAGGGAGACAGAGTAATCATGGCTATGGTGACCGGGTTAATTTGAGCTGTCTCTCTCCCAGAGACAGGTAGTCTTTGAGATGTGACACTTCCTAGATATTATCTCATCTTCTCCGCCATAATGACATCTGTGGGCTCCTTTCCTATTATTTTCTAGAAATCTAAAAATAACACAAAGTATGTTGGGAATTAAGGGAGAATATTGCCCATATTTCCTGAGTGAGATCTAACTACCGGGATACGATGGGGTTTAGGTCATATTGGACTGTCTTGTTCCTATGAATTTCATCTAATGTACATATACAGCAGTCTTTCGATTATAAGCATGCTTCAGATTAAAAAGGCTTTTAAACCTTCGGTCCATACCGAGGCTAAAATTCAAGACAAGAAAAAATGTCCTGTCCATAATAATAACTTGAATGCAGAAGAGACAAAACAGGGGATATTCTTCCCTGTGAAGAATTTATGAAAAGTGAAGAAAATGACCCGCAAGGTCAAAGCAGCGATGGGTCTCATGTTTTGGGCTCCCGAGTGGCGCAGCGGTCTAAGGCACTGCATCTCAGTGCAAGAGGTTTCACTACAGTCCCTGGTTTGAATCCAGGCTGTATCACATCCGGACGTGATTGGGAGTCCCATAGGGCAGCGCACAATTGGCCCAGCGTCACCTGGGGTAGGCTGTCATTGTTAATAAGAATTTGTTCTTAACTGACTTGCCTGGTAAAATAAAAAATAAAAGGTGATAATCGTGAGAGGCTCCCCCATCTGAGCTTTTAAGGAGTATCAGCGCTGAACCGTGGAACCATGGGACGCCACCCGAGACCTCACGACCACACAGGTCAATGCCATTAACTTCTTAGGGACCAGCTCCCGAGGTGATGGTTTTGGAGAGCCTGGTGTGCCCAAAGTAAAATGCCTCCCACTCAGGCCCAGAAAATAGGATATGCACATAATTAGTACTATTGGATAGGAAACACTCTGAAGTTTCTAAGTGTTAACGTAATGTCTGTGAGTGTAACAGAACAGATATAGCAGGCGAAAACCCAAGAAAAATCCATCCGGAATTACTGTTTTTTTGTCACATTGGCTCTGTTTGACAGTCTCCCTATTTATTTCAAAGGCAAGCAGCTCTGAGATTTCAGTACCTATGGCTTCCACTCGATGTCAACAGTCTCTATACAAAACCAGGAAACGTTAGCCCTGACCAGAACGGATAGGGAGAGAATATGGTCCAGGGAGCTCAGATGTCAACAAGCTTTGCAGGCGCCAAGAACCGAGGCTTCCACTGTTTTTTTCCTTATCGTTCAGGCTACAATCCGGTTGAAATATTATAGTAAATATACATAAAAGAATACCTAAGGAAACATAAAAAATGATGTTTGATTTGTTTGTAGAAATATGATAGGTATAATTTCAACGCGTTCTCTTCATGGTTCTATGGGCGACTCGACGGTGGATTTTATAAACATAACGCGCCAACCAAACAGAGATTTATAGATATAATAAATGACTTTTTCTAACCAAAGAAACATGGATTGTCTTCGTTGGACACTTGGGAAGCCCTCAGCAGAAGTTCATCAAAGGTAATCGATTTTATATTAGCGATTTTATGCGTTTTGTGAGACCCGGGTTGGGTTATGGATTTATGCTAATGCATAAATGTTAGAGGTGCTACCCTCAAACAATCAAATATTGTGCTTTCGCCGTAAAGCCTTTTTGAAATCTGACAACGCCGTGATATTGCCAAGAGTCAGAGCTTTTGATGGCTATGAAATCATCGGGTAGTGTCGGGAGTGGGGCGCTAGCGCTAGCGCCCCACTGCTAGCGCCCCAGTGCTCCGTAAGAGGTTAAGTAATTGCAAAACCATTAGGCTTTGACAAGGAAAAGAGAAAGAGGTGGGAAAGGGAAAAAAAACATCTGGAGTCAGAGCTAAGATGGCGGCTTGAAGATGGCGGCTCCAAATATCTCATGAAACTAACTACTGTAAATAGTACCACTTTACATGGACGCTGATCTGCTCACTCGTGAGCAATAACATCAAAGTTTGAGAACAACCCAAAACAACATTTAAGACTTGAGGTTAAATGACAAATACAACCAAACCTGTGAACGTTGGATCATCCGAACACACACCGCTGTAAACGTGGAGAACCAAGTGCAAAAAGAAAACAGCTGGACTCAATATCTATGCCTTTCACCTGTCGATACAGTATTTGTAGAAACAAAACTTCTAACATCAATAAATAACAAACTAGATGTACTTGACTTACTCCATAAAGATCTACAGGAGATGGTGAGCCTCGAATTGAGTAGTGAGAAAGCAGTGACTCTGGAGAAACAAACTAACCAGCTAAAAGGTCCTGTAAATACTATCGAAACTAACGTTATCAAACCAAAAAAAGAGAACAAGTTTCTATGAGAAATCCTTACTTGATATACAAACTCCATCTACAGTTTGCGAGAATATCTGGTGGAGGGTGAAAATCCAAAACATGTAGTGAAAGAGTTCATAGTTAACCTTTCCACGTGAGTTCCAAATATCTCTAACAGTCGCCCCAGCGTGAGTTTTATGCAACAATTTGAATTGAGGTGTGTTCCGCCTCCTCATTAATTCACATAGAAGTTGCCCATTTCAGCGTTGCGGACAATTTATGTTTGAGGCTTTACTGAGCTGGATAAACTTCTCTCTTCAAGGAGAGCCCACCGTACTTCACTCATGTTTGCGCAGATCAAGTATGCATATATTTGCGCAGTCTTGCAAGAATTGGATATTATTTTTGCTTTGCCTTCCTTGTTGTTGTCCTTACAAATAATAACTTTGGACATGTGTGCGTTCCTATCAAAGTAAGTTCTTTATTTTCTGTATATCTTGTTGTCGTTTCTACTGTATGCGCATACACTATGTATGTATGTATGGAGCATTACAGTTTTATTCACGTTTCCAAGTTCTAGTGACAAATAATGCATTCCGATTATTGCAAATATTATAATGGACACCTATGATGTGTGTAAATTTTTTTTTGAAAGTTGTACTGATTTATAATGAGCTAAGCTATTTGCCAGCTATGTGTGGCGCCATGTTTGTTGACATTATACAATGCATTCTGGGTGTCACGTAATCTGTCAGACCAAAGATGTTATATTGAGGTGAAGGAATGGTTCACTCATCTTTCGGGCAAACTTCCGGAAGTGAATGAAGAGAAGTGGATGATCGTAGACGATACACCCCCTTCAACATGCATACTATAAAAAGACCAAACTCATCTTGTCTCCTCTTATCTTTGGTTGATGCGAAAAAAACAAGCATGACGGTGCGCACAAACTACCCTCAGTTAGTGCTAGAACAAATGTAGCCTACATTTTACCGGATTGGATGATTTGTGTTATGCTGTAGCTACTTCTGTGAATGTCTGAACATTGCATCCAAAAATAAACTGCTCACATTCTGGATATAACTTTGTAAGGACTGTGTTTGTGCAAAATGTTTCTAAAAAAAGTGTGGCCAGCTCAAATGCAGATTGTTGCATTAATCGAAAATGGACGTTATAAATAAGCGTTCTAATCAAACATTCGAATAACATCGGTTTAATCGTACGCAACAGGGACCACTGTAGAATGATCACACCCATTTGTTGGTACATGTGAAAAGGTTAACAACTTAGGGAGCAGTGGGGCGCTACTCCCGACACTACCCGGTGAAATGTGAGGCGCCAAATTCAAAATCCAAAAGTTGAATTATTAAACATTCATCAATATACAAGTGTTGCATAGTCATCAAAAGCTCTGATTCTTGGCAATATCACAGCGTTGTTAGATTTCAAAAAGGCTTTACGGCTAAAGCACAACATTTGATTGTTTGAGGGTAGCACCTCTAATATTTATGCATTAGCATAAATCCATAACCCAACATGGGTCTCACAAAACGCATAAAATCGCAATTATAAAATCGCTTACCTTTGAACATCTGCTGAGGGGTTCCCAAGTGTCCAACGAAGACAATCCATGCTTCTTTGGTTAGAAAAAGTCATTTATTATATCCATAAATCTCTGTTTGGTTGGTGCGTTATGGTCATAAAATCCACCGTTGTCGCCCATTGAACCGTGAAGAGAACACGTTCAAATTATACCTATACACTTTCTACAAACAAATCAAACATCATTTTTAATGTATCCTTAGGTATCCTTTTGGGTATATTTGCTGTAATATTTCAACCGGACAATAACGTGAACGATAGGAAAGGAAAATAAAGTGGTGTGCGTTCACAATCTCACGCGCGTCAAACCTTGTTTACAAAAGTGGTCGCCTGACAATTTCCTCTCCCTATCCATTCTGGTCACTGCTAGAATTCCCAGTCTTTGACTGTTGACTGTTGACATCTAGTGGAAGCCATAGGTACTGCAGTCTCAGTCCTACATAAGATTGTATGCAATAGGCACAATGGAGAAGATGGGCAATTACAAAGAAAACTGCAAATCCGGATGGATTGCAAACCCGTCACTTCGGGAGCCGCTCCCTAAGAAGTTAAAGCGCTACAGATCCCAGGCGTTACTGTCATCAAAATCAAACTCAAACGCATAAACTGCATCGGACAGAGAGAACAGCGATACGAGCACCCAATCTTTGCAAGTAATAGTTAAAAGCCTGGGCAAACAACTCACCGGCATGAAAATCATCATGAACGATCAGATCCATAAGGAAATCACAGAACGGCGCAAAGTACTGTACCCACTCTTCAAAGAGAATAGACTTAAAGGGAAATGTGTTGCTCTCATAGTCGGTAAACTGTAACCAACTGACAACTGTAACCAAGACAAGTCCCATGGCTGTTTTAAATAATAGATAGTTCCAATAGAAGAAACTAATATATGAAAAACCCTAAACTATCCATGTCTGGGACGGGCTTTAAAAGCAGGAAAGTAAAATAATATAACACATCTGATAAAGATATAAACAAAAAAATGCACAATACTATTCAAGTCTGGGAATGTTTTGTATGTATATAGATAAAACATAGCATCAGAAGAAGGGACAAAAAAATGTAAGTTATAAATACCCAAATACAAGGAACTGAAACACAAAAGCCCAAAATTAGGCAGGAATCAACAAGGTGAAGAAAGAAAAAAAAAAAACACTACAAACAGAAGACATACAAGGTATGTGGGTACCGTGGTTCCTCCTTTTAAAAGTTGTGTCATACCGCAGTACACCTTGCAGGCTGCTGCAGCATTCTGTGGCACGTAAACGATCTGCCATATATTTTGTTTTATTGCAAGTTATTGCTAGTTTGACCACCAGAAGGCATCTTTGAGAAGTATTTGATAGTCTTCCGTATTGGCATTAAGAAATAATGTTTTTTGTAATAACATAGTATATGGGATTGATTTTAAGAAATTTTTATTCATTAATTTGATTAATATTACGGTGTTTCTTTTCAGAGAAAAACGAAACCCAGTTTCTGTTAGGATGGAATGGAAAATATGGCGCTGTACAATGGGAGGAAGGAGTGGTCTGTCCTTGTAAATGAGATTTTGTTCTTAACTGACTTGCCTAGGTAAATAAAGGTTACATTAAGAGCATAACATTTCTGCACCCTCATTTTTTAATTCTTGTCTAACCAATACCCAAACCGAGATTAAGTGCAAATAAAAATCTCATTGATTTATAAAGACCAGTCCCCATGCTAGCCTCAGAGCAGCTCGAAATGGTGCAAAAATAGTTGTAGGCTTTTGCTTCTATCTTCAATATGCTCTTTAAATAAATAAGACCTACACCATTTTTAACAGCACATTACTCAACACTAGCGATAACCATTTCACCTATGCTAGGCTAAACGTATATCAAAAAATATTTTTTTAAATGACATGACTCTCTGCCAGTAATTACATTTAGAGGATTGGCGGACTCTAAATTAATATTTAAGGGGCGTTTTCCATTAGGATCTGTGAGAATATCTAAGGGGCTTTTATATAATTTTTTTTGGTCCATCATACGCCACCTTTCTGAAACACATCACATTTTGTTTAAAATTTCTAACTTCCAAATTCAAAATTATTGTTGTTGAGGTAATTATTTCTCTATCATTTGAAAAAAAAATTGTAGGCCCTTTTTGGTCACGTTTCTATATTGAAGGTTTAGGGAAAGAAAATGTCGCTGCTCTCCATACAATTTGCTGTATTTTTTATAAATGATACCGGATCCTGCCTGAATAAGTTCCTAAAACTCATTTTGTTTTTGCATCTAGATTATTCATTAAATGTATCTACAGCATTGACGTGTAATGTTAGGTTTTCTATTTCTGTTGTAACTATATTCTCCGTTGACTGATACCGTTTTTGTTTTTGGGATGAGCATTTAATTGAATGGCCTCTAAAGGCACATTTGAAGGGATTCCATACGATAAGTGTGAACCTGTATTGTTCAAGAAAAAGTCTTACGAATTCTTTAGTTTTGTTAATTAAGGTAGTGTCAGTCAATAAACCCTGGTTAAATGTCCAAGATCCCTGTTCTCGTGGAAAATCTGTCATGTTTATATGGAGGAATATAAGTTGATGATCTGTTATAAATCAAATCAAATTTCATTCGTCACATGCACATATTTAGTAGATGTTATTGCGGGTGTAGTGAAATGCTTGTGTTCCTAACTCTAACAGTGGAGTAGTATCTAACAGTGAAGTAGTATCTAAAAAGATTCACAAAAATACACACATCAAATTGCATTCCATCCTCAATCAATACCTTTTTCACTTTTGGCACCCTAGAAAAAGATGCAAAAAAATACGAAATATGACTAGCTTGATTAAACAACAAGTATATCTTAAGAGATATGGATTTTTAAGCCTCCAAATATCTGTAAATTCCAACTTGTCCGTAATTGTAATGTCTTTGAGCGCTAGATGGTCATAGTAGTATGATTGACTTCACAGTCTATTGACAAACTTAAAACTGTCTTGTAGTCCCTTACCTACATAATAGAGTTGTCTCAGATGCATGCCAAAATTTACCAGTGATGGGAAGATTTGATAAGCCAAAGTCTAGTCCTAGCTGATCCCTCATGGAGACCGGTCTTCCCCGACAGCTCTGTGCAGTAAGACCGTTATGATTATGCTGTGCTGCCAGGGCCACAGTATTCTGCCATCTTTCTGATTGTTTGAGTGCGACCCTCCCCCTATGGGTCACTGGAGCAGGTGTTGCCCGCACTACCACTACCTGGGTGGGGGTACACCACCGGAATTCCCACCGGCTAGTTACGAGGTCGTCAAGGTTTGTTTAAATCTGAAGTTACAAGGAAGAGGGAAACAGTTGTGGACAAGGTAGAGAAATTTGAGGCCTTTACTAGGAAGGTTGAGTTCTTCAATTTGGACCAGGCCTCAGCATTGTCACAGAGGTGATGGAAGATTTCATCAAGCAGCTGAGGGACAACTTATCCACTAGATTTGAAGACTACAGCATGCCCAAGGATATCATTGTGTTTGCACGTGATCCTCTCACAGTCCGCCCAGGTGGAGAAGACTCCTACCTTGCTAAGAAAACTATACCCTCGCTGGATGAGGCCGCAATTCAAACTGAGCTGATTGAATTCCAGACATCGAGCCAAATCAAGGATGCCCTCAGGAGTGCCAAGTCCCTGTGTGCGTTGTGTGTGGCATGCTCAGAGGAATACAGCACAATAAAGAAACTTGCATTGTATGTGCTAACAATGTTTGGATCGAATTACACCTTTAAGTCCTCATTGTCCTCTATGAACGCAATATAGACTCACGACAGGAACCGGCTTTCACATAAGTCAATTGAGGACTGCCTGCACATCAAAATCACATCCATCCATCAAACCCGACATACACAAGATTGTGTCCGAGGGGAAATGCAATTCGGCATATATAGGTTATCCGGGGATATTTACATTTCAAGCTGACAATATGTTCTGTTTTTTCTGTCGTTACAAGAGCAGGCTATCCCGACACAGACATAAATCATTGTTTTATGTAGGAGGCTTATTTTTTGGAAGTAGGCCATTATAAAAAAAACATACTTCTATTAGGCTGTTAAAGCTGTTAAGCCTCATAGCCTACCTCAGCCATTTAACTACTTACGGAATGGTGGGGCGCTAGCCGGTGAAATGCAAGGCGCCAAATGAAGAACTTCTGCTGAGGGCTTCCCAAGTGTCCAACGAAGACATCCAATGGTTCTTTTGTTAGAAAAAGTCATTTATTATATCCATGAATCTCTGTTTGGTTGGTGTGTTATGTTCATAAAATCCAACATCGAATCGCCCATTGAAACGTGAAGAGAATGCGTTCAAATATACCTATAAACTTTTCCTAAACAAATCAAATACCAGTTAACTTCTTAGGGAGTGGTGGGGCGCTAGCTCCCGACACTACCAGGTGAAATGCAAGGCGCCAAATTCAAAATCAAAATTTGAATGATTAAACAAGCATCAATATACAAGTGTTTCATACTCATTAAAAGCTCTGCTTCTTGGCAATATCACAGCATTGTCCGATTTCAAAAAGGCTTTACGGCGAAAGCACTACATTTGATTGTTTGAGGGTAGCACCTTCAATATTTCCCATTACCATGAATTCATTAGCCAGCGCGGTTCATAGAAAATGCATTTCACAGGGAAAACCTGTGCCTTACCTTTTGTAGAACTTCTGCAGAGGGCTTCCTAAGTGTCCAATGAAGACAATCCATGGGTATTTGGTTAGAAAAAGTCATTTATTATATCCATAAATCTCTGTTTGGTTGGCGCCTTGTGTTCAGAAAATCCAACGTGAAGAGAACGCGTTCAACTAAACCTATAAACTTTTCCTCAACAAAACAAAAACCCATTAAAATGCATCCTTAGCTTATCTTTTATGAATAAAAGTGATAATCTTTCCCTTGGATTGTCACCTAAACGTTATATAAGTCAAATAAAGTGGACCGCTCAGCCAAACGTGCGCCCAAAAACGTGCAACCGAAAAAGAGCTCCTCTCACCAAAACCCTTACCTATTGAACACATTAGTTCCCGATTGCTATGATACTTTATATATACACTGCTGACATCCTGTGGAAGCAATAGGTACTACATTCAGTGTCCTGATATAAAGAGTTTTCAATAGGCGCTGTCTCAAAGTGGGCCATAAGCCACCAGAATGACATTTCCGGATGGAATTTTCTCTAAGTTTTTGCATGCCAAATGAGTTCTGTTACACTCACAGACGTTATGTTAACACTTTTGGAAACCTCAGAGTGTTTCATATCCAATAGTACTAATTATGTGCATATCCTATTTTCTGAGCCTGAGTGGCAAGCATTTTACTTTGGGCACACCAGACGCTCCAAAACCGTCACCCCAGCTGCCGCTCCTAGAGAGGTTAAAATGCATCCTTAGCTATCCTTTTATGAATATTAGCGATAATATTTCACTCGGGTACATAGACTGTATATAGACTATTGACATCTAGTGGAAGCCATAGGTACTGCAGTCTCAGTCCTGGTTACAAATGGATTTAATAGGGAGTGTGTCAAACAGAGCAATAGGTCACCAGAAACTGTTTTTCGCCTGCTAAATGAGTTCTGTTATACACAGACATTATGTTAACATTTTTAGAAACCTCAGTGTTTCCTATCCAATAGTACTAATTATGTGCATATCCTATTTTCTGAGCCTGAGTGGCAGGCATTTTGCTTTGGGCAAGCCAGACTCTCCAAAACTGTCACCTCACCTGCCGCTCACTGAGGTTAAGTTATTTTATATAGGTCTAGGCTCCAATTAAGCCCTCTTGTTGAAATACATTTCTCGACTGGTGTAGGTTTTCTCCATCTGTTGGTTTTTGAACAAGGACATCCTGGCAGGCCAAACCCTCCCCTATCCCGGACGGCGCTGGGCCAATTGTGGTCTCCCGGTCGCGGCCGGCACGGGTATCAAACCAGCATGTGTAGCAACGCAGAGAATGCATTTGACTGTTAAAGCTTTCAGGAGGAACGGAAAATTGCGTGTCAATTCATAAACCATGTGCCATGGAATCGCTTCCCAACTATTTTGCAACCTATATGGCTCTCCATAAATAATACTATTTAGAGGATTGGGGTGGGGTGAGGAGTACTGGAAAGGTGTGACTTTCAGGTTACAATAGGCTATGAGTATACATAAGATCGCAGATTGTCCTCACTTTGATTATGCTGTAACAACATACTGTAGCACTATTAAAAAATAACTATATTTGGAGATTATTTTGTTTTCAAATAACATAAAGTGAACAAGAAAAAGGCTATTCTTGAACATGGGGTGAGACGTTGTTACTAATTTGTAAATAACGCCACAATAAAACATTTCCACACCCTAATTGTAGTCTAAGTTTCTCTTAGAACAAAAACCTTAGTATAACAACAGTTTTAGTAAGTAATACTGACGTTGTGCACAATTATCAGTTTATATTTGGTTTATGTCGCCCATTCATTGTCAGTTAGGGACACAGTAGCGCCTTGGGACCCAAAAGCATAATCAGTGCTCTAACTCCCCCTTGCGTTGGTCTGGAGCAGTGAAGTGGTGACGCAGGGTACTGTACTAAACCACAAATTACCTCTAAGTCCCACAGCATAATCGCAACACTTTGAATTGAGCAACCACAATAGATCAGAATTAAAACTTTGTAATGCAACAAAATCTGAAAAAATCCAAGAGGGGTGAATACTTATGACGGGCACTTACAGTATGTTGTAATATGCTTAGTTTTCATGACCAATATATTGCATAGAGGGTTAGAAACTCTAACATCTTCCATACTGCAGAACACCTTCCCTTGCCAGATAGAGTTGAATTGTGGTTGCACTTTATCACCACCGTTTTCAGTAGTATTAATTTGAATGGCTACATCACCATTGCAAAGAGGGAAATAAAAGTAAAAAGAAAACAGTCTAAGCTGATTTTTCATGGAAAAGTGCCTCGCCACAAATGCCTTGCCTTGCCCTCTGATAAGTTAATTACCTCATAACGTTACCCTGCAGCAACATGGCAGCTTCCTCTCAGCTCCACGATACAGGAAGAGGAAGAGAAAACAGGACTCCTACACTATCAGGCTTTACACTAATGCTAATTACCTCACCCATATTATATCACATAATGTAACATACACCTCCAAATGGCACCCTTTTCCCTATTTAATAAACTACTTTGGACCAGGACCCATTTGGCTCTCGTCAAAAGTAGTGCACTATATAGGGAATAGGGTGCAATTTGGGAAAACCCCCAGTGATCACTACGACACATAAACCCCTAAAGTTTCACTATCAAAACACAGCTCATTAGCATAATTGGTTACATGAAGGAGCGATGAGAGAGGCTGAATGAAATGAGAACTGTTATCTGTTGATCAAACTGCTCAAGGAGAGAGGGAAAGAATAAAGATGTATTAGTAACATCTTCAATGCATGGACTTGTAGGGTGATAATTCTTTTTAAAGAAGCGGTATTACTCTACTTGGCTGTGAAACGTTTACAGTAGTAAATGTTGTCATTTCCCCAGGAAGTGTCATGTTCTACATCCTCTTACTAAAACGAGTTGGCAGTCAGCCAATCACGTCACTCGTTGTTCCCTACTGTACCTTGTAACCATGAATCCGGGGAATACCATTTACATGACAACGTTTGGACATGTAAGGAACAATGAGGAACTTACAAGTCTATCCAGGTCTTTGCATGGCATCGACAGCTGTGGTTGAATGCAACAAATCAAACATTAACATTACATTACAATTTAGTCATTTATTAGACACTCTTATCCAGACCGATTTACAGGAGCAATTAGGGTTAAGTGCCTTGCTCAAGGGCACACAGATTTTTCACCTAGTCGGCTCGGGGAATTTAACTAACTGCCCACCACTGATTTGTTGGGAATACTGGAATAAGCTAGTCTTAATTTTATGTATATAGCCCCTCACCTTTGCCTCAAAGATATAGAGATAATCTAAGTGATATCAAAGTGGAAAAGATCCACCAATCTAGATAGCTGTCTTATCCCTTTTTCCGGCAATGGACTACAAACTCTCTACACCTGCTCGTATTCAAGGGAAGAATCTCAATTGCATTTCCTTGATTCCTCATGTCCTCTCTCCTCGCCTCCTTGTAAAAACCCATTGGATGAGGTCAGAGGTCCCTGAACTGAAAATGCTATTCGATTAAATGAAGGAAATGCTTTAGAGATCCCACACAACACTGGATGCTACTGTATAGCATCCCTATAGTCCTGAAACATGCCTATGGACATGTGACATCAAACATGGAGATTATCCTGTAACGTCAGCATGGCAAAGCTTTGCATGTAGCCTGCATCTCACAGATAGTAGTAATACACTCCCATTACTGTGCTAAAGCACTAATCAACTCCCCCCTGTTAACTTCTTAGGGAGCGCTGGGGCGCTCCACTCCCGACACTACCAGGTGAAATGCAAGGCGCCAAATTCAAATCCAAAAGTTGAATTATTAAACATGCATCAATATGCAAGTGTTTCATAGTCATCAAAAGCTCTGCTTCTTGGCAATATAACAGCCTGTCAGATTTCAAAAAGGCTTTACGGCGAAAGCACCACATTTGATTGTTTGAGGATAGCACCCCACATATTTTCATAAGCCTTCACGGTTCACGGAAAACACATTTCACAGCGAAAACAAGTCAATTACCTACATAAGGGACGCGGATGGCATTTGCCGTATGTTTGATGAGAAACTGCATATTGCAAATGTACGCTCCCTTACTAGACGTCCGAAATTGTTTCTAAAATAAGCCGACGCCGTCGGGCCGTGCCCTAGGGCCAAATCTTCCAGGAAGTCATCAAACGAACTTTCTCGGACTTTCGATGTCCGTTTAATAAAATAAATTCATTTTTTGACATTTTTCCGCCCTTCATGTTAATCCCACCAGATGGCGAATGCCTTCTTATTGCAAATGTACAAAACATACACCTAATTGACCTGGCTTTTTCTCCTAAACCGAAAAGACTTTGAAGACGAAACTTGGTGGGCATGGGTTTGGCCATATGGGCAGTTGGCCCGAAACAGAATGGCGTCAGGGACTCACGGTTTTGAGATAAGGCCCATTTTCTGGGATTAAAGGTGAAAAATGGAAATAGAGCACTAATTTGACAGCTTTACGTCAAAGTACATGAACCTACGGTGTAAGGAAAAAAGAACCAGACATTTATCTGTTTTAATTTTCGATTAATTGTCAAATGTCCAATTCGTAATGTTGAGAAAAATATTTTTTTTCCCCAAAAAAGTTATGGATCCAGATGCTGCGTGTTCAGACGGATCCGTTAAAGTGGGTTTCGGAGCTCTACGTGATTTCTGTGATTTTCTGTGATTTTCTGAAATCACACACATGCACAGTCAATGGGGAATGACACAGTGAGGGGCTTACAGACAGACACTGCCTGCAATAGTTACTTTTGTTCGAACTATTAAAGAACCGTCAGACCTAGAGCTCTGAAACTTTAGAAACCCATTCTAGACCTTTAGTCGATCGTGCACGGTGAGCTACGGGGCTCTAGAAGGTTTTCAGGCCGAGAAACAGCCTCGTACATTTGCAATATTTTCAATTCATTTTTACATCACGAAAATGACAAAATTTTTAAAAGTCCCAGAGTCACAAGGCTAGGTGCATTAGAACCGCCTCGGCCCATAGAGACGGACCCTAACGTTTCTGTCCGATAGCTCATTCAAGGACCCCGTAGCAACGCCCGGAAAACGTGGATTTTCAGCACCAAATAAGGTCGCTGCTCGGACTCCAAATGACCTATCGAGCCGAGATTCGGGGTCGCCTCAGCTAGGCCGACACATAATGTCAGAACTAGACCCGCAGCTAGAACGTAACTAGGTGTTTTACATTTTTACTATGATTTAAACAGAATTTTGAGCCTGCCCTGATATATGTGATTGTTGGCTTCTAAATGAGATGGAAAAAGTGGGTTTGATGTCAGTTTTTATCAGTTTGGTGTCAGAATGATATCTAATTGATTGATTGACACTGACTTGCTCGCTGACTTTTGTACATTTGCAATATGATTGAATAGGGCTGAAACATCACCAAAATGACACTAAAAATCAACACTAAAAAGGGCATCACCATAGTCTCTAGGCCGTGCCGAGTTCAACGAGATGCCCCACTTGACTGTAGCTCGCTCTGACCTCATAGACCGTGCAAAAAAGTAGGCCCAAAATGAAGCCTGGCCCTAAATGTCAGCTGATTTTGGGTGACAGCGGCAGACCCGTTTGGGTTAGAAGCACAATTCAACTTCAGGAATGTTCCTAAGGTCCTCCCGATCTGAGCAAGCCTAACCGTGACTGTGTGGCATTAACCTTTAACAGTAAAAACAGGGTATTTTCATCTAACAGTTTGCTATGACATCTCTCCCCATAGGAATACATTGCCTGCTCACCTAAATTCAACCTGGTGCCTATGTGGGTTATGAATGTCTTATGAACCTGTCTTCGATAGCAATCCATCAGACCACTATGAGGTCTACCTGTGTTGATTCTAAGCTTCCTGGAGCAACCGGAAGTGGTAAAAATCACCCTAAAGGTGTTTTGATAGACCCATCCTGCAGTTGGTGAAAAACAGACTTTCAACCCTGTGTAAATCAGTCAGTTCTTAACCTAAAGACTTAAAACTCAGGATTCTGTTAAAGCATACCCCAATGAGGATATGTGTCTACCTACAGCTTCCTATGACAACCGGAAGTGCTTTAAATAGTGGTCATAGTTGCTGTTTCGAAGGGTTAAAAAGGTCACATCTTTACAAAACTTCATATGTGTGATTAGGCAACCCTCATGAACTGTAAATGAGTCATTTCTCCCATCAGATTTACAAGAAAACCCTCAAACACACACACAAACACAGATATGGGATGGAGTGACACAGTGTGGGGCTTAAAGACACACCGAGCCTGCAATGGCATCACCATAGTCTCTAGGCCTTCCTGAGTTCAACAAGATGCCCCGCTTGACCGTAGCTCACTCGGTCTGACCGCAGCAACCGTTCCAAAAAGTAGGCCCAAAATGAAGCCTGGCCCTAAATTTCAGCTGCTTTTGGGTGACAGCGGCAGAACCGTTTGGGTTAGAAGCCCGATTCGACTTCTGGAACGTTCCTTAGGACCTCCCGATCTGTGCAAGCCTAACCGTGGCCCTGTGGCATTAACCCTTAACAGTGAAAACAGGGTATTTACGTCAAACCGTTTGCTATGACATCTCTCCCCATAGGAATACATTGCCTACTCGCCTAAATTCA
This sequence comes from Brachymystax lenok tsinlingensis, assembly GCA_030435695.1. Lineage (NCBI taxonomy): Eukaryota > Metazoa > Chordata > Actinopteri > Salmoniformes > Salmonidae > Brachymystax > Brachymystax lenok. Next base: position 31,891,766 of record CM059811.1, on the reverse strand, counting down.
ACCTGGTGCCTATGTGGGTTATGAATGTCTTATGAACCTGTCTTCGATAGCAATCCATCAGACCACTATGAGGTCTACCTGTGTTGATTCTAAGCTTCCTGGAGCAACCGGAAGTGGTAAAAATCACCCTAAAGGTGTTTTGATAGACCCAACCTTCAGTTTGTGAAAAACAGACTTTCAAACCTGTGTGAATAAGTCAGTTCTTAACTTACAGACTTAAAACTCAGATTCTGTAAAATCCTACCCCAATGAGTATATGTGTGTACCTACAGCTTCCTGTGACAACCGGACGTGCTTTAAATAGGGGTCATAGGTGCTGTTTCGAAGGGTTAAAAAGGTCACATCTTTCCAAAACTTCACATGTGTGATTAGGCAACCCCAATGAACTGTAAATCAGTAATTTCTCCCATCAGAATCCCTTGAAAAACTCACACATGCACACAGTCCATGGGGAGTGACATAGTGTGGGGCTTACAGACACACACTGCCTGCAATAGTTACTTTCGTTCGAACTATTAAAGAACCGTCAGACCTAGAGATCTGAAACTTTAGAACCCTTTTCTAGAGCTTATGTCGATAGTGCACGGTGAGTTATGGGGCTCTAGAAGGTTCACAGGCCGAGAAACAGCCTCGTACATTTGCAATATTTTAAATTCATTTTTACATCACGAAAATGACAACATTTCTAAAAGTCCCAGAGACACAAGGCTAGGTGCATTAGAACCGCCTTGGCCCATAGAGACGGACCCTAATGTTTCTGTCCGATAGCTCATTCAAGGACCCCATAGCAACGCCCGGAAAACGTGGATTTTCAGCACCAATTAAGGTCACTGCTCGGGCTTAATGACCTATCGAGCCGAAACTCGGGATTTGGGGTCGCCTCAGATAGGCCGACACATAATGTCGGAACTGGATCCGCAACTAGAACGTAACTAGGTGTTTTACGTTTTCATTATAGTGACTTTATGGCAGACTATTGTCCATTTGCAATAAGTTAAAACCGTCAAGCCCGGCCATCCCGAGATCAACGGGCCAGTCATTTTGGGCATTTCTGCAGTATTTTAGAGCTTGTCAAATTCGTGATGTTAACAGCCCATTGAAACATATTGCAAATGTACTGTACATTTGCAATATGTTTCAATTGGCTTTTAACATCACGAATATGACACGCTGAAATCAACACCAATGAGCGATATAGAGGTACCACTATCAATCCTGGCCATCCTGAGATCAACGGGCATTCAATTGGGCATTTCTACAGTATTTTAGAGCTTGTCATATTCGTGATGTTAAAAACCCATTGAAACATATTGCAAATGTACTGTACATTTGCAATATGTTTCAATGGGCTTTTAACAACACGAAAATGACACACTGAAATCAACACCAATCAGCGATGGAGAGGTACCACTATCAATCCTGGCCATCCTGAGATCAACGGGCAGTCAATTGGGCATTCCTGAACTATTTTAGAGCTTGTCATATTCGTGATGTTAACAGCCCATTGAAACATATTGCAATATGTTTCACTGTACATTTGCAATATGTTTCAATGGGCTTTTAAAAATCAACACCAACGAGCGATGAACAGGTACCACTATCAATCCTGGCCATCCTGAGATCAACGGGCAGTCAATTGGGCTTTTCTGCAGTATTTTAGAGCTTGTCATATTCGTGATGTTAAAAGCCCATTGAAACATATTGCAAATGTACTGTACATTTGCAATATGTTTCACTGTACATTTGCAATATGTTTCAATGGGCTTTTAACATCACGAAAATGACACACTGAAATCAACACCAATAAGCGATGGAGAGGTACCACTATCAATCCTGGCCATCCTGAGATCAACGGGCAGTCAATTGGGCATTCCTGAAGTATTTTAGAGCTTGTCATATTTGTGATGTTAACAGCCCATTGAAACATATTGCAAATGTACAGTGAAACATATTGCAAATGTACTGTACAAAGCAATGGAAGAGAGTGTGGACACTGTCATTTTTTTGAACATTTTTTGAAAACCTCCATAAATGAGCAGGGGCTTCTCCCACTGACTAAGGGCCATAGTGGGATACCCCCATAAAGATCCTGGACCAGGAGCAGCCCCCTAAAGTCATTTTTGACAAAATAAGCTTTCCGGGAAGGTGGCATTAACATCATCTCAGGAGATGATTCACCCAGCCTTTCAACTTTTTAAAAATTGAAAAACCTCCATAAATCAGCAGGGGCTTCTCCCACTGACTTAGGGCCATAGTGGGATGCTCCCATACGGATCCTGGACCAGGAGCAGCCCCCTAAAGTCATTTAAAACCCTTTTGAAAATATGGACCTGGTAACCCGGGAAAAAAAACACCAGTTGCACGGCCATTCAAAGCAATGGAGGATAGTGCTTACTCACCACTATCAATCCTGGCCATCCTGAGACCAACGGGCCGTCAATTGGGCATTTCTACAGTATTTTAGAGCTTGTCATATTCGTGATCTTAAAAGCCCATTGAAACATATTGAAAATGTACTGTACATTTGCAATATGTTTCAATGGGCTTTTAACATCACGAATATGACACGCTGAAATCAACACCAATCAGCGATGGAGAGGTACCACTATCAATCCTGGCCATCCTGAGGTCAACGGGCAGTCAATTGGGCATTTCAACAGTATTTTAGAGCTTGTCATATTCGTGATGTTAACAGCCCATTGAAACATATTGCAAATGTACTGTACATTTGCAATATGTTTCACTGTACATTTGCAATATGTTTCAATGGGCTGTTAACATCACGAATTTGACATGTTGAAATCAACACCAACGAGCGATGGAGAGGTACCACTATCAATCCTGGCCATCCTGAGATCAACGGGCAGTCAATTGGCCATTCCTGCAGGATTTTAGAGCTTGTCATATTCGTGATGTTAAAAGCCCATTGAAACATATTGCAAATGTACAGTGAAACATATTGCAAATGTACTGTACAAAGCAATGGAAGAGAGTGTGGACTTTTTTTTGAAAACCTCCATTAATCAGCAGGGGCTTCTCCCACTGACTTAGGGCCATAGTGGGATGCTCACATACGGATGATGGACCAGGAGCAGCCCCCTAAAGTCATTTAACACCATTTAGAAAAAATTGACCTGGTAACCTGGAAAAAAATACCAGTTGCACAGCCATTCAAAGCAATGGAGGAAAGTGTGGACTGACCTAGGGCCATAGTGGGATGCTCCCATACGGATCCTGGAGGCACTGCACCCCCCTAAATGCATTTTTGACAAAATAAGCTTTCAGGCAAGGTGGCATTAACATCATCTCAGGAGATGATTCACTCGGCCTTTCAACTTTTTTAAAATTGAAAGAACTCCATAAATGAGCAGGGGCTTCTCCCACTGACTTAGGGTCATAGTGGGATACTCCCATAAAGATCCTGGACCAGGAGCAGCCCCCTAAAGTCATTTAAAACCCTTTTGAAAATATGGACCTGGTAAATGTACTGTACATTTGCAATATGTTTCACTGTACATTTGCAATATGTTTCAATGGGCTTTTAACGTCACGAATTTGACATGTTGAAATCAACACCAACGAGCGATGGAGAGGAACCATGATCACTTCCCGGCCATCCCGAGTTCAATTGGCCAGTCAATTTGGCATTTCTGCAGTATTTCGGAGCCTGTCAAATTTGTGAGGGTAAATGCCCATTGTAAGACATTGCAAATTGACAACCGTGTACCTGGTAATTGAAATGGGTAACCATGAGCATATTTTATATATTAATGTCTTTAGGAGGGTGCAAGGTATCCCTGGCTGGTTAGGGAGCACCCCCACCTGTGGCCATCCCAATGGGGGCACCCCTTGTCATTTTGGATGTTTTTCAAAAAATAGACCCTATAGGACGACTGAGGGCTTAACATAGTGATATATATCATTTTGTCAGTTTAAATGCCATTTGGACATTGCTCACTGACTTTTGGGTTCGGAAGCCGACTTCCTATGACGATATATGAAAATGGCTTTGACATTGACTTTTGACTTCCTATGGTAACATATTGCAAATGGACAAAACATATTGCAAATGGACATTGACTTTTGACTTCCTATGGTAACATATTGCAAATGGACAAAACATAGGCCTTATGGACAAAAAAAAATAATAAAAATGTATAAAACTATATTAATAAAATTAGACAAGGGTATGTTTATACACATCTTTATTATCAAAAATATCGTTAGAATCGCGAAAAACGGCCCAGAAAGCACTTTTTAAGGGGGCTTAGGTATTTTGATATTTTTTTTTGAAATGTCCAAATTTGACCCTTGGGTCTTGTCTTCATGTACATTTGCAATATGTTTTATTGGTTATTGTCTTTCTGGAAGATCCACTAGCGATCATGTTTCAGCCTCTTGGCAGAAGCAACCAAGTTTTTTGCAAAAATGTCCTGGTACTGGGTAATGTTCATGATGCCGTTGACCTTAACAAGGGCCCCAGTACCAGTGGAAGCAAAATAGCCCAATAACATCAAAGATCCAACACCATATTTTACAGTAGCTATGGGGTTATTTCTGCTCATGCATTCTCATTTAGACTCCAAACCCATCGCTGGTGTACATGTCCAAAGAGCTCTAATTTCATGTGATCCAACAAATGTAAACGTCTTGCATTGACACTTGGATTGGAACTGGTGCTTTGGTCAGATGACATGAAACTACACACCTATGGTGGGTTTGATGTAGAAATGAGAATGTACAGTACCAGTCAAAAGTTTGGACACTTTCATTCAATGGTTTTTCTATATTTTTACTATTTTCTACATTGTAGACTAATAGTGAAGACATAAAAACTATGAAATAACACATATGGAATCATGGAGTAACCAAAAAAGTGTTAACCAAAAATATATTTTATATTTTAGATTATTCAAAGTAGCCACCCTTTGCCTTGATGACAGCTTTGCGAGTAATCTCCCACACCGCCATCTGTTCTATTGGCTAACGTGCAATCATTGGAAAATGTAATTGATGACCTACGATTAACATGATCCTACCAGCGGGACATGAAAAACTGTAATATCTTATGTTTCACCGAATCGTGGCTGAATGACGACACGGATAATATAGAGCTGGAGGAATTTTCAATTTTCACTGAAGCTACGTCTAGTAAGACGAGGGGTGGGCGTGTGTGTCTATTTGTCAATAATAGCTGTGTCTAATATTGTCTAATATTAAAGAAGTCTCGAGGCATTGCTCACTTGAGGTAGAGTTTCTTATGATAAGCTGTAGACCACATTATCTACCAAGAGTTGTTTGGACTTCAGGTGCAATTTAGATGCTGGCCACTAGATGGCAGCAGTGTATGTGCAAAGTTTTAGAGTGATCCAATGAACCATTGCATTTCAGTTCAAAATGTTGTATCAAGACTGCCCAAATGTGCCTAATTTGTTTATTAACCTCTTAGCGCACCGATCCCTTTAGCGGGATCGTTTTCAGAGCAAACATAACGCGCCAAATTCAAAATACATATTCGTAATATTTAACTTCGATATACAAGTGTTGCATAGTGTTGCATAGCCATCAAAAGCTCTGCTTCTTGGCAATATCACTGCGTTGTCAGATTTTAAAAAGGCTTTACGGCGAAAGCACTACATTTGATTGTTTGAGGCTAGTACCTCACATATTTTCCACATTAGCATAAATTCATATCCAGCTCGGTTCTCAAAATGTCCATATCACAGCTAATATAAATCGCTTAACTTTCAAATAACTTCTTCTGAGGTCTTCACAAGTGTCCAAACAAGATAATCCATGGTTCTTTTGTTAGAAAAAGTAAATAATTATATCCATAAATATCCGTTGTTTTTGGCACGTTACGTTCAGCTACTCCACCAAGCATTGTCAGTCTACTCGCCCGTTTTACAGTGAAGGGATCGCGTTCAAATTATACCTCTCATCTTTTCACAAACAAATCAAATATCATTAATAATGCATCCTTATGTATTCTTTATGAATAATAGCGATCATATTTTACAAGAACGGTAAGTGAAACGTTAAAAGACGAAAAGAAAGTTGGTCGCTGGCGCGTTCACGTCTCGTGAACGTGCACGCCTGTTTACCTTTTTCCCTACCGTAGTAATTCTCTCTCTAAGGATCTGGTCAGAGCTTTTTCCTCCATACCCTTTCCAGAGACTGTTGACATCTAGTGGAAGCCATAAGTACTGCAACCTCGGTCCTATTCCCCATAGAAAAATATTACATGGGCTTCAAAATGAGAGGAGAGCAACAGAAAAATAAATTCCGGAGAGAAATTTCTCTGGTTTTTGCCTGCTAAATCTGTTCTGGAATAGCCACAGACTATATCTTAATGGTTTTATAAACTTCAGAGTGTTTCCTATCCAATAGTACTAAATATGTAAATATCCTAGTTTCTGGCCATGAGTGGTAGGCATTTAACTTTGGGCACGTCAGACAGGCGAAAATTCGGAAAATGGGACCCTAGCTGGAAGAGGTTTTTAATAACTTTACATGTTCAAAACTGTGCACTCTCCTCAAACAATAGCATGGTATTCTTTCACTGTAATAGTTACTGTAAATTGGACAGTGCAGTTCGATTAACCTGTTAGGGGCCCGGGGCAGTGTTCGGAGGTTCGGAGAGTCTGGCGTGCCCAAACTAAAATGCCTGTTACTCAGGCCCAGAAACTAGTATATGCACACAGAAAACACTCTGAAGTTTCTAAAACTGTTAATATAATGTCCGTGAATATAACAGAACTGATTTGGCAGGCGAAAACCAGAGGAAAATCCAAAATCCATCCGTAAAATAGTATTTTGTGATGTCACAGTTTTTCCTTTGACATGCTATTCAATACCGAGGGATTTAGCTCCCAGATTGCAGTTCCTATGGCTTTCACTAGATGTCAACCGTCTTTAGACAAGGTTTCATGCTTGCTTTTTGAAAAACCAACGAGTAATAGCTGTTTTTCCCAGTGGACTATGGAGTGGACTGTACTGTTTGGCACGTGTGATTGAGTGTGCACGCTTCAGTTATTTCCTTTTCTATTGAGCAGGTTATTTTCCGTCTGAAATATTATCATTTATTTACTTATTAGGGTACCTGGGGATTGATTAGAAATGTTGTTTGAGTTGTTTGGACAAAGTTTGTAGCTATCTTTTTTCAGTTTATTTTGTATGTATGTTGACTGGAGTGGAACGGTGGATTACTGAACAAAACGCGCCAACTAAACAGAGCATTTGGGATATAAAGAGGGACTTTATCGAACAAAAGGAACATTTATTGTGTAGCTGGGACGCTTTGGATTGCCTTCAGAGGAAGATCTTCAAAAGTAAGCGATTTATTTCATCGCTATTTTTGAGTTTTGTGACACCTGTGCTGGTTATGTTATTATGCTAATGGAGGAAGTATGCGGGCGCTGTCCTCAGAAAATCAAATGCTATGCTTTCGCCATATAGCATTCTTGAAATCTGACAAGGCTGTGAGATTACCAAGATTCTAAGCTTTTGAATGGTGTGCAACACTTGTATTTTCATGAATGCTTAATATTACTATTTTTGTAGGTGGGGCGTGGCAGGTGGGGCGTCTGCGCCCCAAGGATCCCTAAGAATTTAACTTATTAGGGAGCGGCAGCATAGGTGACGGTTTTGGAGAGTCTGCGTGCCCAAAGTAAAATGCCTGCCACTCAGGCCCAGAAAATAAGATATGCACATAATTAGTATTATTGGATAGGAAACACTCTGAAGTTTCTAAGAGTGTTAAAATAATGTATGTGAGTATAACAGAACTGATATAGCAGGCGAAAACCCGAGGGAATCCATCCGGATTTGCAGTTTTTTTGTAGATGACCTTTTCTCCAAGTTGCCTATTGCATACAATGTTATGTAGGACTGAGACTGCAGTACCTATGGATTCCACTAGATGTAAACAGTCTTTATACAAAGACTTGAAGGTCTAGGACTAAGCAGAACGGATAGGAAGAGGAAGTAATCAGGGGACCACTTTTGTTTACAACGTTTGACACTCGCGAGATTGTGAGCGCGCCCCACCACTCCGTAAGTAGTTAATCTAACAGCGTTTTCAGATTTCAAAAAGTCTTTATGGAGAAAGCATTGTCTGAGGTCAGCGTCCTGTGTACTTCCTCCATAAGCACAATAATAAAACCAGCGCAGCTGTCATAAAAAGAGATATAAGAAATTGCTTACCTTTGAAGGTCTTCTGCTGATGGTAATCCGAAGGGTCCAAGCAAGACAATCAATGTTCCTTTTTGTTCGAAAAAGTCCCTCTTTATATATATAAAGCTGAGTTTGGTTAGGACGTTTTGTTCAGAAAATCCACCGTCCACTCGTCCATTATACAAGACAAAAAATATACCTATAAACTTTGTCCAAACAAATCAAACAACGTTTCTAATCGATCCTTAGGTACACTATTATGTATATTAATGATTATATTTTACACAGATAATATCTTAGACGACAGAAAAGGAAAAAACCGAGGCGCGCACCAAACACAGAAGTTACTTCCTCACTCTCCTTGGATAATCTTCTTCTACTCCCTTATTTTTCAAGGTAAACGCATGAAACCTTGTCTAAAGACGTTTGACATCTAGTGGAAGCCATAGGTACTGCAACCTGGGAGCTGGATTTAAATATGTCCCAGTAGCACTCATGTCGAAAGCCATGTAGTGCCATGAAAGGCTTGTCATGGCTCACATCAACAGCATCCTCCCGGATACCCTAGACCCACTCCAACTCGCAAACCACCCCAACAGATCCACAGAGACGCAATCTCAATTGCACTTCACACTGCCCTTTCCCACCTGGACAAAAGGAACATCTATGTCAGAGTGCTGTTCATTGACTAAAGTATAGCGTTCAACACCATAGTGCCCCACGAAGCTCATCACTAAGCTAAGGACCCTGGGACTAATCACCTCCCTCCGCAACTGGATCCTGGACTTCCTGACGGGCCGCCCTCAGGTGGCAGGGGTAGGCAACAACATGTCTGCCACGCTGATCCTCAATACCGGGGCCCCTCAGGGGTGTGTACTTAGTCCCCTCCTGTACTCCCTGTTTACCCATGACTGAGTGGCCAAACACGACTCCAACACCATCATTGAATCCTGAGCTGACAAGGTAAAAATCTGTCGTTCTTCCCCTGAACAAGGCAGTTATCAAACTGTTCCCCGGGCACCTTGAATGTCAATTAAGGTAGCCCCCCACATCTCTCTGATTCAGAGGGGTTGGGTTAAATGCAGAAGAAGCATTTCAGTTGAAGGCATTCAGTTGTACAACTGACTAGGTATCCCACTTTCCCTAAAGGACACCAATAATAAAAAGAGACTTGCTTGGGTCAAGAAACCTGGAGAAATGAACTTCAGACCGGTGGAAATCTGTCCTTTGGTATGATGAGTCATATGAGTAGGTGAACAGATGATCTGTGTAGTCCCACCATGAAGCAAGGAGGAGGTGTGATGGTGTGGGGGTGCTTTGCTGGTGACACCGTCATTGATTCCTTTAGAATTCAATGCAGAATCAAAAATATAAAATATATTTAGATTTTTGGTTATAACATGATTCTGTATGTTTTACTTCATAGTTTTGAAGTCTTCACTGGTACTGTATGTTTCACAAGTGTCTATAGCACAGTACAGTGAGTAGAGTACATTACAGTAAAAGAAAAGTACAGTACGGTATATTGTACTGTACTTTACTGAATTGATCTCTTCTGTACTCTACTGCACTGTAATGAACCCTACTCTGCTCTGCTGTTATGTGCTGTATTGTACTGCAATGTACTCTACTGTGATCTGCAACGCTGATATCCAAAGTTATACCCGGAGTCTTATGATGACAAGGACTCTAATGGGGGAGAGAAGTGATGTACGGATATCCTTAATTGATGGATTAGAACCTTCTGCGTCTCAGGGGAGAGAGAGGGAGAAGGGGATCCACCTCGAGAGAAAGAGAGAGCAAAGGAAAAAGAAGCACACAGGATCCAGCTTGCTAATTGAACAAGGGAAATTCCCAGGATATTTTATTTAAAATGAGGGAAGAGGAGAGCAAGAGAAAGAGGCGAACGAGGGACAGTAAAATCTGTTACTGTGACTTAGTAGAGAGATATTGAGGCATTAATGAGACCTTAAGTATTTATGGAGATCAAGAGAGACGGGATGGGAAGCTAGACCATTCTAGAGGGAGGAGGGAAGCTCAACAAGAGGAGAGGAAGAGAAGAGGCGTGAAAAATGGAAGGAGACCCACGTGGAGGAGGCGAGGGGAAGAGAGCGAGCATGCGTACATCAGGGCAGACCCAGTGATGGGTATCAACAGTAGAGATGGAAACTTAAGGATAAATGGATGGAGCTACGTTGGAGGAAGGATGGAGAGAGGAGGTAGGAGTTGGAGGAGGGAGACCCCAAGGGGAAGCACCCAAGCCCTGGCTAAAGCTAGCCCTGGACTATTACTATGCCGAATGTACTGTCAATGCTTCTAGTGCACTGTGTAATCCATTAATCAATATGGTTTAATTGGGGGCCTGTAAATCAAAGATCAATACCATTCACAATGGAGTAAAAATAATCCTATCCTTTGCAATGGATGACAAATGGACGAAGATGACTGTTGTATTGTCATGGGGTTCTCTTCCATTCCCCAAACGATTTTCTAATCCTTCTCTCTCTCCTTCCTTCTCCTTCTCTCTCTCCTTCCCACGTCCTTCCTTTCTGTATCTTCTATTCTTCTCTTTCCTCCCCCAAAAATGTATGAATAATATATTCCAGTTTGAGATATTATTTGACGTCTGAACGCGATAGTTACCCCCTACTAGCCCGCATTGCCACCCACAAGTCACTGAGGGGAGGAGAGGGAAAACAGCTGTGCTTTTCTTTTTTAGACCTTCAACTTTCTTTATTTTCCCGGTTTCCAGCTTGCGGATGGATCATCTCTTGAGTCCCTGAAATGCTGCCTCATTAACACGCTGAGAAGTGCTTTATTTTGTCTTACTGTCTCCCTTCTGCCTTCCTTCTCTATCATCCCTCTCTTTTCCTTCCCTTTCTGTCTCCCACTATTTTTGCTCTTCCATCCGCAGCCTTCCTCAATGCATCAAGTGGCAAAACGAAGACAAGGACAAACTTTAACGAGTGTGAGAGCCACACATACCAAAACAATGGGATTAATGGATAAGTGGGGTTTAAATTGCCTCACAGTTACGATAAGGGCAGTCGTATAGCTCTCTCCATCTCTCGGTCTCTCCTTCTTTGCCTTGCTCCCTATGCCTCTCTTTCTTTTTGCTTTTCTCTACTCTCTCCCTTTCTCTCTCTCTCTCTCTCTCTCTCTCTCTCTCTCATACACACACCATATTTGATCTCACTCTCTCTCTCTTTCTCTTTCTCTCATACTCACACCATCTCTCTCTCTCTCTCTCTCTCTCTCTCTCTCTCTCTCTCTCTCTCTCTCTCTCTCTCTGTCATACTCACACCATCTCTCACTCTCGTAGTCACACCCTCTCTCTCTCTCATACTCGCACTCTCCCTCTCATACTCACACTCTCTCTCTCATACTCAAACACTATCTCTCACTCTCTCTCATACTCACCCACACTCTCTCTCTCTCTCTCTCTCTCTCTCTCTCTCTCTCTCTCTCTCTCTCTCTCTCTCTCTCTCTCATACTCAGACTCTCTCTCTCTCTCTCATACTCAGACTCTCTCTCTCTCTCATTCTCAGACACACACTCTCTCTCGCTCTCGCTCTCTCATACTCCTACACTCTCTCTCTCTCTTATACTCCTACACTTTCTCTCTTTCTCTCTTTCTCTCTCTCTCTCTCTCTCTCTCTCTCTCTCATACACACACCATATTTGATCTCACTCTCTCTCTCTTTCTCTTTCTCTCATACTCACACCATCTCTCTCTCTCTCTCTCTCTCTCTCTCTCTCTCTCTCTCTCTGTCATACTCACACCATCTCTCACTCTCGTAGTCACACCCTCTCTCTCTCTCATACTCGCACTCTCCCTCTCATACTCACACTCTCTCTCTCATACTCAAACACTGTCTCTCACTCTCTCTCATACTCACCCACACTCTCTCTCTCTCTCTCTCTCTCTCTCTCTCTCTCTCTCTCTCTCTCTCTCTCTCTCTCTCTCAGACTCTCTCTCTCTCTCATACTCAGACTCTCTCTCTCTCTCTCATACTCAGACTCTCTCTCTCTCTCATTCTCAGACACACACTCTCTCTCGCTCTCGCTCTCTCATACTCCTACACTCTCTCTCTCTCTTATACTCCTACACTTTCTCTCTTTCTCTCTTTCTCTCTCTCTCTCGCTCTCTCATGCTCTCTCTCTCGCTCTCTCATACTCACACACTCTCTCGCTCTCCCCCCCACCCCCCTCTCTCCCTTGCTCATTCTCTTTCTCTGTCAGATTTTTGTTCTCTGTCTGGGAATCAAATCCTCCAGACAGTGTGATGTCCAATTTAATCCGTTTTTTGGAAGCTGATGAAAGTGCATAGTCTGGTGCTCTGAGTAAACTGCATAAATGGGCTAAACGAAACATTTTAATATTTGATATCTCAACTCTAATATGCTGCACACTGAACCGGGCAGTGGAAAAATATAGCCAAATGCACACATGCAGACATGCATGTATACACGCACGCACACACACATACACACACTCATACATGCACACGCAAGCACAAACACAGTCTGCATATTGGAGAAAAGTTTGTGCTAAATAAAAGTGTAGTTAAGGCCAAACGAAAGTAATCAGTGATGATCATCATGCAATAGTCCCAGTCGGTATTAAATCGAAAGTTTCAGCCCCACCACCTGTGGCGAAAACAACCAGTGGTAACCTTGGTTACCCCATTGGCTCACAGCAAAGACAACCTTTTTCAAACCGAATTGTTTTGTCTGCTTGTTATAGTCCATTTCAAAACGACATTTAACTACTTATGGAGCAGTGTGGCACTAGCAGCCGCTCCCTAAGAAGTTAAGAAAAGTATAATACATGTCAAAAGATTACTCAATGTTGCCTGCTCCCAACCGTTGTCACTACTTAGAGAAAAGTAATATGCAACAAATCAGAACTTTTATCTTAAAATTTGATAAACTATTCTATTTCTTCATAATATCGGTGCAGCAATGCACAAAAGGCATCAGGCTACAACCGTGAATGTTTCAAAATGCAATTAGCAGGAAAACATCATTCTCATTCCTATGGTCGGAATATGGTAAAACATGTCTCACAAAAAATACAAATTATAATTCAACAATCAAAATGTGGACTGCCTCAACTCAGATTACAAGGTGGGTGATGCTGCAGTGTGAAACAGGCACTGACCTTTCTCTCCAATCTGAATGAATATGCCTCAAGTATGTCAACAGAATCAAGCCTTTAGATATTAATAATGTGTTTATTATGTGTTTGTTTATTATGTGTTTATAATGTGTTTGTCATATATATACAGTACCAGTCAAAAGTTCTGACACACCTACTCATTCCGGGGTTTTTCTTTATTTTTACTATTTTCTACATTGTAGAATAATGGTGAAAACATCAACACTATGAAATAACACATATGGAATCATGTAGTCACCAAAAAAGTGTTAAACAAATCAAAATATATTGTATATTTGAGATTCTTCAAAGTAGCCACCCTTTCCCTTAATGACTGCTTTGCACACTCTTGGCATTTGTTCAAATGACCTTCCACTGACCTTGAATAAAGCCTTTGTGTCTATGTACCTTGATGACAAACCAGTATACATGTATACATGTCCGCTGCAACAGTAAAATAAGTGAGACACTTAACATAGAGCTCCAGTCAGTTTTAGAATGGGTAACTAGCATTAGGCTAGTGCTAAATATCTTAAAAACTAAAAGCATAATGTTTGGGACAAATCACTTGCTCAGTGCTAAACCTCATTTAGATCTATTATTGAATAATGTGGCTATTGAGCAAGTTGAGGAGACTAAACTGCTAGGTGTAACCCTAGATAGCAAGCTGTGGTGGTCAAAACCTATAGACTCAATGGTTGGTAAAATGGGAAGAGCTCTCTCCATGATAGGGTGTTGCTGTACCTTAGGGTGTTGCTCTCAGTCGACCAGACAAGTCCTACAGGCCCTAGTTTTGTCGCAGCTGGACTACTGCACAGATGTGTGGCCATGTGCGGCAAAGGAGGACATAGGCAAATTGTAGTTGGTCCAGAACAAAGCAGCACGTATCGCACTTAGATGTACACAGAGGTAGTGTCAGTAACATGCATGTCAGTCTCTCCTGGCTTAAAATTGAGGAGAGATTGACTGCATCACTATTGGTCTTTGTGTGAGGTATTGAAAGTACCAAACTGTCAGTTCAAGCAGTTGACACACAGTTTGGACACTCATCTGTTGTGACGTGACTTTCGTTAATCTGATGACTGTTATGTATCGAATCATCTAACTATGTTTAATTGTTACTCGATTAAATTAATCATGTAACAATTAACTCATTCGGATTAGAGGCACCATGAAAGAAGTTGTTTGACGAGTTATCATCTCCCGAAGTAAACTCTAGATGATATAAGATACAGTTGAAGTGGGAAGTTTACATACACCTTAGCCAAATACATTTAAACTCAGTTTTCACAATTCCTGACATTTAATCCAAGTAAAAAGTCCCTGTTTTAGGTCTGTTAGGATCACCACTTTATTTTAAGAATGTGAAATGTCAGAATAATGGTAGAGCTTTAATTTCATTCATCACATTCCTAGTGGGTCAAACATTTACATACACTAAATTAATATTTGGTAGCATTGCCTTTAAATTGTTTAACTAGAGTCAAACATTTCTGGTTGCCTTCCACAAGCTTCCCACAATAAGTTGGGTGAATTTTGGCCCATTCCTCCAGACAGAGCTGGTGTAACTGAGTCAGGTTTGAAGGCCTCCATGCTCCCACAAGCTTTTTCAGTTCTGCCCACACATTTTCTATAGGATTGAGGTCAGGGCTTTGTGATGGCCCCTCCAATACCTTGACTTTGTTGTCCTTAAGCCATTTTGGCATAACTTTGGAAGTATCCTGGGGTCATATGGAAGACCCATTTGTGACCAAGCTTTAACTTCCCGACTGATGTCTTGAGAAGTTGCTTCAATATATCCACATAAATTTCCTTCCTCATGATGCCATCTATTTTGTGAAGTGTACCAGTCACTCCTGCAGCAAAGCACCCTCACAAAATGATGCTGCCACCCCCTTGCTTCACGGTTGGGATAGCGTTCTTCGGCTTGCAAGCCTCCCCATTTTTCCTCCAAACATAACGATGGTCATTATGGCCAAACAGTTATATTTTTGTTTCATCAGACCAGAGGACATTTCTCAAAAAATAACAATCTTTGTCCCCATGTGCAGTTGCAAACCGTAGTCTGGCTTTTTTTTTGTGGTTTTGGAGCAGTGGCTTCTTCCTTGCTGAGCGGCCTTTCAGGTTATGTCGATATAGGACTCGTTTTACTGTGGATATAGATACTTTTGTACCTGTTTCCTCCAGCATCTTCACAAGATCCTTTGCTGTTGTTCTGGGATTGATTTGCACTTTTCGCACCAAAGTAAGTTTATCTCTAGGAGACAGAATGTGTCTCCTTCCTGATCGGTATGACGGCTGCATGGTTGAATGGTGTTTATACTTGCGTACTATTGTTTGTACAGATGAACGTGGTACCTTCAGGCTTTTGGAAATTGCTCCCAAGGATGAACCAGGCTTGTGGAGGTCTACAATTTTTTTTATTGGCTTATTTCTTTAGATTTTCCCATGATGTCAAGCAAAGAGGCACTGAGTTTGAAGGTAGGCCTTGAAATACATCCTCAGGTACACCTCCAATTGACTCAAATGATGTCAATTAGCCTATCAGAAGCTTCTAAAGCCATGACATCATTTTCTTGAATTTTCCAAGCTGTTTAAAGGCACAGTCAACTTAGTGTATGTAAACTTCTGACCCACTGGAATTGTGATACAGTTAATTATAAGTGAAATTATCTGTCTGTAAACAATTGTTGGAAAAATGACTTGTGTCATGCACAAAGTAGATATCCTAACCGACTTGCCAAAACTATAGTTTTTTATCAAGAAATGTGTGGAGTGGTTGAAAAACTAGTTTTAATGACTCCAACCTAAGTGTATGTAAACTTCCTACTTAAAATGTATGTGGTGGATTGGAAATGATGCAGACAAATACATTGATGTAAGCCACAATCTATCTGCAATATTAAAGCTGATCTGCCCCTTAAAAAATATGAAAAAAATAAAGAAAATAACATTTACATGTGCACACGCTATTCACAACATATTAAGGAAGATATTTATGCAAAAATAGTTCAATGTAATTCACAGTTTATCAACGTATCATGATTTATAAAGTGAGCACCAGCGTCAAACAGTGTAATTCTCGCTCAGCGTCCAGACTTTGTCACTTGACCTAACACCCTACCATGAGTCTTAGGATAAGCCACCACCTTAGGATAAGCCTCTGTGTTGAATTTGCATGCAAGGAGCATTAGCTTGTATTTAAATATTTTAGTAGGCTGGTGATTACATGGAAAATGCTGCTGAAATGTTTCCTGTAATTGAAATGTATTTTTCTTTCTATATATCATTTAGTGACTGAAACCAGGAGATTGAAGAGTCCCGAGCTGCCAGCCCAGCCCAAAAAGGAGACCCTGGTTCCTATCATCAAGAGGCATGTGCAGCGTCAGAATAGTGTAGTAGTCAGTGATGAGTGGAGAGCATATTCAAATCTCTCTCAGGAGGGCTACAGGCATGTGAAGGTCAACCACAGTCAATATTATGTAGACCCGAGTACAGGTCTGCACACTCTGAATATCGAGAGGGCGTGGCCAACTTACAAGAATGAAGTGTGAAGTCTGAGTGGAAACCGATCAGAGAAGTCCCTGAAGAGGCAATTCTGCTTCATACACAGTAAAAATAAAAGTGTTAATTTAACTCCTACAGAGTTGAATTCAACACTGTTTCAGATAACATTTGGTCCCTGTCTAAATAGTGTAGCTCAGCCAGCTAAATAGTTACTCTACCGGTAGTGTCACATTTTCAGAGTTAATTTGACTCAAAAGGGTGTTCAAATTCACACGTGTAATAATATTTAACACTGGTTTAGTTACTTTCCAGTGTTATTTAAGCCCTCTTTTCAGAGTTAAGTACACTCAAAGTTGTGTTAAAATTGACACTTGTTTTTTTCTCTGGTGTTATCCAGAAAGCTCCACTGCACAGTAGTGTTACCCAATTACTTAACTTGGGGCCAATGTATGTGAATAAACACAATTACACATGATAAAAGTCCAACATTTATCGTAAATATCATCAATTTCAATGTTAATGCACATCTACCCGCCCCTCACCTTGCCTTTAGTCAATGTAACCATTTACACATCAATGTCAACATCACAAGTGACATGCTCACCAGAGAAAGCAATATGGGACAACAAATAGAGATGTGTCATTCATTCCATACGACATTTGTGTATCAAATGGTCTATGATAATGCATGTTTGACTTGGTTACTTTGTACGCATGGAAAGGTTTTACCACAGATAACCAGGCGTGGGCGGTAAACAAAGCCATGGTATTTAACCCAGTGCACTTTCATAACCACTGGGCACTTGCATTGCCATAGCAATCATAGAACCACCTTTAACCATATTCAAAGACTATTTTCCCAGGACCATTGACTAATTGACTAAAAGGTGTAGAGGATTGCCAATTGTACGCCATATAGTTTGTGTTTTTTTGCCAAACTTTTGGCAATATTTTTTAAGATTTTAGTTGTTTAAAAAAAAAAAAGTATGCTTACCTTCACACTGCACACACCAACTATGAATTACAGGTCCATTTTTTTGGATGCAGCGGGGATAGTGGATTAGAAAATGATGCTTTGGTCCCAAAAAATTCTGGGGAAACAACTTTTTAAATAGTTTGTGATGCTCCACAATCAAATGTTTTAAGTAAAAACAGCTCCCTATGTTAACATAGGAGAAAATATTATGTTAACTATTTGTAGTAACAAAAGGAGTAGGCTGGTCAGTAGAAGTTACCAAATCCCCCAAAATCAGAGGAACGTTTCTCAGTAGGCACATGACTGAATTGCATTAAGTCCCAAATCATTCGATCCTTCTGATAAATTCACAGCCACTGGTTTGTTTCTTTCCTTTAATCCATAATCAAAACATTGTATTTTTAAATCTAATTCTGCTGATGTTACATGTTTTTCCTTCAGTTAAATAAATAATAACTTCAACTCGCACTGGACCACCCTCTCTAACACATCATGCATCACATCAACTGAGAAGTTCTCAGTTGTGTGAAAATACTGCCGAGTTTAATAAACACGAATGCTTCACAACAAAACAGTAAGGAAGAGAAGATACCTATTCATTTCCTGGCAGTGAGCAGTGTGCATTTCTTAAGTTTGCAACACTACCTTTGGACAGTCTTCAGAGAATTATGTCTGAAAGTCATATTTTTTTGCAAGACAGAACCTACAGCAAATACCTTGCGCTGAAAGACTCCACTAGGCCAAACAGACTTTGCAGGCCCAGTAACCTGGACCACACTGCCATGAACACGACCACTGTATAAAGGAACCACAATGCTATCACTCTCCAACACTTTAAGGTCTCAAACAAAAGGAGCAAGGATTGCACAAAATCCATACAGTTTATTATCTTGAGCATGGAATAAGGCATATGTTAGCCAAACAAGAATTCCATTTAGGAGAGAAGTTCCTTAAAGTAAAATATATAGCACCTAATTTATGAATTCCCCGCTTTGAACCCAGAGGGTTTGCAACCTCAAAATCATCATAGAACAATTGAATCTGTATGGAGTGCCTTTCCGTTGAGAACAGAGGGTGACTCTTAATTAAAAGATCCATCACAAATATCAGAGTCTTGTGTCACTGGTATCGCGTCTTTGCAACATCTCTGAAACATGTTGACTTTTGATTATTGACTGCAAGGTAGACAATATTGGAACATACAGATGGTCTTGAACTGCAATCTGGTCATATGTTCCAGTCTTTTTGTTTAATCTTGTGTCAAATCTTGAGCCAATGACATGTTCAACTGATTCTACAGTTTCCCACTTCACTGTGAAAAATGTGGACCTCTTGTATTCAGAATTTACCACAGTGAAAGGATTCTCTAACCCTTCAAAACATGCCTCAACTTTCTTGGACATTTCAGTTTGTCCTTCATGACACAGAACATGCTTAATGACAGTTTCTTTAGCTCGCTGTTGGATATCATGAACAATCTCTTCCATGGAATTCACGACAGAATTAACTGTACTTTGACCTACACCTGCTGCCTTTAGATCAGCAATTACAGATGCACAACTATTTACAATGTCTGGGGAAGACATCGCTGACTCACTCTCTACATTTTCAGTCAACACTTCAACATCACTACACTTACATGTGTTAAAGGTACGTTGAGGGTTTGAAAAATCAACATCACCGACTGAACAAAATGAACTGCTAATGTGACAATTATTGAAATGCTTTCTAAAACCAGAAAAGCTACCATAGGAACGTGAACATCCCACTTGACCACATTTTAGATGAAGAGTTCTCCCTGGACAGAGTCCATGAATTACTTTAACTTCTTAGGGAGCGGCAGCTGACCAAACTGAGATTTATGGATATAATAAATGACTAATAAAGGACTTTTTCTAACAAAAGAACCATTGGATGTCTTCGTTGGACATTTGGGAAGCCCTCAGCAGAAGTTCTTTGAAAGGTAAGGGATTTTATATTAGCGATTTTATGCGTTTTATGAGACCCGCTTTGTTTATGGATTTATGCTAATGCATAAAATATGAGAGGGGCTATCCTCAAACAATCAAATGTTGTGCTTTCGCCGTAAAGCCTTTTTGAAATCTGACAACGCTGTGATATTGCCAAGAATCAGACCTTTTGGTGACTATGCAACACTTGTATATTGATGAATGTTTAATAATTCAACTTTTGGATTTTGAATTTGGCGCCTTACATTTCACCGGGTAGTGTCGGGAGCACTAGCGCCCCACTGCTCCCTAAGTAGTTTAAGGTGCTTGACAAGGGTGCTTGAACTTGTATGCTCAATCTTGCATAGAAAGCACTTCATCATTTCACTTTAGCAGATCTTCACTAACGCAACATTCTTGCTCTCAACTCAGCAACTCAGGGAGTCTTCTTTGTTTCCCCCACATCAATGTTATCAATGGTTGTTTGCACAAAAGTTACTCAGGCAAGAACTGTATGACAAACTAAAGACGAAGTGAGCCTTAAAGAGTTAGTCAAAGGCTCCCACTGAGGCCGTTGCCTTTCATGGAACCGCATGCTTGTCGATCACAACAAAGTAGGAGTGAATGATGCTCCAGACCACCACAAGACCACCATAAATGATTACACATTGTAACTATGCAATAGACTAGAAACATGATTTTGTAATTCATATATACAGAATAAAAAACAGTACATCCTGCCAGCACGCCCTCAAGCATGCTGAATGACGTGTGGAAGAGAGCGAGGAATGAGATAGAGAAGATAGGAATAACAATCCAGGCTAAGACCTGCATAATAATGTAATGAAACAAGCAGGGAGCAGGTTTCATACCCTCAACGTTCTAGGGTTCGACATTCGAACCCTCAAAGTCCAGCACGCTATTCAACTGTGCCCAAATGTATTAATTTGGTTTGGTGCCGATTGTGGCTAAAAACACTATCAATTTGATTATTTAATACGTGGAAAGGGGAAAAGGTATTATAATGAGTTTTTCACAAGCGTAGCAGGATAGGCTATTAGCTGAACAATAGACTATTCAACCTTTACTAAAGAATTGTCTAATAGCTGAGCTAGGTGTGAACCCCCCCTCCCCAACTTGCAACAAATCATTTGTATCTATCTTTCCACATCTACCTACACACGGTTATATATATCTATGGTTCGAATTCAGGCTGTATCACATCCAACCGTGATTGGGAGTGCCATAGTGTGGCTCACAATTGGCCCAGGTGGGTTTGGCTGGGGTAGGCCTTCATTTGCCGGGGTAGGCTGGTGCTGGTTGGTGTAGGCTGGTGCTGAAAATAGAGCTAGCTTGTTATGCAAGTGTTGCACACCAACAGATGGAGAAAACTTACACCAGAGCAATTCATTTCAACAATAATAATTTTAATTTGCCTTCACAAACAACAAGAGGGCTTAATTGGAGCCTAGACCTATTTAAAATAACGTAACTGGCTGAGGTAGGCTATGAGGCTGTATTAGGCCTACTTACAATTGCAAATGGTCAAACATTTAGCATCCTACAAAAAACAATCATTTAAAGATAGTCTGCATGTTTGAACTAAAACAATGTAACTAATAATTAAAAGCGCACATTTGTAAATGCCAAACTCTAAAAGTAATTGGAAAGGTAGATACAAATTATGTGTGTCACAATAAACAATGAAAACAAGATGTAAACAAGATGCTGTGTTTTTATTTACAGTAGTGATGGACATCTGGAAGGATTTTGAAAACAGGTTTTGAAACATTTGTTTTTCAGAACTGTAGCAGGTGTAGCCCTTCATGCAAATGTTTCCTATTAGCAGGACAATATACAGTGGGGCAAAAAAGTATTTAGTCAGCCACCAATTGTGCAAGTTCTCCAACTTAAAAAGATGAGAGAGGCCTGTAATTTTCATCATAGGTACACTTCAACTATGACAGACGAAATGAGAAAAAGAAATCCAGAAAATCACATTGTAGGATTTTTAATTTATTTATTTGCAAATTATGGTGGAAAATAAGTATTTGGTCAATAACAAAAGTTTATCTCAATACTTTGTTATATACCCTTTGTTGGCAATGACAGAGGTCAAACGTTTTCTGTAAGTCTTCACAAGGTTTTCACACACTGTTGCTGGTATTTTGGCCCATTCCTCCATGCATATCTCCTCTAGAGCAGTGATGTTTTGGGGCTGTCGCTGGGCAACACGGACTTTCAACTCCCTCCAAAGATTTTCTATGGGGTTGAGATCTGGAGACTGGCTAGGCCACTCCAGGACCTTGAAATACTTCTTACAAAGCCACTCCTTCGTTGCCCGGGCGGTGTGTTTGGGATCATTGTCATGCTGAAAGACCCAGCCACGTTTCATCTTCAATGCCCTTGCTGATGGAAGGAGGTTTTCACTCAAAATCTCACGATACATGGCCCCATTCATTCTTTCCTTTACACGGATCAGTCGTCCTGGTCCCTTTGCAGAAAAACAGCCCCAAAGCATGATGTTTCCACCCCATGCTTCATAGTAGGTATGGTGTTCTTTGGATGCAACTCAGCATTCTTTGTCCTCCAAACACGACGAGTTGAGTTTTTACCAAAAAGTTCTATTTTGGTTTCATCTGACCATATGACATTCTCCCAATCCTCATCTGGATCATCCAAATGCTCTCTAGCAAACTTCAGACGGGCCTGAACATGTACTGGCTTAAGCAGGGGGACACGTCTGGCACTGCAGGATTTGAGTCCTGGCGGCGTAGTGTGTTACTGATGGTAGGCTTTGTTACTTTGGTCCCAGCTCTCTGCAGGTCATTCACTAGGTCCCCGTGTGGTTCTGGGATTTTTGCTCACCGTTCTTGTGATCATTTTGACCCCACAGGGTGAGATCTTGCGTGGAGCCCCAGATCGAGGAAGATTATCAGTGGTCTTGTATGTCTTCCATTTCCTAATAATTGCTCCCACAGTTGATGTATTCAAACCAAGCTGCTTACCTATTGCAGATTCAGTCTTCCCAACCTGGTGCAGGTCTACAATTTTGTTTCTGGTGTCCTTTGACAGCTCTTTGGTCTTGGCCATAGTGGAGTTTGGAGTGTGACTGTTTGAGGTTGTGGACAGGTGTCTTTATACTGATAACAAGTTCAAACAGGTGCCATTAATACAGGTAATGAGTGGAGGACAGAGGAGCCTCTTAAAGAAGAAGTTACAGGTCTGCGAGAGCCAGAAATCTTGCTTGCTTGTATGTGACCAAATACTTATTTTCCACCATAATTTGCAAATAAATTCATTAAAAATCCTACAATGTGATTTTCTGGATTTTCTTTCCTCATTTTGTCTGTCATAGTTGAAGTGTACCTATGATGAAAATTACAGGCCTCTCTCATCTTTTTAAGTGAGAGAACTTGCACAATTGGTGGCTGACTAAATACTTTTTTGCCCCACTGTATATATTTTATAACCCAGCTACTGTGGTGAAAATCCCTCAACTTGCAATGACCCTAAGCATACTCCGATGCTTAAGTACTCTAAAGTGTTACATTTCTAACTTAGAACAGCAGTACAGTATTTATTCAGCAACATATTTATGCTTTTGTTAATAAAATAAAATAGAGAAAAAAAGACATTCAAATGTTTATATGAACTACATTGTAGTTGCACTTCCACCAGCTCCACGACCACAGGTAAAATTGTGCTGAGATGATCAATGTATAAAAGTTTGCAAACATTGGTGTTTTTCCTGTTTTGTTGCATTACAACCTGTAATTTAAATACATTTTTATTTAGATTTTATTTATTGGACATATACAAAATAGTCAAAATTGGTGAAGTGAAATGAAAAAAATAACTTGTTTAAAATTATATATATAATTTTTTTTAACGAATAGGCCGGTGCAACCAATTGCCTTAAGGGACCTAACTTGTGCCAGGAAACATTCCTCAAACCATTACACCATTGCCACAAGCCTGTACTGTTGACACCAGGCAGGATGGGGCCATGGACTCATGCTGCTAACACTAAATCCTGACTCTGTCATCAGCGTGACGTAACAGGAACCGGCTCTCCAGAGGGTAGTGAGGACTGCACAGCGCATCACCGGGGGTAAACTACCTGCCCTCCAGGACACCTACACCACCCGATGTCACAGAAAGGCCAAAAAGATCATCAAGGACAACAACCACCCGAGCCACTGCCTGTTCACCCCGCTATCATCCAGAAGGCGAGGTCAGTACAGGTGCATCAAAGCTGGGACCGAGAGACTAAAAAACAGCTTCTACCTCAAGGCCATCAGACTGTTAAACAGCCATCATTAACATTGAGTGGCTGCTGCCAACATACTGACTTAAATCTCTAGCCACTTTGTACATAGGAATTGGATGTAACAAATGTATCACTAGCCACTTTAAACAATTTTGTATATAATGTTTACGTATCCGACATACTCATATCAAATGTATACACTGTACTCTAAACCATCTACTGTATCTTGCCTATGCCGTTCGGCCATCGACCCAAATCTCTAGCCACTTTAATAATTATAATTGGATGAAATAATGTATCACTAGCCACTTTAAACAATGCCATTTATATAATGTTTACATATCCTACATTACTCATCTCATATATATGTGTATATACTGTACTCCATACCATCTACTGCATCTTGCCTATGCCGGTCAGCCATCGCTCATCCATATATTTATATTCATTCCTTTACTCTTGTGTGTATAAGGTAGTTGTTGTGAATTTGTTAGATACTACTGCATGGTCGGAACTAGAAGCACAAGCATTTCGCTACACTCGCATTAACATCTGCTAACCATGTGTATGTGACAAATAAAATTTGATTTGATTTGAATTTGTCGGACCAGGCAATGTTTTTCCAATCCTCAAATGTCCATATCGCGTGCCCACTGGATCTGCTTCTTCTTGTTTTTAGCTGATAGGAGTGGAACAGGGTGTGGTCGTCTGCTGCAAGGAATGACGAGTTGTGCGTTCCGAGATACCGTTCTGCACATCACTGTTATACAGAGCCGTTTTTTTTCCCGTTTGTGGCCGGCCTGTTAGCTTGCCCTATTCTTGACATTTTCCTTCCTTCCATCTCTCTCTTCAACAAGCAGTTTGCGCCCACAGGACTGCCGCTGACTGGATGTTTTTAGTTTGTCGCACCATTCTCGGTAACCCCTAGACACTGTCGTGCATGAAAGCCCAGGATGCCGTCCGTTTCTCAGATCCTGGAACCGGCGGCGCGCCCGGCACCGATGATCATACCACGCTCAAAGTCACTTAGGTCATTAGTTTTGCCCTGTTAGACGTTGAATCGAATCCCTGTCTGCCTGCTTAATATAGCAAGTCACAGCCCTGTGACTCACTGTCTGTAGGTTTGAACCATTGAAAATACCGGGTTGGACCATTGAAAATGGTTAGCACCTACAGACAGAGTCACAGGGCTGTGACTTGCTATATTAAACAAGCAGACAGGGATTCGATTCAACGTGTAAATAAACCACTGAATGTATGTTGCACCGCTGAGAGCCAAGAGAACTGAATCACAAAGGGTTGAGGAGGACACTGTGTCCTGGTGTTGTTGCGATTCATGCTCTCCCCACTGACTAGTTAACTATATCATGGTGACTGTATACTAACTATGTCATCTAGATGGGTACCAATATTAGTTATTTATTGTGTACGATGCCAACCTATTTGAAATATAACGTTACTAGTTAACGCCGGCGACACTGTGATAGGCTACAACTGACCACTGCACCTTAGGTCAGCATGCACCTCAATACAACACCAGTGCACTGGTCATTCCCATCGGCTTTAGTGGCTCACGAGTAGGTAACACGAAATGGTTTACGTGTAAAATGCGGCCCGTCTATACTGTTTTTAAAAGGAAATTACACCAAAATTAATTCTCGGGAAGGTACTGTAACACAGCAGGAAGACAAAATATCCTTGTCACCTTCATTATCATCTCAAGTTGTGTTCATTTACCTTACCCTGTTACGGATCCAATCCCGTGAACGGGATCAATTTTTACAAAATCCGGTGAAATGCAGAGCGCCAAATTCAAATTACAAAAATACTAATTTCAAGCATTAATGAAAATACAAATTCTGCACACCCTTCAAAAGCTTAGACTCTTGTTAATCTAACAGCGTTGTCAGATTTCAAAAAGGCTTCACGGCGAAAGCAGAACATTTGATTGTCTGAGGACAGCGCCCCCACTCAAAAACTCAATTAGCATAATAACATGACCAGCAGAGGTGTCACAAAACTCAAAAATAGCATAAAATAAATCACTTACCTTTGATGATCTTCCTCTGAGGGCATACCCAAGCGTCCAGGTTACACAGTAAAAGGTCCTTTTGTTCGATAAAGTTCCTCTTTATATCCATATAGCTCCGTTTGGTTTGCGCGTTTTGTTCAGTAATCCACCTGCCCAAAGGCTTTCATCCATGCAGACAAACGATATCCCAAAGGTACCCGTAAAGTCTGTCGAAAAAAAGTCAAACAGCATTTGTAATCAATACTCAGATACCCTAAAAGGAATATAAACTATAATATTTCAGACGGAATATAACCTGCTGAATAAAAGAGAAAAAGAACTGAGCCCGCATTCCCTGTTACGCACAAAATCCAAAACAGTACACTTGATATGGACTCAGGAACATGTGGTCTTACTCTCTTGATTTTCATGATTGAAGCTTCAAACCTTTTTCTAAAGACTGTTGACATCTATTGGAAGCCATAGGAACTGCAATCTGGGGGTTAATCTATTAGGCTTTGAATAGCTGGCCTATTGAAAACAGTGTGACATGACTGATTCAGACATCCCGGATGGATTTTGCTCGGGTTTTTGCCTGCCATATCAGTTCTGCTATACTCACAGACATAATTTTAACAGTTTTAGAAACTTCAGAGCTACTAATTATATGCATATCCTAGCTTCTGGGCCTGAGGAACAGGCAGTTTACTTTGGGCACGTTTTTCATCCGAACTTCAAAATACTGCCCCCTCAGATACCCTGAAATGAATATAAACTATAACATTTCAGACGGAATAAAACCTGCTGAATAGAAGAGAAAAAGAACTGAGTGCTCTTTCCCTGTTACGTGCAAAATCCAAAACAGTACACTTGACGTGAACTCAGGAACAAGTGGTCTTACTCCCTTGATTTTCCAGATTGAAGCTTCAAACCTTTTTCGAAAGACTGTTGACATCTAGTGGAAGCCATAGGAACTGCAATCTGGGGGTTAACTTCTCAGGGATCACTGGGGCGCTAGCGGGCTGCTCCCGAAATGTAAGGCGCCAAATTCTAAATCCAAAAGTTGAATTATTAAACATCCACCAATATACAAGTGTTTCATACTCATCAAAAGCTCTGTTTCGTGGCAATATCACAGCGTTGTCAGATTTCAAAAAGGCTTTACGGCGAAAGCAGCACATTTGATTGTTTGAGAGTAGCACCTCACATATTTTTCCCATAGCCATGAATCGATTAGCCATTATGGCACACACATAACACATTTCACAGCGAAAACAAATCAGTTACCTGTTGAAGAACTTCTGCTGAGGTCATCCTAAGTGTCCAACGAATACAATCCATGGTTCTTTTGTTAGAAAAGTAATGTATTTTATCCATAAATCCTCCATTTGGTTTGCGCGCGTTATAATCAGAAACGACAGCTTCCACTACTCCATTGAAACGTGACGCGAACTCGTTCATCTTATACCTATAAACTTGTCCAAGAACAATCAAACATAGTTTTAAATGTATCCTTAGGAACACTTTTACGTATATTTACTATTATAAATCAACCGGAATATAAACTGATCGATAAAGACGGTAAAAAAGACACTGCGTGACTTCTGTTTACATGAAAGAGTGACTTCCTTGTTTGCTCTTCTTCTCTGGTCTAATTCATCCAAAATGAAAAAAAATACACTGTCTCGAGACTGTTGACATCTAAAGGAAGCGATGGGTAATGCATTCATATGCCCTTATATGGTCATTTTCATGAGGCAGGGGTGCCCAAATGAGCAATGTGTCAAAATCACTTTTTCCAGGACAGAAGTTCCTCGGGGTTTCACCTGCTATATGCGTTCTGTTTTACTCACAGACAAATAGTTAACAGTTTTGGAAAATTCAGAGTGTTTCCTATCCAATGGTACCAAATATCTGCATATCCTATTTTCTGGGCCTGAATGGAAGGCATTTTACTTTGGGCACGCCAGGCTCTCCAAAACCGACCCCTCAGCTGCCACTCCCTAACAAGTTAAACTATGAGGCTTTGAATACCTGGCCTATTGAAAACAGTGTGACATGACTGATTCAGACATCCCGGATGGATTTTGCTCGTGTTTTTGCCTGCCATATCAGTTCCGTTATACTCACAGACATTATTTTAACAGTTTTAGAAAACAACAGAGTGTTTTCTATCCAAAGCTACTAATTATTTGCATATCCTAGCTTCTGGGCCTGAGTAACAGGCAGTTTACTTTGGGAACGTTTTTCATCTGAAGTTCAAAATACTGCCCCCTAGCCCTAAGAAGTTAAATCACTTGTTGGTTCCCGGTGATTTGGGGGGGACAAACAGGGAAACTATCTCTCTTTCTCTCGCTTAATAACATGGATCTGAAATTCAGTGTCGCACACAGTTGTTTCCCTTTGTAGACCTTTTTCCCTTTCATCTTATTTATTTTGAGAGAGGCTCAAATTCCGGCGAGGTGCACCTAGGAACCTCTGTGCATTTCTAAATGGCCAATTTTATAGCCACGATCCCCATTCTGAATGACAATTAGCTAGTGCTAGTCAGAGGAGAACAATGAACAGGTCGTTGATATGCAGAGAGGCAGGCAAAATAATGGACTTTAAAAATTGACAAATTAATTTATTAATATTGTCCCAGTCACATGGAACTTTGCCTAATGTGGAGATTTATTCTAAAGGTCAAACCTGAAATGTCAACAGAACGACTGTAAATCAGATACACATTTATACCCCGCCATATTGTAAAGCATCATGGATCACTCCCTCACTGAAAAGAGAGGTTAGGAGATTAAGATTTAGATTTTAGGTTCTTACAGGGTTTTTTGAGGACACTTACATTGGGTGAAAGGGTTTAACATAGAAAAAATGGGCTCTCCTGATCTACAGTGACAGACACAGAACCCTTTATGGTTTTAGGTAGTGACCTTTTTCTAGGAGTGAAGCACAGAGAAGAGCCTCCATATGAGGAAAGAAAGAATACACATAAAACAGGGATTGTGGATGTGTGTAAAACATTGTGCATTCATCGGTTAGCTTTTATGATATGTATGATGTATCACGTGGCTGGCGAATCACATGATTGACAGAGGGAATCTGCCTCGGAGCTGCTTCTGTAAGCAAGCTTCGTTGGACCCAGAGGTTTAGGGGGAAATAGAGGATGGAAGCTCATACTGTATACTAGTAAATCCATAGGAAGAGCCTAAGGCAAAGAACGGTTAGCTCCAACACTATCAGGCTGGGTGAACATGAAGCAATGCCAGAGGCATATCTGAATGCTGTAAATCAAAGATTCCTATATTATACAAACTGAAACACACATTAAGTCTATGGGCTACACTGTAACACACACACACAGACAGATGGAAGACATATCCAATCTGGTGGAAAGTTGAACTGGAAATATTCTTATTCAGTATAAACTGTGGTGAGTGACAAAAAGTGAAGGAGGACACAAATATCTATGACTATGGCTGCCGTTTTATGGGCTCCTAACCAACTATGCTATTTTGTGTTTTTTTTTCACATTATTTGTAACTTATTTTGTTAACAATGTTGCTGCTATTGCCTCTTATGGCCAAAAACAGATTCTGTATAGCAGAACAGCGATTACTCACCTCGAACTGGACAAAAAAATGTTTATTTAATGAGTCTGATGCGAAAGATATACTGTTTCTCCGAGACCGGCCCAATCCCTGTCGTTTGGGGTGCCTTGTGAGAATTTGTTGGTGAGTGGGTAACCCGCCTCTACCATCGGTTCTATTGGCCAACGTGCAATCACTGGAGAATAAACTGGATGATCTCCGTTCGAGACTATCCTACCAACGGGACATAAAAAATATCTTATGTTTCACCGAGTCATGGCTAAACGATGACACAGATAATAAACCGATGCACGCATAATATTCTGTGCATCGGCAGAACAGAACAGCTACGTCCGGTAAGATGAGGGGTGGGGTGTGTGTATTTGTCAATAACAGCTGGTGTGCAATGTCTAATATTAAGTCTCGAGGTATTGCTCGGCTGTCTACCAAGAGAGTTTCCATTCATATTTTTCATAGTCGTCTATTTACCACCACAAACCGATGTTGGCACTAAGACTGCACTCAGGGAGCTGTAAAAGGCCATAAGCTAGCGCCCCACTCCCGACACTACCAGGTGAAATGCAAGGCGCCAAATTCAAAATCCAAAAGTTGAATTATTAAACATGCATCAATATACAAGTGTTTCATAGTCATCAAAAGCTCTGCTTCTTGGCAATATCACAGCGTTGTCAGATTTCAAAAAGGCTTTACGGCGAAAGCACCACATTTGATTGTTTGAGGGTAGCACCTAACATATT
This sequence comes from Brachymystax lenok tsinlingensis, assembly GCA_030435695.1. Classification (NCBI taxonomy): domain Eukaryota; kingdom Metazoa; phylum Chordata; class Actinopteri; order Salmoniformes; family Salmonidae; genus Brachymystax; species Brachymystax lenok. Next base: position 31,861,370 of record CM059811.1, on the reverse strand, counting down.
TTTTCCATTACCATAATTTCATAAGCCTCCATGGTTCACAGAAAACACATTTCACAGCGAAAACAAATCAATTAACTGTTGAAGAACTTCTGCTGAGGGCTTCCCAAGTGTCCAACGAAGACAATCCATGGTTCTTTTGTTAGAAAAAGTAATGTATTATATCCATAAATCTCCGTTTGGTTGGCGCGTTAGAATGAGAACATACAGCCTTCAATCGTCCATTGAAAAGTGAAGAGAACTCGTTCAACTTATACCTATAAACTTGTCCAAGAACAATCAAACATCATTTTAAATGTATCCTTAGGAACACTTCTCTGTATAAATAGCATAATATTTCAACCGGAATATAAACTGGGCGATAAGAAAGGAAAAAAACAAAGGACGCGCCTGGCGGGAGCGCGCGTCTTCTTGTAAAGGACATCTGTGGGGGCACTTCCTTATTCCTCTTCTTCTCTGCTCTAAAGCATCTAAAAAATTTTTTAACACTTTCTTGAGACTGTTGACATCCAGAGGAAGCGATAGGTACTGCATTCATATGCCCTTATATGGGCATTTTCATAAGGGAGAGGTTTCCAATGAGGCACTCTGTCAAAACCACTTTTTCCAGGACAGAAATTCCTCGGGGTTTCACCTGCCATATCTGTTCTGTTTTACTCATAGACAAAACACTTTTAGAAAATTCAGAGTGTTTCCTATCCAATGGTACTAAATATGTGCATATCCTATTTTCTGGGCCTGAATGGGAGGCATTTTACTTTGGGCACGCCAGGGTCTCCAAAACGGTCACTTCGTGCGCTGCTCCCAATGAAGTTAATGCAGGCAAACCTAAATAAGTTTTACGTCATTTCATGTCACGTGCAACCAGAGAAAAAAACTACTCTAAACCACTTTCACTCCACACAGAGACGAGTACAAAGCACTTTCTCGCCCTCCCTTTGGCAAATCTGACCATAATTCTATCCTCCTTATTCCTAATACAAGCAAAAACTAAAGCAGTGAATCACTCAATAAGGAAGTGGTCAGTGTTGTTTTGCTAGCACAGGCTGGAATATGTTCCGGGATTCATCCAATGGCATTGAGGAGTATACCTACTCAGTCACCGGCTTCATCAATAAGTTAATCAACGACGTTGTCCCCACAGTGACCGTATGTACATATCCTAACCAGAAGCCATGGATTACAGGCAACATCCGCACCGAGCTAAAGGCTAGAACTGCCGCTTTCAAGGAGCAGGACACTAATTTGGACACATAAGAAATCTTGCTATGCCCCCAGATGAACCATCAAGGAGGCAAATTGTTGAATCCTTCTACACTGGCTCTGACACTCACCGGATGTGGCAGGGCTTGCAAACTATTACGGACTACAAAGGGAAACCCAGCTGGGAGCTGCCCAGTAATGCGAGCCCACGAGACGGGCTAAATGCCCTTTATGCTCACTTTGAGGCAAGCAACACTGAAGCATGCACGAGAGCACCAGCTGGTCCGGACAACTGTGTGATCATGCTCTCCGTAGCCAATGTGACCAAGACCTTTAAACAGGTCAACATTCACAAGGCCGCGGGGCCAGACAGATAACCAGGATTTGTACTTAGAGCATGTGCGGACCAACTGGCAAGTGTCTTCACTGACATTTTCAACCTCTCCCTGACCACTCAAAAGTTTGAACACACCTACTCATTCCACGTTTTTTCTTCATTTATACTATTTTCTACATTGCAGAATGAAAGTGAATACATCAAAACTATGAAATAACACATATGGATTCATGTAGTAACCAAAAAAGTGTTATACAAATAAAAACATATTTTATATTTGAGATTCTTCAAAGTAGCCACCCTTTGCCTTGATGACAGCTTTGCACACTCTCTGCATCTGACCGTAAGGCGCTACAAAGAGTAGTGCGTACGGCCCAGTACATCACTGGGGTCAAGCTTCCTGCCATCCAGGACCTACAGTATATACTAGGTGGTGTCAGAGGAAGTTCCCCAAAAATCGCTGTGTATTATCTATGCACAGTCACTTTACCCCTACCTACATGTACAAATTACCTCGACTAACCTGTACCCCCGCACATTGACTCGTTACCGGTACCCCCTGTATATAGCCTCGTTACTGTTATTTTATTGTTATTGTGTTACTTATTGTGTTACTTTTCTTTTTACTTTAGTTTATTTAGTAAATATTTTCTTAGCTCTATTTCTTGAACTGCATGGTAGGTTAAGCGTTTGTTAGTAAACATTTCACGCTATGGTCTATACCTGTTGTATTCGGTGCATGTGACAAACAAAATTTGATATGGTTTGATAGAGACAGATAGTGTGAGTGTTGGCAAAACAGAGGCAGATACACAGGGAGCAAGAGAGAGTGAGAGAGAGAGGGAGGAGAGAGTCTAAACACAACCTTAGGGCTAATGGACTGTATCTTTCCATTTTAATTTGCTTTCCTAATTATCCTTTTACTGCCTCCTCCACCCCCACAGACCCCCCCTATCCCCCTTTCTCTCCCCCATCTGCCCTCACCAAATATAGGCCTTCATCATTCTGAGCACCACCGCCCAATTCCCAAACAAATTCAGTTTGATGGTTTGGGGAGGAAACATTGAACCGCAGCGAGAGATGCCACTAATAAACAAGAAAAAACGTCCAGTTTATTACAAAATGACCTAAAAACCCAAAACCATTTATTTAACTCCAGTTCGTAGAGCATGGTGCTTGCAATGCCAGGATTGTCAGAAGAAAAAGAGAGAGTGAGTGAGAGGGAAAGAGAGAGATACAGCAAACATGTGACACTGGTTATCAGGCTGAGGAGGATGGGGTAAGTATGTAAGAGGCAGCTGTGAACACCTGTTAAAGGAAATGTGAGTCATCTTCTACCAATCTCCTTTGGATATCATTACAGGCACAATTGTCTTCTGAGTGACAGACACACACACACACACGGACCTCTCAAAATCAAGACTGTATTTCCACATTATCTGTGTGTCTGTATGAATGTGTGTAAGCCAAGGATGGGCATGGGTAATCAAATATCCAGATATCCAATGAATGTTAGTATTTGATTACTTGATTGAGCGTTCATTTGGATGAATATTTTTTTTAAGCCTATTTATAATAGAAATGAATAGGCAGCCTGGAGAAGAAGGTCATGTACAAAAAAAACTGCAAATCCGGGATGGATTTTCCTCGAGCTTACGCCTGCTATATCAGTTCTGTTATAATCACAGACATTATTTTAACACTTTTCACACTTTATTGGATAGGAAACACTCTGCAGTTTCTAAAAGTGTTAACATAATGTCTGTGAGTATAACAGAACGGATATAGCAGGCAAAAAACCGAGGAATTTCTGTCCTGGAAAAAGTGTTTTTGACACATTGCCTCATTTTGAACCCCTCCCTATTGAAAACAGCAATTTCTGGGAGTAAGATTGCATTTCCTATTGCTTCCACTGGATGTCAACAGTCTCTAGACAGTGTTTGGTGATGTTATAGTTGCTCTGGATGGTAATAGAAGAAGAATTTCGAACTGGTCATCGGATGTAAACAGAAGAGGATGCACGTTCAGGGGCTCGCGCGCGCTGTGGTTTTTTCCTTTCCTATCGTCCAGTTTATAATCCGGTTGAAATATTATAGTAAATATACATAAAAGTGTTCCTAAGGATACATTATCAATGATTGTTCTTGGACAAGTGTATAGGTATAGGTTGAACGCGTTCTCTTCACAGTTCAATGGGAGAGTGGACGCTGTATTTTATGATCATAACGCGCCAACCAAACAGAGATTTATGGATGTAATAAATGACTTTTTTTTAACAAAAGAACCATTGGATGTCTTCGTTGGACACTTGGGAAGCCCTCAGCAGAAGTTCTTCAAAAGGTAAGGGATTTGTTTTCGCTGTGAAATGTGTTTTGTGTGAACCGCGATGGTTTATGAATTTTGCTAATGAAAAATATTGGAGGTTCTACCCTCAAACAATCAAATGTTGTGCTTTCGCCGTAAAGCCTTTTTGAAATCTGACAACGCTGTGATATTGCTTTTGATGACTATGCAACACTTGTATATTGATGAATGTTTAATAATTCAACTTTTGGATTTTGAATTTGGCGCCTTGCATTTCACCGGGTAGTGTCGTAAGTAGTTAACAATGAAAAGTTTTTGATCAAAATGTAATTATCCTTATAAAATGTTTACCTAAAAGGATACACCATGATATTTGACATTTTGTATTTAATAAAACAATCAACTTTTGAATGTAGTTTTTATAATGGTGCATTGAGCTACTGCTCCTCATTTAGCCTTCCAGGCTGCCCTGATGTTGATATGCTCTTTTCCCCACTTCAAATATCAATTACAGGCACTCACCTAACAGAGTTTCCACAAGACCTGACACAGATCAATGCAAAATACTCATCAGAAAATCTTTGGGTAACAGAATCAGTTCTATCATGATGAAAATCGGACTTTCGCTGTTGCTGTTGGCCAAACTTCCAGAGAAAGCAAGCAGCCTGTCCACTGTTTACCTGTGCATTGGCGTCATTCTGATTGGTCGAGAGAGTCAAGAGCAATTATGAGTTATATAAAAATGCCATGATATTATTAGATGAGAATGCTAATTTCCATCCCAAGTGTGTATGTGCATCTGTGTGTTTCTGTATTAGGGGTGTGGACGTTTAAACATGAAAATGTTTAACACTTTCACACGTACCATCACATGGGTGTGATCGTTCTACAGTGGTCATGAAGCGTATGATCACACCTGTTTGATTAGAACGCTTATTTAGAATGATTATTCGGAACGGGCAGTTTCGAATTATGCAACAATTAACATTTGAGCTGGCCACACTTTTTTAAGAAACTATTTACACAAACACACACAAACACAGTCCTTGCAAATTTATGTCCAGAATATGAGCAGGTTATTTTTGGATGCAATGTTCAGATATTCACAGAAGTATCTATAGCATAACACAATCATCCTAACAAGAAAAATGTAGGCTACATTTGCCCTAGCGTTAACTGAGGAAAGATTGAGGCATCACAAGCGGTCATATTTGTATATTTGTCTACTGCAGCACATTCTATGGCACATTATTTAATTGTCAGACATTGTTATCATTAACCTTTTAACACGTACCAACACACGGGTGTGATCATTCTACAGTGGTCCCTGTAGCGTACGATCAAACCGGTGTGATTAGAGCGCTTATTTAGAACTCTTATTTAGAACGGCCAGTTTTGATTGACGCAACAATCAGCATTTGAGCTAGCCACACTGTTTTTTCCAAAACATTTTGCACAAACACAGTCCTTACAAAGTTATGTCCAGAATGTGAGCAGGTTATTTTTGGATGCAATGTTCAGATATTCACAGAAGTATCTATAGCATAACACAATCATCCAAACCGAAAAAATGTAGGCTACATTTGTCCTAGCACTAACTGAGGAAAGATTGACAAGCAGTCAAATTTTCTAACTCTCGGCTAACATAAGCTACAATATGAATTAGCTAATAGCAATTACTATGTATAATAAATCACATCACGGGTGAGCTCACCATTGATCTAAATAATTGAGTAAAACACTTTCTAGAAACGAAAGTAATCCGACAATGATTCGTTTCAGCGCACAGCCATGCTTTTTTTCCTCAGAAACCAAAGATATTAAGAGAAGACAAGATGAGTTTGGTCTGTTTATAGTATGCATGTTGAAGTTGTGTGTCGTCTACTATCGTTCACATCCACCATTCATTTCCGGAAGTCCTCAAAAAATGACTGAACCCTTACTCACCTAATTTTGTTATAACATCTTTGGTCAAACAGACGATTACGTGAAACCCAGAATGCATTGTATGTAAACAAACATGGCTACACAAATGGAATTAGCTTAGCTCATCATAATCAGTACAACCTTCAAAAAAGTATTTTACATACATACTATGTGCCCATTACAATCTATGCAAGCATCGGAATGCATGATTTGTCACCTGTAGTTGAAAACATGTTAATAAAACAGTAAATATATAAATAATTGCCACACAAAACATTTTCTGATAGTAATTTATTGATACAAGTGACGCGTGCCAGCAGTCAACCACATAACCTCTCACTCCCACTCTGAGCCATTCAGTGTTGTTGTTTATGTATGTAGTGTGGCGTACAGCAGGTCAGCCACCAGGGAGAGACTCGTCGAGGCCTGGTCACAGACGGAGTATACATCACGTGGCGATGGCTCCATCAGCTGTACATGCCAGGTCTCAATGGGCTCTCCAGCCAGGACTAATTGGGGCTGATTGAGAGTTTGTGAGTAATCAAGGGCTGATTGCTCACCAGCTCTGCAAATCCCATAAAGCTGCCAGAAGGGCAGCACACAGGGAGACTGGGGGAAGAGAGGACTCCTGTATAGCTGGAGGGACGGTGACAGAAGTAAGAGGAATGAGTTCAGTTTTTGATCCCCACAGGATACAGCAAGACCCGGAGCCCAGAAGACAGTAACCCGGAGAGGGTCTCATGGGGGAGACCTTTTTCTTTTTGAAATTATTATTTTTAATAAACACTTTTTAAACTGAGCTAATCCTACTTTGTCCGTGTGTGATCTGTGTAAACGTCTTGACCCAGCCCCCTGGTCTGCCACAGTAGCTAGTGAGCTAAGCTGCAGAATTAGCAATGTCTTTTAAAAGGAGACAACTCACAAATGTGGAAATTCTGGAGATTTTAAAAAATTCTGACAATGAGTCTGAGTGTGAAAGTCAGGAATCAAATTATGACAGTGAGGAGCTTCCCCCCAACCTTGTAGCCATTGAGAACCCTGGATCTGAGGACCCCTTGTCCGCTGATGAGGTCCCAGTTCCCTTTGAAGATGCTGATGGGGATGGAGGCAGACCGACAGTGGATGAAGTACAGGAGTTCTGTGGTAGCTGGAAGGCCGCCAGCCATTTCACCCCTCCTGGCCCTGCTGTTTGCTTTGATGAGTCCCAGTCTGGAGTGCAACACCCCTTGCCATTTCCAACTGGGGCAGAGTGCTTCAAGTTGTTTCTGACAGAGGAGCTGGTGGGAGACATAGTAGAGGAGACTAATCGCTATGCCTTGGAGCTACAGGAGAAGAGAGAGCCAGGAGGGAGGGGGAAACTCGCTAAATGGGTGACAACCACAATTAGTGAAATGTATACCTTCCTGGTGACAGTCCTTCTCATGGGGATAGTAAAGAAGAACTCCCTAAGAGAATACTGAAGATCCTATGTTTGCAACTCTATTCTTTGCCACCCTCTTTTCCCAAGACCGCTTCCTAGTTCTGCTGCGATGCCTGCATTTCGTCAACAATGCTACTGCCATCCTAAGTGACCCATTATACAAAATAAGAAATGTTCTTATCAGCCTGACATCAGCATTTGGTTGGGTCTTTGTGTCATACAAGGACCTATGCATTGATGAGTCCCTGATGTTATGGAAAGGTAGGCTGGCTTTCGGTAGGTTCCGTCAAAGGTAGGTTCCGTCAATATATTCCCTACAAAAGGCACAGGTTTGGGGTCAAGTTCTTTGTCATGTGCAACGTGAAGACAGGATTTGTCCAGTACATTATAGTTTACACAGGGTCCACCATTGACATACAACATTATTATTATTTTTTTTTTATTTCACCTTTATTTAACCAGGTAGGCAAGTTGAGAACAAGTTCTCATTTACAACTGCGACCTGGCCAAGATAAAGCAAAGCAGTTTGACACATACAACAACACAGAGTTACACATGGAGTAAAACAAACATACAGTCAATAATTCAGTAGAAAAAAAATGAATCTATACACAAAGAGTGCAAATGAGGTAGGATAAAGAAGGTAAGACAATAAATAGGCTATGGTGGCAAAGTAATTACAATATAGTAATTTAACACTGGAATGGTAAATGTGCAGTAGATGAATGTGCAATGTAGAAAAGAAACTGGGGTGCAAAGGAACAAGATAAATAAATAAATACGGTAGGGGATGAGGTAGTTGGTTGGGCTATTTACAGATGGGCTATAAACAGGTACAGTGGTCTGTGAGCTGCTCTGACAGCTGGTGCTTAAATCTGGTGAGGGAGATAAGTGTCTCCAGTTTCAGGGATTTTTGTAGTTCATTCCAGTCATTGGCAGCAGGGAGCTGGAAGGAGAGTCGGCCAAAGGAGGAATTAGCTTTGGGGGTGACCAGTGAGATATACCTGCTAGAGCGCGTGCTACAGGTTGGTGCTGCTAAGGTGACCAGCGAGCTGAGATAAGGCGGGACTTTACCTAGCAGGGACTTGTAGATGACCTGGAGCCAGTGGATATGGGGACGAGTGTAACGCGAAGGCCAGCCTACGAGAGCGTACAGGTCGCAGTGGTGGGTGGTATATGGGGCTTTGGTAACAAAACGGATGGCACTGTGATAGACTGCATCCAATTTGTTGAGTAGAGTATTGGAGGCTATTTTGTAAATGACATCACCGAAGTCGAGGATCGGTAGGATGGTCAGTTTTACGAGGGTATGTTTGGCAGCATGAGTGAAGGAAGCTTTGTTGCGAAATAGGAAGCCAATTCTAGATTTAATTTTAGATTGGAGATGTTTGATGTGAGTCTGGAAGGAGAGTTTACAGTCTAACCAGACACCTAGGTATTTGTAGTTGTCCACATAATCTAAGACAGAACCGTCCAGAGTAGTGATGCTGGACGGGGGGACAGGTGCGGGCAGCGATCGGTTGAAGAGCATGCATTTAGTTTTACTTGCTTTTAAGAGCAGTTGTAGAACACGGAAGGAGAGTTGTATGGCATTAAAGCTTGTCTGGAGGGTAGTTAACACAGTGTCCAAAGAGGGGGCAGAAGTATACAGAATGGTGTCGTCTGCGTACAGGTGAATCAGAGACTCCCCTGCAGCAAGAGCGACATCATTGATGTAAACAGAGAAGAGAGTCGGCCCAAGAATTTAACCCTGTGGCACCCCCATAGAGACTGCCAAAGGCCCGGACAACAGGCCCTCTGATTTGACACACTGAACTCTATCAGAGAAGTAATTGGTGAACCATGCGAGGCAGTCATTTGAGAAACCAAGGCTGTCGAGTCTGCCGATAAGGATGTGATGATTGACAGAGTCGAAAGCCTTGGCCAGATCAATGAAAATGGCTGCACAATAATGTCTCTTATCGATGGCGGTTATGATGTCATTTAAGACCTTGAGCGTGGCTGAGATGCACCCATGACCAGCCCTGAAACCAGATTGCATAGCAGAGAAGGGGCATGCTTATTTAAGATGGTGAGGAAGGCACTTTTAAAGAACAACCAGGCATCCTCTACTGACGGGATGAGGTCAATTAGGTCGATTAGAAAGGCCTGCTCGCTGAAGTGTTTTAGGGGAACGTTTAACAGTAATGAGGGGAGATCGTTTGACTGCAAACCTATTACGGATGCAGGCAATGAGGAAGTGATCGCTGAGATCTTGGTTGAAAACAGCAGAGGTGTATTTGGAGGGCAAGTTAGTTAGGATGACATCTATGAGGGTGCCCGTGTTTACGGCTTTGGGATTGTACCTAGTAGGTTCAATTATGATTTGTGTGAGGTTTAGGGCATCAAGCTTAGATTGTAGGATGGCCGGGGGTGTTAAGCATGTCCCAGTTTAGGTCACCTAGCAGCACGAACTCTGAAGATAGATGGGGGGCAATCAGTTCACATATGGTGTCCAGAGCACAGCTAAGGGCAGAGGGGGGTCTATAGCAAGCGACAACAGTGAGAGACTTGTTTCTAGAAAGGCAGATTTTTTTAAGTAAAAATTCAAATTGTTTGGGTACAGACCTGGAAAGTAAGACAGAACTCTGCAGGCTATCTCTGCAGTAGATAGCAACACCGCCCCCTTTGGCCGTTCTATCTTGTCTGAAGATGTTATAGTTAGGGATGGAAATTTCAGTGTTATTGGTGGTCTTCCTAAGCCAGGATTGAGACACTGCTAGGACATCCGGGTTGGCAGAGTGTGCTAGGGCAGTGAATAAAACAAACTTAGAGAGGAGGCTTCTAATGTTGACATGCATGAAACCAAGGCTTTTACGGTTGCAGAAGTCAACAAATGAGAGCACCTGGGGAATAGGAGTGGAGCTAGGCACTGCAGGGCCAGGATTAACCTCTATATCACCAGAGGAACAGAGGAGGAGTAGGATAAGGGTACGGCTAAAAGCTATAATGATTATGAGGGGTTTGGGGTATCCGGGTCCGTGGTGATGACCATGCTGGCTCCTTATCTCGGCAAGGGACACACTTTGTATGTGGACAATTGGTACAGCAGTCCCACACTCTTCCAGCATCTGCTCTCCAACAGCACAGGTGCTTGTGGCACAGTCCGGTTGAACAGGAAGGGGATGCCGGCATTCGGATGCAGGAAGATGCAGAGAGGGGAGGTGGAGTTCAAGGTGAACAGTTAACAGCTGGCAGTAAAGTGTCAGGACAAACAAGACGTCCATGTCCTCTCCACTGTCCATACAGCAACCATGTCGGCCACAGGGAAAGTGGACCACCTGACGGGAGAGAGGAAAATCAATCCAGACTCTGTGCTTGACTATAACCTCAAAATACTGCCAGCTGTGACCTGCCATAAGGCAGACATGATAAACAGCTTTGTGGAATGCACTCGGAGAACGACCAAGCTGTATACGAAGATATTTTTCTATCTGATCGACACTTCTGCCCTCAACTTCTGCCCTCAATAGTTCACCGCCAACTAACAGGTGAGATGATTACTGAATAAGGTATTTTTGTAATTGGATGTACAGTTCACATACAAATCCATTATGCAATTATAGTGACAATATCTCACCCACCTACAAACTGCCTCATCATCCATTACCTTTCCTCATCCTCCCCACTCCCTCATAGGTAAAGTAATTACCTACCAAAAGTATAGAGAAAACCTCATGAGAGAGCTGCTGGAGGAGCGCCACACCCCTCGGCGCCCGTCCAAATCGGGTCGCCCTGCTATGGACAATCCTCTACACCTCACTGCATGGCATTTTCCCTGCAAAGTCCCTCAAACTGCTGCTCAAGGTAGTCACACAAGGAGGCATTGCCCAGAAGCAGAGTTTTTGATGACTACGAAGCACTTGTATATTGATGCATGTTTAATAATTCAACTTTTGGATTTTGAATTTGGCGCCTTGCATTTCACCTGGTAGTGTTGGGAGTGGCGCCCCACCGCTCCCTAAGAAGTTAAAGGGAGTGCTCCTAATCTCAGCTTGCTACCTGTATAAAAGACACCTGTCCACAGAAGCAATCAATCAATCAGATTCCAAACTCTCCACCACTCGTCCATTGAAACGTGAAGAGAACTCTTTCAACTTATACCTATAAACTTGTCCAAGAACAATCAAACATAATTGTAAATGTATCCTTAGCAGTGGCTAGCTGACTACTAGCTAGTAGCTAGTTAGCTGGCTAGCTTCTGTTCCGGCTCAGAAGACGAATCAGCAGGGTTCCGTGTGGTAAACCAGGCCAATTGGCAGACTAGGTAGTGGCCAAAGAAATTGTCCGATGGGCCTCTTTGCTAGCATTCCGATGCGCTCTAGATAGCTAGATAGCTATCGGGCTGCGGTTAGCTAGTAGCCAGTTAGCTGGTAGCCAGTTAGCTTTTCATTCGGATCTTATTTATAAAATAGCAGATCCGTACCGCATTGGGTGAGGCGGGTTACAGGAGAGTATATGCAGTCCGTAGATGGAAAGTGATATTAAAATATATATGAAAAATATACACGAAAAACATGAAAAAAAAACAAGGAAAACGATGTATAGACGGGACAGGACAAAAACAAACATCCGACTGCTACACAATCTTGGAATGGTTAACCAAAAAGGGTTATCCTATGGGGACAGCCAAAGAACCCTTTTGTAACCCTTTTTTCTAAGACTGTAGTGTATTTTGCAAAACATGCAAAACAACAGAATGTTGAATGAAAGAGAAATATGTATTTCATACTGCCTAAATACCATCGGTGAAGGCCACAGTGCAACACTATAGCAACAAGAATCATGGTTGAAGTTCTTTTAGTCGGCTTTTCATATTTTCTTTCAGTTGCTAACCCCACACAAAGGGAAGAGGCTCCCCTCTCTCAAAAGCCTAGGTGTTAGGATTAGGAGGATAATTCACAGCCAGGCACTGTGTGTTAGTGTGGAAGAGAGTGGGTCTGCGTTCGCTAGCCTTAGTGAGCGAATGAGATGGGCAGGTTTATAGCATCATTGTCTTCTGTGTACGTTATCCCAATTGTTGAAAACGTCCAGGATCCCTCTAGCAATAAATCCTCCCAGTAATTTGGAGGTTGTTAAATGAGTGGGGGACATGGACAAACCACTTTGGATGTAGTGTAGCATTGAACGATGTCACACAGGTCTTCAGCGTGTTCTTTAGCACCCATAGTAAGATCAGAAATGTTTCTCTATTTCACATTATTATCTGGATCATAATGGGATACATAATCTTATGAATACATACAAGAATTATGGATTTATGCAAATATGGGAGGTTGCAAAAGTAATATACAAAATTGTATGGGATCAATAAATAGAACTGGAGTCAAGGTTCGTACTCCCACGGAAATCGAATTAGCACAATAACAAAATCACCATAAAAATATGTGAGTTTAACTTCTTGGGGATTGCTGGGGTGCTAGCGCCCCAATCCCGACACTACCAGGTGAAATGCAAGGCGTCAAATTCAAAATCCAAAAGTTGAATTATTAAACATCCACCAATATACAAGTGTTCCATACTCATCAAAAGCTCTGTTTCTTGGCAATATCACAGCGTTGTCAGATTTCAAAAAGGCTTTACGGCGAAAGCAGCACATTTGATTGTTTGAGGATAGCACCTCACATATTTTTGCCATTACCATAATTTCATAGTCCATCACGGCACACACATAACACATTTCACAGCGAAAACAAATTAATTACCTGTTGAAGAACTTTTGCTGAGGTCTTCCTAAGTGTCCAACGAAGACAATCCATGGTTCTTTTGTTAGAAAAGGTAATGTATTTTATCCATAAATCTCCATTTGGTTCGCGCATTATAATCAGAAATGACAGCTTCCACTCCTCCATTGAAACGTGACGCAAACTCGTTCATCTTATACCTATAAACTTGTCCAAGAACAATCAAACATAGTTTTAAATGTATCCTTAGGAAAACTTTTACGTATATTTACTATTATAAATCAACCGGAATATAAACTGATCGATAAAGACGGTAAAAAACACACAGCGCACCTTGTCGGGAGTGCGCGCTGGCTACTGTTGACATAAATGAGACACTTCCTGGTTTCCTCTTCTTCTCTGGTCTAATTCATCCAAAATGAAAATCCATACTGTCTCGAGACTGTTGACATCCAGAGGAAGCGATGGGTACTGCATTCATATGCCCTTATAAGGGCATTTTCATGAGGGAGGGGTTCCAAATGAGGCACTCTCTTCTGGGTTTCGCCTGCCATATCCGTTCTGTTTTACTCACAGACAAATGGTTAACAGTTTTGGAAAATTCTGAGTGTTTCCTATCCAATGGTATCAAATATGTGCATATCCTATTTTCTGGGCCTGAATGGGAGGCATTTTACTTTGGGCACGCCAGGCTCTCCAAAACGGTCACCTCATGCACCCATCCCCAAGAAGTTAAGTTGCACTTCCACATCTGCGGTGAAAGGTGACAGAGATAGAATGATGTTTGTCAGACCATGAGACATCCCGAAAATCGGTCTTCTGTGCAAAGTTGTAGACTGATAAAATTACCCATTGCATTTCTGTTCAAAATGTTGTATCAAGACTTCCCAAATGTGCCTAATTGGTTTATTAATAACTTTTCAAGTTCATTACTGTGCAATCTCCTCAAACAGTTGCATGGTATTATTTCACTGTAATAGCTACTGTAAATTGCACAGTGGAGATGAACAAGAATTTATGCTTCCTGCCCATATCAGATATGTCTATGTGCTTGGAAATTTTCTTGTTACTTAAAACGTCATGCTAATCACATTAGCTCACGTCAGCTCAACCACCCCGTAGAGGTTAATAGTTCCTAGCGGACTGGCACAACATATGGCGGCTTGTTGAGAGAGAGAAAGAAAATTATTGTTAATCTAACTGCACTGTCCATTTTACAGTAGCTCTCACAGTGAAAGAATACCATGCTATTGTTTGAGGAGAGTAATGAACATGAAAAGTTATTAATAAACCAATTAGGCACATTTGGCCAGTCTTGATACAACATTTTGAACAGATATGCAATTGTTCATTGGATCAGTCTAAAACGTTATACATACACTTCTGCCATCTAGTGGCCAAAGTCTAAATTGCGCCTGGGCTGGAATAATACATTATGGCCTTTCTCTTACATGTCAAAGATGATGGTACAAAAAAAAAAAAAAAACGCATGGATTTTTCTTTGAATTATCTTTTACCAGCTCTAATGTGTTATATTCTCCTACATTAATTTCACATTTCCACAAACTTCAAAGTGTTTCCTTTGAAATGGTAATCTGTAGAAACTATGAGAATAGAAAGGTTCAGGACATTTGTGAAACACCATATCACAGTTGAAAATACTGTATATGGCTAATAGAAATCAAAACTGGGTGTTGTTCAGAGATAGATGGGAGGGGTTGAGGGGAATTGAAGGGTGTGATTAAAAATAACAAATAAACAAGATCATTAATGTAAATGTTTACTGTGTCTGTAAAATGTACTGTATAAAGTATGTACAGTATAAGCTGGAAGTAGAAACCTTAGTATTGTTGTCCATTAGTTTGCTCCAATTATGGGAGGAATGATAGGGTTAGGGGAAAACAATAAAGAAGAAAAGTAAATAAAAAAATATATATTTACCCAAAAATATATGGGAGATTGTTAATTATGCAGACAATTACATTGATGGAAGCCACAATCTATCTGCAATATTAAAGCTGAAATATTCCCTTAATTATTTAGGTCACAAGGGTCACCACCTTTGTGAAGGGGGAGAACATGGGCTGCCTTTCAAACCTTGGGGATAGTACCAGATATAATTGTCAGGTATAAAATATGGGTTAATGATTCAGCAATAATGGGGGCAGAGCGCTGCAGCAAAAATGGATCAAGCATATCATCTCCAGTGGACATGTTGCTATGTGAACCCTAACCTCACATTACCATAGCAACAATGAAACAGAGGTTAAATTAGTTGTATGTACAATACATTTCGCACCATACACCATGTGACTCCCTTGGTTGTTAAATTGATTATACTCATCATGATGACTACTAAAGCATTCAAATGACTTCTCACACATTTAAAACCTCTTAAATGTTATGTCCCCTTCTTGCAAGCCTCCCCCTTTTTCCTCCAAACATAACAATGGTCATTATGGCCAAACAGTTCTATAATTGAATGGTTTTATCAAGGCATATCAAGATAATTCACTTATAAATCAACTTCTGTTATGCCAAATTGCTTCGCCATTGTTCTGTGTGACAGCCGCACTTTCCTGTTTCAATTTAGTTTTCCTCAGATGACTCTGGGGTATCGGGTTACATATCCACAGCCATTGGAGGCTCGGGAGTCCCGCCTTAACGCTCATTCACTGACATTTACTATACATTTGATTGAATACACGCATTTACTTCCACAATTTATCCTGATATGTCTTTCTGGCCTAACATTATGATGTCACTGATGGAATGTTTTTCCTGTATTCCTTCATCAGTCTGACACCTCAACTGTCTTAGAGAAGGATGACAAAGAGATGCAGAGAGCCAGGGATGTAGCTGCTAAATGAGATGCTTAGTGGTTAATTTAAGCCTTGTTTTTTTTATTCTAACACGGTCAGTCATCTTAATTCAGGAGGTGGAATGGAAAACTGACCTTGGATCATTAGCTCTGGGACTACTAAATCTCTGTCTGTATTCAATGTAAAGCATCTCTTTAATAATACTTCCTGTTGACCCGACCAAGTGACCTCTCACCTATGATCATGCTGTGCTCTCTGTGTCTGCCAGTTCAGATGTGGGAGGGATTCACTAAAACAGCTGATATAACCTAGAGAATTTAGGGAGAATGGGGAGAGTGGAGACTATGAAGTTAAGAACGACTCAAATACCAGTGGGTCGCTAGCGGGATCATCCCGACACTACTAGCGCAAACCTGTAGCGCCAGATTTAAAATCCGAAAATTGAATTATTAAACATCCAGCTATATACAAGTGTTCCATACTCATCAAAAGCTCTGTTTCTAGGCAATATCACAGCGTTGTCAGATTTCAAAAAGGCTTTACGGCGAAAGCAGCACATTCATTTGTTTGAGGGTAGCACCTCACATATTTTCCAATAGCCATGTATCGATTAGCAATCATGGCACACACATAACACATTTCACAGCGAAAACAAAGTAATTACCTGTTGAAGAACTTCTGCTGAGGTCTTCCTAAGTGTCCAACGAAGACAATCCATGGTTCTTTTGTTAGAAAAAGTAACGTCTTTTATCCATAAATCCTCCATTTGGTTCATGCGTTATAATCAGAAACGACAGCCTCCATTACTCCTTTGAAACTCGGCGCCGACTCGTTAAAATTATACCTATAAACTTGTCCAAAAACAATCAAACATAGTTTTAAATGTATCCTTAGGAACCCTTTTACGTATATGTACTATTATAAATCAGCCGGAATATAAACTGAACGCTAAAAACGATAAATAAGGCACAGCGCGCCTTCTCATGCACGCGCACTCTGAAGAGTTTTCATAACGTGGTCTCTCGTTCCATGCTGTTTATCAATGGCCGAAATTCCCCCAAGATGGAGTAAAACACCGTCTCGTGGTTGATGACATCATAAGGAAGCGACTATATATGGTCATTTTGGATAGGGAGGGGCTCAAAAATGAGCAATGTGTCAAAATGACTTTTTTCAGGACAGAGATTCCTCAGGGTTTTGCCTGCCAAATGCGTTCTGATTGACCCACAGACAAATGGTTAACAGTTTTGGAAAATTCAGAGTGTTTCCTATCCAATGGTACTAAATATATGCATATCCCATTTTCTGGGCCTAAATGGGAGGCATTTTACTTTGGGCACGCCAGGCTCTCCAAAACAGTCAGTTTTTCTGCTGGAGCCGGTGAAGTTATTAAGAGAGACTATTATTGTGTGTGTGGTCTCACCTTGTGTCCACACTAAGTGGCTACAGAGGACTTTATGCTGAAAAACAGACACATGAGGACCAACAATAGAAGATAATGTCAATAGAAGATACTGTATGTGACGCAGACACCTACCGGAGTGTCTCTGAAACATTTAAATATAGAGGACTATGTGTCTCACCACTTGGTTATTGCAAGGCTAACCCAGGGAAATCATGACTTGGCAGCAACAGATAGCAATCAGTCCAGTGAAAATGGCTGTGTTTATGTGGTGTAAATCTGAAAATTAGCAGCTGACATCTTAAGGGTTTTTTAATTAATGCATGTGAGAGAGGTTTCATGTACAACAAGACAGGCAGAGATGAAGAGAGAAAAATAACACATTACCTCTGGTTATGGACACTTTTGCCTGCAATAAAGCTTCCACGGCCTGTTCCTCGGGACAGTGAACATCTGGCAATATCTACATTTTTAACCCATTGATCAGCTCGCTCCCTTAAAGTAAAGACAATAGCTTATTTTTTGTACACCAGACTGGTATTGTGGTTGTTCATTAGGTGTTGGTAAATATGCAATGATACCTGCACCATCTACATGCTGCAAAGACTCCCTAACTCTTCCTGACAGACATATTGTGTTCTTTCATCCTTCTGTAAAAAAAAAGCTAACCGTTACACTGTCATGAAATATGATGAAACCAATAGGACACGGCCTGCTTATGCGTTGCCATGAAAGAAAGTTAGATTAATTCAACTGAAAATGGTGAGAACAGTTGTTCAGAGCTAAATGCTTTTAGTTAGCTTGAGAATAATAATTGCTTCTAAAAGCACGGTTTTCAATGTCTTCCAATAACGCAAGAACAGCAATGGTTACTTTTTTCTAATTTATAGAACATTGAATCCTGTTTTTAATTCAAAACACCTTGCGTCTGTCAATTAATTCCTCAGTCTTTTAATTGATAATTCCTAACAAAATGTTCAAAAAGCTAATGCAAAGTTCACCACAGGCTTGGACGCATATGCATCCCAAACTGCAATACCCCTACATAACCAGCAGGAAAAACACTTACGTCAAGTCTAGACTTTGGGTAGAGATAAGATAATTTCCACGTCAAAGTAAGGTTTTATAAATAACTACTTATACGTGGTTTTCTACGTAAGTCATACTTAAGATAAAAATTGATTGTAAGTCCATTTTATAAATGAGGCCCCTGGTGTCCAGCAATTCCACGTCTAGTCCTAGTGACTTATCTTTTACCCTTTTTTCACATTTTTCTCGCTTTAATGCTCCACGTAGTGGCACTTCTAGAGAACATTGGTCTACGTTTTGATCATCATTGAACTCTTTGTTACCCTTGTGCTCTGACACTTTGTAGCGATCAGGTTGATTGTAGTGGTAGTCATATTGATGGCTATGTACTTACAGTTATTTCGACCACGGTGGGTATTGGTATTGTGGTTTCGTGGTAGAAACCGTTGTTGTGCGTCATCTCTCAACTCTCTAATACCTGGTAATGCACCCTCTAACTGAATAAATGTTATGTTATTTTAATGGACAATTTTCCAATTGTTAAAAGACTGCGCAAATATATGCATACTTGATCTGCGCAAACATGAGTGAAGTGAGGTGGGCTCTCCTCGAAGAGAGAAGTTTATCCAGCTCAGTAAAGCCTCAAACATAAATTGTCCGCAATGCTGAATGTGAATTAATGAGGAGGCAGAATACACCTCAATTCAAACTGTTGTTAGAAAATACAATTTGTTAGAAAATAATTTGAAATTGACAAGTTGAAACATAGCCTATAGATAACTAGCAGGCAGCGCGTGTTAACCTGTTACGGATCCAATCCCGTGAACGGGTTCGATTTTGACAACATCCGATGAAATGCAAAACGCCAAATTCAAATTACAAAAATACTCATTTCAAAAATTCATGAAAGTACAAGTGCTGCACACCCTTCGAAAGCTTAGACTCTTGTTAATCTAACAGCATTGTCAGATTTCAAAAAGGCTTTACGGCGAAAGCAGAACATTTGATTGTCTGAGGAGAGCGCTCCGCTCAAACATTTAATTAGCATAATAACAGAACCAGCAGAGCTGTCACAAAACTCAAAAATAGCATAAAATAAATCGCTTACCTTTGATGATCTTCCTCTGATGGCATACCCAAGCGTCCAGGTAACACAATAAAAGGTCATTTTGTTCGATAAAGTTCCTCTTTATATCCATATAGATTCGTTTGGTTGGCGCGTTCTACCTGAGTGGGAGGCATTTTACTTTGGGTACGCCAGACTCTCCAAAACTGTCACCTATTCATGCTTGAGTAAATGTAAAGATACCTTAGCAGAAAATAACTCAAGTAAAAGTGAAAGTCACCCAGTAAAATACTATTTGAGTAAAAGTATTTGGCTTTAAATATACTTACGTATCAAAAGTAAAAGTATAAATCATTTCACACACTCAGAAATCACTTACAAAATAAGTGTGTGAATTTGACAATTTTTCTGTCCTGTTAAGCATTCAAAATGTACAGTGCCTTGCAAAAGTTTTCATCCCCCTTGGCATTTTTCCTATTTTGTTGCATTACAACCTGTAATTTAAATAGTTTTTTTTCAAGAAAGTACTTTGAACTTTAAGCTCATTGTTAATTACAGTGCATTCGGAAAGTATTCAGTCCCCTTGACTTTTTCCACATTATGTTACGATACAGCCTTATTCTAAAATTGTATTTTTCCCTCAATAAATCTACACACAATACACCATAATAAAGCAAAAACAGGTTTTTATAAATGTACAAATAAAACAATATTATCACATTTACATAAGTATTCAGACCCTTTACTCAGCACTCTGTTGAAACACCTTTCTTCTTGGGTATGACGCAACAAGCATTGCACACCTGTATTTGGAGAGTTTCTCCCATCCTCTCAAGCTCTGTCAGGTTGGATGGGGAGCGTCGCTGCACAGCTATTTTCAGGTCTTTCCAAATATGTTTGATCGGGTTCAAGTACAGGGCTCTGGTTGGGCCACTCTTGGACATTGAAACTTGTCCCAAAGCCACTCCTGCATTGTCTTGGCTGTGTGCTTAGGGTCATTGTCCTGTTGGAAGGTGAAACTTCACCCTAGTCTGAGGTCCTGAGCGCTCTGGAGCAGGTTTTATCAAGGATATCTCTGTACTTCATTTTTACCTCAATCCTGACCAGTCTCCCAGTCCTTGACGCTGAAAAACATCCCCACAGCATGATTCTGCCACCGCCATGCTTCACCATAGGGATGGTTCCAGGTTTCTTACAGACGTGACGCTTGCTATTCGGGCCAAAGAGTTCAATCTTGGTTTCATCAGAACAGAGAATATTGATAGTCCTTTAGGTGCCTTTTGGCAAACTCCAACCGGCTTGTCATGTGCGTTTTACTGAGGAGGAGCTTCTGTCTTGCCACTCTGCCATAAAGGCCAGATTGGTGGAGTGCTGCAGGGATGGTTGTACTTCTGAGTTACTCTGTCCAGTGTCTGTTCTTTTGCCCATCTTAATCTTTTATTTTTATTGGCCAGTCTGAGATATTGCTTTTTCTTTGCAACTCTGCCTAGAAGGCCAGCATCCCGGAGTCGCCTCTTCAACTGTTGACGTTGAAACTGGTGTTTTGGGGTACTATTTAACTTGTTAGGTAGTGGCAGCTGAGGGGTCGGTTTTGGAGAGCCTGGCGTGCCCAAAGTAAAATGCCTCCCATTCAGGCCCAGAAAATAGGATATGCACATATTTGGTACCATTGGATAGGAAACACTCTGAATCTTCCAAAACTGTTAACCATTTGTCTGTGAGTAAAACAGAACGCATATAGCAGGCGAAACCCCGAGGAATTTCTGTCCTGGAAAAAGTGATTTTGACACATTGCTCATTTGGGAACCCGTCCCTCATGAAAATGACCATATAAGGGCATATGAATGCAGTACCCATCGCTTCCTTTAGATGTCAACAGTCTCGAGACAGTGTAAAATTTCATTTTGGATGCTTTAGACCAGAGAATAAGAGCAAACCAGGAAGTGACTCATTTATGTAAACAGTACCCAGCGCGGCGCTCCCGAGAAGGCACGCAGTGTCTTTTTTTACCGTCTTTATCGATCAGTTTATATTCTGGTTGATTTATAATAGTAAATATATGTAAAAGTGTTCCTAAGGATACATTTAAAACTATGTTTGATTGTTCTTGGACAAGTTTATAGGTATAAGATGAACGAGTTTGCGTCACGTTTCAATGGACTAGTGGAGGCTGTCGTTTTTGATTATAACGCGCGAACCAAATGGAGGATTTATGGATAAAATACATTACTTTTTCTAACAAAAGAAGCATGGATTGTCTTCGTTGGACACTTAGGATGACCTCAGCAGAAGTTCTTCAACAGGTAATTGATTTGTTTTCGCTGTGAAATGTGTTATGTGTGTGCCATGATGGCTAATCGATTCATGGCTATGGGAAAAATATGTGAGGTGCTACCCTCAAACAATCAAATGTGCTGCTTTCGCCGTAAAGCCTTTTTGAAATCTGACAACGCTGTGATATTGCCAAGAAACAGAGCTTTTGATGAGTATGGAACACTTGTATATTGGTGGATGTTTAATAATTCAACTTTGGGATTTTGAATTTGGCGCCTTACATTTCACCTGGTAGTGTCGGGAGCAGCCCGCTAGCGCCCCAGCAATCCCTGAGAAGTTAATGAAGCTGCCAGTTGAGGACTTGTGAGGTGTCTGTTTCTCAAACTAGACACTCTAATATACTTGTCCTCTTGCTCAGTTGTGCACCCGGGCCCCCCACTCCTCTTTCTATTCTGGTTAGAGACAGTTTGCGCTGTTCTGTGAAAGGAGTAGTACACGGCATTGTACGAGATCTTCAGATTCTTGGCAATTTCTCGCATGGAGTAGCCTTCATTTCTCAGAACAAGACTACACTGACGAGTTTCAGAAGACATTTCTTTGTTTCTGGCCCTTTTGAGACTGTAATGGAAACCACAAATGCTGATGCTCCAAATACTCAACTAGTCTTTTGCTTCTTTAATCAGTACAACAGTTCAGCTGTGTTGACATAATTTCAAAAGCGTTTTATAATTATCAATTAGCCTTTTAAAATGATAAACTTGGATTAGCTAACACAATGTGCCATGTGATGGTTGCTGATAATGGACGTCTGTACGCCTATGTAGATATTCCATGACAAAATCTGTCGTTTCCAGCTACAATAGTCATTTACAACATTAACAATGTCTACACTGTATTTCTGATCAATTTTATGTTATTTTAATGGACTTTTCTTTCAAAAACAAGGACATTTCTAAGTGACCCCAAAGTTTTGAACGGTAGTGTAGGTCAAGTAAAACATTTAGTATGCATGGATGGTCGTTGTAAAGCAATGCCTTTCCTTCTCCATCTACATTCCCTTGTATGCATCCACCACATGTGCTGTTGATCTATCTCAATCATTTACAATAGGAAGTGAATGGGTAAAGAAGATTGAAGTTTCCTCACCGATCTGTTTCTTATTTTTACCTGATAGTCGTAATTGCTAGGGTCATTTTAAGATGTGAGGCTTTAAAATCAATTCTGCCATTTTGGCACACTGACTCAAAACCCAAACATGACGCAACTGGTTTCAAGTGGCCAAGAGACGTCACGTGATCTCCTACTTCTTGTGGACGAACTGGGAATCAGACAGGGCTATTTATTTACATTAATGGATAGGTAGAGACTTTAGGTTTCTACTCATATGTACTGTATATCATTCCTGTAAGATTAAAAAT
Source organism: Brachymystax lenok tsinlingensis (assembly GCA_030435695.1). NCBI lineage: Eukaryota > Metazoa > Chordata > Actinopteri > Salmoniformes > Salmonidae > Brachymystax > Brachymystax lenok. The sequence goes on along the minus strand of CM059811.1, from coordinate 31,838,449 downwards.
TACATTGCACAAACCCTGACCTTTTAAAATGGCTATGTTCCTATGGGAATGTGTAGATGTTTAGAGTGACACCATTAGGTAAAAAAACAGTAATTGGTGACATATTTTATGACAAACCTAGACTTTCAAATCTCTGCTTCCGCAACATTTGACAATTGAGGGGACCCCTGTTATAGTCACATTGTTTCTGACACCTTTATCAGAATCACACAGTTCTTACTTTTCAAACAGTACTAAGCATGTGTTTGTAAGATGTATCGGTTTGAAACCGAAATGTACTTTATGAGGGTAGTATACAATGTTATGCTTAATTAAAAAAATTACACCAGTGGGCATCAGGGTGGAACGAACAGGTTAACACCGTTGAAGGTGACGTGCTTTGTGAATGCCAAAGAAGCTCTTCGTCAGTTGGTGGTCTGAGTTTATGTTTTTCCCATACAGCATGAGGGGATAATGTTAGTGACGTGAAGTCAAAAGTTGAGCTTAGCAATTATACAATTTATCTGAAGTGTTGTTCTCATAATTTCAAATGAGTCATATTAATAACTAACTTTTAGCAAGTACAATTACATTATATTAAATGTCACAACATGATGTGTGAAAAGTAGCATTTTCATTATAACTGAGTCATAAAGAAAGTTGCCTTGCTATTCACGTTTCTAATAAACATGGCTAAATTTGTACAGTCAAAGAAACCTCCTACAGTCTAAGGGCCCGGGGCTGGGTTTCTACAAGACTAACATATGGAATTGTTTTAAGATGGTCATACCAATGATCATGTAGCTATTTGAAATTGAATTTTAGAACCCCTGACTCTTCAAAAAGTTTGTTTTGAAGAGTCAGTCCTATATCTTTGAGTCATCATGAAGCAAATTTTTATTTTTCACCCATTTTTAACACCTTTTTGTATGCACTAAAGTGCTTCCATATACAATGCCAGTCAAATGTTTGTACAGACCTACTCATTCCAGGGTTTTTCTATATTTAGACTATTTTCTACATTGTAGATTAATAGTGAAGACATCGAAACTATTAAATAACACATATGGAATCATGTAGTAACCAAAAATTTGTTAAACAAATAAAAACATATTTTATATTTGAGATTTTTCAAAGTAGACACCCTTTGACTCAATGACAGCTTTGCACACTCTTGGCATTCTCTCAACCAGCTTCACGAGGTAGTCACCTGGAATTCAACTAACAGGTATGCTTTGTTAAAAGTGAATTTGTAGAATTTCTTACCTTCTTAATGCGTTTGAGCCAATCAGTTGTGTTGTGACTAGGTAGTGGTGGTATACAGAAGATAGCCCTGTTTGGTAAAAGACCAAGTCCACATTATGACAAGAACAGCTCAAATAAGCAAAGAGAAATGACAGTGGGGCGCTAGCAAATGCAGTTACACACAACCTGGACTAGAGTACCCATGAACTCTTGCATGGACCCAGAGCACCATGTCCCACATCATATATCAACGTTTGAGGTCAGACGGGCCGGTCGCGGCCTCAGGGTAGAACCTCCAATATTTTCCATTAGCATAAATTCATAAACCATCGCGGTTCACACAAAACACATTTCACAGCGAAAACAAATCCCTTACCTTTTGAAAAACTTCTGCTGAGGGTTTCCCAGTGTCCAAAGAAGACATCCAATGGTTCTTTTGTTAGAAAAAGTAATTTATTATATCCACAAATCTCTGTTTGGTTGGCGCATTATGTTCATAAAATACAGCGTCCACTCGCCCATTGAACCTTGAAGAGAACGCGTTCAACCTATACACTTGTCCAAGAACAAACATCATTGTTAATGTATTCTTAGGAACACTTTTATGTATATTTACTATAATGTTTCAACCGGATTATAAACTGGGTTGATAGGAAAGGAAAAAACCACAGCGCGCGCAAGCCCGTGAACGCGCATCCTCTTCTGTTTACATCCGATGACCACTTCGAAATTCTTCTTCTATTACCCTCCAGAGCAACTAAACCTCATCAAAGAGTTCAAGTAACAGACACATCTCAACATCAACTGTTCAGGGGAGACTGCGTTAATCAGGCCTTCATGGTTGATTTGCTGCAAAGAAACCAGTACTAAAGGACACCAATAATAAGAAGAGACTTGCTTGGGCCAAGAAACTAGAGCAATGGACATTAGACCAGTGAAAATCTGTCTTTTGGTCTGATGAGATTTTTGGTTCCAACCTGCGTGTCTTTGTGAGACACAGAGTAGGTGAATGGATCTCTGCATGTGTGTTTCCCATCGTGAAGCATGAAGTAGGAGGTGTGATGGTATGGGTGTGCTGTGCTGTTGACACTGTTGGTGATTTATTTAGAATTCAAGGCACACTTAACCAGCATGGCTACCACAGCATTCTGCAGTGATATGCCATCACATCTGGTTTGCGCTTAGTGGGACTATAATTGGTTTTTCAACAGGACAATGACCCAACACACCTCCGGGCTATGTAAGGGCTATTTGACCAAGATGGAGAGTGATGGAGTGCTGCATCAGATGACCTGGCTTCCACAATCACCCGACCTCTATCCAATTGAGATGGTTTGGGATGAGTTGAACTGCAGAGTGAAGGAAAAGCAGCCAACAAGTGCTCAGCATATTTGGGAACATCTTCAAGACTGTTGGAAAAACATTCCAGGTGAAGCTGGTTGAGAGAATACCAAGAGTGTGAAAAGCTGTCATCAAGGGAAAGGGTGGCTACTTTGAAGAATCTAAAAATGTTGTTTAATACGTTTAGGGTTACTAGTTTTGATGTCTTCACTATTATTCTACATTGTAGGAAATAGTAAAAATAATGGTAAACCCTTGAATGAGCAGGTGTGTCCAAACTTTTGACAGGTACTATATACTTCCATACATTTATTGAACTGGTTCGAGTTACCTTCAGATGAGTTGTGTGAGTCTTGTGGGCATCCTACAGCAAAACCACTAATATGTACAGTGCCATCAGAAAGTATTCATACCCCTTGACTTTTTCCACATTTTCTTGTGTTACAGCCTGAATTTAAAATTGATTAAATTGCGATTTTGTGTCACTGGCCTACACACAATAACCCACAATTGACAAATTAATAAAAAATGACTGTGAAGCATCTCAATCATAGGCAGAGACGCATGCATACAAACAAAAGATAATATATGCACTAGACACACACATGGATTTTGTGTCGTAGATATGTGGTAGGGGCATGAGGGCACACACTTGTGTTGTGAAATCCATCAGCAGCTAATGGGAAAGGGAAAGGGGAAAGGAATCCATAATAAATACAAATACAAACATCTCTGTACCCCACACATACAAGTATCTGTCAGGTCCTTCAGTCGAGCAGTGATTTTCAAACAGATTGAACCACAAAGGATTTACCAATGCCTCTCAAAGAAGAGCAACTATTGGTAGATAGGTAAAAAAAAAACATACATTGAATATCCCTTTGATCATGGTAAAGTTATTAATTACACTTTGAATGGTGTGTCAATACACCCAGTCACTGCAAAGATACATGCGTCCTTCCTAACTCTGTTGCCAGAGAGGTAACTTTAAATGAGTTACAGTTTAACTTCTTTGGGAGCAGCGCACGAAGTGACTGTCCCTGAAAAAATCTGTCGTTCTTCCCCTGAACAAGGCAGTTAACCCACTGTTCCCCGGGCGCTGAAGACGTGGATGTTGATTAAGGCAGCCCCGCACCTCTCTGATTTAGAGGGGTTGGGTTAAATGCGGAAGACACATTTCGGTTGAAGGCATTTGGTTGTACAACTGACTAATAATGGTGACTTTGACTTCTTGAATTCACCCGGTATTAGACGCAGCTACTCATCCGTAGCATGGATAGAAAAGGTTCCTTTGTCTTCAACCTCGTTTTGGGTTTGTTTGACTACTCAGACCTTTGCTGCAGCTCAGGTCACTTAGTCTGATATGTTAATTCTTAACTCACATGTTTTATACCCTCGTGTCAGAAGTGGGCGTAACCGCCTTTAGGGCAATTCTTTGGGCGTATCTAGTTATGAGGCAAGGTCTAGATTTTACTCAAATCCAATTTTAGACAACTAACTTCACATTTAATCTTTGCCAAAAAATTCTCTTTGATTTGGACATTTTCAACCCAACGTACAATGTATAAACATCAAGCACATACTAGGAAATCTCTTAATTCTTAAGGACCAGTAAGGTGCGCTGGGGCGCTAGCGCCCCACTCCCGACAGTACCAAGTGAAATGCAAGGCGCCAAATTCAAAATCCAAAAGTTGAATTATTAAACATGCATCAATATACACGTGTTTCATAGTCATCAAAAGCTCTGCTTCTTGGCAATATCACAGTGTTGTCAGATTTCAAAAAGGCTTTACGGCGAAAAGCACCACATTTGATTGTTTGAGGGTAGCACCAGTTAGCCAGCACTGGTTGGTCGGTCCAATTGAGGTAATATGTACATGAAAGTATAGTTAAAGTGGGGGGGGGGCACAATGCAAAAGTCCGGATAGCCATTTGATTACCTGTTCAGGAGTCTTATGGCTTGGGGGTAAAAACTGTTGAGAAGCCTTTTTGTCCTAGACTTGGCACTCCGGTACCGCTTGCCACGCGATAGTAGAGAGAACAGTCTCTGACTGGGGTGGCTGGGGTCTTTGACAATTTTTAGGGCCTTCCTCTGACACCGCCTGGTGTAGAGGTCCTGGATGGCAGGCAGCTTAGCTCCAGTGATGTACTGGGCCGTACGCACTATCCTCTGTAGTGCCTTGCGGTCAGAGGCGGAGCAATTGCCGTACCAGGCAGTGATGCAACCAGTCAGGATGCTCTCGATGTTGCAGCTGTAGAACCTTTTGAGGATCTCAGGACCCATGCCAAATCTTTTTAGTCTCCTGAGGTGGAATAGGCTTTGCCGTGCCCTCTTCACGACTGTCTTGGTGTGTTTGGACCATTCTAGCTTGTTGTTGATGTGGACACCAAGGAACTTGAAGCTCTCAACCTGCTCCACTACAGCCCCGTCGATGAGAATGGGGGCGTGCTCGGTCCTCCTTTTCCTGTAGTCCACAATCATCTCCTTAGTCTTGGTTACGTTGAGGGAGAGGTTGTTGTCCTGGCACCACACGGCCAGGTCTCTGACCTCCTCCCTGTAGGCTGTCTCGTCGTTGTCGATGATCAGGCCTACCATTACCACTATTGTGGCTGACGAAACTCATTGTCCCAAAGTTCATTTATTGCATGTTTAATGTTCTGAGGCTGGTTCTCCATAGTGAGAGGACAAAGTAATTTAGGTAGGTTTACAATGGGGTGAGGTGTCATAAACCCCCCATCTTCATATCCCTTGAGACCCCTTCTCCTCTGGTGGGGGTGAGATCTCTCTGCAGGATTGTGGTCATTGGTAACCTGAGCCGAGCAGGACAGTCATGACAGTCCAGGTAGTCACAAAATAGATTGGGTGTTTGTGATTTTAATGACTGGAGCGAATTTGGAGTGGCAATTTTTATAAGTTTTTTCGGCGCAGAGCGGTTTTTAGTGGAGCGGTTGGAAAGGACATGGAGCGCCAGTGTGCTCCACGAGCTGTGAGCTGGATTTCCATCCACTCAACTCCACTCACATGTTCTGATTGAGATGCAGCACATGTAAAAAAACAGACATTTTGATGAAAGTTTTTGTATTATGCTCATTTGATTTCTGCAGTGGTGCAGACATCGTCTCTTTTAAAGAAATGGAGACACCTCATTAACTTCTTATGGAACAGTGTCCCGCTAGCGTGCCACCTTGACAACATCCGGTGAAATTGCAGAGCGCAAAATTCTAAATACAAAAATCGTAATATTAAACATTGACTAAAATACAAGTGTCACACACCTTTCTGAATCTTGGTAATCAAACCGCTTTGTCCGATTTACAATAGGCTTTACGGCGAAAGCATAGCATTTGATTATCTGAGGACAGCACCCCGCATACTTCCTGCAGATAAATATATTTCAAACCATTGCAGGCATCACAAAAATCAAAAGTAGCGATAAAATAAATCACTTACCTTTGAAGATCTTCCTTTGTTTGCAATCCCACGGGTCCCAGCTACATAATAAATGGTTGTTTTGTTCAATAAAGTCCCTCTTTATATCCGAAAAACTCAGTTGGGTTGGCGTGTTTTGTTCAGTAATCCACCCGTTTAACTCGTTCAACATAACAGACAAAAGAATCCCCAAAAAGTTACCAATAAACTTTGTCCAAACAAGTCAAACAATGCTTGTAATCAATCCTCAGGTACCCTAAAATGTAAATAAATGATGACATTTAAGACAGAATGTAGTATGTTCAATACCTGAGGTAAACAAAGAGTGCGCCCTCAGTCACACGCCACAGGACTACAGACCAAAGGAGGAACCCAATGATAAACTACAGCTACTTGTTAATTTTTCAAAGAACAAGCCTGAAACCTTGTCTAAAGACTGTTGACATCCAGTGGAAGCCATAGGTACTGCAATCTGGGAGCTATTATTTTCATTGTGCAATAGAAAACCATACGAATTGCATGGGAGCTCAAAAAAGCAATTTTTCTTTTTTAACTTAAGGTGAATTAAATGAATATATTTACTAATAATTTTGTTGTTTTCCCCTTTGAGAAGAAAACAGAGACCTGAAAGAGAACATTCCTATGGGATTTTATAAAAAGTGTAGTCTTGATATTTTCCAACATTTTGAGAAAAATATGAATTTTTGTTCACCCTTGCATGTTTTAGGCCTACTGGTTCGTAATTGGCAGAAATTGACATTATTCTTCAGTAAAAAAGGCCTACAATAGGGCCACAGTTAAGTGTGGGCATTCCAGGAAGTATATGAAGGTCAGAGGTCAGCTGATCAGACCTGTATCATCCTCCTCTGTATCTCTCACCATCTGTTTCTTCTTTTCCTTCCCCTGTGGTAAGACCTGTTGTCCTCAGTGCTGTCTGTGGAAGAGATGGAGAGAGGCAGGATGGAAGGAAGAGAGTGGGAGAGAGAGCCAGGGTAGAGGAAGGAAGATGAGTGTATATGTCATCCTGATCCCTCTCACAGAAAATCAGAGAGAGAGAGAAATGGAGTGAGGGAGAGAGTGAATCAGAAAGAGAGACCGAGAAAGGAGAGCGAAAACCAGAGGCGGTTTCAGACCCCTTAGCAGCAGAGATGTTGACCTTGGTCTCACAAGCTAAATCTAATTATTAGTGCATAAGTAAACGTCTTTGATTTCTATTCATTTGACCGACCTGAGGAGACCAGAGGCCTTTCTCTCTGAGCCTGCCATCAGGGCACAGAGAGCATTCTTCTCCTCTTAACACACTTTGACTCCCAATACCCTGGCAGAACCAGCCTTGGCCCTTGAGGATGATCATACTGAGTAATATTTGGTTACTGGATTGAATTTTTTAAGGGAGACATGGTGAAATGTGCAGCCATCCACCAGTACAGACCCTTTGAAGCAATGCCAAAGAAGCAATGCTTCAGTGTGATGTGCACACAGACCCCCCTCCCACCACACACACTCCCCCACGTACACATTACACACCAGAAATGACCATGCCAAATGATAAATTACATTGACTGGCAGAGGGGCCATCAAGGTGGTAGAGTATGACAGCCCTTAGGAAAACCCACATTGGAAAAGCCACATGAATTTCAGTTGCAGACTTAATTTGCCCTAACGTAAAATGTGTCAACCCCTACACAAAAAAATCCATGAATTATAATCCACATAATATTTCACATTTCCTGTTACTGTAGGATTATTTTCCTACTGTATCAAACTGGCTCAAATTATGATCCTACATCTGTAAAGCTACGTGATAACATGAAACTACACGTGAATTCCTGAGAATAATACAATTGAGATACAATACTTTTTTTCAGAGAATGAATGACTTGATGAAAAAGAAAGTAAGAATATCCGGGGAAGTTTGTCTTGAAACATGTTCATACTCTAGTATACACTCCTTTACGAAAAAAACACATACAATTCACGTGATTACATGTCAAATGTTCCAAAAACACGTGATTTTCCTCTAAGGGTGTCCCGTCTACTCCCGCTCCCCCTCCCTGGCGCCAGGCTTCCCATCATTACGCACACCTGTCACCTTCGTCACGTGCATCAGCGCTTCATTGGACTCACCTGCACTCCTTCACGTTTTGATTGCCTTCCCTATATCTGTCTGTTCCTCTATTTCATCCCGGTGTCAGCATTAATGTCGTCATGTTTTTCATGTCCAGACGCTGTCCTGTCCTGTTTCATGTCTGTTTATCAATTATGTTCACTCCCTGTACTTGCTTCTCGTCTTCAAGCGTCTGTCCTCACAAAGGGAGTGTAGAATAGACTAGAGTATCAAAATGTTTCAAGGTAAACTTCCCTGGACTTTCTTTTTCATAAATTCACACAGTCATTCAACTCTACCAAATATTGCATCCTGCTTTTCCCCCAAATCATTCTTCTTACTTTTGTCTTGAAAATAATTTGGCACATTTTCAAAGAAAAACCACATCATGACACATCAATGGCATAGCTGCTGTGTTCTGTGCCCTTTCCAACAATAAGTAGAGTAATTGTGCATAAAAGGTACACACAACCCATCTTTCCCAGTATAATGGCATTTTTCTATTTCCTTTTGGAATACATCCCTCCATTTTACTTGGATGTCTTATGATGGTACTGAACTTCCCTATTTGCAACATTTCTACTGATGTTGCCCTAAAAATAAATACTTTATCCTAGAGTATAATAAAATGCCCCATTGAATGATATGGATTTTTCAGATCCCCTAACAATACAGTTTGCAGTTACATCTGAACCCTGATATTATGACCTAACAACCATTCCTGAACCTGACTCCAAAAGCAAGCCACCAACTGACAGTACCAGAAACTATGCTCTACTTATTTTATTTCCTTGTTGCAGAGTCTGCACAAGGCTGACAATTCCCCATATTATTTTTGTAGCAAGTATTTTATATATTAGCTTAAATTGGAATTCAAATAAATTTCAATCAAATGTATTTATAAAGCACTTTTTACATCTGCAGATGTCACAAAGTGCTATACAGAAACCCAGCCTTAAACCTCAAACAGCAAGCAATGCATATGTAGAAGCACTGTGGCTAAGAAAATTTCTATATAAAGGCAGGAAGCTTGGAAGAAACCTTGAGAGAAACCAGGCTCTGGGGGGTGGCCGGGTGGAGATTATAAGACTACATGGCCATTAAGGCCAGATTGTTCTTCAAGAATTTCAAACGTTCATAGATGACCAGAAGGGTCAAATAACAATCACAGTGGTTGTAGATGGTGCAACAGGTCAGTACCTAAGGAGTAAATGTCAGTTGGCTTTTCAAAGCCGAGCATTCAGAGGTCGAGACAGCAGGTCTGGGACATGGTAGCACGTCCGGTGAAACAGGTCAGGGTTCCATAGCCACAGGCAGAACAGATGAAACTGGAGCACTAGCAAGACCAGGTGGAATGGGGGCAGCCAGGAGTCATCAGGCCAGGTAGTCCTGAGGCATGATCCTAGGGTTCAGGTCCTCCGGGAGGGGAGGGAGAGAGAGATAATTAGAGGGAGCATACTTAAAACTTGGGGAGTGGTGGGGCGCTAGCGCCCCAATCCCGACACTACCAGGTGAAATGCAAGGCGCCAAATTCAAAATCCAAAAGTTGAATTATTAAACATGCACCCATATACAAGTGTTTCATACTCATCAAAAGCTCTGTTTCTTGGTAATATCACAGCGTTGTCAGATTTCAAAAAGGCTTTACGGCGAAAGCAGCACATTTGATTGTTTGAGGGTAGCGCCTAACATATTTTTCCCATTACCATAAATTCATAAGCCTTCACGGTTCACACAAAACACATTTCACAGCGAAAACAAATCAATTACCTGTTGAAGAACTTCTGCTGATTGCTTCCAAAGTGTCCAACGAAGACAATCCATGGTTCTTTTGTTAGAAAAAGTAATGTATTATATCCTTAAATCTCCATTTGGTTTGTGCGTTATAATCAGAAACTACAGCCTCCACTCCACCATTGAAACGTGACGAGAACTCGTTCAACTTAAACCTATAAACTTGTCCAAGAACAATCAAAAATCATTTTAAATGTATCCTTAGGAACACTTTTACGTATATTTACTATTATATATCAACCGGAATATAAACTGAGCTATAAGAACGTAAAAAAACACAGAACGTGCCTTCTCGGGAGCACGCGCTCTCTTCTGTTGACATCTAAGGGGGCACTTCCTGATTTCTCTTCTTCTCTGCTCTAAGGCATCCCAAAAAATTCTGAACACTGTCTCGAGACTGTTGACATCTAGAGGAAGCGATAGGTACTGCATTCATATGCCCTTATATGGGCATTTTCATGAGGGAGGGGTTCCAAATGAGGCACTCTGTCAAAACCACTTTTTCCAGGACAGAAATTCCTCGGGGTTATCCGTTCTGTTTTACTCACAGACTTTTAGAAAATTAAGAGTGTTTCCTATCCAATGGTACTAAATATGTGCATATCCTATTTTCTGGGCCTGAATGGGAGGCATTTTACTTTGGGCACGCCAGGGTCTCCAAAACGGTCACCTCGTGCACTACTCCCTAAGAAGTTAAAGTCACACAGGACACCAGATAAGACAGGAGAATTATACCAGATATAACAGCCCGGCGCATAGATACTGGAGGCTGAAACGGGTGGGTCGGGGGACACTGTGGCCCAGTCCGACGAAACCCCCGTACAGGGCCAACAAGGCAGGATATAACCCCACCCACTTTGCCAAAGCACAGCCCCCATACCACTAGAGGGATGTCAAAAGACCACCAACTTACTTCCCTGAGACAAGGCTGAGTATAGCCCACAAAGATCTCCTCCACCACGCGAGACCAGGGGGGTGCACAACTGGTCAGGAAGATCACGTCTATGACTCAACCCACTAATGTGACGCACCCCTACTGATGACGGCATGGAAGAGCACTAGCAAGCCAGTGACTCAGCCCCCGTAATAGGATGAGGCAGAGAATCCCAGTGGGGAGCAGAGACAGCAAGGGCGGTTCGTTGCTTCAGTGCCTTGCAGTTCACCTTCAGACCCCTGGCCAGACTACACTCAATCATAGGACCTACTGAAGAGATGAGTCTTCAGTAAAGACTCAAAGGTCGGGACCGAGTCTGCGTCTCTCACATGGATAGGCAGACCATTCCACAAAAATGTAGCACTATAGGAGAAAGTCCTGCCTTCAGCTATATGCTTAGAAATTATAGTGACAATAAGGAGGCCTGCGTCTTGTGACCGTAGAGTACGTGTAGGTATGTACGGCAGGACCAAATCGGAGAGATAGGTGGGAGCAAGCCCATGTAATGCTTTGTAGGTTAGCAGTAAAACCTTGAAATCGGCCCTAGCCTTAACAGGAAGCCAGTGTAGAGAGGCTAGCACTGGAGAAATATGATCACATTTTTTGGGTCTAGTCAACATTCTAGCAGCCGTGTTTAGCACTAACTGAAGTTGAATTGGTGCTTTATCCGGGTAGCTGGAGAGTAGAGCATTGCAGTAGTCTAATCTAGAAGTGACAAAAGCTTGGATTAGCTTTTCTGCATAATTTTTGGACAAAACGTTTTGGATTGTTGCAATGTTTTTGCATATTATTGTATCGATGTGTCAATTGTTGTTTTATATATTAGTTCATAGACTTGATGCCAAGGTATTGGAACATCAAAGACCTGCTCCCAACTGACTTGAATGTTATAAGTTATTGCTGTTGTTAGGTTCTAATTTTAAGAGGAAAAACTCGACAAACACTATGAGAGCTTAACAGGCAATAATTACCTAAAACTAATATTATGCAAGGTAGATGTCAATTCTTCTTGGGTAGCTAGCTAACAATTCTTTGTGGCTATCTGGCTAGCCAACTGTAGTAGCTAGCCAACATTAGTAGCTAGCCAGTTCACACTATTGACTTATTATGGGCTTGCAATCTACGGTATGTAGGCAGGTAAACATCCCAAACATAACACAGCATGTATTTATTAAAATATCAAGATAAAATATTGTCTTCAGATAACATATGAGATGTGAATAGACAATATTTCATTCCAAAGTCTGAGTGTATTTTCTCTCGCTTCAGCTCAAATAATAGCCACCTTTGTTTATGAAATGTAATTTTTTATGTTGTTGCGTCAAATTTCTTTGCATACTTTCCGTTGAAGCTTGCATCGATGTATGCTTCAAAATATGTACAGTGCCTTGCAAAAGTATTCATCCCCCATGGCATTTTTTCTTATTTTGTTACATTACAACCTGTAATTTAAATGGATTTTTATTTGGATTTCATATAATGGACATACACAAAATAGTCAGAATTGGGGAAGTGAAATGAAAACAATTGCTTGTTTCAAAAAATAAAAAATAAAAAATGTGGAGAGTGCATATGTATTCACCACTTTTGCTATGAAGCCCCTAAATAAGATCTGGTGCAACCAATTACCTTCAGAAGTCACATAATTAGTTAAATAAATTCCACCTGCGTGCAATCTAAGTGTCATGATCTGTCACAAGATATCAGTACATATACACCAGTTCTGAAAGGCCCCAGAGTCTGCAACACTCAAGCAAGGGGCACCACCAAGCAAACGGCACCATGAAGACCAAGGAGCTCTCCAAACAGGTCAGGGACAAAATTGTGGAGATCAGGGTTGTGTAATAAAATAATATCAGAAACTTTGAACATCCCACGGAGCATCATTAAATCTATTATTAAAAAATTGAGAGAATATTGCACCACAACAAACCTGCCAAGAGAGGGCTGCCCACCAAAACTCTAGGACCAAGCAAGGAAGGCATTAATCAGAGAGGCAACAAAGAGACCAAAGATAACCCTGAAGGAGCTGCAAAGCTCCACAGCGGAGATTGGAGTATCTGTCCATAGGACCACTTTAAGCCATACACTCCACAGAGCTAGGCTTTATGGAAGAGTGGCCAGACAAAAAGCCATTGCTTAACTTCTTAGGGAGCGGCAGCAGAGGTGACAGTTTTGGAGAGTCTGGCGTGCCCAAAGTAAAATGCCTCCCACTCAGGCCGAGAAAATAGGATATGCACATAATTAGTACTATTGGATAGGAAACACTCCGAAGTTTCTAAAAGTGTTAACATAATGTCTGTGAGTATAACAGAACTGATATAGCAGGTGAAAACCAGAGGAAAATCCATCCGGAATTGTAGTTTTTTGTGACCTTTGCTCTGTTTGAGACTCTCCTCATTGACTTCAATGCAATCCAGCTCCGAGATTGCAGTACCTATGGCTTCCACTAGATGTCAACAGTCTTTATACAAAGCCTGGAAGCTGTAGCAGTGAGCAGAACATATAGGAAGAGGAAATGGTCCAGTGAGCTCAGATGTCAACAAGATTTCTTGGGCGCGAGACTGGGTGTGCCCCACTTTATTTTACTTATTTACCATTTAGGTGACCATCCGAGTGAAATATTATCGGTAATATTCATAAAAGGATAGCTAAGGATGCATTATAACTGGTCTTTAATTTGTTTAGGAAAAGTTTAAAGGTATATTTGAACGCGTTCTCTTCACGTTTCAATGGGCGATTCGACGTTGGATTTTCTGAACATAACGCGCCAACCAAACGGAGATTTATGTGCTCCAATTTCCGTGCTCGGAGCACATGTAGTATGAATTTTGAGAAACACCCAATGTGTAAACACAATAGCCACATCCTGTGTGTTCACTGAATAAATGGGTGGAACAAGTGAGCAAAAGTGACGAGTGATGCCATTGAACCCATAGCATACGCTAGACGGTGACTACAAGAACAAACCTGAAAAAGGACACCTCCACAACTTTTTTACGGAGAAGACATTTGTGCTGAACAGCCAATAGACAGTGTCTTTGAAGGGAAGGGAAAGTACAATGAAAGGAAAGGGAACAAAGCTCCTGGTAGCTAGGTCTAAACAATGACAGCATGTCCTTGAGTTATAAATATATAATACACCTCAGGTGGCACTGGGAGACTGCGGTTTTTGATTGTCTTTCGTTATAAATCATTCATTACCACTTGCATCAATGATTAATATTCTAAGAAGCCTGAATCCGATATGTAAATAATGTCACACGTTGGAAGGTTAACATTGTAAACCTGCGCCGACAGCAATTTTTGAACTTTTGATTGTGGGCTTAGGTTACCCACTCCCCATGCTCGCTTTTCATTTTTTCTCTTCTCTCTCTCTCTCTCTCTCTCCTCCTTATACGTATGTTTAATTTAAACAATTCTTAAACAACGCTGCCTGACAAGTGCTGAATTATGCAATGCTAAGAAAGAACACTAAGAATGTTCTGTAATGTTCAAATTTGTAGAGTTTAGTTTTCATTCAGGAGTGTTGCTTTTTTCCCCACACCAGATTTGGTTTTTAGCCTCTATTCATGATGAAGCTGGAATGTGTTCATAATGACATGAGAACAATAGCCTGGTGGAAGCTACAAGCCAATTTATTACACAAAAACCCCACCCAGTGAAAATCCATGTAGAATACTCCTTGCTCTATTGTTGCTTTTGGATTTGTTATACAACTGCTAAGGTCCTGTTATGTAGTCAAACACATTCTGGCACTAACAGTAAGGTTTTTCAGTAATTTACAGTTCCGTTTGCCTATGCTAATCCAGTTGAACAAGACATACAGTGGCAAGAAAATGTATGTGAGCCCTTTGGAATTACCTGGATTTCTACATAAATTGGTCCTAAAATCTGATCTGATCTTCATCTAAATCACAATAATAGACAAACACAGTCTGTTTAAATTAATAAACACAAACAATTATATGTTTTCATGTCTTTATTGAGCACACCGTGTAAACATTCACAGTGCAGGGTGAAAAAAGTATGTGAACCTTTGGATTTAATAACTGGTTGACCCTCTTGGCAGCAATAACGTTTTCTGTAGTTGCAGATCAGACCTGCACAACAGTCAGGAGGAATTTAGGACCATTCCTCTTTACAAAACTGTTTCAGTTCAGCAATATTCTTGGGATGTCTGGTGTGAACCACTCTTGAGGTCATGCCACAGCATCTCAATCGGGTTGAGGTCAGGACTCTGACTGGGTCACACGAGAAAGTGTATTTTTTCTTTTGTTGAAGCCATTCTGTTGTTGATTTACCTCTGTGTTTTGGGTAGTTGTCCTGTTGCATCACTCAACTTCTGTTGAGCTTCAATTGGCGGACGGATAGCCTTACATTCTCCTGTGAAATGTCTTGATAAACTTGGGAATACATTTTTTCCGTCGATGACAGCAAGCTGTCCAGGGCCTGAGGCAACAAAGCAGCCCCATACCATGATGCTCACTCCACCATACTTTACAGTTGGGATGAGATTTTGATGTTTGTGTGCTGTGCCTTTTTTTTGTGTGTTCCTTCCAAACAACTCAACTTTAGTTTCATCTGTCCACAGAATATTTTGCTAGTAGCTAGTAACATCCAGGTACTCTTTTGCGAACTTAAGACGTGCATCAATGTTTTTTTGGACAGCAGTGGCTTCTTCCGTGGTGTCCTCCCATGAACACCATTCTTGTAAGTGTTTTACTAAACTCGTCAACAGAAATGTTAGCATGTTCCAGAGATTTCTGTAAGTCTTTAGCTCACACTCTAGGATTCTTCTTAACCTCATTTTGCATTATGCGCTGTGCTCTCCTAAGGAGAGTAGCAGCAGTGCTGAACTTTCTCAATTTCTCCTTGGTGCAACGGTCTAAGGCACTGCATCTCAGTGCTAGAGGTGTCACTACAGACCCTGGTTCGGTTACAGGCTGTATCACAACCGGCCGTGATTGGGAGTCCCATAGGGAAGCGCACAATTGGCCCAGCATTGCCTGGGTTAGGGTTTGGCCGGGATATGCCGTCATTGTAAATAAAAATTAGTTCTTAACTGACCTTCCTAGTTAAATAAAGGTTAAATAAAACATGGACTGATGAACATCAAGGCTTTTAGAGATACTTTTCAACTTCATGCAAGTCAACAATTCTTCATCTTAGGTATTCTGTCTCTTTTGTTCAAGCCATGGTTCACATCAGGCAATGCTTCATGCAAACTCAAAATTTGTGAGTGTTTTTTATAGGGCAGGGCAGCTCTAACCAACGTCTCCAATCTCGTATCATTGATTGAACTCCAGGTTAGCTGTCCTGACACCAATTAGCTTTTGGAGAAGCTTTTCCAACCTACACTGTGAATGTGTGCATGATGTATTCAATATAGACAAGACAAATAAAATAATTAGCATGTTATTAGTTTAAGCACACTGTTTCTCTATTCTTGTGACTTAGATGAAGATCAGATCAAATTTTATAAGCAATTTCTGCAGAAATCCAGGTAATTCCTTAGGTTTCACATACTTTTTCTTGCCACTGTAAATATCTCCTCAAAGAAAACCACAGTGAGCTCTTGATTATACTGTTTGTTGACCCCTGTAATTGACCTTGACTGCCTGGCTCTACCAGGAGACCAGTGGGGGGATGACGGTTACATTCCAGCAAGGCAGAGGAAGGTCAGAGGTTGTCAACAAACCTATGTTTAGCATCCATCAGCTCTTGGAGTGAGGCACAGTGGCACTGATGCTTAACTCAATCACAGCTCATTAATGAAATCAAAGGCTGCTGTCACATGACCATACAGCTTCTCCCTGTAGTCTACCCATCTGCCCCGGTGTCTCGCAGACAAAGAACTTGGAACATAGAGGAGAAAGGGCAGGTTGGGGCTATATAAAACCCCTGTGTTAACCACGGCCAAGTGTAACGTCTTTGCTTAGGCAACACATTTATATTATAAAGACAAAGTAAACATTGAGAGAGGTAAAATACATTGTGAGTGGTTGATAGTGTAATCTTTTAGAGCTTCCACCAATGTTGATTGAGTCGGACTTTGGTGTTAAATATTTTCTTATTTGAAGATGTGTACGTATGTTACTGCAGAGTTGACTCAGACATCTTGAGTACTGCTGAGGCTGCACCTGAGGTGTTTAGTGCTTTGTCAGTGAACACAGTGTTTCTTTGAGTCAGGGACATGTGTGTAGTCTCTCTTGGTCACCTACAACTGCTGTATAAGCACTGTGTCACTTAGTGCAACTTCAGTCCCTTCGAGAACCTAAACCTTTGAACTTGAAAACACTTTCGGGCTGAACAGAATTCTTGGTGATAAATGTTTTCTGTTCACTGTTGTTTGTCTTTCCATGCCGGCTTTATCTCCCATTCCATCTCCTCTTATGTCTCCTAGCGACACAACAACTTTCATTGATGTACAGGGTTAGCACTCCAGCGTCCACTAAAAGTGCTTCAGCGGGCAATAATACGAGTGAGAGCTTTGGCAATGACGACGACGGACTGGCACTTTTGTCATGTTAATGTGTATGATGCTTCGCAAATAATATTTACTATATGGGGCCCCTATGAAATTGAATTCTCATAAAATGTACTTTTAAAATAAATTGTGTGAGGTAGTAATTCAAACTCCTCTGGCAGGATTATATGAAGCAGGAGGAGGAGGATGAGCTGGGGGAGGAGGAGAGGAGGGAGAAAGAAGTTTGTGTGGTGCCCGATACAGCTGATGTTCACAGAGGGAGAGGTAATGGATCTTCTGTGATATAACTCCAGCTCTCCCATTTGAGTTTTGTTTTATTTTACTTAATTTTATTTTGCCAGAGCAGTGGTGTTATTAAAGAGTTTTATAAAATATTTATTTATATTATATTTATTTGAAATTAATTTTCTATCTGACTAATTTAGTACTGACGACTTAAGGCCGATTGGGTGATGGGTGATTTTCTATACAGCAGGTCTATGCTATGCCTTCCATTAGTCAACATTTTTAAGTTGAGATGTGTTGGGTTGCTATTATAATCCACGTAAAGGCCATCTACTCTATAAACACCCTTCCTTCGGACACTGTCCCTTAGGGGGACTGACTCACTCCACAATACCATCAGCAGCCTCATTTTTTCAGGGTTCAAATCTCTGTGAGCATTTTTACCAGCCAAAGGTTTGACGGTTAGGGAATGTATACAGCACATGCTGTATAGGGCCATCTGGCTGGGGAATTCAGCTTAGGTAGCGATAGCTGAACTAGTCATAAGCTTGTGTATAGGAAGGCAGTGGGGCCCGGAAATCACTTTCTCAGATTTTTTTCAAGTACTTTCTCATCGCTCATGAATCTATTCCACTCCACTCACCAGCCAGGAATTTCCTACAACTACATGTACATTGCTCAACACTAAAGTTTTGTGATCTATGGTTTCAAATCTCTTGCTCACTTTGCATATTCAGTGCTTATTTTATAGGCCTAAAAATACTGTCACCAACTCTATTAGAACATAAATGTCAAAAGAAGAGAAGAAAATGACTTGTACATTCAAGGAAAAGATTGGTGAATATTCAAATAAAGTTTGGAAAGTAGCCTGATCTACAGTGCCTTGCAAAAGTATTCACCCCCTTGGCATTTTTCCTTTTTTGTTGCCTTACAACCTGGAATTAAAATAGATTTTTGGGGGGGTTTGTATCATTTGATTTACACAACATGCCTACCACTTTGAAGATGCAAAATATATATTTTTTGTGAAACAAACAAGAAATAAGACAACAAAAAAAAAAGAACTTGAGCGTGCATAACTATTAATCCCCCCAAAGTCTATACTTTGTAGAGACACCGTTGGCAGCAATAACAGCTGCAAGTCTCTTGGGGTATGTCTCTATGAGCTTGGCTCATCTAGCCACTGGCATTTTCTTCAAGGCAAAACTGCTCCAGCTCCTTCAAGTAGGATGGGTTCCGCTGGTGTACAGCAATCTTTAAGTCATACCACAGATTCTCAATTGGATTGAGGTCTGGGCTTTGACTAGGCCATTCCAAGACATTCAAATGTTTTCCCTTAAAACACTCAAGTGTTGCTTTAGCTGTATGCTTAGGGTCACTGTCCTGCTGGAAGGTGAACCTCTCTCCCAGTCTCAAATCTCCGGAAGATTGAAACAGGTTTCCCTCCAGAATTTCCCTGTATTTAGCGGCATCAATCGCTTCTTCAATTCTTACCAGTTTCCTAGTCCCTGCCGATGAAAAACATCCCCACAGCATGATGCTGCCACCACCATGCTTCACTGTGGGGATGATGTTCTCGGAGTGATGAGAGGTGTTGGGTTTACACCAGACATAGCATTTTCCTTGATGGCCAAAAAGCTACATTTTAGTCTCATCTGACCAGAGTACCTTCTTCCATATATATTTGGAGTCTCCTACATGCCTTTTGGTGAACACCAAATGTGTTTGCTTATTTTTTTCTTCAAGCAATGGCTTTTTTCTGGCCACTCTTCCATAAAGCCCAGCTCTGTGGAGTGTACGATCTCCTCTGTGGAGCTTTGCAGCTCCTTCAGGGTTATCTTTGGTTTCTTTCTTGCCCCTGATTAATGCCTTCCTTGTCTGGTCCTAGTGTGTGTTATTTCAGCTGGAGCAAGATAAAATACACTCAGACTTTGGAATTAAATATTGCCTATTCACATCTTATATGTTATCTGACATCAATATTTTATCTTGATATGTTAATAAATACATGCTGTGTTATGTTTGGGATGTTTACCTGCCTACGTACCGTAGATCGCAAGCCCATAATAAGTCAATAGTGCTAACTGGCTAGCTAGCTAGCCACGAAGAATTGGTAGCAAGTTACTCACAAAAACTGTACATTTACCTTGCATTACATTAGCTATAAGTCATCAGAAAAAATAGGAAAAACGCCAAAGGGGGATGAATACTTTTGCAAGGCACTGTATCACTATGGTTTCATTATCATACACTGAAAGTAATTTTTACTTTTTCATGCCCTCTCAGATTGCATCATTATGTAAATTATGGACGGTTCTAATTTTCAGCCAGAGAACACAGGCGAAAAATATATTATACAAAGCCCTCAAACCATTCCAACACAAGAACCCTTCACTCTATTTGTACAAGGAAAGCTCAGATCATAAAGGCGTTCAAGTCTTGGGATGTCTCCTCTATGCATATAGCTGTTGCATGTTCACAGCACGTACAACCACTGCATGTGTCCACGACGTCCTTTAGGACATGTGTCACCCAGGTGAGGATGAATGGGGAGACATGGGGGGTCATGGTATGGGACAGGTGAAAGGTCAACTCTCATGGTGGACGAAGGTCACATGGATGACATAGTAACAGGGGTTGGCCACAGGGAGTAATTGTGAAAGGCATATATCCGCCTAATATAGTACATGTGACAGGGATGTGAGTCTGTACAAGGCTTTCATACTTTGATATATCTGTGGCTGTCAGACTTTAAAAAAATTGTTGAATGTTGAGCTGTTTGAAGGGCTTTAGGGATGTATTCAAGAGAAATGTACTGCTAAGAAAATGATTGTATTGATGACAAGGTGGCATATTCTTGATACCATTTGAAAGGAAACACTTTGAAGTTTGTGGAAATGTGAAATTAATGTCGGAGAATATAACACATTAGATCTGTACCATCATCTTTGACATGCAAGAGAAAGGCCATAATGCATTATTCCAGCCCAGGCGCAATTTATATTTTGGCCACTAGATGGCAGCAGTGTATGTGCAAATCCAATGAATCATTTTATATCTGTTCAAAATGTTGTGTCAAGACTGCCCAAATATGCCTAATTGGTTTATTAACTTCTTAGGGAGCGGCAGCAGAGGTGACGGTTTTGGAGAGGTGACGGTTTTGGAGAGTCTGTCATCCATGCAATGGACAAACAATATCCCAAAAGTACCGGTAAAGTTCGTCGAAACAAGTCAAACAGCGTTTCTAATCAATACTCAGATACCCTAAAATGAATATAAACATTCATATTTCAGACGGAATATAGCCTGTTGAATAGAAGATAAAAAGAGCTAAGAGCGCGCTCACTGTTACGCGCTCAATCCATAACAGTACACTTCACTAGACCTCAGGAAGAACATCTCTTACTCCATGGTTATTCAAGATAAAAGCTTGAAACCTTTTCTAAAGACTGTTGACATCTAGTGGAAGCCATAGGAACTGCAATCTGGGAGTTAAATAAGACTTCCGGCGCCGACAGAGATGGCAGCCTCGCTTCACGTTCTCAGGAAACCATGCAGTATTTTGTTTTTTTATGTATTACTTCTTACATTGTTACCGCGGAAAATATTAAGTTTTATTACATACAACCGGGAGGAACTATTGGATATAAGAGCAACGTCAACTTACCAACATTACGACCAGGAATACGACTTTCCCAAAGAGGATTCTCGGTTTGTTAACCCAAACACAACAATAGACTGGATAGCACCCGGCGACTCAAAGCAACGGCGGCGCCGAGAAGAGGGAAACGCGGGCGGTCTTTTGGTCAAGCTACGTCGACGGGCGCATCGTGCACCTCTCCCGAGTATTTTAATCGCCAATGTACAGTCTCTTGACAACAAAGTAGACGAAATCAGATCAAGGGTTGCCTTTCAGAGAGACATCCGAGACTGCAACGTTCTTTGCTTCACGGAAACATGGCTCACTCAGGACACGTTATCAGAGTCGGTACAGCCACCTGGTTTCTCCACGCATCGCGCCGACAGAATCAAACATCTCTCTGGTAAGAAGAAGGGCGGAGGTGTGTGTCTTATGATTAACGAGACGTGGTGTGATCATAACAACATACAGGAACTCAAGTCCTTTTGTTCACCTGACATAGAATTCATTACAATCAAATGCAGACCGCATTATCTACCAAGAGAATTCTCCTCGATTATAATCACAGCCGTGTACATCCCCCCTCAAGCTGATACATCAACGGCACTGAAAGAAATTCATCGGACTCTATGGAAACCACATATCCTGAGGCTGCATTTATTGTGGCTGGGGATTTTAATAAGGCTAATTTAAGAACAAGGCTCCCGAAATTTTACCAGCATATCGAATGTGCCACCTGGGCTGGTAAAATCCTGGACCACTGGACCATTCCAACTTCCGTGATGCATACAAGGCTATTCTCCGCCCTCCTTTCGGCAAGTCTGACCATGACTCCATTTTGTTGCTCCCAGCCTACAAACAGAAACTAAAACAGGAAACGCCCGTTCTCAGGTCTGTTCAACGCTGGTCCGACCAATCTGATTCCATGCTGCACGATTGCTTCGAGCACGTGGACTGGGATATGTTCCGGATAGCATCTGACAACAACATTGATGTATACGCTGATTCGGTGAGCGAGTTTATTAGCAAGTGCATTGGTGATGTTGTACCCATAGCAAATATCAAAACATTCCCCAACCAGAAACCGTGGATTGATGGCAGCATTCGCAAGAAAACTGAAAGCAGAACCACTGCTTTTAACCAGGGTAAGGCTACCGGAAACATGACTGAATACAAACAGTGTAGCTATTCCCTCCGCAAGGCAATCAAACAAGCTAAGCGTCAATATAGAGACAAAGTAGAGTCACAATTCAATGGCTCAGACACAAGAGGAATGTGGCAGGGTCTACAGTCAATCACGGACTACAAAAAGAAAACCAGCCCCGTCGCGGACCATGACGTCCTGCTCCCAGACAAAATAAACAACTTCTTTGCTCGCTTTGAGGACAATACAGTGCCACCGACACGGCCCGCTACCAAAACCTGGGGGCTCACCTTCACCGCAGCCAATGTGAGAAAAACATTTAAATGTGTTAACCCTCGCAAGGCTGCCGGCCCAGATGGCATCCCTGGACGTGTCCTCAGAGCATGCGCAGACCAGCTGGCTGGTGTGTTTACGGACATATTCAATCAGTCCCTATCCCAGTCTGCTGTTCCCACATGCTTCAAGAGGGCCACCATTGTTCCTGTTCCCAAGAAAGCTAAGGTGACTGAGCTAAATGACTATCGCCCCGTAGCACTCACTTCCGTCATCATGAAGTGCTTTGAGAGATTAGTCAAGGATCATATCACCTCCATCCTGCCAGACAGCCTGGACCCACTTCAATTTGCTTACCGTCCCAATAGGTCCACAGACTAGCGCAATCGCAATCACACTGCATACTGCCCTAACCCATCTGGACAAGAGGAATACTTATGTAAGAATGCTGTTCATCGACTACAGCTCAGCATTTAACACCATAGTTCCCTCCAAGCTCGTCATTAAGCTCGAGACCCTGGGTCTCGACCCAGCCCTGTGCAACTGGGTCCTGGACTTCCTGACGGGCCGGTCCCAGGTGGTGAGGGTAGGAAACAACATCTCCACCCCGCTGATCCTCAACACTGGGGCTCCACAAGGGTGCGTTCTCAGCCCTCTCCTGTACTCCCTGTTTACCCATGACTGCGTGGCCAGGCACGCATCCAACTCAATCATCAAGTTTGCTGACAACACTACAGTGGTAGGCTTGATTACCAACAACGACGAGACGGCCTACAGAGAGGAGGTGAGGGCCCTCGGAGTGTGGTGTCAGGAAAATAACCTCTCACTCAATGTCAGCAAAACAAAGGAGATGATCGTGGACTTCAGGAAACAGGAGAGGGAGCACCCCCCTATCCACATCGAGGGGACAGTAGTGGAGAAGGTAGTGGAGAAGGTGGAAAGTTGGAAAGTTTTAAGTTCCTCGGCGTACACATCACGGACAAACTGAATTGGTCCACCCACACAGACAGCGTGGTGAAGAAGGCGCAACAGCGCCTCTTCAACCTCAGGAGGCTGAAGAAATTCGGCTTGTCACCAAAATCACTCACAAACCTTTACAGATGCACAATCGAGAGCATCCTGTCGGGCTGTATCACCGCCTGGTACGGCAACTGCCCCGCCCACAACCGTAAGGCTCTCCAGAGGGTAGTGAGGACTGCACAACGCATCACCGGGTTAAACTACCTGCCCTCCAGGACACCTACACCACCCGATGTCACAGAAAGGCCAAAAAGATCATCAAGGACAACAACCACCCGAGCCACTGCCTGTTCACCCCGCTATCATCCAGAAGGCGAGGTCAGTACAGGTGCATCAAAGCTGGGACCGAGAGACTGAAAAACAGCTTCTACCTCAAGGCCATCAGACTGTTAAACAGCCATCACTAACATTGAGTGGCTGCTGCCAACATACTGACTTAAATCTCTAGCCACTTTATACATAGGAATTGGATGTAACAAATGTATCACTAGCCACTTTAAACAATTTTGTATATAATGTTTACGTATCCGACATACTCATATCAAATGTATACACTGTACTCTAAACCATCTACTGTATCTTGCCTATGCCGTTCGCCATCGACCCAAATCTCTAGCCACTTTAATAATTATAATTGGATGAAATAATGTATCACTAGCCACTTTAAACAATGCCATTTATATAATGTTTACATATCCTACATTACTCATCTCATATATATATATATATATATATGTGTATATACTGTACTCCATACCATCTACTGCATCTTGCCTATGCCGGTCAGCCATCGCTCATCCATATATTTATATGTACATACTCGTATTCATTCCTTTACTCTTGTGTGTATAAGGTAGTTGTTGTGAATTTGTTAAATTACTTGTTAGATACTACTGCATGGTCGGAACTAGAAGCACAAGCATTTCGCTACACTCGCATTAACATCTGCTAACCATGTGTATGTGACAAATAACATTTGATTTGATTTGATTTGAAATACAATGGATTGAATAGGATGCCAAATGAAAACAGTGTGACATGACAGATTCAGATTTTCCGGATGGATTTTGCTCGGGTTTTCGCCTGCCATATCAGTTCTGTTATACTCACAGACATTATTTTACACATTTAGAAACAACTTCAGAGTGTTTTCTATCCAAAGCTACTAATTATATGCATATCCTATCTTCTGGGCCTGAGTAACAGGCAGTTTACTTTGGGCACGTTTTTCATCCGAACTTCAAAATACTGCCCCTAGCCCAAACAGGTTAAATAATGTGACAAAGAATTTTGCGGCAGCCCGCAAGCTGTACTGCTGTATGACGCAACTTTTAAAGAAAGCACCGCACGTAATATTAGCTAGCTAGCTAGCCATCTAAGTCAGCTAACGTTATCTAGCTAACAGCAAGCTTTAACTTGGGGTATTTTGTTTAGACATGTAGCTAGCTAGCTAGCTAGCCAGCTAAAGAATGAACTAGAACCCCAATCCAAAGAGTACTAGCAATATGAACTGATTGTCATAGCTATCTAAAGTTAACCAAATAGATTCAATGTTAGCTAGTTAGCTTGCTAACATTAGTCTATAACTAGCAATATGAAATGGCATTCTGAAAAAACATCACTAACGTTACACACAGTTCATACGCGTAAGTTTATGTTAGCTAGCAAACCAGCAATCGAACCTCAGCTAATGTTAGCTAGCTAACAGCAAGCTTTAACTTGGAGTCTTTTGTTTAGACATGTAACATTAATGTTAGCTAGCTAAAGAATGAACTAGAACCCCAATCCAAAGAGTACTAGCATTACAAACTGATTGTCATAGCTAGCTAAAGTTAACCAAATTGGTTCAATGTTAGCTAGCAAGCCAGCCATCACACTTCAGCTGGCTAGCTAACAGCAAGCTTTAACTTGTAATTAAAACAACTTTGACAAAATTAGAAACATATAATATCTGAAACTGTGGCTAGACTCTTACCTATATACATGGATGAAATATTCAACCCCTTTAATTAAATAAGACCTGTGTCGTTTCCGCTTAGGTTGCACAGCTTGCTTGGCCCGTTGTGTCAAGTCACTCTGGTTCACACTGACCGTGTGCAATGCCATAAGAATTATCAGATCTTTCTCATTCTGTCACGGATGCCATAGTTGTCCTCAGTTTGAAGATGTAATCTGGAGACGTGTTTCATACAACAGCCTTTTGTGTTCTCTTTTTGACTCCCTATGCATTTGCAATCAAATGCCACAATTCTATTAATCTCCTTATCATACTCTGCTTCTACCAGACATTCCACTGATTTCAAAACTCGGTCAATTTCTTCCATGACAACAACACCGTTTCTTCCCCATCACTGTCATCCGACTCTACAATGTCTTCTTCAATGAAAATGTGTTTACCTAAATCATGGATTTCCTCATCGTCTGATTAATTTTCAGAGTCAGAGAGAGTCAGCATGGCACGATCGTCCTCCAGAAATTAGTCCATCACTTTTCCCCTCTGACCTTTGATGATAGAACCTGATAAATTCAGGGCAGCAATGTTTTGAGAGCAGTAGCAACATATTTGCAGTTCTCCATGGCACACGTATTATCCTTCAAAAAACTGCAGTAGAAAGGATTATATACGCATAACAAGCAGATGCCAATCTGAAACTCATCTCTCCGCATGTCCAGCCCACTCATTATCTCAGCCAATCATGGCTATTGGCAAGGTTCCTGACCTTTTCTTTAGCTAAACCAACTAGACTTGTAATTTAACAACTTTCTTCGTATTTACATAATATTGTTAAGGGACAAGAAATTTCACATGTTCATGAAGGCATTTCTGCAACAAAACAAAAGCCTTCTGAAAAAAATAAATATATGTTAATAGTTTCCTGAAACGGGTCACGTGTGTGACCACATAAGGGTAATGTAAATGTCACACTGACCTCTTATAAACAGTGCACGATCCAGATTCCCCAAGATTCTGAGCTGAACTGGAGCTGACTTTTACCAACTTGTTATTCTGAGAGAGAAAAAACTAGACAAATTTAGTGGCAGAATATTTAGCACTCACCTTTTTAAAATCCTGAAACAAAAGTGTTGCAAACACAGCCTCAAACACCTCTCACTACCGTGCGTGTGACGGTGCTAGTTTAATGTGCATGTAATAGACATTTAATGTGTATTGTTCTTTTCAACGTCACCATAGGTCCGACCAAGAAGTCGGCCAATGGTACCTGATCAATATTACTACAGCACAGACTCTACACTTCCACATTCCCTGAAAGATGGTCCCCATGTCAAAAGGAAGGAACTGCTTTCAACATAACGAATAAACCAAAAACTCCACTGGAGAGACAGGCGGTCCACATTAGAATGAGATTTAAGAATATTTATTCTTACCACCACTAAAGAGCCATGAAGACTGTTCAGAAATGCTTCTCGATGACATCTGAAAATGGAGACAAAAAACAAACATTGGTGATTCAAGCACGGTTTAGCTAGAATGAATATGGATACACATGCACACATTTGGTCAGTTCTACACTACAAGAATGAATCTGGTGCATATCAAGTTTGGCCGAGTTAAGTAAATTGTATTGTAAAAAATAGATCTATGCCTTAATTTCTCAAAAATATAGTCTACTGTGGCCTAAATACAGAAAACATGTTCATCCCATTTTTTATTACTTAATTCAAAACCAATTATACATTTGTCTAGAGTATTGCGTCTATAAATACACATTTACAGCCCCAGAATTATCACATGCTTATCTTATCTGGAGAAGAAAATAATCACCAACCAACTCCTCTCGTAAAGCTCAGAGCTTGGGTGACTGGAGGGGATTGAAAGTTAAGAAACAAATAAATAATTCAAAGAATTTTGGGAAGGGGGTCTACTGAACTCAATTGACAGCACCCCCCCCTTGTTGGTTAATAGGTTTGAATTAAGCCCATCAAGTTGTGTCACGCACCCTGTAAGGGACTGAAGGAGCATTGTAATGAATGGTTGGAGTGCTGCTACAGCCTGATAATTATTCAGGGTATATCAGTAGAGAGAATGTGTGTGTGTGTGTGTGTGTGTGTGTGCGTGCATGCTGGGTTGGGGAGTGGGGGGTACAATAGGTGTGTGTATGTGTGTTTAAAAAATCATTGTGTGCTCTAAAATGAGTTATACATTTCATTATCTACATCTTGCATAATGAAATGTATTACTCGTTTTAGAGGACAAAATATATTTTCAAATTACATCAAGATTAAGTTTGTGCCACATATAGATCTACCTTCTCTCATAATCTTATATGCGAATTAGACATTCACCACCAAAATACAATATTTTTTACTCTAGTTTCAAAGCTTTTGTGAATATTTTTTTTTTACAAAATCATACATTTCTCATTCTATCCCTAAGACAGAAACAATGACAGCGAAACAATAACTTTACCATGTCTCAGTGGCGGTCAGTGATGTTTATGAGGCAGTACTATTTTGTTTTTCACGATCATGGCCTTCTATTACAACATTTTGGATGACTGTCATTCATATTCCATTCACCCAGTTCAATGTAAAATTTATAGGTTTAGGCTACTACATGATACTTAAATTTCCCTATACCCATCATGAGGTTGTTACAACCTACCCTATGAATGAAAGTTTACAGCGTAGGTGCACACAGGTCGAGAGAACATTTTTGAAATGACAGACAGTGACACATGGGCAGGCAGTGACACATTCAATACGGCCTTGCATATTCTTGCCTGCATCTGGCTTATCTAGGGTGAAATCATTAGCCCAACAGTTGCAAAACATTTTTGGGAGGGACAAATTCGGGTATTTTTTATCCCTGTTTCGTTTGCTTCCGTTGAAGAAACGTTTTTAAACAGAATCGACAGAATGAATACACCCCTGACCATGCATATATTCATTCTAGCCTCTATGCACTCTCCTCCTCTCACCTTTTCCCTTTGTTTGTGGACTTCAATGAACAACACATCAACTGGATGTGACCAGGTGAAAAAAACTTTCCAAGCCATACCATGTCACAACTGCTACACACAGCCTACATAGTTGTCCCCATATTATCTAAATTAACATCCTAGTCAACATAACTAATAGAACTAATGTGTTAGTAAACCTGCTACAATTATGCTGTAACGTTACAGCCCCGGTGGCAATCAATTAATAAAACCAAAAGCTGACCTTGACTTGGAAGAGTTCCAGGGTTGTGTTGGATAGTCATAGCCAGGTAGCTAACAAAGCATCCCTCGGTTTGAGCCAAAGTTTGAACAACTAAACTAGCCGGTTGCATTTGCTAGCTAAGTAAGTGAAACTGAAAGTGAAAGAAAATTATGAAATCTTTCTCTATCTCTCTTGCTTCTCATTTTTTAAAGAAATTAATTTGTTGAAAACTGTTCAACTATGTCTTTCTCCTTGAGTCAACTTCTCACCACATTTTATGCACTGCAGTGCCAGCTAGCTGTAGCTTATGCTTTCAGTACTAGATTCATTCACTGATCCTTTGATACAGTATGTCAGTTCATGCTGCAAGAGCTATAATAGGATGAAGGAAGTCCTATGGAAGTTGTCATAATTAGTGTTTAAGTCTATGGAAGGGGGTGAGAACCATGAGCCTCCTAGGTTTTGTATTGAAGTCAATATACCAAGAGGAGGACAGAAGCTAGCTTTTCCTCCGGCTACACCATGGTATTACCCTACAGAGTGCTGTTGAGGCTACTGTAGAGGTCCACTGCAAAACACTGTGTTTTAATCAATTATTTGGTGACATGTGAATATATTTGGTATAGGTTTATCTAAAAAGGAGAACCTTTCAATGCCTATGAAATTCACTGAGGAGGATGGTTCTCCCCTTCCTCCTCTGAAGAGTCTCCACTGCCCTGCCTAGAGTACAAATTAAAATCATTAAATTTCAAATCTAATTTGGACAAACTTCACTAAGTCATATATGTACTCCTAATGTAGACAAATTCCACAATTCCAAATATATTTGTGTTCTTCTGGGTATTTCAGCACTGAGTAGCTTTTTTCACTCATCTTATTATTATTCATCCACTGTGTATCGTTCCAGCACCAACCAGACGGAGTGATGTCTCTATGGGAACCAAATCCAACGACTGGCTTCAATGCCAACTCGACATAATAGAATAAGAAGAAGAAAGACAATGATGCTCAAAAGTATCTCTCAAAACACACTAAATGATTCAATAGACTGTCTTGCACTAGGAATACCAAGCATTAAGGCTTTAAGGACTCTATTGATATCGCTTCCTCTCCATAAATACATATTTAAAGAGCCACACATAGTCAATCGGCAACCGCCACATGGACATCAAAGGAATCCAAGGAATACCATCACTTTTTGACTACAAAACAATAGGAGTCTAGCATTCAAAACGATTGAGACACTTTTTGCTCTATGATCTCACGCCATTCTGTTTTTGTTAACTTTTTTTATTGACCTTCGTAAAACATGAGCACACCTAACAAAAAAGGTGAATAGAAGACCTAGGTACTGTTTGGTTCTAAATGAACAGAGTAAAAAACACACAGACACTTAGTAAAGCTCAAACCAAGTTTATTCACCCACTGGGTCATACAGCTGCATAAGCCAAAGACATGTTTCCACCAGTGGTAGCATATATACCCCAATATGGGTGGAGAATCCTACTTCCCTCTAACCATTACATGTTTATCGCTAGGCTGGAAATTATGTGATGCGGGCAATAAACGGTGAAGCATGGTGATGGCAGCATCATGCTGTGGGGATGTTTTTCAGTGGCAGGGACTGGGAGACTAGTCAGGATCGAAGGAAAGATGAACAGAGATCCTTGATGAAAACATGCTCCAGAGCGCTCAGGACCTCAGTTGGGGCAACTGTTTACCATCCAACAGGGCAACAACCATCAGCACACAGCCAAGACAACGCAGGAGCGGCTTCGGGACAAGTCTCTGAATGTCCTTGAGTGGCCCAGACAGAGTCCGATCTTGACCCCAATCTCTGGAGAGACCTGAAAATAGCTGTGTAGCAACGCTCCCCATCCAACCTGAGAGAGTTTGAGAGGATCTGCCCAAAAACAGGTGTGCCAAGCTTGTAGCGTCATACCCAAGAAAACTGGAGGCTGTAATCACTGCCAAAGGTGCTCCAACAAATTACTGAGGAAAGTGTCGTGAATACTTATGTAAATGATATATTTACGTTTTTTTGTTTTAATACATTTTCATACATTTCTAAAAACAAAGTTTTGCTTTGTCATTATGGGGTATTGTGTGTAGATTGATGAGAGAAAAAACTATTTGATACATTTTATAATAAGGCTGTAATGTAACAAAATGTGGGGTCAAGGGGTCTGAATACTTTCCGAATGCACTGTATATTAGGATCCCATTAGCTGCTGCTAATGGAGCCGGAGTGGCAGAAAAAGTACCCAATTGTCATACTTCAGTAAAAGTAAAGATAATTAAAAAGATTATGACTCAATTAAAAGTGAAAGTCACCCAGTAAATTACCACTTGAGTAAAGTATTTGGTTTTAAATATACTTAGGTATCAAAAGTAAATGTAATTATTACAATATACTTAAGTATCAAAAGTAAAAAAATAATTCATTTAAAATGTGTTATATTTAACACACCAGACAGCGTTAACATACGAAGCATTTATGCTTAGTGAGTCTGCCAGATCAGAGGCAGTAGTGATGACCAGGGATATTATCTTGATAAGTGTGTGAATTGGACCATTTTCCTGTCCTGCTATGCATTCAAAATGCAATAAGTGTCAGGGAAAAGGAATATAGTGAAGTAAAAGTAAAAGTTGTCAAAAATATAAACAATAATTTATTATACAAAAAAACAACTTAAGTAGTGCTTCAAAGTATTTTTCCTTAAGTATGTTACACCACTGCAGAGCCGCTACTCTTCCTGGGGTCCACAGGGTGGTGAGTCTATTGATGCATCCTCGCATAAATCTAAAATCTGCATTAAAATCTGTCAGCTTAAGCTAGAGATAACACCTTTCTTAAATCTTCTACATATAGGACATCCACTTCAAAACCTTATTCCTTATGATTCATTTTTGCCGTTATGACTGTCTTTTTGCCATTTATGAACGTATTATTCAATGTGTTTCTATGGGCTATAGTAGTAAAGGCAAACTTCATAATTTTATCAAATCAATTTTAAATATTTAATTTTGATACCTAAAGGGGTCCTACAATTTTAAATCAAATAGCTAGTTTCCATTGTAAGAGCATGGGCTATCAAAGAAAAAAGATTCTGGTTGGTTTTTCTTTGGATTATCTCCTACCATATCTATTGTGTTATAGTCTCCTACATTATTTAAACATTTCTACAGACTTAAAAGTGTTTTTTCTTTCCAATGGTACCAATTATATGCATATCCTGGCTTCAGGGCCTGGCAACAGGCAGTTTACTTTGGGCACATCAGTCAGGCGGAAATTGAGAAAAAGGACCCTAGCCCTAAGATGTTTTAAAGCTTGGTCG
Source organism: Brachymystax lenok tsinlingensis (assembly GCA_030435695.1). Taxonomy (NCBI): domain Eukaryota; kingdom Metazoa; phylum Chordata; class Actinopteri; order Salmoniformes; family Salmonidae; genus Brachymystax; species Brachymystax lenok. Next base: position 31,806,326 of record CM059811.1, on the reverse strand, counting down.
CAAATGGATCTTTCAAATGGACAATGACTCCAAGCATACTTCCAAAGTTGTGGCAAAATGGCTTAAGACATGAATGTCTGTCAATCCGGAAAACATCAAGAACTTTTAAAGTTTCTTCAAGTGCAGTCGCAAAAACCATCAAGCACTATGATGAAACTGCCTATCATGCGGACCGCCACAGGAAAGCAAGACCCTGAGTTACCTCTGCTGCAGAGGATAAATTCATTAGAGTTAACTGTACCTCAAATTGCAGCCCAAATATATGCTTCACGAGTTCAAGTAACAGACACATCTCAACATCAACTGTTCAGAGGAGACTGCGTGAATCAGGCCTTGATGGTCGAATTGCCGCAAAGAAACGACTACTAAAGGACACCAATAAGAAGAAGAGACTTGCGTTGGCCAAGAAACACGAGCAATGGTCATCAGACCAATGGAAATCTGTCCTTTGGTCTGAGATTTTTGTTTCCAAACGCTGTGTCTTTTTTAGATGCAGAGTAGGTGAACTGATGATCTCTGCATGTGTGGTTCCCACCATGAAGCATGGAGGAGGAGGTGTGATGGTGTGGGGGCGCTTTGCTGGTGACACTGTTAGTGATTTATTTAGAATTCAATGCACACTTAATCAGCATGGCTACCATAGCAGCGATACGCCATCCCATCTGGTTTGTGCTTAGTCCCACTATCATTTGTTTTTCAACAGGACAATGACCCAAAACACACCTCCAGGCTGTGTAAGAGCTATTTGTACAACGAGAGTGATGGAGTGCTGCATCAGATGACCTGGCCTCCACAATCACCTGACCTCAACCCAATTGAGATGGTTTGAGATGAGTTGGACCGCAGAGTGAAGGAAAAGCAGCCAACAAGTGATCAGCATATTTGGGAACTCCTTCAAGACTGTTGGAAAAGCATTTCTCATGAAGCTGGTTGAGAGAAAGCCATCAAGGCAAAGTGTGGCTATAAATCAAATATATGTTGATTTCTTAAACACTTTTTTGGTTACAACATGATTCCGTATGTGTTATTTCATAGTTTTTATGTCTTCACTATTCTACATGTAGAAAATAGTCAAAATAAAGAAAAACACTTGAATGAGTAGGCGTGTCCAAACTTTTGACTGATACTATATGTTAGCAAAAACGCTCTTATGTCAAACAGAACTTACCCAGAACGTGGTTGCCATGTTCTCCAGAATATCCAATAATTAATGTTCTAGACAAGTTTTATGGGAACGTTGCAAGAACGTTATTAACCCACTGTTCCTAGGCCATCATTGAAAATAAGAATTTGTTTTTAACTGATTTGCCTAGTTAAATAAAGGTCAAATAAAAAATATCATGGATGGTCAGTCATCAGTCCTGGCATCCATAGCTCTGTCTATGAATTTGAGAATGGTTACATTTCTCCAGCCCAATCCCTCAGCTATTTACCAAATCAGTGGCGGAGTACATACTTTGTTGTTGTTGTTTGAACTGCAGATTTCCCCTTTAAACAGTTTACCACTCAGCTTGGAGGGCAGTGTTTCAATAGTATTTTATTTGTGATGGATTGTCAAACATTATGCCCATGTATCATTATTATGTATCACTATTATTAGTAAGATGCATTACTCTTCAACCAAAAACAAAGAGGATGGAGTGTTAAAACTGTCAGGTTGTACAATATTCTCCAAAATGTAGACTTTGAGGGTTTTAAAAAGATGAAGGTAAAAGTTTAAATGACTGGAACACATTTTAGACACTCTGTAACACCCACTTTCTCTCTGTATCTCTCCAAGCACTCTCCTTGACTTGTATTTGGGGCTCCGTCTGTCCATCCTCCTTCTCTCCTCAACTCAACGCATCCCTCTATCCTCCTACACTCTCTGCATTCATCCCACCTTCTAAGGCCCCTAAGAACACTTGAGCACCTTGTGTTCAAGCTACAAAGACTCTCAACTACAAAGTGGTAGAGGAGAGAGAAGTGGAAAGGTCTCAAGATCGCCTTGCACTCTGAGTGATTAACCCTTTCATTACCACACACACGCACACACACACATATACGAAAGCAGGCACGCACGCACGCACACACACACACACACACACACACACACACACACACACACACACACACACACACATGCACACATTTGGGGCGGCAGGGTAGCCTAGTGGTCAGAGTGTTGGACTTGTAACCGAAAGGTTGCCTTGTAACAAGGTACAAATCTGTCATTCTGCCCCTGAACAGGCAGTTAACCCACTGTTCCTAGGCTGTCATTGAAAATAAGAATTTGTTCTTAAAAATGCATGAAATTGTATATTTAGGGTAGAGAAGCCACTATAAAAAACTAAACTAAACTATAAAAATGTGTTCTGAACATAGCAGTGCTTTGATAAACGCATGACACAAAACCGTGTCCAAAACGTCTGTCCAAAATAAACAGTGGGTCAAATTTCAGCATGGGCTGAAAATGCATAACTGAAAATGTCAGTGGCTCCCGAGTGGCGTAGCGGTCTAAGGCACTGCATCTCAGTGCTTGCGGCGTCACTACAGACCCTGGTTCGATTCCTGGCTGTATCACACCCGGCCGTGATTGGGAGTCCCATAGGGCGGCACACAATTGGTCCAACCTCATCCAGGTTAGGGTTTGGCCGGGGATAGGTGGTCATTGTAAATAATAATTTGTTCTTAAAATAAAAGGTTAAATAAAAATAAATAAATTATTAAAAAAGTAAAAGATTCCACCCACAAGGAAGTGTCTCATCAACATTGGTCAAGCTGCATCTCTGTGTCAAAGGAGGAACGGGGTACAAAAAATACATCTTGCCATGCAGAAGATCTTGATGATGTGGACTCAGAGGAAGACACAATGAATTATGACTGTAACATCAGTGTCACCAGATGAAAGAGATGAGATGTCATCCAGCAGGCAAATAAAATAGAATGTTATGGGCCGAATACAACAGGTGTAGACTTTACCGTGAAATGCTTACTTACAAGCCCTTAAGTTTAAGAAATAGAGTTAAGAAAATATCTACTAAATAAACTAAAGTAAAAAAATTTAATCAAATGAAGAGGTAACACAAGAAAATTACATAACAATAACGAGGCTATATACAGGGGGTACAGGTTAGCCGAGGTCATTTGTAAAGTGGCTATGCATATATAATAAACAGCAAGTAGCAGCAGTGAAAAAGACCAGTGTAAAAATAGAGGGAGGTTGGGGGTCAATGTAAATTGTCCGGGTGGCCATTTGATTAATTGTTCACCAATCTTATGTCTTGGGGGTAGAATCTGTTAACTTCTTAGGGAGCGGCTCCCGAGGTGACGGTTTTATAGAGACTGGCGTGCCCAAAGTAAAATGCCTCCCACTCAGGCCCAGAAAAAGACTAAAAGTGGTCAAATTATTAGCATACAATAAGGAAAAATACATGGTAAACAGACACACTTGTCTAAATTGATGGGTCATAGGAAATAAATGCTATCCAGTGGTGGAAAAAGTGTTGGAAAAATAAACTAAATTGTCATACTTGAGTAAAAGTAAAGATACCTTAATAGAAAATGACTCAAGTAAAAGTCACCCAGTATAATACTACTTGTCTGAAAGTATTTGTTTAAAAAAAATACTTAAGTATAAAAAGTAAATGGAAATGCTAAAATGTGCTTAAGTATCAAATCATTTCAAATTCCTTATATTAAACCAGACAGCACAATTATTTTTTTATTGATGGATATCCAGGGGCACACTCCAACACTAATTTAAAAATGAAGCATTTGTGTTTAGCGAGTCTGCCAGATCCGATGCTGTAGGGATGACCAGGGAGGTTCTTTAATAAGTGTGTGAATTGGACAATTTTCCTGTCAATGTCAGGTGCCGGGTGTAGCTGGTGCAAATGAGTCAGGTGCAGGACAGCAGAGATGAGCAATACAACATAGTTTACTCAAGGAAATAACAAAGTACCAACAATTCCATGCCCACCAAATATGGACTGACATTAACGGGAACAATAACACACAAAAACATGGGGGAAACAGAGGGTTAAATAATGAACATGTAATTGGGGAATTGAAACCAGGTGTGTAGAAACCAATGACAAAAGAAATGGAAAATGAAAAGTGGATCGGCGATTGTTAGAAGGCCTGTGACGTCGACCGCCGAACGCTGCCCGAACAAGGAGAGGGACCAACTTCGGCGGAAGTCGTGACAGTCAAAACGCAACAAGAACTTTTGGGTATCAGGGAAAATGTATGGAATTAAAAGTACCTTATTTTCTTTCGGAATGTAGTGAATTTACGCTTAGATGTCTTTGTCTTCTCTCTCTGGTTAAATCACTCGTTCTGTCTACGGGGAGTAATTCTAAAGAAAGTCTCTGGTTTTGTAAGTCTCTGGTTGTCCAACAGAGGTCACCATGTCCTTTGTAGTTATAGTAGGTTGGTCTCGGATTGTCTGTTAGAATAGATCTTATTTTCTCATCTTCGGTCGAGTTTACTAGACTATTTTACATATACAGCTGCAGACTGTGAATGTGTAGTCTTTATCTTCTTCACTCGTCGAGAGTTCCTGACCATTTGTGACATATCCAGCTCACGTTGCACGTATACTGGTCTGGTAGTCTAACCATTCATGACGTCCGGTTCAACACCGTCCGCCTGCTCTGGTGTGATTTTCTTCTTCTCTGTTGAAAGTTTCAGTACCTTTCAGCTCACGCTGTTGGTCACGCTGGTCTAGCGTAAAGTCTAACCATTTTACACGTGCAGCTTACCGTCCGTGTACTGGTCTAATGTGAATTTCGTCACGAGGGGTTTTATTTACTCTGGCAAGAGGGAGCATTCCCTGACGCCGACATAATGTCTGTGCTCACGTGGGTGAGGTCACTGACTGGGTAGAACTTTTATATGAAAAACAATTATAATTTAGAAGGCTAAAATCGCATTTCATCTTCTCACAAATAGTCTCATATTTAGTCATATAAGTTCCACAACATCTAGATGTAAATCTGATAACTGGGACGTATGCATTTGTATAGTTACCGTTATTTGGTTATACCGTCCTTAATTATATCACAAAACAACAGCTTATTTGACATGATTATTGTTCAGAGCCCACAAACCATTTACCACATTATTTACGTTTGAAACAATATTTCTATGTGCAACCTTTTGATGTTACAGTACTGCAAAATCTCTCTCTGTTGTAACAAAGAGATTGTTCATTTCCATTTCTGAAGAGTGGGAGAGTGGGTCCCTACAAGGTATTTACGACAGTCATAAAACTGGCCAACTTCATCCCTCTCCCCCATCTGCAGGAGAGAGGGCGCTGTAAAGCTGACCAACTATAACCTGAGCCTTTGGATCCTCACAGGAGAGTCGTGACAATGTAGTTGATGATTATGCTGCTGGCTATTACAATTAATTGTCTCACCCTTGTCAGTCTGTCTTCTCAGTGATAGGTGTTTGCCTGCCTCCCATATATAAATTATACATATATACAGTTGAAGTCGGAAGTTTACATACACCTTAGCCAAATACCAGTTTTTCACTATTCCTGACATTTAATCCTAGTAAAAATACCCTGTATTAGGTCAGTTAGGATCACACTTTATTTTAAGAATGTGAAATGTCAGAACAATTGTAGAGAATGATTAATTTCAGCTTTTATGTCTTTCATCACATTCCCAGTGGGTCAGAAGTTTATATACACTCATTTAGTAGCACTGCCTTTAAATTGTTTAACTTGAGTCAAACGTTTCGGGTAGCCTTCCACAAGCTTCCCACAATAAGTTGGGTGAATTTTGGCCCATTCCTCCTGACAGAGCTGGTGTAACTGAGTCAGGTTTGTAGGTCTCCTTGCTCACACATGCTTTTTCAGTTCTGCCCACTAATTTTCTATAGGATTGAGATCGGGGCTTTGTGATGGCCACTCCAATACCTTAAATGTGTTGTCCTTAATTCTTAGGGAGCGGCAGCAGTGGTGTCGGTTTTGGAGAGTCTGAGGTGCCCAAAGTAAACTGCCTGCCATTCAGGCCCAGAAACTAGGATATGCACATAATTAGTACTATTGGATAGAAAACACTCAGTTTCTAAAACTGTTAAAATAATGTCTGTGAGTATAACAGAACTGATATGGCAGGCGAAAACCAGAGGAATTTCTGTCCAGAAAAATAGTTTTTTGTGACATGCCCTCTTTTTCAATGGTTGTCTATTGGATTTGCTGTAAACTAGGACCCAGGTTGCAGTACCTATGGCTTCCACTAGATGTCATGTCTTTAGACAAGGTTTGAAGCGTTTACCATGGAAAACAACATGATAGAAGAAGATTATGTAAGTGGATGAAGGAAGTGGCTTTTGTGTTTTGCGTGCGAGACCGTGAGCGGGATTTGTCCTTTCTATCGTCCAGGTTATTATCCGTGTGAATTATTATAGTTAATATACATAAAAATGTACCTAAGGATACATTATAAATTATGTTTGATTTGTTTGGGCAAGGTTGATAGGTATAATTTGAACGCTTTCTCTTCCCTGTACAATGGGCGAGTAGACGCTGGATTTTCTGAACATAACGCGCCAACCAAACAGAGATTTATGCGCCCCATTGATCCCTAAGAGTTTAACTTCTTAGGGAGCGGCTCCCGAGGTGCCGGTTTTGGAGAGTCTGGCGTGCCCAAAGTAAAATGCCTCCCACTCAGGCCCAGAAAATAGGATATGCACATAATTAGTACTATTGGATAGGAAACACTCTGAAGTTTTTAAGAGTGTTAAAATATTGTCTGTGAGTATAACAGAATGGATATAACAGGCGAAAAACCTGAGGAATTTCTGTCCTGGAAAAAGTGTTTTTGACACATTACCTCATTTTGAACCCCTCCCTATTGAAAACAGCTGTATATAGGAGTAAGATTGCAGTACCTATTGCTTCCACTGGATGTCAACAGTCTCTAGACAGTGTTTGATGATGTTAGAATGCTCTGGATGGTGATAGAAGAAGAAGAATTTCGAACTGGTCATCAGATGTAAACAGAAGAGGATGTGCGTTCACGGGCTCGAGCGCGCTGTGGTTTTTTCCTTTCCTATCGTCCAGTTTATATTCCGGTTGAAATATTATAGTAAATATACATAAAAGTGTTCCTAAGGATACATTATCAATGAAGTTTGATTGTTCTTGGACAAGTGTATAGGTATAGGTTGAACGAGTTCTCTTCACGGTTCAATGGGTGAGTGGACGCTGTATTTTATGAACATAATGCGCCAACCAAATGGAGATTTATGGACATAATAAATGACTTTTTCTAATAAAATAACCATTGGATGTCTTCGTTGGACACTAGGGAAGCCCTCAGCAGAAGTTCTTCAAAAGGTAAGGGATTTGTTTTCGCTGTGAAATGTGTTTTGTGTGAACCTCGACGGTTTATGAATTTATGCTGATTTTGAATTTGGCGCCTTGCATTTTACCGGGTAGTGTCGGCGCCCCACCACTCCCTAAGTAGTTAACTTCTTACGGAACAGTGTCCCGCTAGCGTGCCACCTCGACAATATCTGGTGAAATTGCAGAGCGCCAAATTCAAAATAAAACAATCGTAATATTAAACATTCATGAAAATACCTGTTGTACACCATTCTTTAGCTTAGAATCTTGGTAATCGAACCGCTTTGTCCGATTGACGGCTTGACGGCGAAAGCATAGCATTTGAATTATATGAGGACAGCGTCTCGCGTACATATAAATATATTTCAAACCAGCACAGGTGTCACAAAAATCTAAAATAGCAATAAAATAAATCACTTACCTTTGAAGATCTTCCTCTTTTTGCAATCCCAAGGATCCCAACTACACAATAAATTGTCATTATGTTCGATAAAGTCTCTATTTATATCACGAAAACTCAGTTTGGTTGGCGCGTTTTGTTCAGTAATCCACTCGTTCAACATACAGACAAAAGAATCCAAAAGGTTACCAATAAACTTCATCCAAACAAGTCAAACAACGTTTCTAATTAATCCTCAGGTACCCTAATATGTAAATAAACGATACAATTTAAGATGGAATGTAGCATGTTCAATCCCGAAGATAAATAACAAAGAGCGTGCCCTCAGTCACGCGCGCCACAGGACTACAGACCCAAGAAGGAACCCAATGATAAGCTACAGCTAATTTTTCAAAGAACAAGCCTGAAACCTTGTCTATAGACTTGACATCCAGTGGAAGCCATAGGTACTGCAATCTGGGAGCTATTCTTTTCATTGTGCAATATGAAATCCTACCAATTGCATGAGAGCTCAAAACAGCCATTTTTCCAGATGGATTTTCCACGGGTTTTCGCCTGCCATATCAGTTCTGTTATACTCAGATGTCACGACTTCCGCCGAAATCGGTTCCTTTCCTTGTTCGGGCGGCATTCGGCAGTCGATGTCACCGGTCTTCTAGCCATCGCCGATCCACCTTTTTTGTCTTGTTTTCCCACACACCTGGTTTTCATTTTCCCTCATTACTGTTGTGTATTTAACCCTTTGTTTCCCCCATGTAAGTGTGGGGAATTGTTTATTGGTATGCTGGTACGCCGGGTTGTTGGTTGTTCACCCGTGCTTTGTGGCAGCCGGTATAATGCGGTTTATTTTGTACTATGTGCTGCCTTACTTGTTTTTTGGGCATTTGTTTTGTGACGCGGTTGCGTTCTGTATTTGACGTTGCCTAAGTAAAGTGCTTAGTCCACTCATCTCTGCTCTCCTGCGCGTGACTTTATTACACCAGCTACACCCACTGCCTTTGAAAATTATTCCATTGATCTGTGATAGTTCATCACGATGGTTCCAGAATTCTGAAATGCTCTGAGGGCATTTTCTCCTCTCCTCAGGCCATCCATCCTGTCTGACTTTCCTCAGCTATGTGAATTGTGAGTCCTTTTCTGTTTCTGCTTGGATCTCCTTCAGTTTTGTGTCACTAACTGGTAAGTTGCTGTACAAAGTGTGCACTTGCATGTCCATGCCTTCACTGAGACTGCTGTCCTTGTAGGTAAGACACTTCCTGGAGAGTGTGTCTGTGACAGGGATGCATTTTCCTGGACGGTGAGTGATTGTGAAGTCGTATATTTGTAGTTGAAGGATCATTCTCTGTAGCCTTGGCGGGGCTGCGGTTTCCTCATGATTGACTCAAGGGGCTTGTGGTCGGATTCCACAATGACTTGTCGTCCATATACAGTGGGGCAAAAAAGTATTTAGTCAGCCACCAATTGTGCAAGTTCTCTCACTTAAAAAGATGAGAGAGGCCTGTAATTTTCATCATAGGTACACTTCAACTATGACAGACAAAATGAGGAAAAAAAATCCAGAAAATCACATTGTAGAATTTTTTATAAATTTATTTGCAAATTATGGTGGAAAATAAGTATTTGGTCAATAACAAAAGTTTATCTCAATACTTTGTTATATTCCCTTTGTTGGCAATGACAGAGGTCAAACGTTTTCTGTAAGTCTTCACACACTGTTGCTGGTATTTACACGACGAGTTGAGTTTTTACCAAAAAGTTCTATTTTGGTTTCATCTGACCATATGACATTCTCCCAATCCTCATCTGGATCATCCAAATGCTCTCTAGCAAACTTCAGACGGGCCTGAACATGTACTGGCTTAAGCAGGGGGACACGTCTGGCACTGCAGGATTTGAGTCCCTGGCGGCGTAGTGTGTTACTGATGGTAGGCTTTGTTACTTTGGTCCCAGCTCTCTGCAGGTCATTCACTAGGTCCCCCGTGTGGTTCTGGGATTTTTGCTCACCGTTCTTGTGATCATTTTGACCCCACGGGTGAGATCTTGCGTGGAGCCCCAGATCGAGGAAGATTATCAGTGGTCTTGTATGTCTTCCATTTCCTAATAATTGCTCCCACAGTTGATTTCTTCAAACCAAGCTGCTTACCTTTTGCAGATTCAGTCTTCCCAACCTGGTGCAGGTCTACAATTTTGTTTCTGGTGTCCTTAGACAGCTCTTTGGTCTTGGCCATAGTGGAGTTTGGAGTGTGACTGTTTGAGGTTGTGGACAGGTGTCTTTTATACTGATAACAAGTTCAAACAGGTGCCATTAATACGGGTAACGAGTGGAGGACAGAGGAGCCTCTTAAAGAAGAAGTTACAGGTCTGTGAGAGCCAGAAATCGTGCTTGTTTGTATGTGACCAAATACTTATTTTCCACCATAATTTGCAAATAAATTCATTAAAAATCCTACAATGTGATTTTCTGGATTTTTTTCCTCATTTTGTCTGTCATAGTTGAAGTGTACCTATGATGAAAATTACAGGCCTCTCTCATCTTTTTAAGTGAGAGAACTTGCACAATTGGTGGCTGACTAAATACTTTTTTGCCCCACTGTAGCTTGATGAGGTCCATGTCTAAACATGCTTTAAGACCTAGCACTGCAGGTGCTCGAGTGTCAACAACGTAAAAGTCCAACATCATGTCACCTTCCTTGTATTTGCATTTGAAAGTGCATGTGCCTTTTACTGGGAGCTGTTCACCACCATAACCAGTCAGTCTGCTCGTGGTGGGCTGTAGCTCACACTCAGATGTCAAGCTGCGGTACTTATTCAGAGGAATAATATTTACTTGTGCACCAGTGTCTAGTTTGAACTTTAGCTCTGTGCTTTGTGTTCCTATCTCAATGTCAGCAAAGGCTTTCTCTGTCTCTGATATTTGACTTTTCTGTGTCACTGAATCAATAAACAGTTCATCAGCGTTTGACTCTTTGATTGACATTTCATCTTCACTCACTGCGTGTACTGTTTTCCCACGGTAAGCTCTGCACACTTTTGCAAAGTGATTCCATTTTCCACATTTAGTACACTGTTTGCCTTTAGCTGGGCAATTTCCTTGTACGCCATGCACTTTGTATCCACAATATCCACATGTTTTGGGTGGTTTTGAGTCTGTGTCGCTCTGTTTTGGAGTTCTGTCTCTCTCCGTTCTAAAATGCGCTCTGTGGGCACCGGAGGCATGCTGTGATGTCTGCCTGACTGTGTGCAGTGCTTGTTCACGTGATGTGCTCGTGCTGCCGAGCGAAATGGTTTTCATCTGAGCCTGTGCTAGCTCGTGAGATCTGGCTATGTCGATAGCTTTGTCTAGCGTTAGCTCAGACCCAACATTCAAAAGTTTCTCTCTCACTTGCGGTGAGTGTATTCCAAATACAATACGGTCCCTGACCATCTCATCCTTGTTTGCATAATCACAGTCTTTCACAAGCAGACGCAGCTCAGTCACAAACTGTTCAAAAGATTCGCTAGCTCCTTGTACTTTCTCATGGAATTTGTACCTAGCAAAAATCGTACTGCTCTTCGGCACAACAACAAAACGATCGTAATATATTTTCAGCACCTTTGATTCAGCCTCGGTAAGTGTCCAGGTGTTGTAAATATCTCTCCCCTTTTCACCGATCCAGAGGAGCAAGTAGCTGCACTTTTCCTCTTCTTCTCTTTCCTTCAGAGGACCCGTGAACATTAGCTCCACATGCTGTTTGTACTTACGCCATGCATCGGGTAAGTTTGTAGACTCCCAGTCCATTTGAGGTGAAGGAACTCCAGCAAAATCCATCTTGTAAGACCTTTTACTCTGACACAATGTCTTGTTTTGCACGCTTTGTACAAAATAATAAAATGCAGTACTAAAGGATATTTCTTAACTTCTTGGGGATTGGTGGTGCGCTAGCGCCCCAATCCCGACACTACCAGGTGAAATGCAAGGCGCCACATTCAAAATCCAAAAGTTGAATTATTAAACATCCACCAATATACAAGTGTTTCATACTCATCAAAAGCTCTGTTTCTTGGCAATATCACAGCGTTGTCAGATTTCAAAAAGGCTTTACGGCGAAAGCAGCACATTTGATTGTTTGAGGGTAGCACCTCACATATTTTTCCCATAGCCATGAATTCATTAGCCATTACGGTACAAACATAACACATTTCACAGCGAAAACAAATCAATTACCTGTTGAAGAACGTCTGCTGAGGTCTTCCTAAGTGTCCAACGAAGACAATCCATGGTTCTTTTGTTAGAAAAAGTAATGTATTTTATCCATAAATCTCCATTTGGTTCGCGCGTTATAATCAGAAACTACAGCCTCCACTCCTCCATTGAAACATGAACTCGTTCAACTTATACCCATAAACTTGTCCAAGAACAATCAAACATAGTTTTAAATGTATCCTTAGGTACACTTTTACGTATATTTACCATAATAATTCAACCGGAATATAAACTGAGCTATAAGAACGGAAAAAAACACAGAGCGTTCCTTCCCGGGAGCGCACAATCTCTTCTGTTGACATCTGAGGGGGCACTTCCTGTTTTCCTCTTCTTCTCTGCTCTAATGCATCGAAAACATATCTGAACACTGTCTCGAGACTGTTGACATCCAGAGGAAGCGATCGGTACTGCATTCATATGCCCTTTTATGGGCATTTTCATAAGGGAGAGGTTCCAAATGAGGCACTCTGTCAAAACCACTTTTTCCAGGACAGAAATTCCTCGGGGTTTCGCCTGCCATATCCGTTCTGTTTTACTCACAGACAAAAAAGAATTCAGAGTGTCTCCTATCCAATGGTACCAAATATGTGCATATCCTATTTTCTGGGCCTGAATGGGAGGCATTTTACTTTGGGCACGCCAGGCTCACCTCATGCGCTGCTCCCTAAGAAGTTAACAGCATCCTCACATACGCATTCATTTTGTCCAGGTGGGTAAGGGCAGTGTGTAGTGCAATGGCAATTGCGTCGTCCGTGGATCAGTCAGGGAGGCACGGGAATTGGAGAGGGTCGAGTGTGTCGCAGAGGGAGAAGATGATGTGGTCTTTGACTAGCCTCTCAAAGCAATTCATGATGACGAAAGTGATTGCTGGTAGTCATTCCGTTCAATTACTTTCCCTTTCTTGGGCACAGGGATAATAGTGGACATCTTGAAGCAGGTAGGTATAGAGGCTTGAGCTAGGGAATGATTGAAAATGTCAGAGAAAACAACAGCCAGCTGGTCTGCATATGCTCTGAATATCATGACACGAGACCCAGATGCAGACACAGGAGGCAGATGGTTGGAGTTTAAGAAGTTTAATAATCCAAAAGGATTAGGCAAAAGAATGGTGTTGGACAGGCAAAAGGTCAAAACCAGTTCAGAGTCCTGGAGGTACAGAGTGGCAGACAGGCTCTAGGTCAAGGCAGGCAGAATCGTCAGGCAGGCAGGTATAGAGTCCAGAAACAGGCAATGGTCAAAACCGGGAGGACAAGAAAAAGGAGAATAGCAACGGCAGGAGTATGGGAAAAAACTTTGGTTGACTTGGAGCATACAAGACAAACTGGCACAGAGAGACAAGAAAAAACAGGGATAAATACACTGCGGAAAACAAGCGACACCTGGAGGGGGTGGAGACAATAACAAGGACAGGTGAAACAGGGTGTGACACTGAGGGCACGGCTAGAGATGCCATCTGACCCAGCAGCCTTGTGAGGGTTAACACGTTTGAATGATTTACATACGTCCTCAGTGGAGACTGGTTGTGTAGCTCACATTGTCATCAGGGGCTCTCCTCGGCAGCTCAGGGTCATTGTGCTCGAATCTTAAGAAAAGGAGTTTAGCTCGTCTCGTTGGTGACCGTGATGTGGCTGGCTTTCTTTTTGTAATCTGTGATCATTCACCTTCAGCGGGCCGTGCTGCGCCAGAAAGCCAGTGCAGACCGTCACCGCAGGAGCCCCTGCCACATAATTTGTGTCCGACCCGCTGAAATGCTCCTCCACTTTGTCTCTATACTTGTGTTTCACCATCTTGATCGATCTGCGTAAGTCATATTTGTACTGGTTAACCAAACTATTGTCCCCGGTCACCTTTCCATGTTCATAAGCAGCGTCTCTCTCTTTCAGTTTTTCTACAAGGATGCTATCAATCCATGGTTTTTGATTTGGGTACATTTTGAAAGATACTACCGGTGTCACATCATCTATGCAGTTTTTGATGATTCAGGTGATCGAGTCAGCGTATTCACTGACATTATCTCCAGAGGAAACCCGGAACGTATTCCAGTCAACGTCATCAAAACAGTCTTGGAGCGTACATTGTACAGACCTGATTTCCGAAAGTTCCCTCTTGAGTCTTGTTTGTAGGCGAAGCAAGATGGAAGCAAGATGGAGTCATGGTCAGATTTTCCGAAAGGAGAACGAGAGAGGGCCTTATACCCGTGTCGAAAAGGCGTGTATCAATGGTTAAGAGTAAAATTTCTGCGAGTTAGACAGTCGATGCGTTGGTAAAATTACTGTATTAGATTTGTGTGTATTAGGTGGTTGTGGAATTGTTAGATAATGCTGCACTGTCGGAACTAGAAGTTATGATCTAAACAACAGCTGCTAACCATGTGTATGTGACCAATACAATTTGATTTGATTTGAATAATTTGGAAGTAAGTTTCTCAAATTACTTTGTTATCTTCTTAGGGAGCGGCAGTAGAAGTCAAAAACTGAGAAAAAAAAGTCAAGACTCAGAAAAACAGAGTATGTTGCATGATCTGATATCCCTTTGGAAGGAGATCCTCGATCTGAGTTCGTCAAGTTTGTTCAATAATAGCCTCCTGAGTGGCGCAGTGGTCTAAGGCCACTAGAGATCCTGGTTCGAGTCTAGGCTCTGTCACTACCGGGAAACCCATGTGGTTGCGCACAATTGGCCCAGCATCGTCTGGGTCAGGCCAGGCAGGAATGTCCTTATCCCATTGCACCCTAGAGACTCCTGTGGCGGGCCGGAAGCATGCACACTGACACGGTCGCCAGGTGTACGGTGTTTCCTCCGACACATTGGTGCGGCTGGCTTCCAGGTTAAGCGGGCATTGTGTCAAGAAGCAGTGCAGCTTGGTTGGGTTGTGTTTCTGAGTATGCATGGCTCTCGACCTTCGCCTCTCCCCAGTCCTTACGGAAGTTGCAGTGGTTCATTAATGATTGGACATTGGCGAGTAGAACGGGTCACCCGGAGTCTTAATCTCACTAAGACCCCACCTCAGCCTCTCCGTCAGCGTTTTCGCTTCCTACTCTCTTGTAGGACTCCCAAGCAGCTTGGCTCCTCGCCAAAGAAGCTAGTCCATTGTTCTGCTCTTTCAGGAAATTTGGGTAAGTCGGGTGGACGGTGTGTACCCCGCAATTCGTATTACAAACGTTCTACCTGGGTGTGTGTAAACAAAATTTATTAAGAAAATTGGAGAAAAACAACAGAAAAAACAACAACATGTAGAAACCTGCAATGTTTTAGTGGAGCCATCTTGTCTTGCTTTCGCCATTAATCTTCCTTGTCAACATTTGTAAGAAACTAAAAACTTTACCAAAAAGTTCTTACCCTATCGATATTAATCGTTTTAAATAATGAGGTGTCAGAGAGATCAGGCCAACTCGAAGTGAGGCTGGTAGCACACACCCACACACAAGCACGTACACACACACACAGACACACACACAGCCATATCCTTAGATGCCCGTTGGCATGTTCATCTAGTAAATGTCAATTGGGTTCAGATTTCTGGGACTGGGTGATCGACTCATTAGTTTTAATGGACACATTCCTCACAAAGAGGGTTATGTCAAACGCTCCAGCCCTCTACATAAATTTCTAATCAATCTTATCACTGCCACACATGTCTTCCAACCCCATCCCTCCTCCTTTTACTTCTCCTATTCCCTACTTTCTGTCACTCCTGTCTTTCGAAACAGTTGGAGTAAAGTTTGGGAGCTAAAGTTAGTCAAGTTTGGGAATCATTAACAGTCAGTCATAGCTGATTTTTTGTCACTACTATATGTTAATTTTTCTTTTTCATAAAATGAAAGAAGAAAGAAGAGTGTTTTCATTGTCATATATTGTTAGAGAAAATGTGGACCTGTTTCCAAGTTAAGATTGAGGTCTTAGTGGATTGCCATTAGGTCTTACCTTAAATTATCAATATAGATACAATTTAATATAATTTCAACAGAATGTTCTAGATCCGTGAGAACAGTAGCAGAGTAAAGAATTGCGCACATCACACCGAATGTGGATCTAGTGGTCATATGCCAATGATTTAGCTTACTGTGTTTTAGCAATTCTACATGTAAAATAGGTGCACATTCAGTTCACAGATTACGTTCAGAAGTACTCTAAGCAAGAAAACACTATTGGTGTGTCTGAGCCCTTAGGAGCCAAAAACTAAGCTGTTAATACAGTTGAAGTCGGAAGTTTACGTACACTTAGGTTGGAGTCATTAAAACTAGGACATCTACATTGTGCACGACACAAGTCATTTTTCCAACAATTGTTTACAGACAGATTATTTCACTAATAATTCACTGTAGCACAATTCCAGTGGGTCAGAAGTTTACATACACCAAGTTGACTGTGCCTTTAAACAGCTTGGAAAATTCCAGAAAATGGCATGGCTTTAGAAGCTTCTGATAGGCTAATTGATCAAATTTGAGTCAATCGGAGGTGTACCTGTGAATGTATTTCAAGCCCTACCTTCAAACTCAGTGCCTCTTTGCTTGACATCATGGGAAAATCTAAAGAAATCAGCCAAGACCTCAGAAAATAAATTGTAGACCTCCACAAGTCTGGTTCATCCTTGGGAGCAATTTCCAAATGCCTGAAGGTGCCACGTTCATCTGTACAAACAATAGTACGCAAGTATAAACACCATGGGACCACGCAGCCGTCATACCGCTCAGGAAAGAGACGCATTCTGTCTCCTAGAGATTAACATACTTTGGTGCGAAAAGTGCAAATCAACCTTGTGAAGATGCTGGCGGAAACAGGTACAAAAGTATCTGTATCCACAGTAAAACGAGTCCTATAGTGACATAACCTGAAAGGCCGCTCAGCAAGGAAGAAGCCACTGCCCCAAAACCGCCATAAAAAAGCCAGACTACGATTTGCAACTACACATGGGGACAAATATCGTACTTTTTGGAGAAATGTCCTGTGGTTTGATGAAACAAAAAAAGAACTGTTTGGCCATAATGACCATTGTTATGTTTGGAGGAAAAAGGGGGAGGCTTGCAAGCTGAAGAACATCATCCCAAACGTGAAGCACGGGGTGGCAGCATCATGTTGTGGGGGTGCTTTGCCGCAGCAGGGACTGGTGCACTTCACAAAATAAATGGCGTCACGAGGTAGAAAATTATGTGGATATCTTGAAGCAAAATCTCAAGACATCAGTCAGGAAGTTAAAGCTGGGTCGCAAATGGGTCTTCCAAATGGAAAATTACCCCAAGCATACTTCCAAAGTTGTGGCAAAATGGCTTAACTCTTTAGGCATCATCAGCAGTGTTGACGGTTTTGGAGAGTCTGGCGTGCCCAATGGAAAATGCCTGCCACTCAGGCCCAGAAACTAGGATATGCACATAATTAGTACTATTGGATAGGGAACACTCTGACGTTTCTAAAACTGTTAAAATAATGTCTGTGAGTTTAACAGAACTGATATAGCAGGCGTAAACCCAAGGAATTTCTGTCCAAAATAAAAAGAAATGTGACATTTCCTGTTTGATAGGCTTCCTATTGAAATCCATGTAAAATAGCTCCCAGATTGCAGTACCTATGGCGTCCACTAGATGTCAACAGTCTTTAGGCATAGTTTCAAGGCTTTATCATTGAACAGAACCAAATAGAAGAAGAAATAGTGAAGGGACCACGGATGTCAGAAACTTTTCCTGGGCGCTAGACCGTGTGCGCGTTGCTCTTTATTGTCCTTTAATATCGATTAGGATATCATCCGTGTAAAATATAAGGATGCATTATATGTGATGTTTGATTTGTTTGGGCAAAGTTGATAGGTATAATTTGAACGCTTTCTCTTCACTGAACAACGGGCGACTCGACGGTGGATTTTCTGAACATAACGCGCCAACCAAACTGAGATTTATGGATATAACAAATTACTTTTTCTAACAAAAGAACCATGGATTCTCTTGTGTGGACACTTGGGATGCCCTCAGTATAAGTTCTTCGAAAGGTAAGTGATTTATTTTAGCTCTTATATGGGTTTTGTGTGACCCGCGCTGGATATGAATTCATGCTAATGCATAAATATGAGAGGTGCTATCCTCAAAATATCAAATGTTGTGCTTTCGCCGTAAAGCCTTTTTGAAATCTGACAACGCTGTGATATTGCCAAGAATCAGAGCTTTTGATGACTATGCAACACTTGTATATTGATGAATGTTTAATAATTCAACTTTTGGATTTTGAATTTGGCGCCTTACATTTCATCGGGTAGTGTCGGGATTGGGGCGCTAGCCCCAGTTATGCCTAAGTGGTTTTTAAGGACAACAAAGTCCAGGTATTGGAGTGGCCATCACAAAGCCCTGACCTCAATCCTATAGAAAATATGTGGGCAGAAGTGAAAAAGCATGTGCGAGCAAGGAGGTCTACAAATCTGACTCAGTTACACCAGCTCTGTCAGGAGGAATGGGCCAAAATTCAACCAACTTTTTGTGGGAAGCTTGTGGAAGGCTACCCGAAACGTTTGACCCAAGTTTAAGAATTTAAAGGCGATGCTACCAAATACTTATTGAGTGTATGTAAACTTCTGACCGATTGGGAATGTGATGAAAGAAATAAAAGCTGAAATAAATCATTCTCTCTACTATTATTCTGACATTTCACATTCTTAAAATTAGGTGGTGATCCTAACTGACCTAAGACAGGGAATGTTTACTAGGATTAAATGTCAGGAATTGTTAAAAACTGAGTTTAAATGTATTTGGCTAAGGTGTATGTAAACTTCCGACTTCAACTGTATATCACTTATATTGCGTCCTGGTGAAATGATCAATATTTTTTTTTACAAAACTGTTATTGAGAGTCAGACTTCCATGTGGGTTCCTTTAAGCTGAAGGTCAGATCGATAAAGGGAAACAAAGTAATGTTCTGTTTCTCAAACATAACTCAAAACTGGACATACATTTCCTGAATGTACCAGAATGCACCTCTTCAGCAGTGTCTCAGTCCTCCATTTCACAATGTATCAAATACACTGTAGGACCAAGTTAAAGAGACAGAAAGAGAGTTTACATACAAAACTGCCAGAAAGAAAGCTTCATGTTTTTCTCAAACATAGTCAACACTGACCTACAGTGTGGACATACATGAATAGCCAGGTCAGGCTTAGAAGCCTAGTGAAAAGCACTAGCTTTAGCTCTGCTGCTCTTGCAGGTGTTTAATAATAACGGCCCTTAAAAATACACAGGCAGGTTCGTACGATATAATATAAGCTTCTCCTCAGCACGACAACCGGCATGACAACCATGGGGACCGGGCTTCACCATCCACTGAGGAAGAACACTGACCTGTGTCTTTGCTGATGAGAGTCCACTTTTGGAACATGTTGTTCACTGTTAGTTTGTGATCTAGGCCCCCTTTAAGGCAAGTAATAAACCTTTTATTTATTTTCAGAGGAACTAAAAACAGAAATGTGAACGCTATTCTCGTTCTCTCTCGTCACAGAGGGTTACGTTTCCACCACAATGTTACAATGTTGTATCTCTGCGGTTTGAGTTTGGTTCACTAAGCATCAAAATGCTTCCGGTAGGAACTTGTTCTCTGGTGCGTTAGACACATTAAAGGGACTTAGAGTCTACTTGTTAACTTTTAATGTTGAAGAAAGCGCTGACATTCAATGAACTCGACGGTCGTTTTCCGAGCTTTAATAGCCGTTCACTCCCAATCCTGTTTTACTGTGTGAAGTGACATCAAAGGGAAATCACATCACATTCGGTCTAATGAAGAATTTCCTTCAAACACAAGCGCTCATTATTAATGACATCTGATTTTAAATGTGAGTTGTATTATGTTTATTATACATTATAATGTTTCCTTTCCAATAAAACATAGGAGTTTTTATTAGTTATGTACTATTTCTTTAAAATTACTTATGGCTGCTCGTGTATTTGCGTCAAGTTAGATGGTATGTCTAATTGGTATGTACAGCAATACTGATGATAAATTAAATTTTACAGCAAGAAAATGGAAGCACCTTTAACATAGCCATAACATATCTTATATTGATCTGTAATGTGACACTCCTTGTCTCCTGTTAACCTGTTTCTTCAATATAATACTAATTATTTTCTTCTCAACCTCTGCTGTGTGCAGATGAAGTCAAATACGTTCCTCCCTTCAGGGTGAGTTTTGATTAATGACTTAGAGTTTGCTTGGTGTCACACTGCTTGAACAGGGAAAGTTCCAATTTAAGGTATGTTTAAATTACTTAACTCATATCCCCACAAACGTATGTTAGCCTGACAGGCTACTGTTCAGAGGGGGGGAGATGTGATATTGTACAGTGGTTACATTTGGACGCAATATATTGGTGGAAAAGTGAAAAGATAGCTTAAGTCCATGTTGCCATCACTTCCTAGGAATGCCTTTGTTATTACCCTTCATTATACAAGATTATAAACTGGGTGGTTCGAGCCCTGAACACTGATTGGCTGAAAGCCGTGTTATATCAGACCGTATACCACGAGTATGACAAAGCTTTTAGCTTTACTCCTCTAATTACTTTGGTAACAAGTTTTAAACCTGTGAAGATGAATCGGACGAGACAGGTTAAATAAGGATTTTTAAGCCTTCAGACAATTGAAACATGGATTGTGTACCATTCAGAGAGTGAATGGGCAAGACAAAAGATTGAAGTGCCTTTGAACGGGGTATTGTAGTAGGTACCAGGCGCACAGGTTTGAGTGTGTCAAGAACTGCAACGCTGGTGGGTGCTCAACAGTTTCCCGTGTGTATCAAGAATGTCCACCTCCCAAAGGACATCCAGTCAACTTGACACAACTGTGGGAAGCATTGGAGTCAACATGAGCCAGCATCCCTCTGGAACACATTTGACACCTTGTAGAGTCCATTCCCTGATGAAATTAGACTTTTGAAGGAAAAAGCGTTGCAACTCAATATTAGCAAAGTGTTCCCAATGTTTTGTACACTCAGTGTATAACACGTGCTGTATATAACACCTATATAACATATCACACGTTATGAGCTATAGATATCCTACACATATGACAATGCAACTCAGGTGAAAACAGTGTGGATCTACTAAAAATAAAGATCCAACCAGACCAAGTGGTGCAGAAAAATTTGTGCAGTGGTGCAGACAAAGCTATGGAGAAAGACCATATTTCAGAGGTTGTGGGGTTTGCTGTTCTAATCTGTCTCTTTCAGCTCTGTGACACATTAAAGGCCAGACAAAAGCAGCCAGGAGTTAACTGCCCTGTGGGGAGATCTTATTTACAATGTAACTGCCACTTTGACAGCCAGCCACCTCTGTCTTTACAACTGCCTTGCTCATTTGTGCTTCTTCTTTGGCTTTGACGCCTTCCTTGTTCTTTTTTCTTGATTTAGCTCATCTTTTTTTTTCACTCCATCTGCTGCTGAGGGGACTTTAATTTCAAATTGCCGGAGCTGGAAATTCCATCTCTCAGTTTTAGTTGTGAGTTGAAAGGCTTGGCGTACAGGTGCTAGTTTCTGACTTGTCGTTTAATGGAACAATTGTTTAATTTGAACTGTCCCATGTTAAAAGTTGGGGATGAAAAAATAAACAGCTTTAGGGCAATTCCACAGTAACGGAATTACGCTTTGGCATAGATTTGTCACTTTAAAATGTATGCCAAACCAAGAACATTTGGCATAGATTTGTCACTTTAAAACATATGCCAAACAAAAAACATAGATTTAACCAACCATACAACTATGCACAAGGACTACTTTGAACAATTTACACAGAACATTTCACAAAACCACAATTTACGGGAAGAACTGTGCAGTTTAACAGAATTACAGTAAGATTCAAAGATAGAGAATAGGTGTCAGCTATAATATGACACCTTGAGTTTGCAAAAAACTACAGTAGGTGAAGTGGATTTACTTTCAGTAATGGAATTACCGTAACGGAAATACATAATGTGTCCCTGATCTGTACTATACAGAAATGCATAATTATGGATGTGAATATCCTTCTCTTCATGGTATCCTGAATAGGTACACAAAGGTATAAATATGCCAAATGCTTATATTGCATATTTGGGTATTATTCTACACACTAGCTATGATTGTAATGAGCTCTGCCCACAAACAAGACCATATTTGGTTGGTCCAGAAACAATCATAGATGTCTATGTTTCACAAGTTTGGAAATAATATGCAAAATATACGGTGTCCGTAAAATGTATACAGGTTCACAACTTTTGTGAAACACCACAGTAAAAGGTATATGGCAAATAGAAATCCAACGATGCTCTTCAGAAATAGATGGGATGGGTTGAGTGTAGCGGAATTATAAGAGTAAAAACAAACCAAAGATAACTATTGTAAAATAGATTGTGCCCGTAAAATGAATATGCTGTAGTATGTATAATCTGGAAGTAGAAGCCTAAGTGTTGTTGTTCAATAGTTTACTTAAATTAGGGGAGGGGTAGTATTGTGTATATATTGATTAGAATTTTTTTTTTTTATCAACTTTAGTCTGTAACAAATTTTAGGCTGTTACAAAATGTGGAAAAAGGCAAGGGGTCTGAATATATACAGTGGGGCAAAAAAGTATTTAGTCAGCCACCAATTGTGCAAGTTCTCTCACTTAAAAAGATGAGAGAGGCCTGTAATTTTCATCATAGGTACACTTCAACTATGACAGACAAAATGAGGAAAAAGAATCCAGAAAATCACATTGTAGGATTTTTAATGAATTTATTTGCAAATTATGGTGGAAAATAAGTATTTGGTCACATACAAACAAGCAAGATTTCTGGCTCTCACAGACCTGTAACTTCTTCTTTAAGAGGCTCCTCTGTCCTCCACTCGTTACCTGTATTAATGGCACCTGTTTGAACTTGTTATCAGTATAAAAGACACCTGTCCACAACCTCAAACAGTCACACTCCAAACTCCACTATGGCCAAGACCAAAGAGCTGTCAAAGGACACCAGAAACAAAATTGTAGACCTGCACCAGGTTGGGAAAACTGAATCTGCAATAGGTAAGCAGCTTGGTTTGAAGAAATCAACTGTGGGAGCAATTATTAGGAAATGGAAGACATACAAGACCACTGATAATCTTCCTCGATCTGGGGCTCCACGCAAGATCTCACCCCGTGGGGTCAAAATGATCACAAGAACGGTGAGCAAAAATCCCAGAACCACACGGGGGGACCTAGTGAATGACCTGCAGAGATCTGGGACCAAAGTAACAAAGCCTACCATCAGTAACACACTACGCCGCCAGGGACTCAAATCCTGCAGTGCCAGACGTGTCCCCCTGCTTAAGCCAGTACATGTTCAGGCCTGTCTGAAGTTTGCTAGAGAGCATTTGGATGATCCAGATGAGGATTGGGAAAATGTCATATGGTCAGATGAAACCAAAATAGAACTTTTTGGTAAAAACTCAACTCGTCGTGTTTGGAGGACAAAGAATGCTGAGTTGCATCCAAAGAACACCATACCTACTGTGAAGCATGGGGGTGGAAACATCATGCTTTGGGGCTGTTTTTCTGCAAAGGGACCAGGGCGACTGATCCGTGTAAAGGAAAGAATGAATGGGGCCATGTATCGTGAGATTTTGAGTGAAAACCTCCTTCCATCAGCAAGGGCATTGAAGATGAAAACGTGGCTGGGTCTTTCAGCATGACCATGATCCCAAACACACCGCCCGGGCAACGAAGGAGTGGCTTTGTAAGAAGCATTTCAAGGTCCTGGAGTGGCCTAGCCAGTCTCCAGATCTCAACCCCATAGAAAATCTTTGGAGGGAGTTGAAAGTCCGTGTTGCCCAGCGACAGCCCCAAAACATCACTGCTCTAGAGGAGATCTGCATGGAGGAATGGGCCAAAATACCAGCAACAGTGTGTGAAAACCTTGTGAAGACTTACAGAAAACGTTTGACCTCTGTCATTGCCAACAAAGGGTATATAACAAAGTATTGAGATAAACTTTTGTTATTGACCAAATACTTATTTTCCACCATAATTTGCAAATAAATAAATAAAAAATCCTACAATGTGATTTTCTGGATGTCTTTTTCTCATTTCGTCTGTCATAGTTGAAGTGTACCTATGATGAAAATTACAGGCCTCTCTCATCTTTTTAAGTTGGAGAACTTGCACAATTGGTGGCTGACTAAATACTTTTTTGCCCCACTGTATATACATACAGTACCAGTCAAAAGTTTGGATACACCTACTCATTCAAGGGTTTTTCTTTATTTTTACTATTTTTTACATTGCAGAATAATAGTGAAGACATCAAACCTATGAAATAACACACATGGAATCATGTAGTAACCAAAAAAGTGTTAAACAAAAAAGAGAGATAGAGAGCGGCAGAGACAGAGAGGGAGAGTGTGAGAGGGATGGGTTGTCCAGACTGTGTTCACAGTCTTGCTTGAACCACCAGACGACATAAAGAGAAACACAAATCTGTTATGAGCTGAACATAACAGTATGACAGTGGAAGGTAGGACAGTAGCATGTGACCTAACTGTGGTGTGTGACTACAATGATTTTTCATTGTAGGCATTTAAATTGCAGTAATTCTTTAACAGATTTTTTTGGTAATAAAAACACTATAATTTATTGGTACGTCTACCTTCACTTGTTGTTTCTGTGAACTGTCATTATCCTCCCTCCTCAAGAGGGAGAGAAATTAGAAAATATCTTAAAGATACGTGGGTTTTTAGTAACGGAATTACTAGGCAATGTTTATTATACTTACAGAAGGCAAATAATTTCACCAAAACAAAATATTGATATTACTTCTCAGATGTCTTTACTTGAACATTATTGTGTGTTGATGTACAGTTGAAGTTGGAAGTTTAATACACTTCAGTTGGAGTCATTAAAACTCATTTTTAACCACTCCACAAATTTCTTGTTAACAAACTATAGATTTGGCAAGTCAATTAGGACATCTACTTTGTGCACGACACAAGTCATTTTTCCAACAATTGTTTACAGACAGATTATTTCACTTATAATTCACTGTTTCACAATTCCAGTGGGTCAGAAGTTTACATACACTAAGTTGACTGTGCCTTTAAACAGCTTGGAAAATTCCAGAAAATTATGTCATGGCTTTAAAAGCTTCTGATAGGCTAATTGATCAAATTTGAGTCAATTGGAGTTGTACCTGTGGATGTATTTCAAGGTCTACCTTCAAACTCAGTGCCTCTTTGCTTGACATCATGGGAAAATCTAAAGAAATCAGCCAAGACCTCAGAAAATAATTGTATACCTCCACAAGTTTGGTTCATTCTTGGGAGCAATTTCCAAATGCCTGAAGGTGCCACGTTCATCTGTACAAACAATAGTACGCAAGTATAAACACCATGGGACCACGCAGCCGCCATACTGCTCAGGAAGGTGACGCGTTCTGTCTCCTAGAGATGAAATTACTTTGGGGCATAAAGTGCAAATCAATCCCCTAACAACAGCAAAGGACCCTGTGAAGATGCTGGAGAAAACAGGTACAAAAGTATCAATATCCACAGTAAAACGAGTCCTATATCGAGGAAGCAAGGAATAAGCCACTTCTCCAAAACCGCCATAAAAAAGCCAGACTCCGATTTGCAACTGCACATGGGGACAAAGATCGTACTTATTGGAGAAATGTCCTCTGGTCTGATGATTGGAGGAAAAAGGGGGGGGCTTGAAAGCTGAAGAAAACCATCCCAACCGTGAAGCACGGGGGTGGCAGCATCATGTTGTGGGGGTGCTTTGCTGCAGGAGGGACTAGTGCACTTCACAAAATAGATGGCATTATGAGGCAGGAAAAGTATGTGAATATATTGAAGCAACATCTCAAGACATCAGTCAGGAAGTTAAAGCTTGGTCGCAAATGGGTCTTCCAAATGGACAATGACCCCAAGCATACTTCCAAAGTTGTGGCAAAATGGCTTAAGGTCAACAAAGTCAAGGTATTGGAATACCAATCACAAAGCCCTGACCTCAATCCTATTGAAAATGTGTGGGTAGAACTGAAACAGTGAGTGCGAGCAAGGAGGCCTACAAACCTGACTCATACACCAGCTCTGTCAGGAGGAATGGGCCAAAATTCACCCAACTTATTGTGGGAAGCTTGTGGAAGGCTACCCGAAACGTTTGACCCAAGTTAAACAATTTAAAGGCGATGCTACTAAATACTAATTTAGTGTATGTACATTTCTGACCCACTGGGAATGTGATGAAAGAAATAAAAGCTGAAATAAATCATGCTATATAATTTTTACATACCCTACATTACTCATCGCATATGTATATACTGTACTCTATACTATCTACTGCATCTTGCCTATGCTGTTCGGCCATCGCTCATCCATATATTTTAATAATGTACATATTCTTAATCATTCCCTTAAACTCTACATTCATTCTGACATTTCACATTCTTAAAATAAAGTGGTGACCCTAACTGACCTAAGACAGGGAATTTTTACTACAATTAAATGTCAGGAATTGTGAAAAACTGAGTTTAACTTCTTAGGGAGCGGCAGCAGAGGTGATAGTTTTGGAGAGCCTGGCGTGCCCAAAGTAAAATGCCTCCCATTCAGGTCCAGAAAATAGGATATGCACATATTTAGTACCATTGGATAGGAAACACTCTGAATTTTCCAAAAGTGTTAACCATTTGTCTGTGAGTAAAACACTGTGAGTAAAACGCATATGGCAGGCGAAAACCCCGAGGAATTTCTGTCCTGGAAAAAGTGATTTTGACACATTGCTCATTTGGAACCCCTTCCCTCATGAAAATGACCATATAAAGGCATATGAATGCAGTACCCATCGCTTCCTTTAGATGTCAACATTCTCGAGACAGTGTTCATTTTCAATTTGGATGAATTAGACCAGAGAAGAAGAGCAAACCAGGAAGTGTACTTTTTATGTCAACAGTACCCAGCGCGCGGTCCCGACAAGGCGCGCAGTGTCTTTTTTACCATCTTTATCGATCAGTTTATATTCCGGTTGATTTATAATAGTAAATATATGTAAAAGTGTTCCTAAGGATACATTTAAAACTATGTTTGATTGTTCTTGGACAAGTTTATAGGTATAAGTTGAACGAGTTCTCGTCACGTTTCAATGGAGGAGTGGAGGCTGTCGTTTCTGATTATAATGTGCGAACCAAATGGAGATTTATGGATAAAATACATTACTTTTTCTAACAAAAGAACCATGGATTGTCTTCGTTGGACACTTAGGATGACCTCAGCAGAAGTTCTTCAACAGGTAATTGATTTGTTTTCGCTGTGAAATGTGTTATGTGTGTGCTATGATGGCTAATGGATTCATGGCTATGGGAAAAATATGTGAGGTGCTACCCTCAAACAATCAAATGTGCTGCTTTCGCCGTAAAGCCTTTTTGAAATCTGACAACGCTGTGATATTGCCAAGAAACAGAGCTTTTGATGAGTACGGAACACTTGTATATTGGTGGATGTTTAATAATTCAACTTTTGGATTTTGAATTTGGCGCCTTGCATTTCACCTGGTAGTGTCGGGATTGGGGCGCTAGCGCCCCAGCAATCCCTGAGAGGTTAAATGTATTTGGCTAATGTATATGTAAACTTCCAATTTCTAATAGCTTAAGACTTTTTATGTTACACATTGTCTAAGACCCCTTTTCCATCTGTTTGAACAGAAATTAAAGTCTTTGCTTATTCCTAATTTTAGGATGGAAAATGGTTGAAAAAAAATTATATATAGACTCTTAACTTTCATTTGACACCTAATTTGACATGCTCCTATGAACTTCACATGTTAATGCTCATGGGTCCATTTAGATGGAAATGCCCTTTACCAATATGTGACTGGCAGCCAAATCAAATTAAATCAAATTTTATTGGTCACATACACATGGTTAGCAGATGTTATTGCAAGTGTAGCGAAATGCTTGTGCTTCTAGTTCCGACCTCGCAGTAATATCTAACAAGTAATCTAACAATTTCACAACAACTACCATATACACACAAGTGTAAGGGAATGATTAAGAATATGTACATATAAATATATGGATGAGCGATGGCCGAACGCCATAGGCAAGATGCATTAGATAGTACAGTATATACATATGCGTTGAGTAATGTAGGGTATGTAAACATTATATAAAGTGGCATTGTTTAAGTGACTAGTGATACATTTGTTACATCCAATTATTAATTATTCAAGTGGCTAGAGATTGAGTCCACAATGATGTAAAGTACATATACAACAGAGTGCCATACAGTGAGGGAAAAAAGTATTTGATCCCCTGCTGATTTTGTACGTTTGCCCGCTGACAAAGAAATGATCGGTCTATAATTTTAATGGTAGGTTTATTTGAACAGTGAGAGACAGAATAACAACAAAAATATCCTGAAAAATGCATGTGAAAAAATGTTATAAATGGAATTGCATTTTAATGAGGGAAATAAGTATTTGACCCCTCTGCAAAACATGACTTAGTACTTGGTGGCAAAACCCTTGTTGGCAATCACAGAGGTCAGACGTTTCTTGTAGTTGGCCACCAGGTTAGCACACATCTCAGGAGGGATTTTGTCCCACTCCTATTTGCAGATCTTCTCCAAGTCATTAAGGTTTCGAGGCTGACGTTTGGCAACTCGAACCTTCAGCTCCCTCCACAGATTTTCAATGGGATTAAGGTCTGGAGACTGGCTAGGCCACTCCAGGACCTTAACTTTATAGGGAGCGGTGGGGCGCTAGCCACTCCCGACACTACCAGGTGAAATGCAAGGCGCCAAATTCAAAATCCAAAAGTTGAATTATTAGACATGCATCAATATACAAGTGCTTCATAGTCATCAAAAGCTCTGCTTCTTGGCAATATCACAGCGTTGTGATATTGCCAATTACCATAAATTCATAAGCCTTCACGGTTCACAGAAAACACATTTCACAGCGAAAACAAATCAATTACCTTTTGAAGAACTTCTGCTGAGGGCTTCCCAAGTGTCCAACGAAGACAATCCATGGTTCTTTTTTTTCCTAGAAAAAGTAATGTATTATATCCATAAATCTCCATTTGGTTTGCGCGTTATAATGAGAAAATATAGCGTCGACTCCTCCATTGAAACGTGAAGAGAACTCTTTAAACTTATACCTATTAACTTGTCCAAGAACAATCAAACATAATTTTAAATGTATCCTTAGGAACAGTTTTATGTATAAATAGTATAATATTTCAACCGGGATATAAACTGGGCGATAAGAAAGGAAAAAAACAAAGGCGCGCCAGCCATGAACGCGCATTTATTACTATTGACATCTGTGTGGCCACTTCCTTATTCGTCTTCTTCTATGCTCTAAAAACATCTAACAAGAATCAGAACACTTTCTCGAGACTGTTGACATCCAGAGGAAGCAATAGGTACTGCATTCATATGCCCTTATATGGGCATTTTCATAAGGGAGGGGTTCTAAATGAGGCAATGTGTCAAAACCACTTTTTCAAGGACAAAAATTCCTCGGGTTTTCGCCTGCCATATCCGTTCTGTTATACTCACAGACAAAATGTTAGCACTTTTAGAAATTTCTGGGTGTTTCCTATCCAATGGTACTAAATATGTGCATATCCTATTTTCTGGGCCTGAATGGGAGGCATTTTACTTTGGGCACACCAGGCTCTCCAAACCGGTCACCTCGTGCGCTGCTCCCAAAGAAGTTAATGTGCTTCTTCTTGAGCCACTCCCTTGTTGTGTGGACCGTGTGTTTTGGGTCATTGTCATGCTGGAATACCCATCCACGACCCATTTCCAATGCCCTGGCTGAGGGAAGGAGGTTCTCACATAAGATTTCACGGTACATTTCACGGCCCCGTCCATCGTCCCGTTGATGCGGTGAAGTTGTCCTGTTCCCTTAGCAGAAAAACACCCCCAAAGCATAATGTTTCCACCTCCATGTTTGACGGTGGGGATTGTTTCCTTGGGGTCATAGGGAGCATTCTTCCTCCTCCAAACACAGCGAGTTGAGTTGATACCAAAGAGCTCCATTTTGGTCTCATCTGACCACAACACTTTCACCCAGATGTCCTCTGAATCATTCAGATGTTCATTGGCAAACTTCAGACGGGCATGTATATGTGCTTTCTTGAGGAGGGGGACCTTGCGGGCGCTGCAGGATTTCAGTCCTTCACGGCATAGTGTATTACCAATTGTTTTCTTGGTGACTATGGTCCCAGCTGCCTTGAGATCATTGACAAGATCCTCCCGTGTAGTCCTGGGCTGATTCCTCACCATTCTCATGATCATTGCAACTCCACGAGGTGAGATCTGGCATGGAGCCCCAGGCCGAGGGAGATTGACAGTTCTTTTGTGTTTCTTCCATTTGCGAATAATCGCACCAACTGTTGTCACCTTCTCACCAAGCTGCTTGGCGATGGTCTTGTAGCCCATTCCAGCCTTGTGTAGGTCTACAATCTTGTCCCTGACATCCTTGGAGAGCTCTTTGGTCTTGGCCATGGTGGAGAGTTTGGAATCTGGTTGATTGCTTCTGTGGACAGGTGTCTTTTATACAGGTAACAAACTGAGATTAGGAGCACTCCCTTTAACATTGCCCTCCTAATCTCAGCTCGTTGCCTGTATAAAAGACACCTGGGAGACAGAAATCTTTCTGATTGAGAGGGGGTCAAATACTTATTTCCCTCATTAAAATGCAATTCCATTTATAACATTTTTCACATGCGTTTTTCTGGATTTATTTGTTGTTATTCTGTCTCTCACTGTTCAAATAAACCTACCATTAAAGTTATAGACTGATAATTTCTTTGTCAGCGGGCAAACGTACAAAATCAGCAGGGGATCAAATACTTTTTCCCCTCACTGTATGGCACTCTGTTGTATATGTATTTTACATCATTGTGGAGTTTTACATCTTTTCAGATGGTGACCTATCCCAGCCTTAAAGTAGAGCTTGCTGCAAGCAGTTTGCCTAATGGACTACTGCCACAGTTCCATGCTTTTAGATACATATCAAGCAGCGTCGAGAGGGATAGTTCACAAACCCAGGGCCAGGAGGGAAAATCAATATTATGACACTCTGCTTTCTACAATACTGTCAGCATGAAAATAAACCTTGAGGCTGAATTCATCATTTGCATAGTGTGGTACCCTTAAAACGTCCTGACATAAGTGATAGTATTACCTCGAAAGGATAGCAGGGCGATGTGCTGAGTGAGGAAACCTAGTGCTTGCTGAATAAGCTCCAGCAACAAAACTCCCCCTTGGTTTATAACATGATTCCACATGGTATTGATCTCATAATTGTGAGAACAACACCTTGTTCACAGTATTATCATTAACACAATGAATCAAATCTCCTTGACTGTACTGGCCTGCCACTGTCTAATATAGTATTGTTGCCAAATCTCCCAAGGCCACACGCCTGTAGTCAGAAGCCTACAAACACTTATAAATTGTTACTTTTAACATAATAAAGATATTGACAAGGGACACAGCGTGATGTTTGTTAAAATACTGTCTCCAGATGAAGTTATTGGCATTTCCAGCTCAAACTAGGGCCAGACCACCTCATTACAATTAAGGTAAATTAGCCAATTAACATTCAAACCGAGGTCCTAAGCTCACCGCCACAGCCCAGGCTATTTAAATAAACTTTTATTTTATTTAGAAATGTATGCCAAACAAAAACCATTGAGATTTTCTATGCGCATGGACTACATTTAGCAATTTCCACAGAAAAAAAGGTTGTGCAAAAACTGTGCAGTTTGGTAATGGAATTACCCTCAGGTTTTTAATGTGACCACTTTAAAAAATTGGGTGTCACCTATGGGATGACACCTTGAGTTTGAAAATATATATTTTGGTTATAGAACTACAGTAGGTGAAGCAGTGGCTTTACATCCGGTAACGGAATGACTGTAACAGAATGATGTCATGGGTCCCTGATCTGCATTACACAGTAATGCATAATTATGGTTATTAATCAAATCCTCCTCATGTTTCACAAGTTTGGACATTACAGCACAGCAGAGCAAAGAAGAGTACAGTGCAGTACAATACAGCACAGCAGAGTAGCATTCAGTACAGTGCAGTAGACTCAATTACAAAACAGTACAGTATAGTAGAGTTCAATACAGTAGAGTATAGTTCAGTACAGTACAATAAAGTAGAGTACAGTTCAGTACAGTACAAAATACTGTACTCTACTGTTCTGTACTCTTGTTTTCTTTACTGTACTGCATTGTACTGTGCTACTGTATTATATTTAACTGTACTCTACTGTGCTCTAAACACTGAACTGTATTGTTCTATACTATACTGTGCTCTACTCACTGTACGGTACTCTACTATGATAGGATCACATTTGGTCCAGTCAGGTTTGTCTGTGGATGTTAACATGTTAACAACTACTTTCCAACATCCATGGATGTCCGGTGTTGGTCGGTGCTCAGTGGGTGAAGATGCTGATTACAGTAAATGGAAAGAAAGGAGGCTCATGAATAGGTTTCAGTACGAGCTGGGAGAGGTGACTGGAGAGAGGGAGGGAGAGAGAGGGGGAGAGAGAGGGGGAGAGAGAGAGAGAGAGAGAGAGAGAGAGAGAGAGAGAGAGAGAGAGAGAGAGAGAGAGAGAGAGAGAGAGAGAGAGAGAGAGAGAGAGAGAGAGAGAGAGAGAGAGAGAGAGAGAGAGAGAGAGAGAGAGAGAGAGAGAGAGAGAGAGAGAGAGAGAGGGGGGTTGTCCAGACTCAGACTTTTAACACTGTTGGTTTGACCACCAGAAAACAGAAAGACAAAGAAAATAGTGAGCTGAGCAGTTCTAGCTATTTGACTTATGTTTGTCCCACTCAATCTGCTTACATAAATCATAATTAACTTCTTAGGGAGCGGCTGCCGAGGAGATGGTTTTGGAGAGTCTGGCGTTCCCAAAGTAAAATGCCTGCCATTCAGGCCCAGAAAATAGGATATGCACATAATTAGTACTATTGGATAGGAAACACTCTGACGTTTCTAAAAGTGTTAACATAATGTCTGTGAGTATAACGGAACTGATATAGCAGGTGAAAACCCGAGGAATTTATGGATATAATAAATGACTTTTTCTAACAAAAGAACCATTGGATGTCTTCGTTGGACACTTGGGAAGCCCTCAGCAGAAGTTCTTCAAAAGGTAAGGGATTTGTTTTCGGCGTGAAATGGGTTTTGTGTGAACCGTGCTGGTTTATGAATTTATGCTAATGGAAAATATTGTAGGTGCTATCCTCAAACAATCAAATGTTGTGCTTTCGCCGTAAAGCGCCCCACTGCTCCCTAAGTAGTTATTCAATTGATTTTGTTTTCACCAGCCTAATGCTTTTGGATGGTTTCTGTAGATATGGTGTTCGGGGAATTCAGCAAAGAATCAACAAAAATGTATTTCTAATACAAAATGAATGTTGTATTTTGAAAGAAAATGTATTTCACAATCTCTCACACACAGGCATACACGCACACTCATGGATTCAAAATGCATAAAATGGTACAACAATCAAAGGCTTCTAGCAACAGGTGGAGTGAACAAGTGCACACTTCTGAGTTAAGGGTGGAGAAGCCGATTTCTCTTAATTATAAAATATATGTTCTGAACATTTGATAAACTCAGTGGAACATTTAACACATGAAATCATATCCAAAACTGTCCCAAAGTTAGCAATTCACAGTCTCACACATTCACACACAGGCACACTGTGGCCCAATCCCAAATCATCCCCTAAATCAGGTATTCCCAAACTGGGGTACGCCAAATAAAAATGTGATTCACATTTTAATTATATAGATTTTTTCAAATTTTTTCTTCTTTTCTAATTTGATATTGGTCTATACACTCATGGATTAACTTCTTAGGGAGTGGCAGGTGAGGTGACGGTTTTGGAGAGTCTGGCGTGCCCAAAGAAAAATGCCTGCCACACAGGCTCAGAAAATAGGATATGCACATAATTAGTACTATTGGATAGGAAACACTCTGCGGTTTCTAAAAGTGTTAACATAATGTCTGTGAGTATAACAAAACTCATTTAACAGGCAAAAACCCGAGAAAAATCCATCCGGAAATCAGTTTCTGGTGACCTATTGCTCTGTTTGACACACTCCCTATTGAATCCATTTGTAACCAGGACTGAGACTGCAATACCTATGGCTTCCACTAGATGTCAACAGTCTATATACAAAGACTCACAGAGATTGGAGTAAACAGAACGAATAGGTACAGGAAATGGCCAAGGTAGCTCAGATGTCCACAAGTTTTCTCGGGCGTGAGTCTGGCTGTGCGCCCCACTTTATTTTACTTATATAAGGTATAGGTGACCATCCGAGTGAAATATTATCGCTAATATTCATAAAAGGATAGCTAAGGATGCATTTTAACTGGTATTTGATTTGTTTAGGAAAAGTTTATAGGTATATTTGAATGCGTTCTCTTCACGTTTCAATCGGCGATTCGACGTTGGATTTTCTGAACATAACGCGGCCAACCAAACAAAGATTTATGGATATAATAAATTACTTTTTCTAACAAAAGAACCATTGGATGTCTTCGTTGGAGACTTGGGAAGCCCTCAGCAGAAGTTCTGCAAAAGGTAAAGGATTTGTTTTGTGTGAACCGCAATGGTTTATGAATTCATGCTAATGCAGAAATATTGGAGGTGCTACCCTCAAACAATCAAATGTTGTGCTTTCGCCGTAAAGCCTTTTTGAAATCTGACAATGCTGTCATATTGCCAAGAAGCAGAGCTTTTGAGGACTATGCAACACTTGTATATTGATGAATGTTTAATAATTCAACTTTGGATTTTGAATATGGCGCCTTGCATTTCACCGGGTAGTGTCGGGAGTGCCCCACCACTCCGTAAGTAGTTAAC
This sequence comes from Brachymystax lenok tsinlingensis, assembly GCA_030435695.1. Classification (NCBI taxonomy): domain Eukaryota; kingdom Metazoa; phylum Chordata; class Actinopteri; order Salmoniformes; family Salmonidae; genus Brachymystax; species Brachymystax lenok. The sequence continues at coordinate 31,771,482 of CM059811.1, read as the reverse complement.
TGCCTTGCCTAGTAAAATAAAGGTAAAAAGAAAATACACTGTACCCATACCCTATCTGATCCATCAAGCTTTTTTGACGCAGAGCAAGAAGAATCATATCTCATAAAACATTCAGTGTTTTTTCAGTAGAGCTTTAATAATCCCCAAGTGATCAGTAGTTAAATTGTTCATTGTTCTATCCTTCCATTTGATAAACTCTGTAATACAATAGAGGATAAATCACAGGGAAAAAATCTGGCTACTTGAAATGCCTTTATTTTGAAAGGCTTTTGATACATTTTGGAAACATCTGACAACATGTTTGTCCCTGGTGATGTCTGCTATCCATTTATCATCTTAGATCTGATGTGTCTTCACTGTACAGTACTGTTCAGTTAGACTGAGTTGGTCATAAGTTATATGCGAATGTGTATCAAGTATCACACTCCTTATCTTCCTGCACTCATTAGAAAACCCAAATACTCAAAACCAACAGTAATCAAGTTTCCATCCACCGTTTTTATGCAAGTAAAAATTAAAAATCATGAACGCTGTGATGGAAACAGGAAGTTTCCATGAAATTTTATAAATGCAGATAGATCATTTATTCGGTCGACATGATGCGATCTTTTTGTGTCTAAAATTAATTAGTAGGGAAATGGTGGTGGAAACATATTGATATAATAACCATGATATCGAAGTAAATTTGGAGTCACGCGATGATATGGTGTGTGGTCCTCCCACTACGACTCGGGAAACCATGCAGTTTATTAGGCTACAAATTAAATAAATTCCAATAAATGATTGATGCTTGACTGCCGGTTGACAAATAAAAATATTCTCGCTCTTAACCATAATAATCTCATCATGTAGATAGTCAACCCGCACAGACTGCCCACACTGTATCAGGAGCCTGTTGGCTAGATCACAGGTGCCATGACCAGAATAGGCACATTTGCTATTTAACAGTTTTTGTGACAAACTATAGTTGAGTTGAAAATGCAATCCAAACACAATGAATTTTTGATTCTTTGCGAAAAAGTACATTTTGTGTGCACTGTGTCATCGCGCACTGATTTTCATTTACCCAAGTCTGTTTGGCATATTTTCTTTATGCCGATTTTTGAATATTCACATTAAAATCTTTCTCCAATTGGATGGAAAACTAGCTAGAGTAGACAATATTTTAACCATTTAGTGACAAAATAAGTGGAAACTCAGTCAATGACATGCAGTTCGATCAACAACCACTAGGTTAAAACTATACTGTCCAGGGCAACAGGAGGCCTTTGACAATATGCAATAAAGCATATGTATTATGATATTATATTTTTGCCTCTGTTCAAACAGTGTATTTCCTAGTCTCTCACTCTATGATCAGAGTTGCAGACTAAGTTGTGTAGCAGTTAGCCCCTGAAAGAGCTGTGTTTGAATGCTGTCTCTCCCCTTTTTCTAAACACTGCGCCTCGGCGGTCTCTTTACCTTACACTTAAGGTGATGTAGCCAACATCTCGGATCGATTGTTCTATAGCCAGCCTCAAAACATCACACCCTCCGCATTCCAGCACTGCACTGGGTAAAGACAAATCAGAAAGCAGACATAGAAAATATCAACATGGGAACAACAAATAAACAAACACACTCCGTATTGAAGTCAAGGGCACTAGCTATTAGCGTGAAACTTTTAACCACCAATTGGCACAAACTTGCAGGAACTCCAAAGGACTGGCAAAGTCGGGGGGCACAGATAGCTATGTGCTCATGTACCGTGGCGTCCAGTCCGCTAATGATCACACAAGGAATTAACATCATTGGAGAGAAGCAGATGGATCCTCTGACTTTGTCTGTGTGTGTGTGTGTGATCGAGTGTGTTTGTGAGTGTCATTTTCAACCCAGTCACTGCCAGTCGGTTTCTTGTCATTAGCGCTATAGTTTTGTCTTCTAGTTCGCTCACTGCCTTCAATTCAATACCCTTTTCTCTGTGGAGAGGTTATTATACCTAACAAAATATAAATGCAACATGCAACAATTTAAAAGATTTTACTGAGTAACAGTTCATATAAGAAAATCAGACCATTGAAATTAATTAATTAGGCCGTAATCTATGGATTTCACGACTGGGAATACAGACGTGCATCTGTTTGTCACAGATACATGAATTAAAAAAAGGTAGGAGCGTGGAAAACCAGTCAGTATCTGGTGTGACCACCATTTGCCTCATGCAGCGCAACACATCTCCTTCGCATAGCGTTGATCTCGCTGTTGATTGTGGCCTGTGGAATGTTATCCAAATTCTCTTCAATGGCTGCACGAAGTTGCTGGATATTGGTGGGAAATGGAAAACGCTTTTGTACACGTCGTTTCAAGGAATCCCAAACATGCTCAATTGATGACGTGTCTGGTGAGTTTGCAGGCCATGGAAGAACTGGGCCATTTTCATCTTCCGGGAATTGTGTACAGATCCTTGCGACATGGGGCCGTACTGGCATGACAATGGGCCTCAGGATCTCATCATGGTATCTCTGTGCATTCAAATTGCCATTAATAAAATGCAGTTGTGTTCGTTGTTCGTAGCTTATGCCTACCCATACCATAATCCCACTGCCACCATGGCGCGCGCTATGTTCACAACGTTGACATCAGCAAAGCACTCTCCCACATGACGCCATATACGTGGTTTGCGGTTGTGTGTCCGGTTTGACGTACTGACAATTTATCTAAAACTACGTTGGAGGCGGCTTATGGTAGAGAAATGAACATTCAATTACCTGGCAACAGCTCTGGTGGACATTCCTGCAGTCAGCATGCCAATTGCATGCTTCTTCAAAACTTCAGTCATCTGTGGCATTGTGTTGTGTGACAAAACTGCACATTTCAGAGTGGCCTTTTATAGTCACCCAGCACAAGGTGCACCTGTGTAATGATCATGCTGTTTAATAATCTTCTTGATATGCCACACTGGTCAGGTGGATGGATTATCTTGGCAAAGGAGAAATGCTCAGGGCTGTTATTTGTGCACAACATTTGAGAGAGTTCAGATGGGAAATTTCAGGGATCTTTTAGCTCAGATTATGAAACATAGGACCAACACTTTACATGTTCCGTTTATATTTTTGTTCCGTGTAAAACAAAATTGGTTACTGTGAGATTTATTCTTGATGTGATATCCTGGATGTGATGTATTAAATACATTTGTTTTATTTCTTCCTAAGTTGGAATAGATTGTGTAATGAAAAATGTTTTAGTCCATACTATACTGTTACAAGAAGATGTAAGCTATGTTTGTCATTGATGTTGCTTTGAGTGCTAACCCAGCTAACAACAAATGTTCACGAACATTAGAGAATGTTACCTTAAGAGTCTCATTAGGTCATTACTTAATGTTTTCATGGGAATGTTACAGTGACATGCAAGGAATGTTTCTAAGAGACTATTCTCCTAATGTAAAACAGAACTTAAACTTAAACCGGACGATAACGTGAACGATAGGAAAGGAAAATAAAGTGGTGCGCGTTCACTTTTGCAGAAACGTTGATATTGCCGGCCGCAATTTAAAGGTTGAAAACAATGTGTGGGGAGGCAGAGGCACAGAAACTCACATCAATACCTTTGTGAGATAACACTGAACCACTTAGGGATCATTGGGGCACTAACGCCCCGTTCCCGACACTACCCGGTGAAATGTAAGGCACCAAATTCAAAATACAAAAGTTTAATTATTAAACATTCATCAATATACAAGTGTTTCATAGTCATCCAAAGCTCTGATTCTTGGCAATATCACCCACAATATCAGATTTCAAAAAGGCTTTACGGCGAAAGCACTACATTTGATTGTTTGAGGACAGCACCTCTCATATTTATGCATTAGCATAAATTCATAACCAGCGCGGGTCTCACAAAACCCATATAAGAGCTAAAATAAATCACTTACCTTTCGAAAGAACTTCTGCTGAAGGCATCCCAAGTGTCCAAGGAAGACATCCAATGGTTATTTTGTTAGAAAAAGTCATTTATTATATCCATAAATCTCTGTTTGGTTGGCGCGTTATGTTCAGAAAATTCACCGTCAAGCATCCCGTTGTACAGTGAAGAGAAAGTGTTCAAATTATACCTATCAACTTTGCCCCAACAAATCAAACATCATTTATAATGCATCGTTAGGTAACCTTTTATGAATATTAACGATTATATTTCACTCGGATGATATCCTAAACGATATAAAAGGAAAATAAAGTGGGGTACGCTCATGGTCTCATGCCCAGGAAAAGTTATTGACATCCGTGGTGCCTTCACTATTTCTTCTTCCTTTCGGTTCTGTTCAATGATAAAGCCTTCAAACACTGTCTAAAGACTGTTGACATCTAGTGGAAGCCATAGGTACTGCAATCTGGGAGCTATTATACATGGATTTCAATAGGAAGCCTATCAAACGGAGGAAATGTCACAACAACAAAAATATCTGGACAGAAATTCCTCAGGTTTTTGCCTGCCATATCAGTTCTGTTATACTCACAGACATTATTTTAACAGTTTTAGAAACGTCAGAGTGTATCCAATAGTACTAATTATGTGCATATCCTAGTTTCTGGGTCTGAGTGGCAGGCATTTTACTTTGGGCACGCCAGACTCTCCAAAACCGTCACCACTGCTGATGATGCCTAAAGAGTTAAAGGTGTCCCACACGAGTGATGACTCGTGTGGGACACTCGTGTGGGACCTTCAACGCTTGGACGAGCACTGATCGAGCTGTCATGTGACCAAACGCATTCACGGGTCACTACGGAGTTCTGGTTCCTGACTCAAAGGGAATACCCGGCCGTCTCCCTTTGAGCATTAATGCCACGTTCAAAACAACTGAGAACTCAAAAACCTCAGACTTTTTGACTTGAAAAAAACCTAGCTCCGACTGGTATATATATTTTTTGAACGGTCATCTAACTCGGATTCCTACTCGTGAACTCAGGCCTTGTTCTAGAGCTCCAACTTTCCAGCCTGAAGATCACTGAAGTCACGATTTTACCTATTATTTTTCCCGAGTTACCAGTGGTCTTGAAAGCACCATAAAACTCATGGTACCGTTCCACAGCTGATATCTCTGTGAAGCTGGATTCAGTGCTCTTGTGTGCATTAAAACCGAATATCGATCCAGGTTGAATGTGACAGCAGAGATGAGGTGCGCACTGTCGACCACACCCCCTGACTTTCAGAAGCGCCAACCCAACATGTATCAAGCACACCCATCTCATTAGTTGTGATGAGATAAGATACATTATGTCAGACTAATTCGCAATTGACTGTCATAGCCCCACATTAAAGTAGGTGATGGTGAGTTGAGATCACAATCAGAAATACTTTTAGAATATTCTTAAATTGACTGCCATAGCCCAAATAAAAAAGTAAACGTTGTCTGTTGATTTTCAGATAACAAAATGGGGTCGTGCGCCACAGAAGTTTGGGAACCCCTGAGTTACAGTGCGAAGAGGCATATTTACATTTGAGTCCTGCCGGGTTATGTCGAAGGTTATGTTTCTTATTTTGACAAGGTGGAGTGTTGTGTAAGTGTGCCTCAGGCATAAATAAATAAACTTGTCGACGTTTCAATCTCTCTCTCTCTCTCTCTCTCTCTCTCTCTCTCTCTATATATATATATATATATATATATACATATAAGAACAAACTACTTTAGCCTGAGTGTCCAAATACTTTGGAACCGGCCTCCATTAATGAACACTCTCTCTCCCCTCTGATGGCATCTCGCTCCTTCAATTTGATGCCCTATTTTCTCTTCACTTTCTAGTGACAAGTGCACCTGGAGAATACATCAAAAAAACATAATCATGCATTCCAGTAAGACTTTAGCACAATTGCTCAACCCTCAACCGGAGGGAAACTTGCTGCATGCGCACAGAGAATGACGGTGGCCATTAGAGCCGTGAGTTTGGTATATTGTGCTCTATTGATGATCTAAGTGCTTTTTGCCCACCTACCTGGAAAAAGGCTAGGTCTGTCAGTGGCAGTTGAAAAATAGATTCACTTTACCTCCCCCATCTTGTACTGTAAAGGTAATGCTCCACTCCCACCACAACCCTATCATACACTTTGTGTCCTCTCTATTCTATTCCCCATGAGCTGGTGAATGCATATCATGATTGTCAAGACGCATTACTTATTGTCCCAAGCCTTCTATCTGCAAAAATATGATTCTGAGATAATTGGCTTGAATGTTCCGAACCGTCATTGGTTTGACTGGTGTCAGCAGTTTTTATCTAGAATTCTTTTGAACATAACAACATGCAATTGGCTATTTAGAGTACTAAAGAGTGGCTTTCGAAAGTATTCAACCCCCTTGGAGTTTTTCCTATTTTGTTGCCTTACAACCTGGAATTAAAATAGATTTTGGGGGGATTGGTATCATTTGATTTATACAACATGCCTACCACTTTGAAGATGCAAAATATTTTTTTATTGTGAAACAAACAAGAAATAAGACAAATAAACAATCAAGTGTTGCTTTAGTTGTATGCTTAGGGTCATTGTCCTGCTGGAATGTAAACCTCCATCCCAGTCTCAAATCTCTGGAAGACTGAAACAGGTTTCCCTCAAGAACATATTTAGCGCCATCCATCATTCCTTCAATTCTGAACAGTTTCAGTCCCTGTCGATGAAAAACATCCCCACAGCATGATGCTGCCACACCATACTTCACTGTGGGGATGATGCTCTCGGAGTGATGAGAGATGTTGGGTTTGTGCTAGACATAGCGTTTTCCTTGATGGCCAAAAAGATAAATTTTAGTCACATCTGACCAGAGTATCTTCTTCCATATGTTTGGGGAGTCTCCCACATGCCTTTCTGGTGAACACCAAATGTTTGCTTATTTTTTTCTTGAACTTCTTAGGGGGGCAGTATTTTGAAGTTCGAATGAAAAACGTGCCCAAAGTAAACTGCCTGTTAATCAGGCCCAGAAGCTAGGATATGCATATAATAGTAGTAGTAGCTTTGGATAGAAAACACACGTTTCTAAAACTGTTAAAATAATGTCTGTGAGTATACATAACCAGCAGAGGTGTCACAAAACTCAAAAATAGCATAAAATAAATCGCTTACCTTTGATGATCTTCCTCTGATGGCATATCAAAGCGTCCAGGTTACAGATACATTTTGACAAGAGCCACCATTGCCTTGTGGCGTTCTTCAACAAAGATGGGCGACAAAACATTACGACAGAACCAATCGTGAGTTGTTATATTGTCATAACGAGTCAAGCTAAAAATGTACTATTGAGAGGAATATGTGTAGAGAAAAACGTTTGTGCATATTTTATTGTCATAATTGTCATGTTAATTTACGAAAATTGCTATTTAACTAACATTAGCCAACTAGCTAGTTGTAGGAGAATGAATTTGTAATTAATGTTGTTAAATGTTTTAGGGACTCCTTGAATAAAAAAGCAAACCTGGGTGTCATCTTGTGAAACAGTGGATGTAAAAATCTATCTAGCTAAAGCATTTATTACAAATTGAATGTACAATTGTGTAAGCTTGCCTTTTTCAGGACCCTGTCTTTCAAAGATAATTTGTAAAAATCAAAATAACTTCACAGATCTTCATTGTAAAGGGTTTAATCACTGTTTCCCATGCTTGTTCAATGAACCATAAACAATTAATGAACATGCACCTGTGGAACGGTCAGGGTCCCTGCTCATCTGCGTGAACGTGCCTTAGGCATGGTGCAAGGAGGCATGAGGACTGCAGATGTGGCCATGTCCATACTGGGAGACGCCTAAGACAGTGCTACAGGGAGACAGGACGGGCAGCTGATTTTCCTCGCATTGGCAGACCACGTGTAACAACACTTGCACAGGATCGGTACATCCGAACATCACACCTGCGGGACAGGTACAGCATGGCAACAACAACTGCCCGAGTTACACCAGGAACGCAAAATCCCAGCCTATTGCGGACATCCAGAACTGTCCGGGAACTTGCAGGTGCCTTGGTGGAAAAGTGGGTTACATCTCACAGCAAGAACTGGCAAATCTGGTCCAGTCCATGAGGAGGAGATGCACTGCAGTACTTAATGCAGCAGGTGGCCGCACCAGATACTGTGTTACTTTTGATTTTGACCCCCTCTTTGTTCAGGGACACATTATTAAATTTCTGTTAGTCACATGTCTGTGGAACTTGTTCAATTTATATCTCAGTTGTTTAATCTTGTTATGTTCATACAAATATTTACACATGTTAAGTTTGCTGAAAATAAACGCTGTTGACAGTGAGAGGACGTTTATTTTTTTGTATAGTAAATGTTTCAACCACTTTCCATCCTAAAAATGTGGTGTAAGCAAAGGTTTTGATTTCTGGTCAAAAAGATGGAAAAGATGTCATAGGGTGTTTTCCCACTTAGTCACTTTCAGCCATTTTTTTTACTCAGTGTGGTTCGCTTAGTTTTTTGTGCAGTGTGATCTATAAGAGAGCTTCACAAGCTGTTTATTCAATTGTTGGGTTTGAATAGTGTGAGAAGACAACATATTTGGTGAGAATCACAACATATGGTACAAGATCAATTCTAGCTCTTAAAGGGGCAGTAGCCTATAGTGGGTGTACATTTTTCATTTACAACATTATTTAATCTGCAGTTATTATTCTGTTATTTATTATGTTACCAAAAATATATACTTGTTAATAGTATCTTCTTATTACAATTATTATGGCTCATATTTTAACTAAATGCATTCTATTAGCTTCCAAAATGTAAGTAAGTATATCTAGCTGTACAATAACACATTCTGATGTCCCGGAGTGCATTGAGTGAATGTTGGAAAAAGATATTGGTTCCTTTCTAAACACAGCAATGTGAATGCAAAGAGGAATCGGACCACAAAATGGGTGAAGTGAACTGGCAAAAGAGTTGAGTCCTCATTCAAAAGCAAGTGCAGTGTAAATACAAAGATATTAGCTTTTTTTTACGTAGAGTTCACTTTAAAGAGGACTGAGATCGGTTATTTTAAAGAGGACTGTATGAAAACACCCTTCGACAACATGTACCAGAAAAAGTCATAACATTTATCAGAAATACATTGAAACACCGTAATGTTTAAGTAAAGACCCCTGACAACTAAAATCAACGCTTATATTTAGTTTTGGAGAAATTAGTTGCTTTCTGTAAGTTTAACAAACGTTACCTTGTGCATTGTGAAATGGCCATCACAGAATTCTTCTTTTTCTTCCTCCCCTCTTATTAACTTATCTTATTCCCTCTCGCCGCCATTGATTTGTTTGGTATTTGCCCTTCCCCCTAATCTTTTGAAGATATTTTCAAATACCTCTCCCTCATGAGGAGGGAGGAAAATGAAAGTTCACAGAAGTTGTTAGTAAAGGTAGACCTACCAAAGAGTTAATGTTTGTACTGATACCAAGTTTGTTTATGAATTAAGTGATTCAAATTCATAATTGTGTTAACAAATGGGTAACAGAATTACTGCAACTGAGTTGGCTACAATGTGAAATAATAATAGTCACAAACCACAGTTGGGTCACCTGCTACTGTCCTCCCTTTCACTGGCATACTGATATGTTCAGCTCATACATTTTTTTTTCTTCTCTTTCAGTCGTCTGGTGGTCAAAGCAAGACTGTGAAAACAGTCTGGACAACCGCTCACTCTCTCTCTCTCTCTCTCTGCCGACCTCTCTCTCCAGATAATGTCACCTGTCCCGGCTCTTAATGACACCTACCTTATTTTAATTTCTTGTAACAAGCATCCTCACCCAATGAGCACTTACCGACCGACACCATGGACGTAGAAAAGTAGTTGAATTTGGTCAGTCCGCCCCTAGCCGGACCAAATCTGAACCAATCATAGATGTCTATGTTTGACAGCACAGTACAGCACAATACAGCACAGTAGAAAACAGTACAGTAGAGCACATTAGAGAACTGTACAGTACAAAAAAGTAAAATACAGTACTGTAGAGTTCAGAAACATACTAGAGTACGTTATAATGTACTGTACTGAACATATCTACTGTACTGCACTGAACTCTACACAGTTCTACTATGCTTACATTTACATTTTAGTCATTTAGCAGACACTCTTTCCAGAGTGACCTGTGCTGTACTGTATTGTACTCTACTGTACTGTAGAGTGTTGTCCAAACTTGTGAAACATAGACATCTATGAATTTTTCAGATTTGGTCTGGTCTGGACAAACCAAATGTTCTCTTGTTTGGGGGCGCAGCTCATTACAATAATAGCCAGTTTGTAACATAATACCCAATTATGAAAAAGAAGAATATTGCATATGTCTACCTTTGAGTACCTACAGTGGTTGCTACACTAAAAGTTGTGTGACTATGCTGTGGGACTTAGAGGTAATTTGTGGTTTAGTACGGTACCCTGCATCACCACGTCATTGCTCCAGACCAAGGGGGAGTTAGAGCAATGATTATGCTTTTGGGTCCTACTGCGTCTCTAACTGACAGTGAATGGCCAACATAAACCTAAATAGAAACTGATAATTGTGCACGACTTCAGTATTACATGCCCTTACTGTAGAACTGTAGGCCACTCCCGACTAGTCACGTTGTACAGTCATGGCCAAAGGTTTTGAGAATGACACAATTTATACATTTTCACAAAGTCTGCTGCCTCAGTTTGTATTATGTCAATTTGCATATTCTCCAGAATGTCATGAAGAGTGATCAGATGAATTGCAAAGTCCCTCTGAACTGAATCCCTCCCCAAAAATTCCACTGCATTTTAGCCCTGCCACAAAACGACCAGCTGACATCATGTCAGTGATTCTCTCGTTAACACAGATGTGAGTGTTGACGAGGACAAGGCTGGAGATCACTCTGTCATGCTGATTAAGATCGAATAACAGACTGGACGCTTCAAAAGGAGGATGGTGCTTGGAATCATTGTTCTTCCTCTGTCAACCGTGGTTACCTGCAAGGAAACACGTGCCGTCATCATTGCTTTGCACAAAAAGGGCTTCACAGGCAAGGATATTTCTGCCAGTAAGATTGCACCTAAATCAACCATTTATCGGATCATTAAGAACTTCAAGGAGAGCGGTTCAATTGTTGTGAAGAAGGCTTCAGGGCGCCCAAGACAGTCCAGCAAGCGTCAGGACTGTCTCCTAAAGATGATTCAGCTGCCGGATCGGGGCACCACCAGGCAGGTGTGAGTGCATCTGCACGCACAGTGAGGCGAAGACTTTTGGAGGATGGCCTGGTGTCAAGAAGGGCAGCAAAGAAGCCACTTCTCTCCAGGAAAAACATCAGGGACAGACTGACATTCTGCAAAAGGTACAGGGATTGGACTGCTGAGGACTGGGGAAAAGTCATTTTCTCTGCTGAATCCCCTTTCCGATTGTTTGGGGCATCCGGAAAAAAGCTTGTCCGGAGAAGACAAGGTGAGCGCTACCATCAGTCCTGTGTCATGCCAACAGTAAAGCATCCTGAGACCATTCATGTGTGGGGTTGCTTCTCAGCCAAGGGAGTGGGCTCACTTACAATTTTGCCTTAGAACACAGCCATGAATAAAGAATGGTATCAACACATCCTCCGAGAGAAACTTCTCCCAACCATCCAGGAACAGTTTGGTGGCGAACAATGCCTTTTCCAGCATGATGGAGCATCTTGCCATAAGGCAAAAGTGATAACTAAGTGGCTCGGGGAACAAAACATAAATATTTTGGGTCCATGGCCAGGAAACTCCCCAGACCTTAATCCCATTGAGAACTTGTGGTCAATCCTCAAGAGGCGGGTGAACAAACAAAAACCCACAAAATCTGACACACTCCAAGCATTATGCAAGAATGGGCTGACATCAGTCAGGATGTGGCCCAGAAGTTAATTGACAGCATTCCAGGGCAGATTGCAGAGGTCTTGTAAAAGAAGGGTCAACACTGCAAATATTGACTCTTTGCATCATTGTCAATAAAAACCTTTGACACTTATGAAATGCTTGTAATTATACTTCAGTGTTCCATAGTAACATTTGACAAAAATATCTAAAGACACTGAAGCAGCAAACTTTGTGGAAATTAATATTTGTGTCATTCTCAAAACTTTTGGTCACGACTGTACAGCGCATGAGTGGTGTAACGGTCTAAGACACTGCATAGCAGGGCAAGCTGTGTTGCTACTGATGCTGGTTCAATACTTGTGCCACCTTGACTGGGAGACCCATGAGATTACTGTAGGTTTTGGTTTCTCTCTAAAAACATAAACAAATAATTGTAAATAACAAATTGGCTTTATTTACAAATTGGTAACAATGTCTCAACCCATGTTCACGAATGGCCTTTTTCTCGCTCTTTTTACGTTATTTGAAAACAGATATATTATTAACCCTGTTATTAGCAGTACAATATATACTAGTCATAATGGTCATGGCTCCCGAGTGGCGCACAATGATATTGCCTTGCAGTTCTCCAGCTGTATCCACTGAAAGCGCGGGATGGGCCGCAGAGCCGCGCACAGAAGACCGCCCTAGCCCATGGGAAAGGGAGACAGAGGAAGGGGGAGGGAGGGTGGACACATAATTAGTTAACTGGTATTTGATTTGTTTAGGAAAGGTTTATAGGTATATTTGAACGCGTTCTCTTCATGTTTCAATGGACGATTCGACGTTGGATTTTCTGAACATAACGCACCAACCAAACTGCCTTTTTGAAATCTGACAACGCTGTGATATTGCCAAGAAGCAGAGCTTTTGAAGACTATGCAAAACTTGTATATTGATGAATGTTTAATAATTCAACTTTTGGATTTTGAATTTGGCGCCTTACATTTCACCGGGTAGTGTCGGGAGTGCTAGCGCCCCACCACTACCTGAGTAGTTAACAGGGAATGCGCACTCAGTTCTTTTTTTCTTCTATTCAGCAGGTTATATTCCGTCTGAAATATTAGTGTATATTCATTTTAGGGTAGCGCCCCACCACCTAAGTTTTAAGCCGTACACTCCACATAGCTGGGTTTTATGGAAAAATTTGCAAACACGTTTGGTGTACGCCAAAAGGCATGTGGGAGACTCCAAATATATGGAAGAAAGTACTCTTGTCAGATGAGACAAGGAAAATGCAATGTCTGGTGCAAACCCAACACCTCTCATCACCCCGAGAACACCATCATGGTGGTGGCAGCATCATGCTGTGGGGATGTTTTTAATCAGCAGCGACTGGGAAACTGGTCAGAATTGAAGGCATGATGGATGGCGTTAAATACAGGAAAACTCTTGAGGGAAACCTGTTTCAGTCTTCCAGAGATTTGAGAATGGGATGGAGGTTCACCTTCCAGCAGGACAATGACCTTAAGCATACTGCTAAAGCAACACTCGAGTGGTTTAAGGGAAAACATTTAAATGTCTTGGAATGGCCTAGTCAAAGCCCAGACCTCAATCCATTTGAGAATCTGTGGTATGACTTAAAATTGCTGTATTTCAGCGGAACCCATTCTACTTGAAGGAGCTGGAGCAATTTTGCCTTGAAGAATGGGCAAAAATCCCTGTGGCTAGATGTGCCAAGCTTATAGAGACATACCCCAATGCTCCGTTTGGGTATTGGTTAGACTAGAATTAGAAAATTAGGGTGTAGAAATGTTATGCTCTTACTGTAACCTTTATTTAACTAGGCAAGTCAGTAAGTCGGACAGCCTACTCCTTCCTCCCCATTGAAGAATTGAACCCCATTCTCCCGCGTGCCTACAGGACACGGGGTTTCTTTAGCTATATAGCCCAGTACTGTAATCCCGACCGTCATGTTGTACAGCACCATTTTTCCATTCCATCCTAACGGAAACCCAGAGGGGTTTTCGTTTTTCTTGAAATAGAAACACCATAACATTAACTTGTTAGGGATCGGCTCATGAGGTGACCGTTTTGGAGAGCCTGGCGTACCCAAAGTAAAATGCCTCCCATTCATGCCCGGAAAATAGGATTTGCACATATTTGGTACCATTGGATAGGAAACACTCTGAATTTTCCAAAAGTGTTAACCATTTGTCTGTGAGTAAAACAGAACGCATATGGCAGGCGAAACCCCGAGGAATTTCTGTCCTGGAAAAAGTGATTTTGACACATTGCTCATTTGGAACCCCTCCCTCATGAAAATGACCATATAAGGGCATATGAATGCAGTACCCATCGATTCCTTTAGATGTCAACAGTCTCGAGACAGTGTAAATTTTCAATTTGGATGAATTAGACCAGAGAAGAAGAGCAAACCAGGAAGTGTACTTTTTATGTCAACCGTACCCAGTGCGCGTTCCCGACAAGGCGCGCTGTGTCTTTTTTACCGTCTTTATCGATCAGTTGATATTCCGGTTGATTTATAATAGTAAATATACGTAAAAGTGTTCCTAAGGATACATTTAAAACTATGTTTGATTGTTCTTGGACAAGTTTATAGGTATAAGATGAACGAGTTCGCGTCACGTTTCAATGGAAGAGTGGAGGCTGTCGTTTCTGATTATAACGCGCGAACCAAATGGAGGATTTATGGATAAAATACATTACTTTTTCTAACAAAAGAACCATGGATTGTCTTTGTTGGACACTTAGGATGACCTCATCAGAAGTTCTTCAATAGGTAATTGATTTGTTTTCGCTGTGAAATGTGTTATGTGTGTGCCATGATGGCTAATCGATTCATGGCTATGGGAAAAATATGTGAGGTGCTACCCTCAAACAATCAAATGTGCTGCTTTCGCCGTAAAGCCTTTTTGAAATCTGACAACGCTGTGATATTGCCAAGAAACTGAGCTTTTGATGAGTATGGAACACTTGTATATTGGTGGATGTTTAATAATTCAACTTTTGGATTTTGAATTTGGCGCCTTACATTTCACCTGGTAGTGTCGGGAGCAGCCCGCTAGCGCCCGTAAAAAAGCTACCCTGGAAAAATATCTTCTTGTACAACTTGGTTGTTTTCTGAGTGCATTCCACAAAGCTGTTTATCATGTCCGCCTTATCCACTGCCCCCATTTTGAGGTTATAGTCAAGCACACAGTCTGGTTTGATTGTTCTCTCTCCCCTCAGGTGGTCCACCTTCCCTGTGGTTGCTGTATGGACAGTGGAGAGGACATGGATGTCTTATTTGTCATGCCACTTTACTGCCAGCTGTTGAAATTTCTTATTTTGTAAAACGGGTCATTTAGGATGGCAGTAGCATTGTTGATGAAATGCTGTCATCGCAGCAGAACTAGGAAGTGGTATAGGGAAAAGAGGGTGGCAAAGAAGGGAGTTGCAAACACAGGATCTTTGCTCCAGTATTCTCTTAGGGAGTTCTTCTTTACTATTCCCATGAGGACTGTCACCAGGAAGGTATACATTTCACTAATTGTGGTTGCCCCCCCCCCACTCCTGGCTCTCTCTTCTCCTGTAGCTCCAAGGCATAGCGATTGGTCTCTACTATTTCTCCCACCAGCTCCTCTGTCAGAAACAACTTGAAGCACTCTGCCTCAGATTGAAATGGTTAGGGGCGTTGCACTCCAGACTGGGACTCATCAAATCAAACAGCAGGGCCAGGAGGGATGAAATGGCTGGCAGCCTCCCAGCTACCACAGAACTCCTGTACTTCATCCACTGTCGGTCTGCCTCCATCACCACTAGCATCTTCAAAGGGAACTGGGACTTTGTCAGTGGACAAGGGGTCCTCAGATTCAGGGTTCTCAATGGTTGGGGGGCAGCTCCTCACTGTCACTGTCAGAATCTGATTCTTGACTTTCATACTAATTGTCAGAATTAAAAGAAATATCCATAATTTCCACGTTTGTGAGTTGTCTCCTTTTTGAAAGACATTGCTATTGCTACAGCTTAGCTCAATAGCTACATACAGAAACAACACTGAATGGCTCAGAGTGGGAGTGAGAGGTTACATGACTGACTGCCGGCACGCACCATTGTATCAATAAATCACTATCAGAAAATGTTTTGTGTGGTAATTATTGATATATTTACTGTTTAATTCACGTTTTCAAGTAACGGTGATAAATCATGCATTCCCATTCTTGCATAGATTGTAATGGGAACATATTATGTGTGTAAAATACTTTTTTGAAGGTTGTACTGTCTATGATGAGCTAAGCTAATTCCATTTATGTGTGTGGAGCCATGTTTGTTGACATACAATGCATTCTGGGTTTCATGTAATCGTCTGTCGGCCAAAGATGCTATAACAAAATGAGGTGAGTAAGGGTTCACTCCTTTTTTGAGAACTTAAGGAAGACCAAACTCATCCTGTCTTCTCCTGTTATCTTTGGTTTCTGTGAGGAAAAAAGTATGGCGGCATGCTGAAACTAATCGTCTGAATATTTTTGATTCCTAGAAAGTTTTTTACACAATTATTTCAATCAATTGTGAGCTCACCCATGATGTGATTAATTATATATAGACATTTCTATTAGCTAATTCATATTGTAGTTTGTCAGCCGAGAGTTATACAAATATGACCGCTTGTGTTGCGTCAATCTTTCCTCAGTTAGTGCTAGGACAAATGTAGCCTACATTTTTCCGGTTTGGATGATTGTGTTATGCTATAGATACTTCTGTGAATATCTGAACATTGC
This sequence comes from Brachymystax lenok tsinlingensis, assembly GCA_030435695.1. NCBI lineage: Eukaryota > Metazoa > Chordata > Actinopteri > Salmoniformes > Salmonidae > Brachymystax > Brachymystax lenok. The sequence continues at coordinate 31,754,928 of CM059811.1, read as the reverse complement.
ATCCAAAAATAAACTGCTCATATTCTGGACATAACTTTGTAAGGACTGTGTTTGTGTAAATAGTTTCAGAAAAAAGTGTTGCCAGCTTAAATGCTGATTGTTGCATAATTCGAAACTGGCCGTTCAAAATAAGCATTTACGGGTGTGATCGTACGCTTCAGGGACCACTGTAGAATGATCACATCCATGTGATGGTACGTGTGAAAGGGTTAAGGCCAAAATTTACATTTGCTTCGATGTGTCAATTTTCAGATTTTGGGATGTTTTGCAACTATAACTTCCATACTTTCATAAAATGTACAAATAAATAGACAATAATGTATTTAAATACTTGATTTGTATAATTTTATCCCAACTCCGTCAACTACACCTACCATAAAATTTGTTCTTGATAGCATGTTTCATGCAGAACTTGAAATTAAAAACCCTCCCTGTTGAATATATCATTCAAAAGCTTGTTTTCTGGAGCATTTTGTTAGCTAGTCCATACATGGCAATATTCTTTGTAGACATAGTGCTTCGTGCTGAAAGATGAGTCATTTCCTTACATCCAACTGGTTACTGGTATTTAACTTGTTAGGGAGTGGCAGCTGAGGGGTCGGTTTTGGAGAGCCTGGCATGCCCAAAGTAAAATGCCTCCCATTCAGGCCCAGAAAATAGGATATGCACATATGTAGTACCATTGGATAGGAAACACTGAATTTTCGAAAAGTGTTAACCATTTGTCTGTGAGTGAAACAGAATGCATATGGCAGGCGAAACCCAGAGGAATTTCTGTCCTGGAAAAAGTAATTTTGACACATTGCTCATTTGGAACCCCTCCCTCATGAAAATGACCATATAAGGGCATATGAATGCAGTACCCATCGATTCCTTTAGATGTCAACAGTCTCGAGACAGTGTAAATTTCCATTTTGAATGAATTAGAGCAGAGAAGAAGAGCAAACCAGGAAGTGTACTTTTTATGTCAACAGTACCCAGTGCGCGTTCCCGACAAGGCGCGCTGTGTCTTTTTTACCGTCTTTATCAATCAGTTTATATTCCGGTTGATTTATAATAGTAAATATACGTAAAAGTGTTCCTAAGGATACATTTAAAACTACGTTTGATTGTTCTTGGACAAGTTTATAGGTATAAGATGAGCGAGTTTGCGTCACGTTTCAATGGAGGAGTGGAAGCTGTCGTTTCTGATTATAGCCTTGAACCAAATGGAGATTTATGGATAAAATACACTACTTTTTCTAAAAAAAGAACGAAGACAATCCATGGTTCTTTTGTTAGAAAAAGTAATGTATTTTATCCATAAATCCTCCATTTGGTTCGCGCGTTATAATCAGAAACGACAGCCTCCACTAGTCCATTGAAACGTGACGCAAACTCGGTAAAAAAGACACAGCGTGCCTTCTCGGGCGCGCGCGCTGGGTACTGTTTACATAAATGAGTGACTTCCTGGTTTGCTCTTATTTTCTGGTCTAATTCATCCAAAATGAAAACTTACACTGTCTCCAGACTGTTGACATCTAAAGGAAGCGATGGGTACTACATTCATATGCCCTTATATGGTCATTTTCATGAGGGAGGGGTTCCCAAATGAGCAATGTGTCAAAATCACTTTTTCCAGGACAGAAATTCCTCGGGGTTTCGCCTGCTATATGCGTTCTCTTTTACTCACAGACAAATGGTTAACAGTTTCGGGAAACTCAGAGTGTTTCCTATCCAATGGTACCAAATATGTGCATATCCTATTTTCTGGGCCTGATTGGGAGGCATTTTACTTTGGGCATGCCAGGCTCTCAAAAATTCCCTCAGCTACCACTCCTAACAAGTTAAAGGGAGTGCTCCTAATCTCAGCTTGTTACCTGTATAAAAGACACCTGTCCACAGAAGCAATCAATCAGATTCCAAACTCTCCAACATGGCCAAGACCAAAGAGCTCTCCAAGGATGTCAGGGACAAGATTGTAGACCTACACAAGGCTGGAATGGGCTACAAGACCATCGCCAAGCAGCTTGGTGAGAAGGTGACAACAGTTGGTTCGATTATTTGCAAATGGAAGAAACACAAAAGAACTGTCAATCTCCCTCGGCCTGGGGCTCCATGCAAGATCTCACCTCGTGGAGTTGCAATGATCATGAGAATGGTGAGGAATCAGCCCAGAACTACACGGGAGGATCTTGTCAATGATCTCAAGGCAGCTGGGACCATAGTCACCAAGAAAACAATTGGTAACACACTACACCGTGAAGGACTGAAATCCTGAAGCGCCCGCAAGGTCCCCCTGCTCAAGAAAGCACATATAAATGCCCGTCTGAAGTTTGCCAAAGAACATCTGAATGATTCAGAGGACAACTGGGTGAAAGTGTTGTGGTCAGATGAGACCAAAATGGAGCTCTTTGGCATCAACTCAACTCACCGTGTTTGGAGGAGGAGGAATGCTGCCTATGACCCCAAGAACATTATCCCCACCGTCAAACATGGAGGTGGAAACATTATGCTGTGGGGGTGTTTTTCTGCTAAGGGGACAGGACAACTTCACCGCATCAAAGGGACGATGGACGGCGCCATGTACCGTCAAATCTTGGGTGAGAACCTCCTTCCCTCAGCCAGGGCATTGAAAATGGGTCGTGGATGGGTATTCCAGCATGACAATGACCCAAAACACACAGCCAAGGCAACAAAGGAGTGGCTCAAGAAGAAGCACATTATTAAGGTCCTGGAGTGGCCTGGCCATTCTCCAGACCTTAATCCCATAGAAAATCTGTGGAGGGAGCTGAAGGTTCGAGTTGCCAAACGTCAGCCTCGAAACCTTAATGACTTGGAGAAGATCTGCAAAGAGGAGTGGGACAAAATCCCTCCTGAGATGTGTGCTAACCTGGTGGCCAACTACAAGAAACGTCTTGCCAAGGGTTTTGCCAACAAGTACTAAGTTATGTTTTGCAGAGTGGTCAAATATTATTTCCCTCATTAAAATGCAAATCAATTTATAACATTTTTCACATGCATTTTTCTGGATGTTTTTGTTATTCTGTCTCTCACTGTTCAAATAAACCTACCATTAACCTTTCAGGGATTGCTGACACTACCAGGTGAAATGCAAGGCGCCAAATCAAAATCCAAATGTTGAATTATTAAACATCCACCAATATACAAGTGTTCCATACTCATCAAAAGCTCTGTTTCTTGGCAATATCACAGCGTTGTCAGATTTCAAAAAGGCTTTACGGCGAAAGCAGCACATTTGATTGTTTGAGTGTAGCACCTCACATATTTTTCCCATAGCCATGAATCCATTAGCCATCACGGCACACACATAACACATTTCACAGCGAAAACAAATCAATTACCTGTTGAAGAACCTCTGCTGAGGTCATCCTAAGTGTCCAACGAAGACAATCCATGGTTCTTTTGTTAGAAAAAGTAATGTATTTTATCCATAAATCTCCATTTGGTTCGCGCGTTATAGTCAGAAACGACAGCCTCCACTCCTCCATTGAAACGTGACGAGAACTGATTCAACTTATACCTATAAACTTGTCCAAGAACAATCAAACGTAGTTTTAAATGTATCCTTAGGAAGACTTTTACGTATATTTACTATTATAAATCAACCGGAATATAAACTGATCGATAAAGACGGTAAAAAAGACACAGCGCGCCTTGTCGGGAGCGAGCGCTGGGTACTGTTGACATAAAAAGTACACTTCCTGGTTTGCTCTTCTTCTCTGGTCTAATTCATCCAAATTGAAAATTTACACTGTCTCGAGACTGTTGACATCTAAAGGAATCGATGGGTACTGCATTCATATGCCCTTATATGGTCATTTTCATGAGGGAGGGGTTCCAAATGAGCAATGTGTCAAAATCACTTTTTCCAGGACAGAAATTCCTCGGGGTTCAGCCTGCCATATGCGTTCTGTTTTACTCACAGACAAATGGTTAACACTTTTGGAAAAGTCTTTATATATGTGCATATCCTATTTTCTGGGCCTGAATGCGAGGCATTTTACTTTGGGCACGCCAGGCTCTCCAAAACCATCACCTCTGCTGCCGCTCCCTAAGTTAAAATTATAGACTGATCATTTCTTTGTCAGTGGGCAAACGTACAAAATCAGCAGGGGATCAAATACTTTTTTCGCTCACTGTACCTGTACATCATAGGATGTCAAATGATAACCTCCTCAAAAGAATGTAGCACGGAGGAACCCAGAATTCAAATGAATGTCTGAACTCTGTAATATGGTCGCGATGCCCCAAAACTGTCTTTATGGGCAAAAGCCGCATTGACGGAGCAGCCAGTATGGCAGTAGCCACGCTCAGTGAGGGAGCCACTGCTATATTAAATGTGATTAATAAATTGTGGCTTAACAGCACTTTGGTGACATTGGAAACAATCAGAGAGGAGTTGTGAGAGCTGATGCTGCTTCAATGGCGTGTGCCAAGCGTAGGCTCAGGTCCCATGACACAGTCAAGAAATGAAAGAGACACCAGCAACAACTCAACGAGGGCCTTACATATGGGGAAGGCATAGCTGAGAAATGTTCTGCACATTTAAACAGCCATACAAAAGCCTTGTATGTGAGAAATTTAGCAAAGTGATATGAGAATTTTCCCAGAACTGCATATTTGCCCAACAGACCAGTATTCAAAGCAAATGCATTTAATGTGCTAATGTATTTGTAAAAGGTATATTTGATATTTATTTGTCAGTTTAGAAGTGAATTATGAATAAGAGTATAATTAATGTGACAAATGGTCAGATTAGCGCATATTTAGGGACGGTTTTCCTCATTTGCATAAATACAACTTGTAATACAATATCTCGAATTAATGTATACTTTCAACTGGTAAAGTTTAAGTCTGATGAAACTAAGTGGAAAAAAATCCCTATTAGCCTGTGGTGCCTGGCCTTAACGCATTAACAAAAAACATAACATTCCACAATGATTATGCTTTTTGTAAATAAATGAATATTGTGTTTGTGTGTGTGTCTGTGTGTGTTGGTGCTCGTGACTGCATGCGTTCCTGCTACTGCTACTTTAATAAAGCATTTTGTTTTCTTTAAATCCTGCATAGAAGAAAACTTTTTTTTTATTATCACAGGTGCAGCGAATTGTAAAAAAAATGTTTTTGCTTTCCTGATGAAACTATCCAACCCCCAAAAAACACCTCTCTAGCAACTTCACACGCAGCATGTCAGAGGTTAATTTGAAGGAGACAAAACATTTCAAAACCACGTTTCTCTAGGTGGAAGGAAAAAAAAGACACAGATTAGAGTTAGCATTCCTAGCCCAAAGTTTGCACATGGGTTGTTGTTTTCTACTGCTGGGAAGAATATGCAATTTCAGTCAGAAACCCCAGTTCACACAACTTTACGAGAGAAAGAGAAAAGAAAGTGTAAACACAATGAGGAAAATAGCACTTCACATAAAGCCTCTCATCTGGCTCGGCGCAGATGACACGTCTGTGCGTCTCGATGTAAGAGGAGTAAACGTGCAATTTCCAATACAAACACGTCAATATAATCTGTCACAAAATAAATAATGTGGTATGCGCATTAAAGTGAAAGGAAGGCTCCAGATCGAGCTGGGAAATTGACTGACATGTCGAGATGGAAAACAGTACCACAGTAATGACAATTAAGTCCTAGACGTTTGAAAGACGTAGATATAGAAGAGAGAGCATCTATAGCATAGTGACACAGCCAAAAACCCTGTGTTATGTTACTGATTACTGTCATATTGGACAACGATTGTCTCCCTCCCTCTCCAACTCATTCTCTCATATTGTTTGTCAGTCGTCTCTATTGTTGCATCTCATTTGAGAAGGCATTGAAATCCTATTGTTAATCATCTCCTATATGTTAAAATATAACATGAACTATCACCTGAGACGGAACTGAACTTCATAACTTTATTGGCATCTCAATTGTCTTCCATGCAAATTAGATATACTACTTGGAAAAAAGGCAAAGAAATTATCATATTTTTTGTGTTACAATAGCTCTGCATTATGCAGTCAACAATTACTGGAATTGTATTTCAATAATCACAAGTATCGAGGACAGCTATTGGTTTCTGTTGACAGCTGTCCTGAAACTGTCCTCATGTTGTATTGTCTTTATCACAATAAATGAACTCAAAACACCCTTTCCTTTGACAATTCCTAATAGGAAGTAATCGCCCAACACAAACACTTTAAAGGCTACAGTTGAAACAATGTTGCCTCATAGAAGGTCACTTTGAGAAATTCATTTATTTCCAGTTCAATGGACAACAAAACATCTCAGGTTAGGGCTATGTTATGTCTCTCTTCTCTCCAATCCCTGGAGGTTGACGTCGTAAGGCATTGACCGCCGTTCTCTCTCTCTACCCACAGGAGGTAGCTTCTGGTCTGTGCCCCACCATCTCCCTAGGCCTCCACCAGATGGCCAGACATCTGTACCTGTTGACGTGGAAAAGGTGGCCTGATGACGCTGATTTGAGGTAGGATTTCCACCGTTCCGCTTGGGAGAGACAGTCCCCCTCCCTTCCTCTCATATCACTATTTTCCCTTGTTCCCTTTTCGCCCTCATTTCACAGAATTTCACTGTTTGGAGTGTTTAGCGTTTATCAATCAGAAAGGTTATTGTCTGAATTGGCTGTGTAATCTTTGATTGGCTGGTGATTCTTTGTTTAGACACCATCAAAGCAGACACCATCACAGTGGTTTGTGGATGGGTTACATGGCTCCAGTGAAAAGCCCATTGGCTAGCTCGTCTCTCTCTCTGTTTGCCAGCTGTGGCACAGGATTTGAAGGCCGAAGAGGAGGAGGAGGAAGGGGTGGAGGATGACAGCTAGTCTGGTAGCCTCCCTTTTGCCCACAACACCACCACCCCTCCCTTGCGCTTACAAGGCCAGAATGCCCACAGCGGTATACTGAGTTGGCAGGGCCTACTTCCACAGCCCCTTAAAAGCCCCCTACACTCTGCCATCCCCCTTCTTAGCTACGGGGATCTGACAAGACGTGTTGGGCAGGCTGGCTAGAGGACTGGAGAACACTGGATGTCTCCTTAGCTGATTGTTGGTCCCCCCCAGTCCATCCTGTCCTCTGGGCCAAGGAGGCTTACCCAGAATAGGCTCTTGGCCATGGGCAAAGAGAGGAGCAAGTACCCTCAGCCCCACTACAACCCTCCACCTTTACTCCCCACATCAATCCTTTATCCACAGCCATCAATACAAGCCTGTCCTTCTGAACTATGTTCTGCTGGAGTCTTTTAATGGTTCTTTCTTTACAAGAAAGCTGTAATTCCACATAATGCACTGTATATAGGTCAAATCCATTCTTTCCCTGAATACCTGTCTCCATAATTACATCTGAAAGCCACTCTTCGTCTCACTCTACTTCGTTCATTTCATACCCTGCCATTATTTACCAGTTTTTTTTTTCTCCTTCACCGCAGTGTAATTGTTTGTATGATTGTTTATAATTTCTGTATAATAAGCTTTTCGTAGACACCAGGCAATTCTTTTCCCAGCTTATCTTGTTTTTTGTTGAATTTATTTAATTTTATTTTTTTCTCATTAATTTCTTCTTGTTTGTCTCCCTCGTCCCCCGGAGCGATTAATCAAGGTTCTGAATTTCTCCTGGTTTTTACTCCTACGCATCGCTGACTTCTTTATTTACCTTCTGCAAGTGCTGCCGTATTTCCATATGTTCCGAGTGAATCTTAATTTCCTGTAATTTTGAGATACGGGCAGTGAGGAGAGGAGGAGAGCAAGGTCTGGCAGGTGGAGAAAACACAAAATGAGGCAGAGATGCTTTCTGAGTGGAAAATGGAGTATAATCATAATGTCGGCCCACCACCTCAAGCTGAACCACGACAAGACGGAGCTGCTATTCCTTCCGGGGAAGGCATGCCTGCTCCAAGACCTCTCTATCACAGTTGACAACTCCATGGTGTCACCCTCCCAGAGTGCAAAGACTCTTGATGTGACTCTGAACAACACCCTGTCATTTTCTGCAAACATCAAAGCAGTGACTAGCTCCTGCAGGTTCTGTAGAGTACGACCCTACACAGGAAGTGGCGCAGGGGGCTTTAGGAGGGACGGAAAGATAGTGATGGACTCCGAGTCGGTTGAGGGAGATTGGTTCAGGCAGTGATTCGTTTTTTTTTGGTGATCTTGTCCTTGAAAAACTGAAGGAAGGAGTTGCAGAGTTCAGTGGAGGGAGTAGAGAAGGTGCACCTGGCAACACGGAGCGCATCTCTGTACTGTAGGTGGAGAGGTGAAGTTTGTAGGCCTCAGCGTGGACAGTGAGGCCAGACTTCCTGCTCAGGTGCTCCAGGCAGGTGCCAGCTTGCATCAGGGCACGGAGCTCAGTGGTAAACCAAGGGGAGGAGGAGGAGAAGGAGACATGTTTAGTTTGGAGACGGGCCAGAGAGTTGAGGGTACAAATAGAGCAGTATTGAATTGGGCAGCTAGTTCATCTGATGAGTTGGGGGTGTGGTCAAGGGGCAGTGCAGAGCAGATTGTATCAGATAGTTGGAGGTGGTCAACAGCTTTGATGTTGCGGAAGGAGATGAGGGGTTTGTCAGTGTTGTGGGCTGTATGAGGTAAGAGAGAAATTAAGTATCTTGTGGTCAGACAGTGGGAACCAACAGAGCAGACGAGGTCTAGTATGAGTCCCTTGATGTGTGTGGCAAAATTGACATGCTGGGTAATATTGAACGAGTCCAGAACAACAATGAAATCCGTTTTGAATTTGATGAGTCCACGTGAATATTCATATCACCAAGCAGCAGCAATCGGGGGGAGAGTGGGACAGCAATGGTGAGTAGTTCAGATAATTCAGACTGGAATGATTTGTTAGCTTTAGGAGGACGGTACACAAGTAGAGTGGTTTGGTCGTGGAGCAAGATAATTTGTAAGCAATGTATTCAAATGAGGAGACAGTAGGGAGAGAGTTCAGTTATTTTGATTTTAGAGTTGTACAGTACAGCGAGGCTGCCACCATGGCTGGTGGAGCGGGGGTTACACAGGTAGCTATAACCAGCGGAAGTAGCTTGGTTAAGATAAGTTTCAGTTAGGAGGAGAAAGTCTAGCTTGTTGTCCGGTATTAGTTATTGGAGCAAGGGGGCTTTGTTGTTCTTTGATTGAGTGTTGAGGAGAGCAAAGTTAGTACTGTGAGACTGAGAGGTGGGTTTATGGATAGTGGTAGGCTGAAGGGGGCGTAGACAGTCATGGTTTACAGTAAGAGATAATGGATTGGGAGCAGGGTGCGAGTGAGACCAGAGAGAGTTAATGTTTTTTACCAGTAGTATAGTTGACAGACCAGTTGCAACATGAGCCACAACGAAGCTAACTGTGTCTACGTAGGAACCACGATGAGCGGGCAGGGATAAGTACATCAGAGGAGAGCCGAGGAGTGCATGACAGCGATTTAGATCCAATAAAACATCAGATAAATCCACACAGAAACCACCACGGTTGGTAAAGCAGCATGTCAGAGCCCAAATTACCTATTCTTCACCAGCTAGCACTAGAACCCACAGTTAAAACACATCTGAAACACAACCTTTGCCAGAAGAACAAAGCAAAGAGAGGGAGGAAACCAACTTAATGAGATTGACGGCTGGGGCCCACGCGATGGTAAAAGAGTGGAGGCTGGGTTACCAGAGCGAGAGCCAGGGAGAGAAGCGCTTCAGGGGAGAGGCTGTGGAGCTAGTCTGCGAATAAGCAGGGGGGAGGCGGGAGCTACACCGGGCCGCGGGAGAGTCAAAGAGAGTAATCCGATAGGTATTCCAGAAGGAAATTCAAAATAGATCAATTCCAAGGCAATAATCCAGAGGTGGGTCAGGGAAACAGGAGTCCAGCAATCAGAGGAAGAATCCAGGCAGGTAGAGGTGATCACAGCAGTGCAGGCCAGACTCAGAGGTAGGCTAACAGCCAACTAGCAAGCTAGCTAGCACAAATAAGCCAATGTTGTAAAAGTCACAAAAACTCAAGAAGGCTTAAAAGTGGACAAAACAATCGTTTATCGGAAAACAGACGAGTAAACACTGTTACTAAACAGGTAAATGTTTTACATATAGACCTCATATTACTGTACTGAATAATAAACAAATGTATAATTTGTACATTTCTTTATTAAAAATGTAGTTATTTGTTACATTTGACATAGTTATTTCTCTGAGAGTGAGGCGGATATATAGCATTTTGCAAAATTACATGATTGTTTGTCTCTCTGAAATGAAACAATCAAGATGTTAAACAAATATATGTCTGTTATTGAACAACCCCATGCCATGATTAGACAGTTAAAAAACATACCAATCTCTTTCATCATTTCTTTAAACAATAAAAACAAATTGACCAACATTTCTGAAAATAGATATAGTTTTTTTGGAATGAAACTCTTCCACTCTTTCCTCTCTCTCTCAGTGTGAGAGCAGCAGGAGTTCTGACAGCTCTGTCCTACAGAACCCAGGTGAGGGACAAACCCCCGTGCTAGGAACCAACTGTCACCTCACACCACCATGCCTTCATCAATATGCATCCACTTTCAGCTGCACGCAAAACCATTCCCCCGCAGAGTCTCTCTCTCTCTAAAAAACAAATGGCTACAGTACAGTTACATGACTGTCAAAAATAAGCATGTTCCTTTCCTTAATTTAGTCTTTCACAGTTCATGCATCACATTCTATTTTCTATTTAGATAAAAAAATATATATTCTAATAAACTTTTTTTTTCTGCCAACATGGTGGAAAATAACGCATTTCCCCCAGTGAGGAAGGAGAGTGCTGTTGCTTGTTCTATCACCCTCCTCCATTGACTAAGATGCCTCTCCTCTTTCATGTTTCCCCTGGCACACAAGGTCACCCTGCCGTCCGATTTGCATTTTATGAAATTGTTTCTGAGGAGAAGCATCTGATTTGTATTTATTATATGTACGTGTCAGGCTTTGCATTTGACATAGCCTGAATATTCAGCAGCTCCCCGACATTAACCTTTAAGAAAAAATACAATAAATCAATTTAAAATACATGTTATAGGATGTTGAATGGGCCTGGCCAAAGAATTGATTGTCTCAGGGTGTTTGCCTAGACTGGAATGTAAAAGAGACCATAGGAATGTTTCATGTGGTTTGTTGATAGTAATATTTTGTGCATTGTTGTCTGTGTGTGCATTGTTGTGTGTGTAATTGTGTGCAGTCTTCATTAGGTCCACACACAGAAAAATGCATGATGGTATTCTGTATATGAATTATGTTCACTGGTATGTATGTCCCAGGTGACTGCCATATGTCACAACTTTTTTATTATGATCAGCAAGCTGGTAGAGAGCCAACACCAGGATGCATAGTGCCACAGGCCAGTCGCTGCTGAAGATTTATAGTACATGAGGTCATTCCAAACTCAACACTAGAGACACCACGGCTCTGTTAGGGGTTTCTCCCTACGTTGACACCAGATCAGTACACTATTGAAAAAGACAGGACGGGAAACAAGATCAAAGATGGCTATGGGAAATGTGGAAGTAGAGTATGCTTATAGACATTTATAGTCAAAAGTATTGTTATTTTGGAAACTATTCAAATGTGCCAAGCCATGACCATGTCTGTCAAATGTATACTTAGACAAGCACCTGCCACATAGATTGGGTAGCAAGTCACTATCTTTACCACTACAGCTCTTGGATGCTCCTATATTTTCCAGGGAATAATAGTGGGTGTTGCAGACAGTGGGTGAAAACACATATTTCAAAAAACATATTTAAGCTAACTTTTGCTAAGTGTTTACGGGACTTATTTAACTGTGAGTTCAAATAAAGGAATGTAAGGTCTTACGCTGACGTGCCACTGATAACCATTTCCTATACGTCTCCCTACAGTTCAACTTCAACTCTCTATCTCATATATCATGCTAATATGTGTCTCTGCTTCACTTCCTGGAAATAAGCTTTGAGCCATTAGGCTGCTGGATAAAGCTGCTGGGTAAGCCGTGTTGCTTTATCTCTGTTGATATTAATTGGGAAAGTAAACAAGAAAATAAACACTAAGCAGGGAGACAGGAATACATTCCTTGAGTTGGAGACATAGGGTTAAAGTAATGGACATTAAGTTGTTGTTTTTTAGTTGGAGAGGCAAAGTAAAGTAATGGACATTAACATGTTGTTTTTCAGTTTGGTTTAAGTTTTGTCAACCACTTTACTGCTACACTGCCTGAATAGGTGATTGTCTGTCTCAAAATGTCAGCCGTGTTCCATTATGACATGCATTATCCAAGGAGAGCGGGTCCTGAGACTCTGTGACACATCAACTATCGCAAATGGCCCAGGATACCTGAAATTGTCAGCAATTACAGCCACATGGCCAAGTAACGCATTGTCTAGTGAACAATAGAGTGCCAGGTCAATCTACACTCAAATCTAATTTACTTTTGTGCCTTGCTTTAATGCATGTTCACTGACCTCTAACATCCAGGGACATTGTCTGATAATGACGAGACAGAAAACAAGAATATAATGTCTTTATGTTTGGAACACACGCACACACTCCCAATTACAGTACCTAGCACTTGCACTTAAAATAATAGGCACACACAATCCCCATTATAGTACCTAGCGCATGAAGAAATCCTGAAATCCTGAAATCCTGAGGTGAAGCAATACCTTTCCCTGCTTTTCAAAGCCAGATTTGGGGCCAAGCAGCTAAAACACACATCCCACTATCTCACTGCGAGAACATTATTTTAGCATTTCTCTCTGTCTCTCTCTCTCTCTCTCTCTGGCCCTCATTGCTTTCTCCAAAGCCGCGACCAGGAACGAGCGAAAGCCTTGCCGACACGTGTAGTCCTTTGAAAATAGTTTTGTTATATTAATGACATAAGTGCTGTTGGGGGGACCTTGCACTGAGCCAATTGTAAAAAATTATTGCGGGGAAAAGCGGGCATAGCATGTTAATTATCACCTCTGCCTAACAACTGGCAAATGGAAGCGTGTGTTCTATTTGTCTCACAATTATCTGTGTGATATGGCGAGGTGGGCATACACGCGGGGACCCTGCCTGCCACTTTGTTTGGAATTCTTAATGGGTTGAGTATCACAACAGAGATGAGGAGAACAAAATACGTGTTATGAAATAGCATATACACACCACCAATGAATTATTAAAGTTATTGTTTCTGTCTAGTCTCCCAATGCATATTGGGAAGACAATATTCTTATATTCACTGAGTATACCAAACTTTAGGAATACCTTCCTAATACTGAGTTGCACCAAGGGCTGTGGTGGTCATGGCATTTTGTCAGCTGGTGAATGTCAAGCTAATAACTGCCGGTCTCACGGTAACTGACCGTTAATTAACATAAACACATTAACATTTAGCATCTCCTGGCATCAATGCATAGCCTACAAACCACTGATGCAGACCTTTGGAAAATCTTCCTTTTTGAAAAGTCTAATAAATCCATGTAATTTAACCTACACCATCACAATAAATGCATTATTTAATTTAGACAGGTCTAAAGAAACATGATATGAAGAAAATGTATTCTATTTCAGAAGAACAGAATAGCATTCCGAGTTGTCCTTATGTTAGGCCCTAAGCTGGCTATGCCATATGGCTGTGGGCTACACTAGTTTAGCAGACAAGATTTGCTTAGAATTCCATGATATTATTTTATATTATTTTATAGTATGAAACATACAATTGAACATAGCTAAATAAACTGGAAAGGTATTTTCTACAAACGATTTGAGGAAGTGAGCACATGCGGCTTTTCTGTGTTGAGTGGTTAACATCGAAACAGGTACTCCTATATGCTTAATAGGGAGCGGCAGGTGAGGTGACGGTTTTGGAGAGTCTGGCATGCCCAAAGCAAAATGCCTGCCACTCAGGCTCAGAAAATAGGATATGCACATAATTAGTACTATTGGATAGGAAACACTCTGAAGTTTCTAAAAGTGTTAACATAATGTATGTGAGTATAACAGAACTCATTTAGCAGGCAAAAACCTGAGAAAAAAACATCCGGAAATCAGTTTCTGGTGACCTTTGGCTCTGTTAGACACACTCCTTATTGAATCCATTTGTTACCAGGACCGAGACTGCAGTACCTATGGCTTCCACTAGATGTCAGCAGTCTATATACAAAGACTCAGAGAGATTGGCGTAAACACAACGAATAGGTACAGGAATAGGCATGGGGACCTGAAATGTCAACAAGTTTTCTCGGGCGCGAGTCTGGCTGGAGCGCCCCACTTTATTTTACTTATATAAGGTATAGGTGACCATCCGAGTGAAATATTATTGCTAATATTCATAAAAGTATATCTACGGATGCATTTTAAAACTACTTAGGGAGCAGTGGGGCGCTAGCCCCACTCCCGACACTACCCGGTGAAATGTGAGGCGCCAAATTCAAAATCCAAAAGTTGAATTATTAAACATTCATAAATATACAATTGTTGCATAGTCATCAAAAACTCTGATTCTTGGCAATATCACAGCGTTGTCAGATTTCAAAAAGGCTTTATGGCGAAAGCACAACATTTGATTGTTTGAGGGTAGGACCTCTAATATTTACGCATTAGCATAAATACATAACCCAACACGGGTCTCACAAAATGCATAAAATCGCTAATATAAAATCGCTTATCTTTGAAGAACTTCTGCTGAGGGCTTCCCAAGTGTCCAACGAACACAATCCATGCTTCTTTGGTTAGAAAAAGTCATTTATTATATCCATACATCTACGTTTGGTTGGCGCGTTATGATCATAAAATCCACCGTTGAGTCGCCCATTGAACCGTGAAGAGAACACGTTCAAATTATACCTATACACTTTCTACAAACATATCAAACATCATTTTTTATGTATCCTTAGGTATCCTTTTGGGAATATTTGCTGTAATATTTCAACCGGACGATAACGTGAACGATAGGAAAGAAAAATAAAGTGGTCGCCTGTCAATCTCGCGCGCGTCAAACCTTGTTTACAAAAGTGGTCGCCTGTCAATTTCCTGTCCCCATCCGTTCTGGTCACTGCTAGCATTCCCAGTCTTTGACTGTTGACTGTTTATATCTAGTGGAAGCCATAGGTACTGCAGTCTCAGTCCTACATAACGTTGTATGCAATAGGCACAATGGAGAAGATGATCATTTACAAATGATCATCTTCACACATCTGGATGGATTTTCCTCTGGTTTTCGCCTGCTATATCAGTTCTGTTATACTCACATACATTATTTTAACACTCTTAGAAACTTCAGAGTGTTTCCTATCCAATAGTACTAATTATGTGCATATCCTATTTTCTGGGCCTGAGTGGCATGCATTTTACTTTGGGCACGCCAGACTCTCCAAAACCGTCACGTCGGGATCCGCTCCCTAAGAAGTTTACACTTTTTTTGGTTACTACATGATTCCACATGTGTTATTTTATAGTTTGGATGTCTTCACTATTTTTCTACAATGTAGCAAATAGTACAAATAAAGAAAAACCCTTGAATGAGTAGGTGTGTCCAAATTCTGGTTCTGTAAATGTCGAGGCATGCTATTACCGAGGACAGATTGTTCTGTCTTATGATTCCCAAGCATGAAACGGCACAGAGGTTGAAACTTCTTAGGGCTAGGGGGCAGTATCCTGAATTTCCGCCTTTCTGATGTGCCCAAAGTAAACTGCTCCCTTGACCATTTCCTATTCCTATCAGTTTTGCTTACACCTATCACTCCCAGTCTTTGTATAAAGACTGCTGACATCTAGTGGAAGCCATAGGTACTGCAGTCTCAGTCCTGGTTAAAATAAAAATGAATAGGCAGCCTGGAGAAGAAGGTCAAGTACAAAAAAAAATGCAAACCCGGATGGATTTTCCTCGGGTTTTCGCCTGCTATATCAGTTCTGTTATGCTCACATACATTATTTTAACACTCGTAGAAACTTCAGAGTGTTTCCTATCCAATAGTACTAATTATGTGCATATCCTATTTTCTGGGCCTGAGTGGCAGGCATTTTACTTTGGGCATGCCAGACTCTCCAAAACCGCCGCTCCCTAAGATGTTAACTGACTTGCCTAGTAAAATAAAGGTAAAAATATATATATATGGGCTATACAAATAAATTCTGCCCAGATTGCAGTACCTATGGCTTCCACTAGATGTCAACAGTCTTCATACAAGGTTTCAGGATTGTTTCTAGAAAAACTTTGTAGCTTTTCCAATGAGAGCTTTATTAGAAAAGTAGTCTATTTGCGCGCTCTTCGTTCTTTTCCTTTCCTATTGAACATAGTTCTTCCCGTGTGAAATATTATTGTTTATTGACATATTAGGGTACCCGAGGATTGAATAGAAATGTTGTTTGACTTGTTTGGACAAAGTTTACCAGTAACTTTTTGGATTCCTTTGTCTGCATGTAGAATGACCATTCATTGTGTAGCTGGGACCCTTGGTATTGAAAACAGAAGAAGATCTTCAATTTATTTTATCGCTATTTGTGATTTTGTGACGCCTGTGCTGGATTGAAAAATATGTTGTAGTGGGGCGCTGTCCTCAGACAATCGAATGCTATGCTTTCGCCGTATAGCCTATTGTAAATCGGACAACGCAGTTCGATTACCAAGATTCTAAGCTTTTGAATGATGAATGACTCTTGTATTTTCATGAATGTTTAATATTAGATTTTTTATTTTGAATTTGGCACTCTGCAATTTCACCGGACGTTGTCGATAGGTGTCCCGCTAGCGGAACGCGAGCCTTAACAGGTTTTAAGTGTGCTGCACGAAAACTGATTCCATGGGATCAAATGGTAGGGCTCCATCTATGGTGGGCAGGCCTTTGCACTCTAATTATGAATGTGTCACCCTCTGCCATATGGACGCATTGTATGATACACCAAGAGCAACTGGCAGAAAAAGAGCTGAGCACAGAACTTGAAGATATACTGCAGCAGGTAACTTCGATTTTAAACTACATAAAACCACATCCACTGTGTGCACGCCTGTTTGAAACACTATGTGGAGATATGGGATCAGAGATCAACAATGTTCTATTTCATGCTGTCCAGGCTGCACACCGAGGCTTGATGGTTATCGAGGGGTAGTGTTGAAAATATGTTTTGCATTAAGAGAGGAAGTGTTGTCATTCACAATGGTGGTAAAAAAAAATATCTGTTGACTTTTTGTGTAATGAAAAGAAAATGTATCCTTGCCTATGTAACAGACATATTTAGGAAACTGAACAAACTGAATGCAATCATGCAGGGGAAATACTAAAACATTCTACAGATGAGTGACCAAATCTGTGGATTCAGAGGAAATAATTCTTATTGGAGAGAGAGTCTTTCAAAAGCGAACCATGCCCCCTTCCCTCGGCTGTGCATGTTTCTAACAGAAAACAGAATAATTAAGTGTCCCACACGAGTGATGACTGCTCACCTACAACTCTTGGAAGAGCACTTTGGGACCTACTTACAAATCCGTTTGGCTGTGATCATAGCTCAGTTGACATGTCGTAAGTGAAATTTAACAGCTGATCTAGCTGTCATGTGACCGAAAGCTGCAGCCAACACATTCACGGGTCACTACAGAGGAGTGTTGGTTCCTGATTCATAGGGAATTCCCTGCCGTCAATCTCTGAGCATTGAAACGAATGGTTCCCCTCGCCAGCTCATATCTATGTGAAGCTGGATTCAGTGCTCTCGTCTACATTAAAACCAAATATCGACCAAGGTTGGATGTGACAGCAGAGATGAGATATGTACTGTCCACCACGTCCCCTGACTTTGAGACCCTCTGAAGCGACATGCACCAAGCACACCCATCTCATTAGTGGTGGTGAGATAAGAGACAATGTCAGACTAATTTGCAATTAACTGTCATAGCCCCACAGTAAAAGTATGTGATGGTGAGTTGTGAAGACAAATGAGAAATACTATTAGAATGTTTTTCAATTGACTGCCATAGCCCCAAATATAAAAGTGAACATTGGCTGATACATATTGTTTTCACATGATTGGGGATGTGAGAGTTGTTTGGATTTTTCAAAATGGAGTCATGGGCCAAAAATGTTTGGGAACCCCTGTATTATTATGATCAGTGCAAAAAAATACACAAAATAGCACAATTATTGGTCAGGAACCTGTAAAACGGCCTTCATTTCCTCCAGTGCCATTCGGACAAAAACATCCTTCTCCTGAAGCGGGAGTGCAATTCCCTCACTGCTAGCTACTCCCCTTGCCGAGAAAGCTGGTCTTCAATGTCAAGTAAATCCAACTCACTTTATCATATCTCCATTCAAGGACAAATAAAGTATTTTAATGTGTGGATGTCAGATTCAAACCTGCTCCACAAAGACCAGTGGAGACATCATGGACAAATTGAAATGGTCCACCCACACAGACTGTCACGGTTCCCTCCGGAACTTTCATCACACACACCTGTCCCCTATTCCCACTAATTAGTATTTCTATATGTGTGCACTTTGGTTTCCATGGTCTTGTTGATTATTGTTACAATGTCCGTTGTGTGTTTTGGCTTTCGTGCCATTACCTGTGCTGTGTGTTTTGGCTTTCGTGCCATTAACACTCATACCATTGAATTCATCGTTTTGTGCGCATGTGTTATTTATTCGAGGTACTCCTCACACTTTTTGGGTTTCAACCCTGTGTTTTTGTATAGTGTTTGTTTGGTCTTTGTCCCAGTGTCTTTTTATTAAATTTTTTTATTGTTTATTTTTATTTAACTAGGCAAGTCAGTTAAGAACTAATTCTTACTTTCAATGATGGCCTAGGAACAGTGGGTTAACTGCCTTGTTCAGGGGCAGAATGACAGATTTTTACCTTGTCAGCTTGGGGATTCGATCTTGCAACCTTTACTAGTCCAACGCTCTAACCACTAGGCTACCTGCCGCCCCAAGCCTTCACAAGGCACGCTGTAATTTGGGCTTAATAAAAAACACTATTACGCATTCCTGCGTCTGTCTCCGATCCTTCATGCCAGCATGACACAGACAGCGTGGTGAAGAAGGCGCAACAGCACCTCTTCAACCTCATTTGGCATGTCATCTAAAACACTTACAAACTTTTAGATGCACAATCGAGAGTATCCTGTCGGGCGGTACCACCACCTGCTACGGAAACTGCTCCGCCCACAATCACAAGGCTCTCCAGAGGGTAGTGCGGTCTGCACAACGCATCACCAGGGGCAAACTACCTGCCCTCCAGGACACCTACACCACCCAATGTCACAGGAAGGCCAAAAAGATCATCAAGGACAACAACCACCCGAGCCCCTGCCTGTTCACCCTGCTATCATCCAGAAGGCCAGGTCAGTTCAGGTGCATCAAAGCTGGGACCGAGAGACTGAAAAACAGCTTCTATCTCAAGGCCATCAGACTGTTAAACAGCCATCACTAACATAGAGTGGCTGCTGCCAACATAGAGACTCAAATCTCTGACCACTAACACATGTAGTAAATGGATTTAATAAAGGTATCACTAGTCACTTTAAATAACGCCACTTTAATAATGTCTACATATCCTACATTACTCATCTCATATGTATATAATGTATTCTATACCATCTACTGCAACTTGCCTATGCCGCATGGCCATCGCTCATCCATATATTTATATGTACATATTCTTATTCATCCCTTTACATTTGTTTGTGTATAAGGTAGTCATTGTTTCTTATTCATTCCAACTGGTCTCTCTTTGGTCTCAAATTTCCTAATAAACATCACCATGTACTTTCACCTAGCCTTTTGGGGGCCCTGAGCAAAAGTTTGTTGGGGCCCCCAACAAAATTGCCATGTTAACAGGCTATCTGAGAGAGTGAATAACACAATCAATGGGGCCCCCCTGGAGTTCAGGGCCCCTGGGAAGTTTAGATAGCTGGCTAGACTAACTTATAGATTAAACATGTTAGCTAACTTGGGCTAATTGAGTGACTGTCATGCACAAGCAAATGTCAAAATTGCACCTTGTGTATTCTACTATTCTAACTCTACTATTTTAACTTCTACTATCCCCTCCCGCCCCTATTGTCCGGTGAACCTAAGTGACCGCTTTTGCCTAGAGCCGGCCATGTAAGCATTGACTTGGGGATAGTAAGTAGAGGGCCAAATGGGGGTGACACCGACCCACATGTTCCTGTTATCACTATCTGACTCCTGCCTTGTCTCAACTTATTAACGAGCCAGGCAACTATACCTGATGTGAGGTATGGCCTGTTCTGTTGTTCACTGTCACACTGGGCCTGGACGGTCACGCCGGTAGGCACCTAACTCAGTGTGCATCATGGACAATCTGTTGTTCATTAGGAGGTGTCTGTTTTGTCTATTTACCATGGTACGATGGTAGGTTTCTTATTTTGTAATATTTGCAGTGCCATTCAGCCTGTCATTGGATCTGATTTCTCTTGTGTGCTTGCTTATATCACAGTTTAGTGTGAACCCCTTTTTACTCAAACTAACACAGGATTTAATGTTCTCCAGCACACAACCCCACCACTGAAGACTAGGACCTGCAAGTATGCTCAAGGTAAGTTTTATTTTCATGGATCGGACCCCGTTTCCACACCTCCCACAGCAGACTGCACGATTTCCCAGACTGCCGACACAATGTCCCTTCAGGTAGATTGCCATTCCCCTGATTCCCTCAAGTAAATATCGGGAATGCAAAAGTGACACACTGCACACTGAATTATTCTGATATGGCACTACAACAATATGGTAAAAGGCACTACAAATCTCATGCCACTGCACACTAAATTATTCTGATACGGCACTGCAACAAGATAGTTATTCTAATGGAAGAGACTGTAAACAATATGGTGAAAGTCACTACAAACTCGTTCTGGTGCTGCACACAAAATGGGTCCCACCCTTGGCCCAGCTCTACTCTGCCAACCCCTCTGACGGACTCTCTGCTGCTATGGGACAAAATAGGAAGGGGGATAGACAGACAACATATGGAAAGGGTGGGGATAGGTTTCCGATTTCTAGGGCATGACGAAAACCATATTCCCATAAAATCTAAATTAACGTCTCTGTATGGCAATATCCAGATCCGCACAGCTCCCTGTCCTGGAACGTGCCCGGTCTGAGACTCATCGCTTGGCACTGTCACCGATGGCCCCGCCTCCGGTGCAAAACGAGAGGAAGACAGACAGCAGGGAAACCTGTTGACAATAGTGGCTTTCAGTGGCGTGGCAAAACTGCCCAGAAAAAGAAAGAGTAGTGTGAAGGGGAACACAGGAAGAATTATGTCCCTTTACTTGGCGGAGCTAAAGCTCCTAGATGTGCCTTGAACCAATGCTTCCCTCGGTCCTCTGCTCTCGGATCACCACTCAGCTCCACAGCCCAAGTTCTTCGTCAGCGCAGCAGCCAACATCCTCACTGAAATTTTCCAGTAAGACTTCTCGTCCCGCAGACACTGGTGCAGAGTGATGACAGCAAACACCCAAACAGACATGGCAACTTGCATAGGGGACCTATCCCCACGGAGAGACATTATTCCCAAACACCACAAAACACATTGCTTTTAAAGGAAATGACAGCCAAACCCCAGCTACCTGTATGATTATTTAACCATTTAGGGAGCGGCAGCATAGGTGACGGTTTTGGAGAGTCCGGCATGCCCAAAGTAAAATGCCTGCCACTCAGGCCCAGAAACTAGGATATGCACATAATTAGTACTATTGGATAGGAAACACTCTGAAGTTTCTAAAATGTATGTGAGTATAACAGAACTGATATAGCAGGCGAAAATCCATCCGGATTTGTATAATTTTTTTTTAGATGACCTTTTTCTCCTGGCTGCCTATGGGATTTGATATTATCTAGGACTCAGACTGCAGTACCTATGGCTTCCACTGGGTGTCAACAGTCTTTAGACAGGGTTTCAAGACGTTAGGTTGAAATAGAAGCGAATAGAAGAAGAATTTAGAAGTGGACGCAGGAAGTCAATAGAATGACTTGCACGTTCACTGTCTCGTGCGTTCTTTGTTTGTCTCGCGCGTTCTTCTGGTTGAAATATCATAGTAAATATACATAAAAGTGTACCTAAGGATACATTGTAATTGATGTTTGATTTGTTTTGACAAAGTTGATAGGTACAATTTGAACGCTTTCTCTTCACTGTTCAATGGGCGACTCGACGGGGGATTTTCTGAACATAACGCGCCAACCAAATGGAGATTTATGGATATAATAAATGACTTTTATAACAAAAGATGAATGTTTAATAATTCAACTTTTGGATTTTGATTTTGGCGCCTTACATTTCACCGGGTAGTGTCGGGAACAGCCTGCTAGCGCGCCGGTTATCCCTAAGAGGTTAACTCGCTGCAGGTGCGGGGGGTGGAATTGCATCTGGGCACAGATAGGGGCAAGGCCGCACAAGGTTCCAATTAATTGTCTGTCCCTCTGGTCGAATACGAAGGACTGGCAGTCCAGGCCAAAGGTCTCCTAGAATGACAAAAGACTGTGGTTGCCATTGGGGGGATAGTTTACACTGATCACGTCATCACAAGATCCTCAGGAGCACCCATTCACCAACTATCAATGGAAGGTTCTTTGTCCTCTTGTCGTATCGCTGTGTCTTGCTCTCACTGATTTTGGGTCCTTGCTTCGACCTAACTGTAGGCCTGGAGAAACATGGGTAACTGCTTGGGGCAACGCATCTGCTCATCTTCCCCCAGGGACACGAGGAGAGATACAAATGTTTTATTAAACCGCTCACAGGCTCCGTTGCCCTGAGGGCAGTAGGGAGTGGTTCGGATCGTGGCACAACCATACAGGTGGCAGAACTGGGCTACAAGTGCAGATTCAAAAGCTGTCCCCATTCAGACAAAATCCGCTAAGGACAACCCTAGTGTTTCACTATAGTTGACTAGAGGGCTTTTACAGTGGTCTCTGCAGTCTGGTCTGTTTTGGGCACAGCCCGCCCATATCTGGAAAATAGATAAGTCATGACAAGCAGGTAAGGGCACCCCTCGTGCCAATCACTACCAGTTACCCATTGAAGATGTTGGCCATTGAATATCTATCCCTGAGTCAGCCTAGTGATACTTACCCTTACCTCTGGTCCTGGTTTCCTCTGCACAAACTGGGGGAACTCAGTGATCCAATGTCGAACGTCATCTCATAGCCGGGGCCAGTAGAATCCCCACCTCAAAGCTGCTTTGGTTCAGCTGGCACTCAAGTTTCCAATTGAGTTGTGGTATCTCTCCCACAAGTCTTTGGTGGCAGTGTTAGGCACCAGGGTCGGCCACCTCCAGGTGTCCTAAACTTAATCCTAGACACTGCAGCTGAAAAAGGTTGAGAGGGTTTATCTACTCTTGCCTCGTTAGATTTTAGCTTATCTCGCTCTGGCTAAAATGTGTTGTTGATCATAGGGAGGGAGAGATAGCATACCTGTTAAATTCTTAGGGAGCGGCTGCATAGGTGACGGTTTTGGAGAGTCTGGCGTGCCCAAAGTAAAATGCATGCCACTCAGGCCCAGAGAATAGAATATGCACATAATTAGTACTATTGGATAGGAAACACTCTGAAGTTTCTAAGAGTGTTAAAATAATGAATGTGAGTATAACAGAACTGATATAGCAGGCAAAAACCTGAGGAAAATCCATCCGGATTTGCAGGAAATTGTCAGGCGACCACTTTTGTAAACGAGGTTTGATGCGCGCGGTT
The DNA here is from genome assembly GCA_030435695.1 of Brachymystax lenok tsinlingensis. Taxonomy (NCBI): domain Eukaryota; kingdom Metazoa; phylum Chordata; class Actinopteri; order Salmoniformes; family Salmonidae; genus Brachymystax; species Brachymystax lenok. The sequence goes on along the minus strand of CM059811.1, from coordinate 31,731,258 downwards.
GGACGTTATCGTCCGGTTGAAATATTACAGCAAATATACCCAAAAGGATACCTAAGGATACATTAAAAATGATGTTTAATTTGTTTTTAGAAAGTGTATAGGTATAATTTGAACGTGTTCTCTTCACGGTTCAATGGGCGACTCAACGGTGGATTTTATGATCATAACGCGCCAACCAAACAGAGATTTATGGATATAATAAATGACTTTTTCTAACAAAAGAAGCATGGATTGTCTTCGTTGGACACTTGGGAAGCCCTCAGCAGAGGTTCATCAAAGGTAAGCAATTTTATATTAGCGATTTTATGCGTTTTGTGAGACCCGTGTTGGGTTATGGATTTATGCTAATGCATAAATATTAGAGGTGCTACCCTCAAATAATCAAATGTTGTGCTTTCGCCGTAAAGCCTAGCGCCCCACCACTCCGTAAGTAGTTAATTGTTATTTGATCAATAGGACTGTACAGTTACCAATTGTAAGTGGATTCCCATGTTATTTGCAGAAATCCATTCAGGTGTATTTTGTGGCTTTAGGCGAATGCTTTACAATGGCCTAATGTCATGCTGTTGCTACTGCCTGTAAAACACACAGTCCAGTTCAAAGTGAATGATGGCAGGCCCATGTGGCAAATTATTTATTTGCATATAGGATTACTGTAGCTTTGATTGACTATGGCGCAGCAGTCTGTGTAGAATCTGGTCTTGGACAAGACTGCCATGCTTTTATTTCATTTTATTTACTGGGGTGTCTATTAATTGTTCAAAAGTACTGCCATATTGCTATAGAGTTTTCACAAATTCCTTACTCTACGTCGCACGATTAAATCTCTTTCCACGCAGGGCCCAGTGTCTGCAGGTTTTTGTTCCTCCCTTGGACTTGACTTATGAATGAAGGTCACTGATCAGTAGTGAACTCTCCTCACTTGGTTGTCCTGGTCTTAATTGAAAGGAAAAAACAAAAACCAGCAGACACTAGGCCTTCCATGGAATGAGTTTGACACCCCTGCTCCACGCCATCCCCAAACATGCTATGAAAGTATAAAAATGTGAAAATTATCATATCTAAGTGATCGCTTGTCAGAAAATGGAAAGAAGACATCATATTCTGCCTGGGTTTGTATATAAACAGATTTAATACTGCTATAATGCTGTCAATTCCATATCTTAGCTTAGTAGAACCCCGGCCCCACCCAAAGGCTTAGACTTTTAGTTTAAAGAATTGCTGTGAGGTTTACACTGATGATTTTCTAGAGAAGCGATATGTGTGATGGCTTCTTCAAACTGAAATACACATTGTTTCATCCCTTTAATATTTTCATGATCTCTCTAGTTCGGATCATTATATGGACTTTCACATGTTAACTGTATTCTCAAACACTCAAGCAATGACTAGCAATGGAACATCAGTTGTCGTCACTAGAATTAACGATGCCTTTGTCCTCTCTTTCATGTTATCCTACCTGCATGTTGACCACGGGCGGCCCCAGGAAACCACTGTTCAACATTGATGCTGGCAACAATGACAAGATACTGGAACTCATCATGACTCTGGTTCCTTCGCCAGCATTGTGGGCTAGCTCTGAGCTATAGACAGCCCACTCCATCGCTGCTACTGCTTCTTAATTGGTCAGAGCTCACCCACAAGATCATGGGCTAATGATCCTATGCTGCTTACAAACGTTACATTTGATTAAATGTTCTGAGATTGTGGAAGCTAGATGAGTGCCTGCATTAATTGATAACTTTGTCATGACTGTCAGCCCTGTGGTCCAGTAGCTATGTTGCTTCTCTCTTACTGCATTGCAATCTGCTATATAACACTGCATACTGTAGCTGCAGGTGGTTGGCAGTGCTCATAGGTAAAATGTTGTCATGTACCAAGATGGCTACTCAGCAAGTGCACCAGGCCATGCGTCACATGAGGAATAAGGTTATAGTCTGAAACACTATCTCAGTACGGTGGATTACAGTGCGGTTAGATAAGTAGATTATTTAATTTACCAAATGGCAGGTTCATCTTGACTCAGTGAAGACAAAGTCAGGTGGGTAACATGAGGAAAAGCCTACTTATAGTTCTGAGAATGGGGAATTATGGCATAGTATTACATGGGTAGCTTATTTTTATTTAACCTTTTTAACTAGGCAAGTCAGTTAAGAACAAATTCTTATTTACAATGACGGCCTACCTGGGAACCATGGGTTAAAGGTCACAGTAAGTGTTTCATTGTTGACCATAAAGTGTGCGTGTGTGTGTGTGTCACTCAAAATACTCAACTGCCACCCACATAATCTTAATATGACTATACCAAAATTATCTTTCATGGTCTTGACTAGAGAACTTTGGTGTGTGTGTGTGTGTTTGTCACAGTACCTTACTAATACATATCGTTCACAGTATTAATTCCCTTCAACCTTAGATAATGTCATTAAGGTATGTGGTGGTGATCGGGTACATCTAATCGTCCACACTCTTCTATGCCTGTGTGTTGAATCTTCATGGTGGAGATGTGTGTGTGCCTTCACGTGTGTGTGTGTGTGTGCGTGTGTTTGAGAGATATATAACCGCTCAGGTGTTCTCCCCCGGGCCTCCCAGATATCATCAGTCATTATCCTAGTCATCCATCAAACTCTGCAGGTGCACATGAAACACGGACGCCTCGCCAACACCTCTCTCCTTCTCTTCTGCTGTTCTTTTGTTCACTCGCCCATGGGGCCTGTACAAATGCAACTCACCAGGGGCCTGAGGTGATGCAAATTTGTACATTCTGCTGGAGCATGGTAATTCTGTGCACAGTGAAGAGAGATCAAAGGGAAGGGAGGGATGGAAAATTGAGGTGAACCTTTAGTCATTTATTTTTGTGCTGTATTCAGTGATCTGTTAATTTCCCCTGGTTAGGAATAAAAGGTTGAAGTTACTACAAGCTAAGATTATAGGTTGAGGTGAGGTTCATGATGTACTGTAAGGGTAAGTTGAGACACCTGTGTTTCTAGGAAACCATATACAACATTTATAATTTGACCAAATATTTAGGAAAAGGTTATCATTTCATGGAGTAAGTAAAGGAAAAAACCATGTCGAAAAAGTGGTAAGCATGTTAGGTCCAAAAAGCACATTTTCACAAAGTCAAATGTATTTATTGTGTTAGAGGTTTCATGATACTTGTATATAAAGTAGATCATTTTAAGATTGTTCTATACATAATTTGGGGTCTCTATAAGCTTCATTATGAGGTCCTAAACCTAGCATGAAAGTGCATCCTTGAGGCTGTGGGCTAATATATGGTTGCCTTGGGGTAAGTTGAGCCAGTGGCTGAGCCAATAGCAGGTTGAGCAAATTTAAGTGTTTTCTTCCCAGACAGAATGCAAGGAATTATCGCTGGGATATGATTTAACAGTGCCTGGCATACGGAAATAGTGTTTAAAAAAGTACACATTGTTTATTCGCTGTTAAAATATGCTTAAAATTATATATATTTTAAAATAAATTCTGTTGTTGAATTAAGTTTGGGAGATAAAGATAGACATGGTTTTAAAAAGGTAGTGGTAATATTTCATTCAGTACAGAAATGTGTGGGCAGCTTAAGTTACCCTGTCCCCCCCTCAACTTACCACATATCCTATAAGTTGTGCAAAGAGACTACTTTTTTTGGACACGCTATGTTCTCAAAACGAATGTTTACATGAATTCTGATTATTTCCAGGGATACACAACATCCTGAAAGATGTGTACACTGAACATAAATATAAATGCAGCATGCAAAAATGTCAAACGTTTTACTGAGTTACAGTTCATATAACAAAATTATTCAATTGAAATACATGTATTAGGCCCAAATCTATGGATTTCACATGACTGAATCTGTTGGTCAAAGAAAGTATGGGTGGGGATCAGAAAACCAGTTGGTATCTGGTGTGACCACCATTTGCCTCACACAGCACAACACAACTATTTTGCATTGAGTTGATAAGGCTGTTGATTGTGGCCTGTGGAATGTTATCCCATCCTCTTCAATGGCTGTGCAAAGTTGCTGGATATTGGCGGGAACTGGAACACGCTTTCTTACACGTCGATCCAAAGCATCCCAAACAAGCTCAATAAGTGACATGTCTGGTGAATACACAGGCCATGGAAGAACTGGGACATTTTCAGCTTCCAGTTATTGTGTGCAGATCCTTGCGACATGGGACTGTGCTGTATCATGCTGAAACATGAAGTGATGGTGGTGGATGAATGGCACCACAATAGGCCTCAGGATCTCATCACCATATCTCTGTTCATTACAATTGCCATCAATAAAATGCAGTTGTGTTCATTGTCCGTAACTAATGCCTGCCCATACCATAACCCCACCGCCACTATGGAGCACTCAGTTCACAACGATGACATCAGCAAACCGCTTGCCCACACGACGCCATACACGCTTGCCATCTGCCCCGTACAGTTAAAACCGGGATTCATCCGTGAAGAGCACACTTCTCCAGCGTGCCAGTGACCATTGAGGTAAGCATTTTCCCACTAAAGTCGGTTACGACCCCAAACTACAGTCAGGTCAAGACCCTGGTGAGGACGACGAACCCTCAGATGAGATTCCCTTTAGACGGTTTGTGACAGTTTTTGCTGAAGATTTTTGGTTGTGCAAACCTACAGTTTCATCAACTGTCCGGGTGGCTGGTCTCAGATCATCCCGCAGGTGAAGAAGCCGGATATGGAGTACAAGGGCTGGCATGGTTACACGTGGTCTGTGGTTGTGAGGCCGGTTGGACGTACTGCCAAATTCTCTCAAATGACCTTGGAGGCAGCTTATGGTAGAGAAATGTTATTTCAACTATGTGGCAAAAATTCTGGTGGACATTCCTGCACTCAGCATGCCAATTGTACGCTCCTTCAAAACTTAAGACATCTGTGGCATTGTGATGTGTGACAAAACTGCACATTTTAGAGTGGAATTTTGTCCCCAGCACAAGGTGCATCTGTGTAATGGTCATGCTGTTTAATCAGCTACTTGATGTGCCACACCTGTCAGGTGGATGGATTATCTTGGCAAATGAGAAAAGCTCACTAACAGTGATGTAATCAACATTGTGCCATTTTTGTTTTTGAGATAAGCTTTTTGCGCATATGCAACATTTCTGTGATCTTTTATTTCAGCTCACAAAACATGGGACAACACTTTAAATGTGTTTATATTTTTGTTCAGTAGATATCTTTGTTAGAAAGAATACTATACTCTGAGAGGTACAAAACATTAGGAACACCTGCTCTTTCCATGACAGACTGACCAGTTGAATCCAGGTGAAAGTTATGATCCCTTAATGTTGTCATTTGCTAAACCTCTAATAGTCTAAGCCATTAGCTACGCTCACACAGCACATGCGAGCTGTCCTGACCAAAAAGAAGCGCTCATCAATGTACTTGCTGAGCTTATTTATTTTTAGAAGTGATTTTAATATTGTTATAACATGGATCATTTTGTTATTTAATTCTGAATTTTTTTTTTGTTGATAAAACATGTAATTTGGTCTTTACTATTATAGTCCATAAAAACACATTGAATAACACATTCAGCAATGTAAAAAAAGACTCAAAAATAAATAATACAAAATATGTTTAAGTGTTTGTCCTATATCTAGAAAATACAAGTACGTTTTAGAACATCTACTCATTCAAGGGTTTTTCTTTACTTTTACTATTTTATAAATTGTAGAATAATGGTGAAGACATCAAAACTATGAAATAACATATGGAATCATGTAGTAATCAAAAAAGTGTTAAACAAATTTCAGATTCTTCAAAGTAGCCACCCTTTGCCTTGATGACAGCTTTGCAACTCTCGGCATTCGCTCAACCAGCTTCACCTGGAATGCTTTTCCAACAGTCTTGAAGGAGTTCCCACATCTTCTGAGCACTTGTTGGCTGCTTTTCCTTCACTCTGCGGTCCGACTCATCCCAAATCATCTACATTTGGTTGAGGTCGGAGGATTGTGGAGGTCAGGTCATCTGATGCAGCACTCCAATCTCCTTCTTGGTAATATAGCCCTTAATTAAAAAGCCTGCAGGTGTGTTGGGTCATTGTCCTGTTGAAAAACAAATGATAGTCCCACTAAGCCCAAACCAGATGGGATGGCGTATCGCTACAGAATGCTGTGGTAGCCATGCTGGTTAAAGTGTGCCTTGAATTCCAAATATATCCCAGACAGCACCACGAGCAAAGCACTCTGGGTCTTCCATTCCTGTGGCAGCCCTAATGAGAGCCAGTTTCACCATAGTGCTTGATGGTTTTTGTGACTGCACTTGAAGAAACTTTCAAAGTTCTTGACATTTTCCGTGTTGACTGACCTTCATGTCTTTAAGAGTGGTGGCCAGAGACGGGAAAAACTGAGACATGCTTCTTCCCCATGTAATGTTTGCCTTGCGAGAAGTACCCCAGGCATCCACAGGGTTTTCCCCTTTCGAATTGCTGTGCGGCAGACCATGTCGAGGGATTAGCCAAGGAGAGCTGGGAGACCCAACCCTGCCCATTCCGGTCAACTATAGAACATGTTACCCTGATGCGGGACTGTCTGTCGGCAGTCTGGCCCATAGTAAAGGAGCATATGGAGAAGGTGCAACAGACTCAAGGCCGGGCCTACGATAAGTCAGCGATACCCAGGGAGTTCGCTGTGAGAGAGAAAGTGATGGTACTCATGCCCACAGTCAAACACTGCATGCTGGCACAGTGGGAGGGGCCCTACGAGGTAACGGAAAGGGTCTCACCGGTCAATTACCGCATCTAGCAACCTGACAGGAGGAAGAAGATCAAACTCTATCATATCAACCTGCTGAAATAGTACCATGGAAGAGAGGAGAGTGTGGCTTTGATGACAGTGGAGGACAAGGAAAAAGAATAAGTCCCGCTACAGGTGCGCCGTGGATGAACTCTCCTGCCGGAGCAGTCGAGACAGTTAGACAAGCTGATTATGCAATTAGGCAGGGTATTCTCTCCCTTCCCCAAGACAAACAGATGTCCTGTTTCACCATATCCACACCTTCTCCATTAAGGCGGTGACTCACCTGTAATTTATGTTATAGTTAAAAGTTACCGTGTGTTGCTTGTTCCTGTAAAGAAGAAGGTTTGTGTTTTCCTTGTGAGATCATCCTTGATTGCGTGAGATTGTTTGAGAAGAAAGAAATACCTCAATAGAGAACATTGTTCAATGTAAGAACCTGCTCCCGACTCGTTTATTCCTCTTTTCTGCTTTAGAGCAATCTCAAAGTACTTGGTACTGTAACCTCCCCTCTCAAGACTGGGAGGGTTTAACTCCAGAGGTTGCAGAAAATCATTCCCTGGGCAGAGTTTCAGTGGGGCAAACTTAGGTTTCTTTGTTTCTCAAAGGAGGGGAAAGGGAGGAAACTGTAACTCAGGTCACTCTTCTTTCTTCTGGTTGCTCCTTGTGGCGTCCGTCTACTTCTGGAAGGGAGGCAGACGAGGTGTAGGATTAGATAAGGTGGTTTATTCTACTCACGTCCTTAACTAGGCCTCTATCTCCAAGAGGGTGGTTGGGTTCTGACTGGTCCAAAGCCTGGGATACATCCAACGCTCCGTGTCTGCTCTCTTCTCCTGCCTCTCCTTCCCCTCACTGTGGCTTCTTTGTTCTCTTTAAGGTGGCTACTAATTGGGCCCAACAGCCTGCAGCCGAGGCTCCCTGTCAGAGGGGAAATTGTGCACACCTGGGTTAGGGCTGTCCTTGGTCCTGAACATCTCTGTTTAGCCCAGACCTTGTGTCGTCCTCTGATGGTGCTCTCCATGGTGCTGCAGGTGACTGTGCTGTGTGGTGAGGGACTGTGTTTCCTTCTGGCCACCACAGTACGCTCACAATACCTAGCTAGTATTTGGGTCTGTAGCTGGCCACTGGATGCTCTCTCTAGCCTCTCTCTCTCTCTTTCTCCACCCCCTGCCTTCATCCCTCTCTCCCCCAGACTGACTTGGCTGCAGCCCAAACAGAATGCTGCTCAGTGGCTGATTGAAACACTTTAATTGAGGCCTGGGCAAGGGGAGCCAAGTACATGTGCCTTTGCTCCATGAGCCACATTGGTGGGGCAGCAGGGAATGTTTTTCCACTTCTGCAAGCCTGGCAGTGGAAACTGTAAACACCACACTTAACATGGGGCTATTACTTAGTGTGGGCACTTTGGCAATGTTATCTTCTTAAAACTTCTTAGGGAGCAGCGCAATAGGTGACCGTTTTGGAGAGCCTGGCATTCCCAAAGTAAAATGCCTCCCATTCAGGCCCAGAAAATAGGATATGCATATATTTGGTACCATTGGATAGGAAACACTCTGAATTTTCTAAAAGTGTTAACCATTCGTCTGTAAGAAAAACAGAACGGATATGGCAGGCGAAACCCCAAGGAATTTCTGTCCTGGAAAAAGTGGTTTTGACAGAGTGCCTCATTTGGAACCCCTCCCTTATGAAAATGCCCATATAAGGGCATATGAATGCAGTACCGATCGCTTCCTCTGGATGTCAACAGTCTCGAGACAGTGTTCAGATTTGTTTTGGATGCTATTAGAGCAGAGAAGAAGAGAAAACAGGAAGTGTCCCCTTGGAAGTCAACAGAAGATAATGCGCGCTCCCGAGAAGGCACGCTCTGTGTTTTTTTCCGTTCTTATAGCCCAGTTTATATTCCGGTAGATTTATTATAGTATATATACGTAAAAGTGTTCCTAAGGATACATTTAAAATGATTTTTGATTGTTCTTGGACAAGTTTATAGGTATAAGTTGAACGTGTTCTCTTCAGGGTTCAATGGAGGAGTGGAGGCTGTAGTTTCTGATTATAACGCGAGAACCAAACAGAGATTTATGGATATAATACATTACTTTTTCTAACAAAAGAACCATGGATTGTCTTTGTTGGACACTTAGGAAGAGCTCAGCAGAAGTTCTTCAACAGGTAATTGATTTGTTTTTCGCAATAATTCAACTTTTGGATTTTGAATTTGGTGCCTTGCATTTCACCTGGTAGTGTCGGGAGTGGGGCGCTAGCTTCCCAGCGCACCTTGATGCTCCTTAACTTCTTATGGAGTGGTGGGGCGCCCACTCCCGACAATACCAGGTGAAATGCAAGGCGCCAAATTCAAAATCCAAAAGTTGAATTAATAAACATGCACCAATATACAAGTGTTTCATACTCATCAAAAGCTCTGTTTCTTGGCAATATCACAGCGTTGTCAGATTTCAGAAAGGCTTCACGGCGAAAGCAGCACATTTGATTGTTTGAGGGTAGCACCTAACGTTTTTCCTATTACCATCAATTCATAAGCCATCACGGTTCACACATAACACATTTCACAGCGAAAACAAATAAATTACCTGTTGAAGAACTTCTGCTGAGGTCTTCCTAAGTGTCCAACAAAGACAATCCATGGTTCTTTTGTTAAAAAAAGTAATGTATTATATCCATAAATCTCCGCTTGGTTGGCGCGTTATAATCAGAAAATACAGCCTCCAATCGTCCATTGAAACGTGAAGAGAACTCGTTCAACTTAGACCTATAAACTTGTCCAAGAACAATCAAACATCCTTTTTAATGAATCCTTAGGAACACTTTTCTGTATAAATAGCATAATATTTCAACCGGAATATAAACTGGGCGATAAAAAAGGAAAAAAACAAAGGACGCGCCTGGAGTGAGCGCGAGTTGTCTTTTAAAGGACACCTATGGGGACACTTCCTGATTCCTCTTCTTCTCTGCTCATAAATCATCTAAAATGAATCTGAACACTTTCTCGAGACTGTTGACATCCAGAGGAAGTGATAGGTACTGCATTCAAATGCCCTTATATGGGCATTTTCATAAGGGAGGGGTTCCCAATGAGGCACTCTGTCAAAACCACTTTTTCCAGGACAGAAATTCCTCTGAGTTTTGCCTGCCATATCCGTTCTATTTTACTCACAGACAAAATGTTAACACTTTTAGAAAATTCAGAGTGTTTCCTATCCAATGGTACTAAATAAGTGCACATCCTATTTTCTGGGCCTGAATGGGAGAGATTTTACTTTGGGCACGCCAGGGTCTCCAAAACGTTCACTTCGTGCGCTGCTCCCTAAGAATTAATAATCCGGTTCAAATTGTATACTAAATATACATAAAGGTGTTCCTAAGGATACATTATCAATGATGTTTGATTGTTCATGGACAAGTTTATAGGTATAGGTTGAACGAGTTCTCTTCACGGTTCAATGGGCGAGTGGACGCTGTATTTTCTGATCATAACGCACCAACCAAACGGAGATCTATGGATATAATACATGACTTTGTCTAACAAAAGAACCATGGATTGTCTTCGTTGGACACTTGGGATGCCCTCAGCAGAAGTTCTTCAAAAGGTAATAGATTTCTTTTCGCTGTGAAATGTGTTTTGTGTGAACTGCGATGGTTTATGAATTTATGCTAATGGTAAAAATATTGGAGGTGCTACCCTCAAACAATCAAATGTAGTGCTTTCGCCGTAAAGTCTTTTTTAAATCTGACAACGCTGTGATATTGCCAAGAAGCAGAGCTTTTGATGACTATGCAACACTTGTATATTGATGAATGTTTAATAATTCAACTTTTGGATTTTGAATTTGCCGCCTTGCATTTCACTGGGTAGCGCCCCACCACTCCCTAAGTAGTTAACCTGTTACGGATCAAATCCCGTGAACTGGATCGATTTTGACAACATCCGGTGAAATGCAGAACGCCAAATTCAAATTACAAAAATACTAATTTCAAACATTCATGAAAATACAATTGCTGCACACCATTCAAAAGCTTAAACTCTTGTTAAGAACAAATTCTTATTTCAAATGGCAGTCTACCCCAGCCAAACCCGGACGTCACTGGGCCAATTTTGCACTGCCCTATGGGACCTCCAAGCACAGCCGGATGTGATACAGCCTGTATTCAAATCAGGGACTGTAGTGATGACTCTTGCACTGAGTTGCAGTGCCTTAGACCACTGCACCACTTGGGAGCAGGTGTGGAACATAAAGGAACAATATCAGCCATTACTTTTTATGGGTTCGAACCTGTTCGGAACTTTATTTTGCTGGTCGTAAAGTGGAAAATACTGGTTCTGTTCAGAACGAACCGCTGCTCCTTAACATGATATAGTTCAATAAATTGTTTATGTTCCGTTTCTGGCAATACAATGTTTTAAATGTTGTTCTGAAGTGGTAATTTTTTTCACTAATGAGAAAATATTCGCTCCCCTCTAAAGGTTTTTAATAAAACAGCAGTGTTTCCTTCATGTAATGAATCCGCTTTCAATCGAGCCAACCACACACTCTCACACACAGATTGTAAATGCTAAATTAAGACATCAACTGCTTTTCAAGTGACCCAAATGGGGACCAGTAGAATAATTCATCCAAACAAATTATCTCTGAAGCCCAACGTACAGATGGGAGGCTCCAATTAATTCTAGCAAATTACATTTCATATGTAGATTGCACCTCTTTTTAATGTTCAGCTTAATGTTTCAGTACTGTAGAGAGGGATGGAGAGAGAAAGAGAGAGTGAAGTAGATTGAGAGAGGGAGAGAATGAGAGAGAAAGCGTTTTAGTATCTCTGTGTATGTTAATTAGGAGCGATTCCAGCCATCACATAAAGATACAAAATAAATGTAAATGTTCACAGCCATGTCCAGGGTGCCACCCACAGCAAAGTGTGTAAAAGCTCGGTGCCCGATGGTCTCTGCCTGCTTGCATGGCTTTGGACCCTGCCCAGGTGAAATTACGCGGAAAGCCACATTCTCCTACTCCCAATAACCCTCCAGTTTTTGGCATCCTATGCCGCAGTTGCAAGCAATACTTTTGGCTGACGAGGGCTGCAATCTGTAGTTGTGAAATGGTGCCATGAACGGGAGGGGGTGGAAACATGGGGAGAGGGAATTTGAGAGTGAGAGAGGGAGAATGGTCTCAGAAGAGATCGCTTTGGAGTGCAGTTAAACTCCCACACACACACACAGCTGATTCCCACTTCCCGTTGATAACACTTTTGCGTGACAGGTACTGTTGCTTGTATGGTTGGTTCATATACTGATACATTACCTGATACATTGTGGGTGTTTAGGCATGTTCCAGACCATAGGCTTAATCTTTCTCTATCACTCCAACAATTATCTCTCTCTCTGTCTCTCTCTCTCAAATTGTCCATGTGCTGTATCTCAATGAGAGGTTGGACATTAGAGTTATGAGATCAGACCTCAACCAGTGTGTCCAGTGAAGATGTTCAGTAATCACTAGGCTCACACAGTAAGACTTTTCTGTAATTTTGACAGTAAAAACACAGGAACACCTCTAACTAACCTCGTTTAGTCTCCTCGGGACTAACCTCTCAGGGATTGCTGGGGCGCTAGCGCCCCAATCCCGACACTACCAGGTGAAAAGAATGAAAGGCGCCAAATTCAAAATCCAAAAGTTGAATTATTAAACATCCACCAATATACAAGTGTTCCATACTCATCAAAAGCTCTGTTTCTTGGCAATATCACAATTGTCAGATTTCCAAAAGGCTTTACGGTGAAAGCAGCACATTTGATTGTTTGAGGGTAGCACCTCACATATTTTTCCCATAGCCATGAATCGATTAGCCATCATGGCACACACATAACACATTTCACAGCGAAAACAAATCAATTACCTTTTGAAGAACTTCTGCTGAGGTCATCCTAAGTGTCCAACGAAGACAATCCATGGTTCTTTTGTTAGAAAAAGTAATGTATTTTATCCATAAATCTCCATTTGGTTGGCGTTATAATCAGAAACGACAGCCTCCACTCCTCCATTGAAGCGTGGCGAGAACTCGTTCATCTTATACCTATAAACTTGTCCAAGAACAATCAAACATAGTTTTAAATGTTTCCTTAGGAACACTTTTAACACCCACTCCCCCCGGCCGGTCCTGGCAATAAGACCTCAGAAACCTACCCACATCCTAGTTCACTCTCTCCACCTGCCTGTTACTCTCGGGTTAAAAACGAGGCTGATCGAGACCCACAGATGTTTCATGAACGCCCTCCAGACCCTGAAAGTGAACTGGGGACCCTGATCAGAGGGACTGTAGTGCTGGAAGATGTGTGTAAACAAGGCCTCCGCACTCTGTAGGGCCGTAGGGAGACCGGGCAGATGGAGGAGACGGCAGGACTTAGAAAAATGGTCCACAACAACCAGGATCGTGGTGTTACCCTGTGAGGGAGGAAGATCGGTAAGGAAATCCACCGACAGGTGCGACCAAGGCTGTTGTGGAATGGGTAAGGGGTGTAGCTTACCTCGGGCAGGTGCCTAGGAGCCTTACACTGAGCGCACACCGAGCAGGAGGAAACATAAACCCTCACGTCCTTAGCCAAAGTGGGCCACCAGTACTTCCCACTCAGACAGTGCACCGATGCCTGGATGACCAGAGGAGGGTGACGTGTGGGCCCAATAGATCAGCCGGTCACGGACAGCAGACGGAACGCACAGACGCCCAGCTGGACACTGGAGGGGAGTGGGCTCTGCACTTAGCGCCCGCTCAATGCCCGCGTCCAGCTCCCACACTACCGGTGCCACCAGGCAGGAGGCCGGGAGTATGGGGGTGGGATCCATGGGCCACTCCACTGTGTCATACTGCCTTCATGTTCTGGGAACCTGGTCTGTAAGAAAGGGTGAAAACAAAATGGGTGAAAAACATGGCCCACCTTACCTGGCGAGGGTTCAGTCTCCTCGCTGCCTGGATGTACTCCAGATTGCGGTGGTCAGTCCAGATGAGAAAATGATGTTTAGCCCCCTCAAACCAATGTCTCCACCCAACAGCTCCTGGTTACCCACGTCATATTTTCGCTCTGCCGGGCTGAGATTCCTCGAGAAGAAGGCACAGGGGCGGAGCTTCGGTGGCGTACCCGAGCGCTGAGAGAGCATGGCTCCTATCCCAGCGTCGGACGCGTCCACCTCCATTATGAATGCCAAAGAGGGATCCGGATAGGCCAGCACGGGAGCCGAGGTAAACAGAGCCCTCAGGTGACCAAAAGCCCTGTCCACCTCAGCCGACCACTTAAAATGTACCGGTCCCCCCTTCAGCAGTGAGGTAATGGGAGCCGCCACCCGACCAAAACCCCGTATAAACCTCCGGTAGTAATTGGCAAACCCTGGAAACCGCTGCACCTCCTTTACCGTGGTGGGAGTCGGGCCAATTACGCACAGCTGAAATGTGGTCACTCTCCATCTGCAGCCCTGAGGTGGAAATGCGGTACCCTAGGAAGGAGACGGACTGTTGAAAGAACAGGCATTTCTCAGCCTTGACGTACAGGTCATGCTCCAACAGTCGACCAAGCACCCTGCGCACCAGGGACACATGCTCGGCGCGTGTAGTGAGCGGAGTATATCAGAATGTCATCAATATACACCACCACACCCTGCCCGTGCAGGTCCCTGAAAATCTTGTTTATAAAGGCTTGGAAGACTGATGGAGCATTCATCAACCCGTACGGCATGACGAGGTACTCATAATGCCCTGAGGTAGTGCTGAACGCCGTCTTCCACTCATCTCCCTCCCTAATAAGCACCAGGTTGTAAGCGCTCCTGAGATCTAATTTCGTGAAGAAGCGCGCCCTGTTCATTGACTCAATCGCTGTGGCGATGAGAGGTAGTGGGTAACTGTACCTCACAGTGATCTGGTTTAGGCCTCGATAGTCAATACACGGACACAGACCTCCCTCCTTCACAAAAAAGAAACTCGAGGAGGCGGGTGAAGTGGAGGGCCGAATGTACCCCTGACATAGGGATTCAGTGATATATGTTTCCATAGCTTCCATTGCCGCCTGCGACAGGTGATACACGTGACTCCAGGAAGTGCAACGTCTACCAGGAGATTTATTGCAGAATCCCCCCGTCGATGGGGTGGTAATTGAGTCGCCTTCTTTTTGGAGAAGGCGAGAGCCAAATTGGCATATTTGGGGGGAATGCGCACGGTGGAGACCTGCTCTGGACTTTCCACCGTAGTAGCACCAACGGAAACCCCTAAACACATCCCCGAGCACTCTCGTGACCACCCTGTAAGAGCCCTCCACTGCCATGAAACAGTGGGGTCATGACAGGCTCCGTAATTAACCCTGACCCCAATGGTCGACTATCTGGGGTGTGAACAGGGGAAGGGCATAGCCACTGGAACAATGGGTATCCCTAAACTATGGGCGAAGGATCTGTCTATGAAATTCCCAGCCGCGCCTGAATCAACGAGCGCCTTATGCTGGGAATGCAGGGAAAACTCAGGAAAAGTAACATACAACCACATGTGTGCAACAGAGGGCTTTGGATGAGCATGGTGCCGGCTCACCTGGGGTGATGCGAGAGTGCCCTGCCTCGACTCCCAGAGGAACCAACCCGGCACCGACCGGCAGTGTGACCTCTGCAGCTACAGATGGTGCACGAGACGGAACCTCCTCCGGTCTTCCTGAGCGCAGCACCTGCCAGCTCCATGGGCATTGGAGCGGAGGTGCTGGGGGGGATGGAACAAACAGAGCCCGCTCTGGACATCCGCGTGTAGCCAGCAGGCTATCCAACCGAATGGACAGGTCCACCAGCTGTTCGAAGGTGAGGGTGGTGTCCCTGCAGGCCAACTCCCGACGGACGTCCTCACGCAAACTGCAGCGATAGTGGTCGATCAGGGCCTTGTCATTCCATCCCGCGCCGGTGGACAGGGTCCGAAAGTCCAGTGCGAACTACTGGGTGCTCCTCGTGCCCTGCCTCAGATGAAAGAGACGTTCACACGCCGCTCTACCCTCGGGCAGGTGGTCGAAGACTGCCCGGAAGCGGCGGGTGAAATCCTCGAAGTGGTCCAGCGCCGCATCTCCTTCTCCCCACATGGCGTTGGCCCACTCCAGGCCTACTGTCTACATCAGTGGTCACCAAACTTTACTGAGTCAAAATCACTTTGAGTCAAAATGCAGACTGAGATCTACAGCTCAGATAAAAAAAAAAAAACATAAGCCTAGGCAACGTTAATGCAAGTGTAGCGAAATGCTTGTGCTTCTAGTTCCAACCATGCAGTAGTATCTAACAAGAAATCTAACAAATTCACAACAACTACCTTATACACACATGAGTAATAAAATGAATATGAGTATGTACATATAAATATATGGATGAGCGATGGCTGACCGGCATAGGCAAGATGCAGTAGATGACATGGAGTACAGTATATACATGAGATGAGTAATGTAGGATATGTAAATGTAACCCTGTTGAAATATATTCATTAGTATAAGATTTATAAGTTTGAATAAATAATTTCATAGAGTAATAAATATAATTCAAGGTTAAAATGTTAAGATTCATTGACCAGCAATGAAGTTATAGTTTGCTCAATGAGAGAAATGTATATTTGGTAATGTTCATGGTTTACTAAATACAGCACTTAAAATGTTAAATATTTGTTGGGTCATAATATATGTAAAAATGCTTTAAAGATGCCTGTAAGAGTAGGAAGAAAGAATTACACAAATGCTTTGTGAATTTATTTTATTTCTGAAAGTTTGTGTATGAACCATTCACAGTTGAGGTCAAAGGACAAGGGAGTGAGGGTCGAGGAAGGAGATAGGAGAACGCGTGGTTGGATTTGGGTTGAAAAGGGAGAACACGGTTAAGTTGAAGGGAATGAACCAGTTTAGTGAAAGTGTTCAACCAGAACTCTTATACGAAACATTAATGGTGATTATTCTGTCTGTGTGGGTGGCTTACTCCGCATACGAAGACTGAAATAAGTTTAAGTTAGCCGCTGATATAGTGGTTAGTGATGGTGCATGGACTTTGCTAACAAGCTAGCGGCCAGCGACCTCGTTTAGTTAAGCGGTGTGGAACTACGAGACCGACGATGATCAAAGACTATGACGGAGCCGGATAGTGTCACCGAGTGGAGGACTTTGCCCAGATCGTCAACCATGTGACGTTTCTCTTCGACTGTCTTCTATTCATCTCGAATCCTCTCCGCCTGTCTTCTGTCTTCTGACGCCTTTGATCCTGTGCGGGAGGTTGCAGTCACATTGAATAAAGGTACCATTATTTTGTTTGGCCCGTGTGGTGAAGCAGCCATTTTGTTTAAGGCTACAACGTGCCGAGCTACATTCAGGCCTGCATCATTTGAACATTTGAATGGTATTTAAAATTAAGCTAGGTTTTGCCGGCTATTTTATTTTATTTTATTGGGCCCTTATGTTTGAAGGTGAATAGTAATGCATTTGTGAGCTGAAAAGTGACGAGACATATTTAATTACTGACCCCCTTTTTCAAAGTAAATCTGTTATATTTCTTATAAAACCGTTGTGGTTACTGACTCTTTTGATATTTTAAGTTAATTAGGAAAAATAGTACTTTATAAAATAAGTTAGTGATTACACCCACCCACAAGTTAACTACTGATAAGTTCATTAGGGAAACCACACTTATTTGATTGAATGGAGAGTTAAAGAACTCAGGATAGCCACCTCTCATTAAAGTAAAACACGCTAGAGAGGCGCTACATAAAATGGAGGCTCTGCTGAGATAATTAGTGTGGGTTTCTTGTTTTTTTGTACATTTTACGTTGAAAATTTGCATTCTGAAGCTTTAAATAGTGCTAACTGATAAGCTAATATGGAACATATGAAAGAGCTAGTATCAGACTTAAAGGGATGGTGCCGTGGCGAGGCATTAGACGAGGCTCATGCAGTTATGGTGCTCATTCGGGAGGATGTAGACACAAGTGCAATAGAAGAGACAATGCAAACAGTGAAGAGTTTGGGACGTGTGCGAGTCAGAGGCAGAACTTTCAACCGCCAACTAAACCAATACTTGGTCTTGTGTGAATGTAGGGAAGTAGTAAAAGGTGAACTCGTTCCCCTTTGAAGTGCTTCCTATTGATGGTGGAGGGCCGTGGCCTGTTATCATAGCAGATGCAGCTACACGAGACAGTACACAAGTTGATATGTCTGGAGGAACGCAACCAGCTCCAAGTAAACATGTTGAAGACCTTCGCACATTGTTCCCTGAAGATGAGGCTGCTGCCAAGTCAACAGAGGCCATTCTGCGAGCGGTGAGTGATTTACTGGACAAGACGTACAAGTCCTCAGGTGAGCATGGAAGCTATCGCCGCCTACGAACTTTCTCTGGTTTGTTACCCACCCCAGCTGGAGAAGAGCAGTTCGATCACTGGTTGGGTCAAGCACGGCTCATGGTGGAAGAGTGTGATTGCTCTCACAAAGAGAAGAGGCGGAGACTGATGGAAAGTCTCAGAGGCCCGGCACTTGACATTGTAAAAGCAGCACGAGCCAGTGATCCTGAGGTGAGCCCCGAAGACTGCTTAGAGGCACTTGAGCATGCTTTTGGGACAGCAGAGTCAGGAGAAGAGTTGTATTTTGCATTTCGTTTACTGCAGCAACAACCAGGTGAGAAGCTGTCTGACTTCCTCAGACGTCTAGAACAGTCGTTGAATAGGGTGGTGCAGAGAGATGGTCTCCCCCTTGGATGTGCAGATAAAGCAAGACTCGACCAGTTGTTGCGTGGTGCGATAGCCTCTGATCTGATGTTAGTTAACCTTCGTCTGAGAGAGAAGAGAGCAAATCCCCCGACCTTTCTCCAGCTGTTAAAGGAGATACGTACAGAAGAGGAGTATGAGACCTCACGAAAGAAGATTACTCCTGTCATGCAAGGTGGAAATGTTAGGCAAAATGCTGATGTGAAACAAACTGAAATTCAGAGCTTGAAGTCTGAGATCAAAGAACTTAAGACCTTGGTTGCTGCTGTCGTGTCTAAGACAGCCCACGACACATCAGTTAGCAGTGAGAAAAGTCCCCCAAATGTAGTGTACAGTGAGTGCAGTTCGGACAGTGAGATAGCAGCTTTGAAAAAACAAATGAAGCGCTTGCAACAGAAAGTCACAAATAAAGTAGCTGAGCCTCAAGCTGCCGTTTCAGCTGTGAATACCTCGAAACCAGTAGCCAGCTCCCCACAACGATTATTCAAAGTATCGGAGGAACACTTCTGTTATCGATGTGGTGAGAGTGGCCATTTTGCAAGGAAGTGCCAAAGCCCAGAAAACCAGGCTAAAGTTATCAAGAAACTTATACAAGCTCTGAAGCTGTCCAAGAACAACCAGCCGTCAAGTGATACCACCACTAGTGCAGTTAACTGTTCGGTTGAGAGAAGTACAGCTGACATGTCTGAGAGTGTGTCTATACCTGATGGGTTAGTAGGGCCGCCTAGCCTGGTGTCGCTGAAGGTTAATGGACAACCCTGCACTGCTCTATTAGATAGTGGCTCTCAAGTGACGATCATTTTTGAACCTTGGTACCGGAAGTACTTGTCTGATATCCCCATTCAGCCATTATCTGGTCTTTCCCTGTGGGGTTTAAGTGAGTCTGGAGCTAGCTACCCTTACCATGGCTACGTGGTAGTTGATGTGGAGTATCCAGCTGAGGTGTTAGGAACCAGTCAGGCGGTAACTGTCCTAGCTCTCATATGTCCTAACCCCAGGACTGGCGATAAGGCGTCTGTCATTGTGGGCACCAATGCGAGCCATGTTAGACGCTTAGTGAATCAATGCAAAGACAATGGCATTGATGTCACCCTAACACTAGGCCTTCGTGTTCGTGTTGAGGAAGATCAACTTGCTCTAAAGGGTGTGTCGGTCGGTCCAAGAGGAAGAGGCTGGCCGTGTCCGATGGATGGGTCCAGGCCCTTTGGTCTTACTCCCCAGAGGGTGACACTCAGGTTGTGTGCAAAGTTGAGCTGACGAAGCCTGTTGCTCAAGAAATCCTGATGATAGACTCCTCCTCAGCAGCTGTCTTACCTGCTGATGTGATTTTTCATCCCATGGTTGTGCCCAGTGGGGCATTAGATGTCAACAGTTTAAGAATACTACTCAGAAATTAATCTTCAAGAGAAACTTCCATACCTGTGGGAACAGTGATTGGATGTGTGTATCACATTGATTCAGTTGTGACGATTCCCCCTAAGGAGACTGCTTCCTCTGACTTTGATGAGAGCTTGATCAACTTTGGAGACTCTCCTATCTCAGAACAATGGAAGAACAGATTATGTAAGAAACTGGCTCAGAAGGCTCATGTCTTCTCAATGCATGAGTGGGACGTGGGATTAGCAAGAGGAGTAGAGCACAAAATCCGACTTTCTGATTCCCGGCCTTTCCACAACGATCACGCCCGGCTAGCCCCTGCAGATATCGAAGACGTGAGAAAGCACTTACAAGAACTGCTGCAGGCAGGGATCATAACAGAGTCGCGAAGCCCCTATGCATCCCCAATAGTTGTAGTCAGAAAGAAGACTGGGGCTATTAGGATGTGCATAGATTACAGACTGTTGAATAGCCGAACCATACCTGACCAGTACACAACACCATGCATTGAAGATGCGCTGAATGCTTTAACAGGAGTCAATGGTTCTCTGTACTGGATTTATGCGTTCGGCTACTACCAGATAGCGATGTCGAAGAGGACAAAGAGAAAACGGCATTCATTTGCCCGTTAGGATTTTTCCAGTTTGAACGAATGCCTCAAGGCATTACTGGGGCACCAGCAACCTTTCAAAGATTGATGGAAAAGGCTGTTGGTGACATGAACCTCTTACAAGTGCTGGTATACCTGGATGACGTCATAGTGTTTGGAAAAACTCTCGAGGAACACGAAGAGAGACTGCTCAAGGTCCTAGATCGTCTCGGTGAAGTTGGGCTGAAACTCTCAGTGGACAAGTGCCAGATCTGTCTGCCAAGGGTCAAGTACCTGGGGCACATCGTGTCTGCAGATGGAGTTGCCCCAGATCCAAACAAGATTGAGGCCGTCACTACATGGCCCATGCCAACAAACCTGAAGAAGTTACAATCCTTCCTAGGATTTTGCGGTTATTACCGCCGATTCATTCAGAACTATTCTGAAATTGTTAGACCACTGACTGAACTCACAAAGGGATATGCTCCAACTCAAAAGAGGAAGAAGTGTGCCCAAGATGTGAACAAAGTCTACTTGAAGGAATCAGAGCCTTTCGGGAAAGATGGGACAAATCCTGTACAGATGCGTTTCATCACATAATTCGCAGTCTGACACATGCGCCTGTCCTGGCATTTGCCAATCCACAACATCCATACATCCTGCATGTGGATGCAAGCTTGAAGGGTCTTGGTGCTGTTCTTTACCAAGAACACGCTGAAGGCCTGAGACCAGTTGCCTTTGCAAGCAGAAAAGTCAGCTCTGCAGAGAGAAACTACCCCATACATCAGCTGGAATTCTTGTCACTCAAGTGGGCAGTAGTCGACAAATTCCACGACTATTTGTATGGGGCAAGATTCACCGCACGTACTGACAACAACCCGCCACGCACGCACTGTCCACAGCCAAGCTCAATGCGGTGGGGCATCGCTGGCTAGCTGCCCTATCGACGTACGAGTTTGATGTGCAGTATCGCCCAGGCCGACAGAACATTGATGCTGACCTGTTGTCAAGGAACATGCCAGAGGAGGACGACAATGGCTGGGTGACTATACCTCAGTCTGGAGTGAACATCATCTGTCAGAGAGTCTGTACCTCAGAGTCTGAATATAGTATACCAGTCTGTGTTGCTCAGCTTGGAGCATCTTCCCACTGTGTTCCTGACCTGTATGCGTTTCCCACACACATGGAGTTAAAGTCTCTGGAACTCATGTCCAAACTGAGTCTCAGAAAGGCTCAGGAAGAGGATGAAGCCATTGGACCGGCCATCCAAGCCGTCAAGCATGGGCGCTGGCCAGAGAAGGGGAACATGAGTCCTGAGTGGTCCAGATTGAAAAGAGAAGCGGGGAAGCTGTCAATGAAAGATGGATTGCTGTACCGCTACAGCAAGAGACCATCCGGAGATGTGGTCAGTCAACTCATCCTACCAAGAGAGTTCCGGGAGATGGTTATGCAGGCCATGCATGATGACCTGGGGCACCTTGGAAAATAAAGAACTGTTGACCTGCTCAGAAGTAGATTCTTTTGGCCCAGGATGTCGAGGCAAGTGGAAGAATACATCAAGAACTGTGGGGAGTGTGTCACTCACAAGACCCCTATACAGAGAGCTGCTCCGTTGCACCAGATCGTAAGCCATGGGCCTATGGATTTAGTGTGCATGGACTTTCTTTCCATGGAGCCTGACTCCAAAGGCATCAGTAACGTGTTAGTGGTCACGGATCATTTCACGAGATACGCCCAGGCTTTCCCAACTAAAAGCCAGAAGGCCCATGTGGTGGCAAAGGTCCTGATTGAGAAATATTTCATACATTATGGACTGCCTTCAAGGATCCATTCGGATCAAGGAAGAGATTTCGAGAGCCGTTTGATCCGAGAACTGTTGACCTTGATGGGGATCACGCAAGTCGCGGACAACGCCGTATCATCCGCAAGGAGACCCGCAGCCAGAAAGGTTCAACCAAACTCTGCTCTCTATGCTAGGTACGTTAGGCTGGGAGAAGAAGCGACGTGGAGTCAACATGTGCCTTACTTGGTCCACGCTGCACAACAGCACCAAGTGTGATGCCACAGGGTATTCACCTTACCATCTAATGTTTGGCAGAGAGGCGAGACTTCCTGTTGACTTGTGCTTGGGAACGTCCCCAGATGGCATAGAAGAGGCCTCTCACACCCGATCGTCACAAAGCTGAAGGAAGATTTGAAGCAAGCCTACAAGTTAGCCTCTGATGCTGCAGACAAACGGCACCAGAGAAACAAGAGGGTGTATGATCGCAGAGTTACCTTTCAGTCCATAGAGATCGGCGACAGAGTGCTGCTCCGGAATCTAGGCCTGAGAGGCAAGCACAAACTGGAAAGCAAGTGGAGTCCTGATCCGTATGTTGTCGTTGGAAAGATGCCAAACCTACCTGTGTTCAAGATCAAACGGGAGGATGGAAGGCTAGGGACAAAGACTATACACAGGGACCACCTTCTTCCGATTGGACAGCTGGTGCGAATGCCACGTGCTGACCAGGATGTTGATCCGCCTGAGAAACTCAAGACCAGAGCAAACACTCGTAAGAAAAGTCAATGGGACTCAAGACCAGAGACTCAAGAGTTACAGGAGTTTTCTGATTCGTCCTCTGACATGGAGTATTATGTCACTCACCGTGTCACTCAGAGAGAGCCTGTCCCGAGGGTGCTAAACACTGCCAGGCCAGTACTTGAATTACAAGATGATCCTGAAACAGAACATGAAAATGACCTTAAAGCTGAACCTGTTCATGAAAATGATTCTGACCCAGTGGAGGTTGACCACAACTCTGAACCAGAACCTGAGAATGAAGAGTGTGATCCAGAAGTAGCTCGGAAGAGACTAGTGAAGCTGGATCGAGTCTGACCAAGAAGTATCTGAGGTCCAGGAGGATAGAGGGCAGCACCGATCTGAGCCTAGACCTAAGAGAACTGCCAAGCCAACTATTAGACTTACCTATGATGAGCCTGGTAGATCTAGAGATGAGCCTTTGACTATTGTACACAGAGGGATAGTCATTAAAATAGGAAAACACTAGAAACACTAGTTATTATGCCCTTAGGACTCCTTTGTTAGTTGGTTAGTGTCTGGTGAGGACACACAGACATTTAAAAGGGGGAGGGTGTAACCCTGTTGAAATATATTCATTAGTATAAGATTTATAAGTTTGAATAAATAATTTCATAGAGTAATAAATATAATTCAAGGTTAAAATGTTAAGATTCATTGACCAGCAATGAAGTTATAGTTTGCTCAATGAGAGAAATGTATATTTGGTAATGTTCATGGTTTACTAAATACAGCACTTAAAATGTTAAATATTTGTTGGGTCATAATATATGTAAAAATGCTTTAAAGATGCCTGTAAGAGTAGGAAGAAAGAATTACACAAATGCTTTGTGAATTTATTTTATTTCTGAAAGTTTGTGTATGAACCATTCACAGTTGAGGTCAAAGGACAAGGGAGTGAGGGTCGAGGAAGGAGATAGGAGAACGCGTGGTTGGATTTGGGTTGAAAAGGGAGAACACGGTTAAGTTGAAGGGAATGAACCAGTTTAGTGAAAGTGTTCAACCAGAACTCTTATACGAAACATTAATGGTGATTATTCTGTCTGTGTGGGTGGCTTACTCATCACGAAGACTGAAATAAGTTTAAGTTAGCCGCTGATATAGTGGTTAGTGATGGTGCATGGACTTTGCTAACAAGCTAGCGGCCAGCGACCTCGTTTAGTTAAGCCGGTGTGGAACTACGAGACCGACGATGATCAAAGACTATGACGGAGCCGGATAGTGTCACCGAGTGGAGGACTTTGCCCAGATCGTCAACCATGTGACGTTTCTCTTCGACTGTCTTCTATTCATCTCGAATCCTCTCCGCCTGTCTTCTGTCTTCTGACGCCTTTGATCCTGTCTTGGCGGGAGGTTGCAGTCACATTGAATAAAGGTACCATTATTTTGTTTGGCCCGTGTGGTGAAGCAGCCATTTTGTTTAAGGCTACAACGTACCCGAGCTACATTCAGGCCTGCATCATTTGAACATTTGAATGGTATTTAAAATTAAGCTAGGTTTTGCCGGCTATTTTATTTTATTTTATTGGGCCCTTATGTTTGAAGGTGAATAGTAATGCATTTGTGAGCTGAAAAGTGACGAGACATATTTAATTACTGACCCCCTTTTTCAAAGTAAATCTGTTATATTTCTTATAAAACCGTTGTGGTTACTGACTCTTTTGATATTTTAAGTTAATTAGGAAAAATAGTACTTTATAAAATAAGTTAGTGATTACACCCACCCACAAGTTAACTACTGATAAGTTCATTAGGGAAACCACACTTATTTGATTGAATGGAGAGTTAAAGAACTCAGGATAGCCACCTCTCATTAAAGTAAAACACGCTAGAGAGGCGCTACATAAACATTATATAAATGGCATCATTTAAAGTGGCTAGTGATACATTTATTTCATCCAATTATAATTATTAAAGTGGCTAGAGATTTAGATTTTGGTCACTAGATGGCAGCAGTGTATGTGGAACGTTTTAGACTGATCCAATGAACCATTGCATTTCATGTTCAAAATTGTGCACTCTCCTCAAACAATGGCATGGTATTCTTTCACTGTAATAGCTACAGTAAATTGTACAGTGCAGTTAGATTAACAAGAATTTAAGCTTTCTGCTAATATCAGATATGTCTATGTCCTGGGAAATGTTCTTGTTACGTACAACCTCATGCTAATCGAATTAGCCTACGTTAGCTCAACCGTCCCTTGGAAGGGACGCCGATCCCAAAGATGTAAAACTCAGTTTTTCACAATTCTATTTCATTTAATCCTAGTAATAATTCTGTGTCTTAGGTCAGTTCGGATCACCACTTTATTTTAAGAATGGGAAATGTCAGAATAATAGCAGAGAAAATTATTTCTTTCTGCTTTTATTTCTTTCATTACATTCCCAGTGGGTCAGAAGTTTACATCCACTCAATTAGTATTTGGTAGCATTGCCTTTAAATTGTTTAACCTCTTGGGGATAATTAAGGAGCGCTGGGGCGGTAGCGCCCCGTTCCCGACACTACCCGGTGAAATGTAAGGCGCCAAATTCAAAATCCAAAAGTTGAATTATTAAATATTCATCAATATACAAGTGTTCTATAGCCTTCAAAAGCTCTGATTCTTGGCAATATCACAGCTTTGTCAAATTTCACAAGGGCTTTACGACGAAGGCTTTACCGTGAAGAGAACGCATTCAAACTATACCTATCAACTTTGTCCAAACAAATCAAACATAATTTTTAATGTATCTTTAGGTATCTTTTTATGTATATTTACTATAATATTTCAACCGGATTATAGCTTCCCACAATAAGGTGGTGAACTTTGGCTCATTCCTCCTGACAGAGCTGTTGTAACTGAGTCAGGTTGGTTGGTCTCCTTGCTTGCACATGCTTTTTCAGTTCTGCCCACACCATTTCTATGGGATTGAGGTCAGGGCTTTGTGATCGCCACTCCACTTAGGCCATTTTTCCACAACTTTGGAAGTATGCTTGGGGTCATTGTCCATTTGGAAGACCCATTTGCGACAAAGCTTTAACTTCCTGACTGATGTCTTCAATATATCAACATAATTTTCCTCCTTCATGATGCCATCTATTTTGTGAAGTGCACCAGTCCCTCCTGCAGCAAAGCACCCCCACAACATGACGCTGCCACCCCTGTGCTTTTACGGTTGGGATGTTGTTCTTTGGCTTGCAAGCCTCCCCCTTTTTCCTCCAAACATAACAATGGTCATTATGGCCAAACAGTTCTATTTTTGTTTAATCAGACCAGAGGACATTTCTCCAAGAAGTACGATCTTTGTCCCCATGTGCAGTTGCAAACCGTAGTCTGGCTTTTTTAATGGCGGTTTTGGAGCAGTGGCTTTTTCTTTGCTGAGCAGCCTTTCAGGATATGTTGATACAGGACTACAGTTTGTTAACAAGAAATGTGTGGCGTGGTTGAAAAACTAGTTTTAATGACTCCAACATAAGTGTATGCAAACTTCTGACTTCAACTGAATGCTACGGTCACAAGACACAGGCCTCCTTATTTTAGAATTTCTAAGCAAACAGCTGTAGGCAGGGCTTTCTCCTATAAAGCTACATTTTTATGGACTGGTCTGCCTATGCATGTGAGAAACGCAGACTCGGTCTCGACCTTTCAGTCTTTAGTCTTCAGGAATCTCTTCAGTAGGTCATATGATTGAGTGTAGTCTGGCCCAGGGGTGCAAAGGTTAACGGCAAGGCACTGGAGCAACAAACCGCAATTGCTGTCTCTGCCTGGCGACTCCCCTCCACTTTGATTCTCTGCCTCTGACCCTTACTAGTGCTCTTCCATGCCATTCCTAGGAGGGGTGCGTCACTTGAGTGTCTTGAGTCACTGATGTGATCTTCCTGTCCGGTTTTGCGCCCCCTCGGGCTCGTGCGGTGGAGTAGCACTTCGTGGGCTATACTCAGCCTTGTCTCAGGGTAGTAAGTTGGTGGTCTGTTGATATCATTCTAGTTGTGGTGGGGGCTGTGCTTTCGCAAAATGGGTGGGGTTATATCCTGCCTGGTTGGCCCTGTCCAGGGGCATCGTCGGACGGGGCCACTGAGAAAAGGTTCCTTGCGGACTGACACAATATGGTGGCTTTTTACAAAGAAGATGAAGAGGGAGGAAGAGAAAGATATACTTATCATTGGTACATTTTAGAAGATATTCTCACAGTAATCATGTACAGTTGAAGTCTGAAGTTTACATACCCTTATAGGTGGAGTTCTACCTAACTTCCCGGCGCTAGTTCTGCTGAATCAAGTGCACCAACCGTCAACAGTGTGAAACGAATAAAAAAATATAGGAATAAGGCTTAATTGTTGGTTTTTTTAACCAACATATTTGGTGATTGACTAGGAATGGCTTGGAGATTGATCGATCGGTTGGTAACAACTGGTCTATATCCACTTCAAAGCTAGACGGGTGAGACTGCTAGAGTAACAGTGGAGGGTGATAGAATTGAGGCCTTTGCTTGTTTCTCCCCCATGCGCTAAGGCCTTGACCTGATTGTCTGTGTGCTACTTGGATGAGAGAGAGCAATATACTGTATACAGTACCAGTCAAAAGTTTGGACACACCTACTCATTCAAGGGTTTTTCTTTACTTTTACTATTTTATACATTGTCAAAT
The DNA here is from genome assembly GCA_030435695.1 of Brachymystax lenok tsinlingensis. NCBI lineage: Eukaryota > Metazoa > Chordata > Actinopteri > Salmoniformes > Salmonidae > Brachymystax > Brachymystax lenok. Next base: position 31,703,574 of record CM059811.1, on the reverse strand, counting down.
AATAGTGAAGACATCAAAACTATGAAATAACACATATGGAATCATGTACTAACAAAAAAAAGTGTTAAACAAATCAAAATATATTTTTTATTTTAGATTCTTCAAAGTAGCCACCTTTTGCCTTGATGACAGCTTTGCACGCTCTTGGTATTCTCTCAACCAGCTTCATGAGGAATGTTTTTCCAACAGTCTTGAAGGAGTTCCCACATATGCTGAGCACTTGTTGGCTGCTTTTCCTTCACTCTGTGGTCCAACTCATCACAAACCATCTCAATTGGGTAGAGGTCATCTGATAAATCACTCCATCATTCTTGGTCAAATAGCCTTTACACAGCCTTGAGGTGTGTTTTGGGTCATTGTCCTGTTGAAAAATAAATGATATCCCGACAAAGCCCCACAAACCTGATGAGATGGCGTATCGCTGCAGAATGCTGTGGTACCCATGCAGGTTAAGTGTGGTTAAGAATTCTAAATAAATAACAGACCGTGTCACCAGCAAAGAAACACCACACCATCATGCCTGCTCCTCCATGCTTCACGGTGGGAACTACACATGCAGAGATCATCTGTTCACCTACTCTGCGTCTCACAAAGACACGGCGGTTGGAACCAAAAATCTCAAATTTTGACTAATCAGACCAAAGTACAAATTTCCACCGGCCTAATGTCCATTGGGCCAAAGTAACTATCTTCTTATTATTGGTGTCCTTTAGTGGTGGTTTCTTTGCAGCAATTTGACCTTGAAGGCCTGATTCACACAGTCTCCTCTGAAGAGTTGATGTTGAGATGTGTCTGTTACTTGAACTCTGTGAAGCATTTACTTGGGCTGCAATCTGAGGTGCAGTAAACTCTAATGAATTTATCTTCTGCAGCATTGGTAACTCTGGGTCTTCCTTTCCTGTGGTGGTCCTCATGTGAGCAAGTACCATCATAGCGATTGATGGTTTTTGCAACTGCACTTGAAGAAACTTTCAAAGTTCTTGAAATTGTCCTTATTGACTGAACTTCATGCCTAAAAGTAATGATGGACTGTCATTTCTCTTTGGTTATTTGAGCTGTTCTTGCCATACTATGGACTTGGTCTTTTACCAAATAGGGATATCTCCTGTATACCACCCATACCTTGTCACAACAGAACTGATTGGCTCAAACACATTAAGGGAACAAGGCACACCTGTTAATTGAAATGCATTCCAGGTGACTACCTCATGAAGCTGGTTGAGAGAATGCCAAGAGTGTGCAATGCTGTCATAAAGGCAAAGGGTGGCTACTTTGAAGAATCTAAAATATATTTTGATTTGTTTAACACTTTTTTGGTTACTACATGATTCCATATGTGTTATTTCATAGTTTTGATGTATTCATAATTATTCAACAAAATAGTAAAAAAAAAAAAAACTTTGCATGAGTAGGTGTCCACATTTTTGACTGGTACTGTATACGCTGAGTATACAAAACATGAATAACACCTGCTCTTTCCATGACAGACTAACCAGGTGAATCCAGGTGAAAGCTAGTATCGCTTATTGATGTCACTTGTTAAATCCACTTCAAACAGTGTAGATGAAGGGGGGAGACAAGTTAAAGAAGGATTTTTAAGCCTTAAGACAATTGAGACATGGATTGTGTATGTGTGCCATTCAGAGGGTAAATGGGCACAACAAAATATTAAAATGCCTTTAAATGGAGTATGATAGTAGGTGTCAGATGCACCAGTGTGTGTCAAGAACTGCAACGCTACTGGGTTTTTCCATGCTCAATAGTTTCCTGTGTGTGTCAAGAATGGTCCACCACCCAAAGAACATCCAGACAATTTGACACAACTGTGGGAAGCATTTGAGTCAACATGAACCAGCATCCCTGTGGAACGCTTTCATCACCCAGTAGAGTCCATGCCCTGACAAATTGAGGCTGTTCTAAGGGGAGGGGTGCAAGTCAATATTCGGCAGGTGTTCCTAATGCTTGGTGTGTCTATTTAGAGAGAAAGAAGAGAGAGATACAGTATATAGAGAGGATACAGAAAGCAGTTGTGACAGATGTATCTTTACTCGATCATTGTACCAGAAATCCCAGTGACATGTAACAGTGTAGATAACAAAAAGAGTTCAGGTTCCTTCTCCACATGTTACTGCATGGATATCTTGGTTTGTTCTTGTCAGGGTTTGTCTACAATTTGTGACAGGTGCAACCACTTCTATATGTGTTTGCATGTGTGAAGGTCTCCTAACAGCCGTGTGGCTTCCCTTAACTGCTTTCTCCTGGTCCGGCTGATTCTGCTCCCCGCCTGTGAAGGGGGTGTCCTAGGCAGCTGGAGTCACCAGTCACAGGAGCACTGCGTACACACATTCACACACACACACACACACACACACACACACACACACACACACACACACACACACACACACACACACACACACACACACACACACACACACCCCATCAGCAAATGTGAACTGGGAGAGCATACAGCTCTTTGAGGAATGGCTCAGGGAAGCATAAATGACGTAAAGAGTACATCCATGTTTTATTTTTATTTTATTTCACCTTCACTTAACCAGGTGGGCAAGTTGAGAACAAGTTCTCATTTACAACTGCGACCTGGCCAAGATAAAACAAAGCAGTTCGACACATACAACAACACATGGAGAAAAATCTATATACAATGTGTGCAAATGAGGTAGGATAAGGAACATAAGACATGTAAAGGCCTTTAAGTGTTCCCTGTATTTTGCTTTAAATAGTTTCTTGACATTTGAAAACAAATGCATAAGAAGATGATACCTCTATGCTATTCTGGCCATAATTTCTACATTGTTATAATTTCAGCATCCTTGACTACAAAAACAAAGAGTCTACCCTGCCTTTGATCATGTTTATCCTGCTTTCGATAATAAATGGGAAAAACTCCAATCAAAATGGCATTTGGGTACGATGCCCCTCTTTTTCTCCATTCCACATTAATTAATTTTGCACTCAAGCCTGAAGCTGATGAGGACCTTGTAATGAGGATAGTAATGATATCTCATAATTTCATGCAAATCCCTGCCCGGATACATGGCCAGCAGTGCACCCTGTACACTGTACTGAGAACCAGGCCACTGCCCAGTAATACATATACAAAACCCCAACGCACACCAGCACCGCTACTGTAATGAAGCACCATGAGAGTGAGGATCCATTTGCAGTTTTATTACAATCTTGGTCGTACGAACAGGGTCAATCGCCAGCAAACACAACAGCAGGGATAAGGCAAATCGTAATCCAGGTACAGGCATTAGGTCAGGGCAGGCAGCAAGCTTACAAAAATCAGTCCAGTAAAGAATATAGTCCAGGGCAGGCAGCAAGAATCAAAAAGGGAAAACAGTCCAGAGTATAACCACGATATGACAGACACGGGAGAAAACGCTCAGAAATGATCACCAGGGATAACAAGACTTCGCAAAGAGAGAAAGGGAGAGAGAGCCTAAATAGTCTATTAATGGGAGACAGGTGCAACGGTGATTAGAACCAGGTATGTGGGAGTTGTAGATCAGGGCTTAATATTCAGGAGAGTGTTCCCTCTGGTGGTGAGCAGGAGGAACCGCGGGAGTCTCGTTTGTTACAGCTACAGCCACTTCCTGCATCATACGGAAATATAATTGGTAATTTAAGTAGCAATCATATCGCATATAAGCCAGGTAATGTTTATTGGGCCGCTATTGAAATAGATTTGATGCGGGGGAGGATAATGTGGAGGATATTAAGGCAGATAAGACGGTGCATTGTAGAGGCAGCCATTAGAAGGAGGTCAAGAGAGGACGTTTATTGGTCTATTTGATTGGAGATGTTGCTCCTTCTATATGGAAGGATAGGAGAGGAGTGGGGAGATTTTTAACGTCTCCGGGCTAGGGGGCAGTGTTCGGAAGTTCGGAGAGTCTGGCGTGCCCAAAGTAAAATGCCTGTTACTCAAGCCCAGAAGCTAAGACATGCTTTTAATTAGTTGTATTTGATAGAAAACACTTTGAAGTTTCTAAAACTGTTCAAATAATGTATTTGAGTATAACATAACTGATATGGCAAGCAAAAACCAGAGGAAAATCCATCCGGGACTTTTTTTTTTTTGAGCTCGCATGCAATTGGTATGGTTTCCTATTGCACAATGACAAGAATAGCTCCCAGATTGCAGTACCTATGGCTTCCACTGGATGTCAACAGTCTTTAGACAAGATTTCAGGCTTGTTCTTTGAAAAATGAACAAGTAGCTATAGTTTATGATTGGGTTCCTCCTTCGGTCTGTAGTCCTGTGGCGCGAGTGACTGAGAGCGCACTCTTTGTTATTTATCTCCGGTATTGAACATACTACATTCTGTCTTAAAATGTATATTTTATTTACATATTAGGGTACCTGAGGAATTATTAGAAACGTTGTTTGACTTGTTTGGACAAAGTTTATCTGTAACTTTTTGGATTATTTTGTCTCTATGTTGAACGAGTTGAACGGGTGGATTACTGAACAAAACATGCCAACCAAACAGAGTTTTTGGGATATAAAGAGGGACTTTATCGAACAAAACAACCATTTATTGTGTAGCTGGGACCATTGGTATTGCAAACAGAGGAAGATCTTCAAAGGTATGTGATTTATTTTATCCATATTTTCGATTTTTGTTACGCCTGTGCTGGTTTGAAATATATTTATATGCAGGAAGCATGCGGGGCACTGTCCTCAGATAATCAAATGCTATTCTTTCGCCGTAAAGCCTATTGTAAATCCGATAAAGCGGTTCGATTTCCAAGATTCTAAGCTAAAGAATGGTGTATGACACTTGCATTTTAATTCATGTTTAATATTAACATTTTTGTATTTTGAATTTTGCGCTCTGCAATTTCCCCGGATGTTGTCGAGGTGGCACGCTAGCGGGACACTGTTCCGTAAGAAGTTAAAGCCACAATCTAACCCAAAATTTCAACAGCCTGAACCTGCCTACTTTGTTTTGGTAACGTCAGCGATCGTGCTGATGAAATCAAACCACTATATTTGTATTATAGTAAGATCATAGGGCATTATGGTAAGATCAATTAATACATATTATCGAACATCAGTCGATATTGCTGTGGCTTTAAGTATGATTTATCAGTGATATAATTATTGTGTTGTATTTTCTTTATCCCCATCTACAGATACTCCAGGGATGGAGATAGGAGACTGTGAATGGGGAGAGGAAGCACCAAGACAGGTGTTCCATGCTAGAGGTAGGGTGGCTGGTACATGGGAGCCTTAAATAGAGAAAACATAACAAGAACCGTAGAGGAAGATGCACTGTGTTTGATCATACTAAGGCATTTTTAAGCCACCTTGCTGAACATTGGCACAGCTTAAATTGTTTAACTTTGGTCAAACGTTTCGGGTAGCCTTCTACAAGCTTCCCACAATAAGTTGGGTGAATTTTGGCCCATTCCTCCTGACAGAGTTAGTGTACCTGAGTTAGGTTTGTAGGCCTCCTTGCTCGCACACACTTTTTCAGTTCTGCCAACAAATTTTCTATAGGATTGAGGTCATGGCTTTGTGATGGCCACTCCAAGACTTTGTTGTCCTTAAGCCATTTTGCCACAACTTTGGAAGTATGCTTGGGGGTCATTGTCCATTTGGAAGACCCATTTGCGATCAAGCTTTAACTTCCTAAATGATGTCTTGAGATGTTGCTTCAATATATCCACATAATTTTCCTCCTTCATGATGCCATCTATTTTGTGAAGTGCACCAGTCCCTCCTGCAGCAGGGCACCCCCACAACATGATGCTGCCACCCCTGTGCTTCACGGTTAGGATGGTGTTTTTCGGCTTGCAAGCCTCCCACTTTTTCCTCCAAACATAACAATGGTCATTATAGCCAAAAAGTTATATCTTTGTTTCATCAGACCAGAAGACATTTCTCTAAAAAGTACAATCTTGTCCCCATGTGTAGTTGCAAACCGTTGTCTGGCATTTTCATGCCGGTTTGGAGCAGTAGCTTCTTCCTTGCAAAGCGGTGCTTCAGGTTATGTCGATATAGGACTTGTTTTACTGTGGATACAGATACTTTTGTGCCTGTTTCCTCCAGCATCTTCACAAGGTCCTTTGCTGTTGTTCTGGGATTGATTTTCACTTTTCGCACCAAAGAACGTTCATCTCTAGGAGAACGCATCTCCTTCCTGAGCGGTATGACGGCTATGGTCCTATGGTGTTTATACTTGCCTACTATTGTTTGTATAGATGAACGTGGTACCTTCAGGAGTTTGGAAATTTCTCCCAAGGATGAAGCAGACTTGTGGAGGTCTAATGTTTTTGTTCTGAGGTCTTGGCTGATTTATTTAGATTTTCCCATGATGGTAAGCAAAGAGGCACTGAAATTGATGGTAGGCCTTGAAATACATCCACAGGTACACCTCCAATTGGCTCAAATTATGTCAATTAGCCTATGAGCAGCTTCTAAATCCATGACATAATTTTGGGGAATTTAAAGGCACAGTCAACTTAGTGTATGTAAACTTCTGACCCACTGGAATTGTGATACAATGAATTATTGTCACGTCCTGGCCATTGATAGCCCTTTTTGGCTTCTCTATGGTGTTTTTGGTCAGGACGTGACCAGGGGGGTTTAGTTCTATGTAGTATTTCTATGTTGGTTTGGTTTGGGTTCCCAGTTAGAGGCAGCTGTTAGCCGTTGTCTCTAATTGGGAATCCTATTTAGTGTGTTCAGTCCCCCACCTGTGTTGTGGGATATTGTTTATTCATTTGTATGTAGTAGTGCGTTACAGTCGTTGCAACTTTCTTGTGTTTTTGGTGAGTGTCAATAATTAAAACATGTTTCACTCAACCCTGCACGCTGCGCCTTGGTCCAACTCTGTCAGCGATCGTGACAGAATATCCCACCACACCAGGACCAAGCAGTGTGCCCCCGTGCAGGATCAAATTAACTGGACCTGGGAGGAGATCATGGGTGGCAGTGAGAGCCTTCCTTGGCGGGAGTCGCCAAGGAGAGACGAAGGTCAGCGACAACGCCGGGGTCCAAGGCCACAACAGCCCCAAGATTTTTTTGGGGGGGGGGGCCGAGATGAGGCAGAGAAGGGGAGGACCATAGAGGAGTTCAGGAGAGAGGTACAGGTGAGGAGTGAGCTGCAGCGTGGACGCCTGGAGGAGCGTCGTCACAGCCCGGATCGTTCTGTACCAGCTCTCCACACTCACAAGGTGCGTGAGAAAAGTCTGGTGAGACCTACACCGGCTCCACACACCAGGTTCCCTGTGCGCCTTCAGAGCCCGGCACGACCTGTTCCTGCTCCACGCACCAGGTTCCCTGTGCGCATTCAGAGCCCGGCACGTCCTGTTCCTGCTCCACGCACCAGGTCCCCTGTGCGCATTCAGAGCCCGGCAGATCCTGCTCCACGCACCAGGTCCCCTGTGCGCCTTCAGAGCCTGGCACGTCCTGTTCCTGCTACACGCACCAGGTCCCCTGTGCGCCTTCAGAGCCCGGCACGTCCTGTTCCTGCTCCACGCACCAGGACCCCTGTGCGCCTTCAGAGCCCGGAACGTCCTGTTCCTGCTCCACGCACCAGGTCCCCTGTGCACCTTCAGAGCCCGGCACGTCCTGTTCCTGCTCCACACATCAGGTTCACTGTGCGCCTTCAGAGCCCGGCACGACCTGTTCCTGCTCAACGCACCAGGTTCCCTGTGCGCATTCAGAGCCCGGCACGTCATGTTCCTGCTCCACGCATCAGGTCCCCTGTGCGCATTCAGAGCCCGGCACGTCCTGTTCCGGCTCCACACATCAGGTTCACTGTGCGCCTTCAGAGCCCGGCACGACCTGTTCCTGCTCCACGCACCAGGTCTCCTGTGGGCCTTCAGTGACCGGCACGTCCTGTTCCTGCTCCACGCATCAGGTCCCCAGGCGCATTCAGAGCCCGGCACGTCCTGTTCCGGCTCCACACATCAGGTTCACTGTGCGCCTTCAGAGCCCGGCACGACCTGTTCCTGCTCCACGCACCAGGTCTCCTGTGCGCCTTCAGTGCCCGGAACGTCCTGTTCCTGCTCCACGCACCAGGTCTCCTGTGCGCCTTCAGAGCCCGGCACGACCTGTTCCTGCTCCACGCACCAGGTCCCCTGTGCGCATCCAGAGTCTGGCACGGCCTGTTCCTGCTCCACGCATCAGGTCCCCTGTGCGCATTCAGAGCCCGGCACGACCTGTTCCTACTCCACGTCTTGTTCCAGCTCCACACACCAGGTCCCCTGTGCGCCTTCAGAGCCCGGCACGACCTGTTCCTGCTCCATGCATCAGGTCCCCTGTGCGCATCCAGAGCCTGGCACGGCCTGTCCCTGCTCCACGCATCAGGTCCCCTGTGCGCATCCAGAGCCCAGCACGGCCTGTTCCTGCTCCTCGCATCAGGTCTCCTGTGCGCATCCAGAGCCCGGCACGTCCTGTCCCTGCTCCACGCATCAGGTTCCCTGTGCGCCTTCAGAGCCTGGCATGTCCTGTTTCGGCTCCACGTGCCAAAGGCGAAGATCCACCCGAAAATGAAACCCCCCCCCATTGACTTTTGGTCGCGGTCGGAGTCCGCGCTTTTGGGGGTGGGTACTGTCACGTCCTGGCCATAGATAGCCCTTTTTGGCTTCTCTATTGTGTCTTTGGTCAGGATGTGACCAGGGGGGTTTAGTTCTACAGTGGGGCAAAAAAGTATTTAGTCAGCCACCAATTGTGCAACTTCTCTCACTTAAAAAGATGAGAGAGGCCTGTAATTTTCATCATAGGTACACTTCAACCATGACAGACAAAATGAGGAAAGAAAATCCAGAAAATCACATTGTAGGATTTTTAATGAATTTATTTGCAAATTATGGTGGAAAATAAGTATTTGGTCAATAACAAAAGTTTATCTCAATACTTTGTTATATACCCTTTGTTGGCAATGACAGAGGTCAAACGTTTTCTGTAAGTCTTCACAAGGTTTTCACACACTGTTGCTGGTATTTTGGCCCATTCCTCCATGCAGATCTCCTCTAGAGCAGTGATGTTTTGGGGCTGTCGCTGGGCAACACAGACTTTCAACTCCATCCAAAGATTTTCTATGGGGTTGAGATCTGGAGACTGGCTAGGCCACTCCAGGACCTTGAAATGCTTCTTACGAAGCCACTCCTTCGTTGCCCGGGCGGTGTGTTTGGGATCATTGTCATGCTGAAAGACCCAGCCACGTTTCATCTTCAATGCCCTTGCTGATGGAAGGAGGTTTTCACTCAAAATCTCACGATACATGGCCCCATTCATTCTTTCCTTTACACGGATCAGTCGTCCTGGTCCCTTTGCAGAAAAACAGCCCCAAAGCATGATGTTTCCACCCCATGCTTCACAGTAGGTATGGTGTTCTTTGGATGCAACTCAGCATTCTTTGTCCTCCAAACACGACGAGTTGAGTTTTTACCAAAAAGTTATATATTGGTTTCATCTGACCATATGACATTCTCCCAATCCTCATCTGGATCATCCAAATGCTCTCTAGCAAACTTCAGACGGGCCTGAACATGTACTGGCTTAAGCAGGGGGACACGTCTGGCACTGCAGGATTTGAGTCCCTGGCGGCGTAGTGTGTTACTGATGGTAGGCTTTGTTACTTTGGTCCCAGCTCTCTGCAGGTCATTCACTAGGTCCCCGTGTGGTTCTGGGATTTTTGCTCACCGTTCTTGTGATCATTTTGACCCCACGGGTGAGATCTTGCGTGGAGCCCCAGATCGAGGAAGATTATCAGTGGTCTTGTATGTCTTCCATTTCCTAATAATTGCTCCCACAGTTGATTTCTTCAAACCAAGCTGCTTACCTATTGCAGATTCAGTCTTCCCAACCTGGTGCAGGTCTACAATTTTGTTTCTGGTGTCCTTTGACAGCTCTTTGGTCTTGGCCATAGTGGAGTTTGGAGTGTGACTGTTTGAGGTTGTGGACAGGTGTCTTTTATACTGATAACAAGTTCAAACAGGTGCCATTAATACAGGTAATGAGTGGAGGACAGAGGAGCCTCTTAAAGAAGAAGTTACAGGTCTGTGAGAGCCAGAAATCTTGCTTGTTTGTATGTGACCAAATACTTATTTTCCACCATAATTTGCAAATAAATTCATTAAAAATCCTACAATGTGATTTTCTGGATTTTCTTTCCTCATTTTGTCTGTCATAGTTGAAGTGTACCTATGATGAAAATTACAGGCCTCTCTCATCTTTTTAAGTGAGAGAACTTGCACAATTGGTGGCTGACTAAATACTTTTTTTCCCCACTGTATATAGTATTTCTATGTTGTTTGGGTTCCCAATTAGAGGCAGCTGTTAGTCGTTGTCTCTAATTGGGAATCCTATTTAGTGTGTTCAGTCCCCCACCTGTGTTGTGGGATATTGTTTATTCATTTGTATGTAGTTGCTGTGTTGCGCTACACAGTGCGTTACGGTCGTTGCAACTTTCTTGTGTTTTTGGTGAGTGTCAATAATTAAAACATGTTTCACTCAACCCTGCTCGCTGCGCCTTGGTCCAACTCTGTCAGCGATCGTGACAATTATAAGGGAAATAATCTGTCTGTAAACAGTTGTTGGAAAAATTACTTGTGTCATGCACAAAGTAGATATTCTAACCAACTTGCCAAAACTATAGCTAGTTAACAAGAAATGTGTGGAGTGGTTGAAAAACAAGTTTTATTGACTCCAACCTAAAATGTAAACTTCCGACTTTCCTGAGGCTGAACAATTTTGCCTGAGGGGGCAATAAGGTCCTTTGAAATTCTGGAAAATCTTTGACAGACTTTATTTCATGAACCATAACAATACACATTTCAGGATGTAGGCCTATGGTACATACTGTATCTTTCTGTTTGAGAACAGCTAAGGGATTAGTTAAGAGATGGCTCAGTTATTGATACATCAAGAAATACGATTTTACGTGTCCTTTTCAATCCTTTGTGAATCCACTCCATGACGCCCTATCAACTTGAAACTTTTCAGGATCAGCAAAGACAATGGCATTGATAGTTAAAAAATAAGGTAACTATTAACAATTGACTTTTCTTACATACTTTTTTTCTCCTTAACATCTGTTTTGAGAGATGCTGGGTTATCACATCAATTATTTTGTGACTGACTACCTCGAATCGGTCTTATGTAGCAAAATTTAAAATTGTATTTTTTACATTAATTAAAAGTAGAGACAGAGCTAGAAAATTGTATATTATACAGTGGGGCAAAAAAGTATTTAGTCAGCCACCAATTGTGCAAGTTCTCCAACTTAAAAAGATGAGAGAGGCCTGTAATTTTCATCATAGGTACACTTCAACTATGACAGACGAAATGAGAAAAAGAAATCCAGAAAATAACATTGTAGGATTTTAATTTATTTATTTGCAAATTATGGTGGAAAATAAGTGTTTGGTCAATAACAAAAGTTTATCTCAATACTTTGTTATATACCCTTTGTTGGCAATGACAGAGGTCAAACGTTTTCTGTAAGTCTTCACAAGGTTTTCACACACTGTTGCTGGTATTTTGGCCCATTCCTCCATGCAGATCTCCTCTAGAGCAGTGATGTTTTGGGGCTGTCGCTGGGCAACACGGACTTTCAACTCCCTCCAAAGATTTTCTATGGGGTTGAGATCTGGAGACTGGCTAGGCCACTCCAGGACCTTGAAATGCTTCTTCTGAAGCCACTCCTTCGTTGCCCGGGCGGTGTGTTTGGGATCATTGTCATGCTGAAAGACCCAGCCACGTTTCATCTTCAATGCCCTTGCTGATGGAAGGAGGTTTTCACTCAAAATCTCACGATACATGGCCCCATTCATTCCTTCCTTTACACGGATCAGTCGTCCTGGTCCTTTGCAGAAAAACAGCCCCAAAGCATGATGTTTCCACCCCCATGCTTCACAGTAGGTATGGTGTTCTTTGGATGCAACTCAGCATTCTTTGTCCTCCAAACACGACGAGTTGAGTTTTTACCAAAAGGTTATATTTTGGTTTCATCTGACCATATGACATTCTCCCAATCCTCATCTGGATCATCCAAATGCTCTCTAGCAAACTTCAGACGGGCCTGAACATGTACTGGCTTAAGCAGGGGGACACGTCTGGCACTGCAGGATTTGAGTCCCTGGCGGCGTAGTGTGTTACTGATGGTAGGCTTTGTTACTTTGGTCCCAGCTCTCTGCAGGTCATTCACTAGGTCCCCGTGTGGTTCTGGGATTTTTGCTCACCGTTCTTGTGATCATTTTGACCCCACGGGGTGAGATCTTGCGTGGAGCCCCAGATCGAGGAAGATTATCAGTGGTCTTGTATGTCTTCCATTTCCTAATAATTGCTCCCACAGTTGATTTCTTCAAACCAAGCTGCTTACCTATTGCAGATTCAGTCTTCCCAACCTGGTGCAGGTCTACAATTTTGTTTCTGGTGTCCTTTGACAGCTCTTTGGTCTTGGCCATAGTGGAGTTTGGAGTGTGACTGTTTGAGGTTGTGGACAGGTGTCTTTTATACTGATAACAAGTTCAAACAGGTGCCATTAATAAAGGTAACGAGTGGAGGACAGAGGAGCCTCTTAAAGAAGAAGTTACAGGTCTGTGAGAGCCAGAAATCTTGCTTGTTGTATGTGACCAAATACTTATTTTCCACCATAATTTGCAAATAAATTCATTAAAAATCCTACAATGTGATTTTCTGGATTTTTTTCCCCTCATTTTGTCTGTGATAGTTGAAGTGTACCTATGATGAAAATTACAGGCCTCTCTCATCTTTTTAAGTGAGAGAACTTGCACAATTGGTGGCTGACTAAATACTTTTTTGCCCCACTGTATACTGCAATTGAGGAACAATGGGGAGGAACATTGGGAAATTAATTCTGCTTTGAAAGTTGATGAACGTGTATCCCCAGTTTTGAGAATATGGCCCTTGAATCTTTTGGTACACCTGCTGGAGAGCTCTTTTGTCTACACCCATTAAGCAGCGTTCACACCATCTTAAGCCTTAGCCCCACCCATCTCTTTAAGGATTCACATGTGAGACCATGTGCTAAAAAGAGTGAGTAGTCTAGTAAACAACCACAGAATTCAAGGCTAAAAGTGGTGAAAGTAGTAGCCCACAATAGGGAAAAACTGCAGGAAAAAAAAAAACTTTATCTAGTCCTTGGCCTATATCCTAATCTGACTTTGGTGCAGGCCATGTTCTTCTTCACATTACCATCTCTGGTAAAGACAGTATGTCAAATTAAATCCAAATTTAAATCTAGAATCGGCTTCCTATTTCGCAACTAAACCTCTCTCACTCACGCTGCCAAACAAACTATCTTACCGATCCTCGACTTCGGCGATGTCATTTACAAAAAAAACTCCAAAACTCTACTCAGCAAACTGGATGCAGTCTATGACAGTGCCATCTGTTTTGTCACCACTCTTCCTTGGCTAAATGGATAAATCTGGAAATTGATGAAAGAACGAGATTATGCTCTAAAAACAGCCCTAATATCCAAATTAGAGCATGACAGACGTAGGTTTACCATGTTGAGAAATAAGGTGATGATAGAAATCAGACAGGCCAAGGTAAAATATTTTTTTTACATAATTGGTGAAGCAAAGGGAATTTCTAAATTGATCTGGGAAAATCTAAAATAGTTAACAGGGAAAGACCATAGTGACAATGCAAAAAGACTAGAAATCATGGTGAATAACAATGTAACACAGGATGCAGTCGAAATAGCAATAGCCTTCAATTCCTACTTTATTGACTCTGTCAGGGTACTGTCACAGAACCCCTCCACTGGATTCTTGGGCTCAGCGCTAGTGAATGACGCTCAACCTGTCTTCATCATAAGGGAGGTTTCTGAGTCAAAGGTGAACAAGGTGATTAGCTCACTAAAGAACTCTAAAGCCAAAGATGTGTTTGGGCTGGACTCTACCTTTCTTAAAAACTACAAAGAGTCACTCATTGGCCCCATTACTAAGGTCATCAACACATCTATTGGTCAGGGGGTGTTTCCAAGGGTATGGAAGTCGGCCATAATAACAACCATCTTTAAAACGGGTGACCCTGCTGACGTGAGTAACTACAGGCCCATTAGTATACTACCTGTGGTGTCGAAGGTTGTTGAAAATTGTGTAGCAGAACAACTGATTGCCCACCTCAACAACAGCCCCTTCACATTACACTCCATGCAGTTTGGCTTCAGAGAGAAACACTCCACAGAAATAGCCAACTGCTTTCTTCTGGAAAATGTGAAGTCCAAGATGGACAAAGGGGGTGTTGTTGGGGCTGTGTTTCTGGACCTAAGGAAGGCTTTTGATACTGTTAGCCATGAGGTTCTCATCACAAAATTGTCTAAGTTCAACTTTTTTCCCGATGCCTTGAGTTGAATGGAATCATACCTTGAAGGCAGAACTCAGTGTGTCAGAGTGAGCTGATGCCCACTCTTAGCTATGGTGTGGGCGTGCCCCAAGGGTCAATACTGGGGTCCCTCCTGTTCAGCCTGTACATTAATACTTGTTAGGGAGTGGCAGCTGAGGGGTCGGTTTTGGAGAGCCTGGCATGCCCAAAGTAAAATGCCTCCCATTCAGGCCCAGAAAATAGGATATGCACATATTTAGTACCATTGGATAGGAAACACTCTGAACTTTCCAAAAGTGTTAACCGTTTGTCTGTGAGTTAAACAGAACGCATATGGCAGGCAAAACCCCGAGGAATTTCTGTCCTGGAAAAAGTGGTTTTGACAGAGTGCCTCATTGGGAACCCCTCCCTCATGAAAATGACCATATAAGGGCATATGAATGCAGTACCCATCGCTTCCTTTAGATGTCAACAGTCTCGAGACAGTGTAAAATTTCATTTTGGATGAATTAGACCAGAGAATAAGAGCAAACCAGGAAGTGACCTTTTTATGTAAACAGTACCCAGTGTGCGTTCCCGACAAAGCGCGCAGTGTCCTTTTTACCGTCTTATCGATCAGTTTATATTCCGGTTGATTTATAATAGTAAATATACGTAAAAGTGTTCCTAAGGATACATTTAAAACTATGTTTGATTGTTCTTGGACAAGTTTATAGGTATAAGATGAACGAGTTCTCGTCACGTTTCAATGGACTAGTGGAGGCTGTCGTTTCTGATTATAACGCGCAAACCAAATGGAGGATTTATGGATAAAATACATTACTTTTTCTAACAAAAGAACCATGGATTGTCTTCGTTGGACACTTAGGATGACCTCAGCAGAAGTTTTTCAACGGGTAATTGATTTGTTTTCGCTGTGAAATGTGTTATGTGTGTGCCATGATGTCTAATGGATTCATGGCTATGGGAAAAATATGTGAGGTGCTACCCTCAAACAATCAAATGTGCTGCTTTCGCCGTAAAGCCTTTTTGAAATCTGACAATGCTGTGATATTGCCAAGAAACAGAGCTTTTGATGAGTATGGAACACTTGTATATTGGTGGATGTTTAATAATTCAACTTTTGGATTTTGAATTTGGCGCCTTACATTTCACCTGTTAGTGTCGGGAGCAGCCCGCTAGCGCCCCAGCAATCCCTGAGAGGTTAATGATCTTCCTTCTGTCTGTACTGGGTCTGAAGTTCAAATGTATGCAGATGATACAGTAATATATGTGCATGCAAAGAGCAAACAACAAGCTGCACAAGAACTCACTACTGTAATGGTCCAGGTTACAATGTGGCTCAGTGACTCGTGTTTGCATCTCAATGTGAAAAAGACGGTCTGCATGTTCTTCAAAAAGAGGGCAACAGATGCTACTGAGACAGATGTCTATGTGTCAGGGGAGAAGCTCCAGGTGGTATCTGATTTTAAGTACCTTGGCATCATACTTGATTCCAACCTCTCTTTTATAAAGCAGGTGAAAAAGTTAATTCAAATAACCAAATTCAACCTAGCTAGTTTCCGATTTATACAAAATTGTTTGACTACAGAGGTAGCAAAACTGTACTTCAAATCTATGATACTCCCCCACTTAACATTCTGCTTGACTAGTTGGGCCCAAGCTTGCTGTACAACATTAAAACCCATTCAGTCTGTCTACAAACAGGCTCTCAAATTGCTTGATAGGAAGCCCAATAGCCATCATCACTGTTACATCCTCAGAAAGCGTGAGCTCCTGAGTTGGGAAGATCTTGTGCAATACACGGACACGTCTTGTATTCGAGATCCTGAATGGCCTGGCTCCCCCTCCACTCAGTACTTTTGTTGAACAGAAAACCCAAACATATGGCAGCATATACACAAGGTCTGCCATGAGAGGTGACTGTATTGTTCCCTTAAAACCTATTAGGAAGCTGCAGCAGTGTTCGGAGTTTTGGAGAGTCTGCCGTGCACAAAGTAGAATGCCTGGTATTCAGGCCCAGAAACTAGGATATACACATAATTAGTAGTATTGGATAGAAAACACTCTGAAGTTTCTAAAACTGTTATAATAATGTCTGTGAGTGTAAAAGAACTGATTTGGCAGGTGAAAACCAGAGGAAAATCCATCTGGAAAAATGTGATTCTTTGAGGTGCCTCTTTTCCCATTCACTTGCTATAGGAAATGCTGGAATTCAGCTCCTAGGTTGCAGTACCTATGGCTTCCACTAGATGTCTTAAGGTTTCATGCGTTTATCTAGAAGAATCCAGGAGGAAGACAAGAATTGGCAAGGGGAGTGAGGAAGTCACTTTTCTCTTTGACACGCGGGACTGGTTTTTCCTTTTCTATCGCCCAGAATATTATCAGTGTGAAATATTATTGTTAATATACATATTAGTGTACCTAAGGATTGATTAGAAACGTTGTTTGAGTTGTTTGGACAAAGTTTCTAGGTATATTTTTAACGCTTTGTATGTCTTGTATAATGGACGAGTGGACGGTGGATTTTCTGAACAAAACGCGCCAACCAAACGGAGCTTTATGGATATAAAGAGAGACTTTTTAGAAAAAAAGGAACATTTATTGTCTTGCTGGGACCCTTTGGAGTGCCATCAGAAGAAGATCTTCAAAGGTAAGTGATTTATTTTATCGCTTTTTATGAGTTTTGTGACACCCGTGCTGGTTATGTTATTATGCTAATGCAGAAAATATGCGGGGGGCTGTCCTCAGACAATCAAATGTCATGCTTTCACCTTGAAAACTTTTTGAAATCTGACAATGCTGTGAGATTGCCAAGATTCTGAGCTTTTGAACAGTATGCAACACTTGTATTTTCATGAATGTTTTATACTACTACTTTGTAATTTGAATTTGGCGCTGTGCATTTTGGCGGAATTTGTCGCAGGTGGGGCGTCTGTGACCCACTGCTCCCTAATTATCCCTAACAGGTTAAAGGCAATGCTACCAAATACTGATTGAGTGTATCTAAACTTCTGACCCACTGGGAATGTGATTAAATAAATAAAAGCTGAAATAAATCATCCTCTCTACTATTATTCTGACATTTCACATTCTTAAATTAAAGTGGTGATCCTAACTGACCTAAGACAGGGGATTTTTACTAGGATTAAATGTCAGTATTTGTGAAAAACAGTTTAAATGTATTTGGCTAAGGCGTATGTACACTTCAGACTTCAACTGTACATACAGTTCCTTCAGAAATAATTCATACCCCTTGACTTATTGCACATGTTGTGGTGTTACAGCCTGAATTGAAAGCAGGTCATTGTCCTGCTGAAAGGTGAATTTGTCTCCAAGTGTCTGTTGGAAAGCAGACTGATCCAGGTTTTCCTCTAAGATTTTGCCTGTTATACTTATCCCAAAAAACGCCCTAGTCCTTGGCGATGACATGCATACCCATAACATGATTCAGGTACCCCCATGCTGGAAAATATGAAGTGGTACTTAGTGATGTGTTGGATTTGCACCAAACATAACACTTTGTATTCTGCACAGACTTCCTTCTTTTCACTCTGTCATGTAGGTTAGTATTGTGCAGTAACTATAACGTTGTTGATACATCCTTTTTACCTATCTACCAATAGGTGCCATTCTTTGCGAGACATTGGTTGAATGGTTGAATCTGTGTTTCAAATTCACTGCTCGACTGAGGGACCTTATAGATAATTGTATTTGTGGGGTACATAGGTGAGGTAGTCATTCAAAAATGATGTTAAACACTATTATTGCACACAGAGTTAGTCCCTGCAATTTATTATGTGACTTGTTAAGAAGTTATGCACATGTTTACTCCTGAAATTATTTACGCTTGTCATAACAAAGGGGTTGAATAGTTAAAAACATAATTCCACTCTGACATTATGGGGTATTGTGTGTAGGTCAGTGAATGAACATCTCAATTTAACCTCTCAGGGATTGCTGAGAGGTCACCTCATGAGCCGATCCCTAAGAAGTTAATCAATTTCAACTGCAGACTGTAAGACAACTAAATGTGGAAAAAGTCAAGGTCTGTGAATGCTTTCTGCAGGCACTCTACCTTCTGAAGGCACTGTACAAAGTTTCAAGTCGCTAGGTCAAACGGGGCGACGGATATGAGGGTTTAAGTGAGATTGCTTATAACAGCACCCCCTATAGGCCAATCAATGCCATTCTTTATGACCAAGTTACTAATTGCCTTTAGTTTCTGTGTACCAAATTAGAAAAAAACATTAATGTATGCTTGAGTTTTTGCCATGTCAAGAAAAAAAATCTAAGAATGTCTAACATTCGCAGGTTCACAGTGAACCCACAAAAATATTTTGCATAATTACAAAATGTCACAAATATGTGCAAACAAATGTTGAGATTCCTTAACATTTTGGTGTGTGTATGCATGCTTGTGTTCTTTTGTGTTCATATCAGGCTTTATAATCAGACCAGAATATGCAAACAGGAGAAAAGAACACAGGACAAAGTTGTATCAGTCACAGCCAGAACGCCATGGCTGTGACTGATACAACTTTGTCCTGTGTTCTTTTCTCCTGTTTGCATATTCTGGTCTGATTATCAATC
The DNA here is from genome assembly GCA_030435695.1 of Brachymystax lenok tsinlingensis. Lineage (NCBI taxonomy): Eukaryota > Metazoa > Chordata > Actinopteri > Salmoniformes > Salmonidae > Brachymystax > Brachymystax lenok. Next base: position 31,684,640 of record CM059811.1, on the reverse strand, counting down.
TTCTTCAGATTAGGTTTATTTGTGAGGTCCTGTTGGTGAAATGCCTTCAAAGATAATAAAGAGATTAACTCTAAGGGAAAGTACTGTGAAAGGAGAGAAAGTGAATGTCTACAAAGTTTGACTCTTTTGTTTGTTTCATAAAGCTTTCTATTCCGGACAGGGATATCGGAATAGGCATGTGATCTTAAAACTACTTAGGGAGCGGTGGGGAGCCCACCGCAGTTGAATTATTAAACATGCATCAATATACAAGTGCTTCATAGTCATCAAAAGCTTTGCTTCTTGGCAATATCACAGCGTTGTCAGATTTCAAAAAGGCTTTACGGCGAAAGCACCACATTTGATTGTTTGAGGGTAGCACCTAACATATTTTTGCCATTATCATAATTTCATAAGCCTCCACGGTTCACAGAAAACACATTTCACAGCGAAAACAAATAAATTACCTTTTGAAGAACTTCTGCTGAGGGCTTCCCAAGTGTCCAATGGAGACAATCCATGGTTCTTTTGTTAGAAAAAGTAATGTATTATATCCATAAATCTCAGTTTGGTTGGCGCAATATAATCAGAAAAAACAGCGTCGACTCCTCCATTGAAACGTGAAGAGAACTCGTTCAACTTATACCTATAAACTTGTCCAAGAACAATCAAACATCATTGTAAATGTATCCTTAGGAACACTTTAATGTATATGTTGTATAATATTTCAACCGGAATATAAACTGGGCGATAAGAAAGGAAAAAAACAAAGAACGTGCCTGCCGGGAGCGCGCATTTTCTTGTCAGGACACCTCAGTGGACACTTCCTTGTTCCTCTTCTTCTCTGCTCTAAAAGCAGCTAATAAGAATCAAATCACTTTCTTGAGACTGTTGACATCCAGAGGAAGCGATAGGTACTGCATTCATATGCCCTTATATGGGCATTTTCATACGGGAGGGGCTCTAAATGAGGCAATGTGTCAAAACCACTTTTTCCAGGACAGAAATTCCTCGGGGTTTCGCCTGCCATATCCGTTCTGTTTACTCACAGACGAAAGGTTAACACTTTTAGAAAATTCAGAGTGTTTTCATATCCAATGGTACTAAATATGTGCATATCCTATTTTCTGGGCCTGAATGGGAGGCATTTTACTTTGGGCACGCCAGGGTCTCCAAAACGGTCACCTCATGCGCTGCTCCCAAAGAAGTTAAAGTCTGACATTTCCATATCCAATCTGTTGATTTGTTAAGGATTTTTTTTCCTCTGGTCAAGTATATGAAAGTATGTGAAAGAAAAACCACAGAGGTCCTGATAAAGGTATCCATGTTGAAAAAGCAGCATACACCAGTTCCAAAGCTCCAGCACTTTTCCGCCAATGGTTTCACAAATGCAAAACACCTTCCCCTTGCTATGGAAAATTACAAAGTGAAATTTACAAATAAACAACATAATAAAATCAAATGAATAATAGTATTTTTCTGGAAGATTGGCGTTGGTGGTTTATTTGTCAGCAGGCTGTTTCAATCAGATCTTTACTCTGTGTCCAAGCTGTCACTGAGTGTCATCTATTGTCCCCAGATCCCACCATTTGGAGGGCCATTGAGATCGCAGGTGTCACTTAAAATCTCAAAAATTACAATGTCACACTGCCAATGAGCTCATTCCTCATAGCATAATGGTGATGACCAGCATTCAGCAATAAGAATTATGATTCCTATAAATGGAACTTAATCAAATGGTCTCCTTCACATATCCAATTATTAATAAAATCATAAACCAACCAACAGAGAGAATAGTGTCCATGCAAAGCTGTGGTATTTATAGAAGTCAGAAGCTTGTGAAAAGAGGCCAAACAAAGGAATGTGAATGTTCTGTTGGTGAGTAATACATATTGTTGGTCAAAAGAAGAGCTAAAGCATATTAGCTCCATGTTGATGTGTTCCTGTAATTTCTCTTCATTTTTTTCTACATCTGCCCCTTTTCTTTGTTGTTCTCGCTTTCTTCTCCTCTCTGTCAGGATACAATTACTTTCCCTCGCTCTTCTCTCTATACCTCCTTTGCTCCCCACTCTACTCTCTACTTCACTATTTGCTTTCATCCTTGAGGTTAACAGTGAGCCAAGGTGTCTTGTTGTCATTGAACAGCCTTGTCCTACTAGAAGACTGGATGTTGTTGATATCACCCTCACCACAGTTACTTATTAGGCCTGATAGATTTAGCTGGCCCCCATTGTCACATCGAGCCATGCAGCGATACAGAGCCACGACCCACACATGAATAAACCAATACCAGTCACATTAGCATAGCCTGACAGGGAAAGATACACTGGTTGTTGGGAACCGGTCATATTGGTTACATGCATGCCGCTGCATCACCAAATGCATTTTGGTTGTAATCAGGATGGCCGGCCTAATTTAATCATGATATCACATTTAATGTTGGTATTGCGTTTGTGACTGGTGAGGGCAAACTGTGTCCAGTAATGACGCATTTTTAAAAAAAAATCCATTGCATCAGGCTCTGACTGAAGTGCATTGGCAGTTGTATAATCTCACTAAATCAAATCAAATGTTACTGGTCACATAAACATGATTAGCAGATGTTATTGTGAGTGTAGCGAAATGCTTGTGCTTCTAGTTCCGACAGTTCAGCAATATCTAACAGGTAATATCTAACAATTCCAGAACAACTACCTAATGCACACAAATCTAAGAAAAGGAATGGAATAAGAATATACAGTTGAAATCGGAAGTTTACATACACCTTAGCCAAATACATTTAACCTCTACAGGCACTGGGGCAGTGTTCGGAAGTTTGGAGAGTCTGGCGTGCCCAAAGTAAATGCCTGGTACTCAGGCCCAGAAACTAGGATATGCACATAATTAGTAGTATTGGATAGAAAACACTATGACGTTTCTAAAACTAATGTCTGTGAGTATAAATAATAAATAATGTATGTGAGTATAACAGAACTGATTTGGCAAGCAAAAACCCGAGGAAAATCAATCCGGAAAAATGTGATTCTGTGAGGTGCCTCTTTTCCCATTGACTTGCTATAGGACATTCTGGAATCCAGCTCCCAGGTTGCAGTACCTATGGCTTCCACTAGATGTAAACAGTCTTTAGACAATGTTTCATGCATTTATCTAAAAAATTGAGGAGTAAGACAAGAATTGGCAAGGGGAGTGAGGAAGTCACTATTCTCTTTGACGAGCGGGAATGTGCGCCTCGGTTTTTTACTTTTCTATCGCCCAGGATATTATCCGTGTGAACTATTATCGTTAATATACATATTAACTTCAACTTAACTCATACCAACTCCTTGACACAACAAAGAAATCCCAAGCATAGGACAACAACATAAGAGTTGATCTGATTGTGTTTGTTTTTGTTTCGTAGTAATAAACAGGAAGAATTAGAATTATTACCACTCAAGCAGAAAGTTAAAACAACGGCAGAGTCGTCCCTCCTACAGTGAAAACAGCCCCATACTGAGAGGGACTTGGAGGCAAGAAGCAAACAAACAAAACTGAAAAACAAAACAGTGAATTGGATCGGTCTTCTCACAGATTACCTGACATGGGCTCACCAGGGGACATAGGCGGACTGGTTGAGTGGTTTTGGTCGGGAAATTGCTTGTAATTTGCTGAAACTGTGAGAGAGTGTTGTGATTTTACATGCTTTTCCTAGCTGACCTCTTGATATAAGTTGAGATATCAGACATTATATGCATTAGCAACCCGACGGTTCACCTTTAAAATCATAAACATTTTCAGCTTTTTCAAACACATCAATGTGGACCTCAACAGCCAAATGATTGCTAAGTACAGTGCATTCGGAAAGTATTCAGTCCTCGTGACTTTTTCCATATTGTGTTACGTTACAGCCTTAATCTAAATTGATTAAATATTTTTTTTCACTCATTATTCTACACATAATACCCCACAATGACAAAGCAAAAACAGCTTTTTAGAATTGCTTTCATCACATTTACATGAGTATTCAGGCCCTGAACTCAGTAATTTGTTGAAACACCTTTGGCAGCGATTACAGCCTCGAGTCTTCTTGGGTATGACGCTACAAGCTTGGCACACCAGTATTAGGCTAGTTCTTTTCTGCAGATCCTCTCAAGCTCTGTCAAGTTTGATGGGGAGCAAGGCCGGGCTCTGGCTGGGCCACTTAAGGTTATTCACATGCACATGCAAAATGTGTAGAATTGCAGGAAATTAGCTTCAAAACTGCAAATGTTTTTCCACCAACAGGAGGAGTGTGTACAGTTTGGGGTCTAATGGGTTGCGAGGTGGGGGTTTGTTACTACGCTGATGAATTACATTATCCATCCGGACCTTTGCCACCTAGGAAATTAGTTTGGCCGGACCTTTGCAAATAGGACTTGAGTGTCTCTGGTCTAGACCATCTCTTTCTCACCCACACCCACCCCCACACACACACACACAATATGAAAACAATCACACGTGTCCGTGTCCTGACACACACAAATAACCATTATCGCCCTCAAATCTGTTCTAATCATGTGTGTCTGCTAGTTCTGTTTATTTCGCTTAATAAATCTGAATCTATTTCTGGGAGCATACAGTTGTTGGAGATCCATGTGCCTCCAATTGCCTTTCAAAGCACATAAAATTTTGATTGTAAACCTTATTCTTGATCGGTGTCCCTTCCACGGGATGTTTGAGCTAACGTAGGCTAATGTGATTAGCTTGAGGTTGTAAGTAACAAGAACATTTCCCAGGACATAGACATTTCTGATATTGCCAGAAAGCTTAAATTATTTTTAATCTAACTGCACCTTCCAATTTACAGTAGCTATTACAGTGAATGAATACCATTCTATTGTTTAAGGAGAGTGCACAATTTTGAACATGAAAAGTTACTAACTTCTTGGGGATCGGCGCACGAGGTGACCGTTTTGGAGAGCCTGGCGTGCCCAAAGTAAAATGCCTCCCATTCATGCCCAGAAAATGGGATATGCACATATTTAGTACCATTGGATAGGAAACACTCTGAATTTTCCAAAAGTGTTAACCATTTGTCTGTGAGTAAAACAGAATGCATATGGCAGGCGAAACCCCGAGGAATTTCTGTCCTGGAAAAAGTGATTTTGACACATTGCTCATTTGGAATCCCTCCCTTATGAAAATGCCCTTATAAGGGCATATGAATGCAGTACCCATCGCTTCCTTTAGATGTCAACAGTCTCGAGACAGTATTCATTTTCGTTTTGGATGCTTTAGACCAGAGACTAAGAGGAAACCAGGAAGTGTCCTTTTTATGTCAACAGTAGCCAGCGTGCGCTCCCGACAAGGCGCGCTGTGTGTTTTTTACCGTCTTTATCGATCAGTTTATATTCCGGTTGATTTATAATAGTAAATTTACGTAAAAGTGTTCCTAAGGATACATTTAAAACTATGTTTGATTGTTCTTGGACAAGTTTATAGGTATAAGATGAACAAGTTCTCGTCACGTTTCAATGGAGGAGTGGAGGCTGTCGTTTCTGATTATAACGCGCAAACCAAATGGAGATTTATGGATAAAATACATTACTTTTTCTAACAAAAGAACCATGGATTGTCTTCGTTGGACACTTAGGATGACCTCAGCAGAAGTTCTTCAACAAGTAATTGATTTGTTTTCACTGTGAAATGTGTTATGTGTGTGCCGTGATGGCTAATGGATTCATGGCTATGGGAAAAATATGTGAGGTGCTACCCTCAAACAATCAAATGTGCTGCTTTCGCCGTAAAGCCTTTTTGAAATCTGACAACGCTGTGATATTGCCAAGAAACAGAGCTTTTGATGAGTATGGAACACTTGTATATTGGTGGATGTTTAATAATTCAACTTTTGGATTTTGAATTTGGCGCCTTTCATTCTTTTCACCTGGTAGTGTCGGGATTGGGGCGCTAGCGCCCCAGCAATCCCCAAGAAGTTTTAATAAACAAATTATGCACATTTGGGCAGTCTTGCTAAAAGAAATTGAACAGAAATGCAATGGTTTGTTGGATCAGTCTAAAACATTGCACAGAACCTGCTGCCATCCAGTGGTCAAAATCTGGGCTGGAATAATACAATATGGCCTTTCTCTTGCATTTCAAAGGTGATGGTACAAAAAACACAAAAGAACGGTTGATTTTTTATTTTACCAGATCTATTCTGTTATATTGTCCTACATTCCTTTCACATTTCCACACACTTCAATGTGTTTCCTTTCAACTGCCCTAGCACACTCTGCCAACCCGGATGTCCTAGCCGTGTCTGAATCCTGGCTTAGGAAGACCACCAATAACACTGAAATTTCCATCCCTAACAATAACGTCTTCAGACAAGATAGAACGGCCAAAGGGGGCGGTGTTGCTATCTATTGCAGAGATAGCCTGCAGAGTTCTGTCTTGCTTTCCAGGTCCGTACCCAAACAATTTGAACTTTTACTTTTAAAAATCTGCCTTTCTAGAAACAAGTCTCTCACTGTTGCCGCTTGCTATAGACCACACTCTGCCCCCAGCTGTGCTCTTGACACCATATGTGAACTGATTGCCCCCCATCTATCTTCAGAGTTCGTGCTGCTAGGTGACCTAAACTGGGACATGCTTAACACCCCGGCCATCCTACAATCTAAGCTTGATGCCCTCAACCTCACACAAATCATAATTGAACCTACTAGGTACAATCCCAAAGCCGTAAACACGAGAACACTCATAGATGTAATTCTAACTAACTTGCCCTCCAAATACACCCCTGCTGTTTTAAACCAAGATCTCAGCGATCACTGCCTCATTGCCTGCATCCATAATGGGTTTGCGGTCAAACAATCTCCCCTCATTACTGTTAACCTCTCAGGGATTGCTGGGGCGCTAGCGGGCTGCTCCCGACACAACCAGGTGAAATGTAAAGCGCCAAATTCAAAATCCCAAAGTTGAATTATTAAACATCCACCAATATACAAGTGTTCCATACTCATCAAAAGCTCTGTTTCTTGGCAATATCACAGCGTTGTCAGATTTCAAAAAGGCTTTACGGCGAAAACAGCATATTTGATTGTTTGAGGGTAGCACCTAACATATTTTTCCCATAGCCATGAATCGATTAGCCATCATGGCACACACATAACACATTTCACAGCGAAAACAAATCAATTACCTGTTGAAGAACTTCTGCTGAGGTCATCCTAAGTGTCCAACGAAGACAATCCATGTTTTTTTTGTTAAAAAAAGTAATGTATTTTATCCATAAATCCTCCATTTGGTTCGCGCGTTATAATCAGAAATGACAGCCTCCACTAGTCCATTGAAACGTGACGCAAACTCGTTCATCTTATACCTATAAACTTGTCCAAGAACAATCAAACATAGTTTTAAATGTATCCTTAGGAACACTTTTACGTATATTTACTATTATAAATCAACTGGAATATAAACTGATCGATAAAGACGGTAAAAAAGACACTGCGTGACTTCTCGGGAACGCGCACTGGGTACTGTTGACATAAAAGAGTCACTTCCTGGTTTGCTCTTATTCTCTGGTCTAAAGCATCCAAATTGAAAATGTACACTGTCTCAAGACTGTTGACATCGAAAGGAAGCGATGGGTACTGCATTCATATGCCCTTATATGGTCATTTTCATGAGGGAGGGGTTCCCAAATGAGCAATGTGTCAAAATCACTTTTTCCAGGACAGAAATTCCTCGGGGTTTCGCCTGCTATATGCGTTCTGTTTTACTCACAGACAAATGGTTAACAGTTTTGGGAGTGTTTCCTATCCAATGGTACCAAATATGTGCATATCCTATTTTCTGGGCCTGAATGGGAGGCATTTTACTTTGGGCACGCCAGGCTCTCCAAAACCGACCCCTCAGCTGCCACTCCCTAACAAGTTAAACGTTCCCTAAAACACTTCAGCGAGCAGGCCTTTCTAATTGACCTGGCCAGGGTATCCTGGAAGGATATTGACCTCATCCCCGTCATTAGAGGATGCCTGGTTATTCTTTAAAAGTGCCTTCCTCACCATCTTAAATAAGCATGCCCCATTCAAGAAATTTAGAACCAGGAATAGATATAGCCCTTGGTTCTCTCCAGACCTGACTGCCCTTGACCAGCGCAAAAAAATCCTGTGGCGTTCTGCATTAGCATCAAACAGCCCCCGTGATATGCAACTTTTCAGGGAAGTCAGGAACCAATATACGCTGGCAGTTAGGAAAGCCAAGGCTAGCTTTTTCAAGCAGAAAGTTGCCTCCTGTAACACAAACTAAACTCCAAAAAGTTCTGGGACACTGCTAAGTCCATGGAGAATAAGAGCACCTCCTCCCAGCTGCCCACTGCATTGAGGATAGGAAATACTGTCACCACCGATAAACCCACAATAATTGAGAATTTCAATAAGCATTTTTCTACGGCTGGCCAAGTTTTCCACCTGGCTACCCCTACCCCAGTCAACAGCCCTGCACCCCCCTCAGTAACTCGCCAAAGCCTCCCCCACTTCTCCTTCACCCAAATCCAGTCAGCTGATGTTCTAAAAGAGCTGCAAAATCTGGACCCCTACAAATCAGCCGGGCTAGACAATCTGGACCCTTTCTTTCTAAAATTATCTGCCGAAATTGTTGCAAGCCCTATTACTAGCCTGTTTAACCTCTCTTTCGTGACATCTGAGATTCCCAAAGACTGGAAAGCAGCTGCGGTCATCCCCCTCTTCAAAGGGGGAGACACTCTTGACCCAAACTGCTACAGACCTATATCCATCCTACCCTGCCTTTCTAAGGTCTTTGAAGGCCAAGTTAACAAACAAATTACAGACCATTTCGAATCCCACCGTACCTTTTCCGCTATGCAATCTGCTTTCAGGGCTGGTCATGGGTGCACCTCAGCCACGCTCAAGGTCCTAAATGACATCATATCCGCCATCGATAAGAGACATTATTGTGCAGCCGTTTTCATTGATCTGGCCAAGGCTTTCGACTCTGTCAATCACCTCATCCTTATCGGCAGACTCGACAGCCTTGGTTTCTCAAATGACTGCCTCGCATGGTTCACCAATTACTTCTCTGATAGAGTTCAGTGTGTCAAATCAGAGGGCCTGTTGTCCGGGCCTCTGGCAGTCTCCATGGGGGTGCCACAGGGTTCAATTCTTGGGCCGACTCTCTTCTCTGTATACATCAATGATGTCGCTCTTGCTGCAGGTGAGTCTCTGCTTCACCTCTATGCAGACGACACCATTCTGTATACTTCCGGCCCCTCTTTGGACACTGTGTTAACTACCCTCCAGACGAGCTTCAATGCCATACAACTCTCCTTCCGTGGCCTACAACTGCTCTTAAACACAAGTAAAACTAAATGCATGCTCTTCAACCGATCGCTGCCCGCACCTGTCCCCCCCTTCCAGCATCACTACTCTGGACGGTTCTGTTTTAGATTATGTGGAAAACTACAAATACCTAGGTGTCTGGTTAGACTGTAAACTCTCCTTCCAAACTCACATCAAACATCTACAATCTAAAATTAAATCTAGAATTGGCTTCCTATTTCGCAACAAAGCTTCCTTCACTCATGCTGCCAAACATACCCTCGTAAAACTGACCATCCTACCGATCCTCGACTTCGGTGATGTAATTTACAAAATAGCCTCCAGTACTCTACTCAACAAACTGGATGCAGTCTATCACAGTGCCATCCGTTTTGTTACCAAAGCCCCATATACCACCCACCACTGTGACCTGTACGCTCTCGTAGGCTGGCCTTCGCTTTACACTTGTCGCCATATCCACTGGCTCCTGGTCATCTACAAGTCCCTGCTAGGTAAAGTCCCGCCTTATCTCAGCTCGCTGGCAGCACCAACCCGTAGCACGCGCTCCAGCAGGTATATCTCACTGGTCACCCCCAAAGCCAATTCCTCCTTTGGCCGACTCTCCTTCCAGTTCTCTGCTGCCTATGACTGGAACGAACTTCAAAAATCTCTGAAACTGGAGACACTTATCTCCCTCAACAGCTTTAAGCACCAGCTGTCAGAGCAGCTCACAGACCACTGTACCTGTTTATAGCCCATCTGTAAATAGCCCAACCAACTACCTCATCCCCTACCGTATTTATTTATTTATTTATCTTGTTCCTTTGCACCCCAGTTTTTCTACATTGCACATTCATCTACTGCACATTTTTACCATTCCAGTGTTAAATTGCTATATTGTAATTGCTCTGCCACCATAGCCTATTTATTGTCTTACCTTCCGTATCCTACCTCATTTGCACTCTTTGTATATAGATTTGTTTTTTTTCTACTGTATTATTGACTGTATGTTTGTTTTACTCTATTTGTAATTCTGTGTTGTTGTATGTGTCGAACTGCTTTGCTTTATCTTGGCCAGGTCGCAGTTGTAAATGAGAACTTGTTCTCAACTTGCCTACCTGTTTAAATAAAGGTGAAATTAAATAAAAATAAAAAATGGTACCAGGTATATGCATATCCTTGCTTCAGGGCCTGAGCTACAGGCAGTTAGATTTGTATATGTCATTTTAGACAAAAATTGAAAAAAAGGGGCAGATCCTTAAGAGGTTTTAGTCAATAGAGAGAAAAAAACTGAGAGATGAGAGATTAAATAACTATTTATTATAGGTCAAAAAATTCTGCAAGTCAAAAACAATCTGCAAATGGTTTGAAAAGGACATACATTATGTACATTGCTCTGAATGTGGTCTGCTTGCCACAGTCAGTATGCAAGACCTTACACGCAATTGGATGTTGAGAACCTCTTGGAGGGTAACCCTTTCATTTGTCTGAAATGTCACCTTCTGGCAGATACATCAGCAACTAGTGCAAACATACTTTTCATGCGAGAAAGAAATTGCTACAAATTGGATGTTGGCCAAGGAAACAGGATCAAGAAGCATCCAAAGTGTTGATCTGTTGAGAGTCAGGCAAAATCAAACGTCATTAGAGACACCCACAGTGTCCTGGACTGTTATCCAGTGTCTATTCCAGAATGCAAAATTCTGACCATGGTTTAATATCTGTGCCCTACATTTGCATTATGCATTACTTTTATAAGTAACACTATGCATTAATTTTATAAGGCCATAATTAAGTACCAGTTTTGGATCCACAACCAATGTATCCATATTAAAACATGGACTTTTGTGTATTTTCCATTGCAATAAGTCTTATATACAGCATACATTAGCTAATATGTATCTATTTCAACCTCATTGAAGGGAAAAGAGCATTTTGTTGACAGACCCCGCTAATGATATCTCACACAGAGAGATGAATCATGAAAACTATTATTCCATTAAGACATTTGCATTTGCCTGATTATGATCACAGTATAACACCATTACCGTAATTAGATTGGAATGGTGTACCCTTATTAGGTGTCTAAAGCAAAAGAGAAAGGCACCGAGCAGCGTGAGTGACATCTGGTATTCTATGGCTTTATTCTAGTGCTTGACTACACTGTGCTCTGTGCTGCTCTGTGTTTCGCTAATCATGTTGTTCGTTTTGTTCTTAAATTATTTTAAATGTTAATTTAACTCATTTGTATTGTTTTAAATGGTTTGTGGTGTGTTGCGTTAGCTCAATGTAGCTCGGGCATAAGAACCACAAAGATACACACAGGGATGGACTGGCCAAAAGGAAAAAAATCTTATAAATGCCAGAGGAGTTGGTCCATCTTTAGCCCAGTGGGTCTGTCTAAATTGGGGGTTTTGATAATTATTTGGCTAATAATGGGGGGCTCAAGGAAAAACATGGGCCTGTTTGTTAGAAATGCCCTGTCTGATTTCTGGTCCCAGCGTGTCCCTGGATACACGCATGCATGTGCACACACACACACACACATAGAGAACACAGCCATTAGATATAGACATGAGTTGTACAGCATGATGTTTTTCTGTGCAGATTTTCATGATGAATCTGAAACTCATTTCCAACATTGTATTGTCCAGAGACCACTCCAAACAAGTGGCGCTCCCCTTTACATAATGCACTTCAATCCTGGAATCAAATGTGTTATTCAAAATGCATAGGGAATGAAAATGTCATGCCCATTGATCAACACAATGGCAGATTGGTAGTAAATTGTCTGTGAGCGAGACGAGAGCCTCTAAAGCAGCCCATTCCATAATTCTAAACGTATTATAATTGGCACAACCATGAAATATATGTTTTCCAGTAAATACTGATGGGCATCCGATAATTCAATTCACTCTATAGGTGGATTTTATTTTGACGGAGAATCAGTAGCTAATTTCCTTAGAGAAATTAATTTACCCGGCTCTTAACGGGGAAGAGGTGTAGGATGAATGCTGACCACTGTCTCTAGCGTAAATATAGACAGTGGGAGAATAAGATGGCCATATGTTAGACCTTTACATGTGACATCTAAATTATGCCTGTTGCAGAGGCATGCTGCACGTCTGGCATTTATAAGACGCCCAAGTTATTTATTGCAAGTGAAATGTCCCGATTGATATGCTACAGGAGAGGAGTGGAAAGAAAGTGTTGGTGGTTGGCGCTTACCCCAAGTGTATTCTGTATTCCTACTGTAACATGCATGAGCTCTTGAAGGCAACCTCGAGGCCTGTTAGCACAGGTGTTCCTTGTTATTAATTAAAGGTCCAATGCAGCCATTTTTATCTCAATATTAAATCATTTCTGGGTAACAACAAAGTAACTTACTGTGATTGTTTTCAATCAAAATGGTCAAAAAGAAACAAAAATAGATACATAGCAAGAGCAATTTCTCAAGAAATATTTTTGTTAGGACTGTCTGGGACTGAAATGAGTTGGGAGCGGAAAACTGAAAATGAGTTCTTATTGGCAGAGAGGTTTGGAACTGTCTTTCTTATTGGTCTATTAATTAATTTACTGCCTGGTAATGTCACCAGACAGGCTAAAACTCCATGCCACCAATACAAGCTGAAATTTCAGGCTGTCTTTTCAAACAGCTCTCACAATAAAGGGCTTTATCATAATTTTCACAGTTTTGTTACAACCTCATAGTGTGGAACTATATAAAACATTGCACAATCACATTTTTGACTACACTGGACCTTTAAGGCGGTGCCTCAGGCATAAATGACTGGCCAGCAGTTCATTCAGGGTATTCCCTTGCTTTGTGTTGGTTGGCGTGCACTGGGGGGGACGTGTGATGATGGGAGGGATGACGGGAGGAGTTATTCTAAGTAGATGTCGTGACTATCATTAATCTGATTACTTATTTAATTTATCAACTAACTATGTTTAATTGTTACTCAAAATTAATCATGTAACAATTAACTCATTAGGAATTTGGGGCACCCGACTTAAACTAAAGATATACAGATTTAATTTAATTTAACTACTTACGGAGTGGTGGGGCGCCAAATTCAAAATCCAAAAGTTGAATTATTAAACATTCATCAGTATACAAATGTTGCATAGTCATCAAAAGCTCCGCTTCTTGGCAATATCACAGCGTTGTCAGATTTCAAAAAGGCTTTACGGCGAAAGCACAACATTTGATTGTTTGAGGGTAGCACCTCTAATATTTCTGCATTAGCATTAATTCGTAAACCTTCGCGGTTCACACAAAACACATTTCACAGCGAAAACAAATCCCTTGCCTTTTGAAGAACTTCTGCTGAGGGCTTCCCAAGTGTCAAACGAAGACATCCAATGGTTCTTTTGTTAGAAAAAGTCATTTATTATATCCATAAATCTCCGTTGGGTTGGCGCATTATGTTCATAAAATACAACGTCCACTCGCCCATTTAACCGTGAAGAGAACGCGTTCAACCTATACCTATACACTTGTCCAAGAACAATCAAACATCATTGATAGTGTATCCTTAGGAACACTTTTATGTACAGTGGGGAAAAAAGTATTTAGTCAGCCACCAATTGTGCAAGTTCTCTCACTTAAAAAGATGAGAGAGGCCTGTAATTTTCATCATAGGTACACTTCAACTATGACAGACAAAATGAGGAAAAAATCCAGAAAATCACATTGTAGGATTTTTATGAATTTATTTGCAAATTATGGTGGAAAATAAGTATTTGGTCAATAACAAAGTTTATCTCAATACTTTGTTATATACCCTTTGTTGGCAATGACAGAGGTCAAACGTTTTCTGTAAGTCTTCACGAGGTTTTCACACACTGTTGCTGGTATTTTGGCCCATTCCTCCATGCAGATCTCCTCTAGAGCAATGATGTTTTGGGGCTGTCGCTGGGCAACACGGACTTTCAAAGATTTTCTATGGGGTTGAGATCTGGAGACTGGCTAGGCCACTCCAGGACCTTGAAATGCTTCTTACGAAGCCACTCCTTCGTTGCCCGGACGGTGTGTTTGGGATCATTGTCATGCTGAAAGACCCAGCCACGTTTCATCTTCAATGCCCTTGCTGATGGAAGGAGGTTTTCACTCAAAATCTCACGATACATGGCCCCATTCATTCTTTCCTTTACACGGATCAGTCGTCCTGGTCCCTTTGCAGAAAAACAGCCCCAAAGCATGATGTTTCCACCCCCATGCTTCACAGTAGGTATGGTGTTCTTTGGATGCAACTCAGCATTCTTTGTCCTCCAAACACGACGAGTTGAGTTTTTACCAAAAAGTTTTATTTTGGTTTCATCTGACATTCTTCCAATCCTCATCTGGATCATCCAAATGCTCTCTAGCAAACTTCAGACGGGCCTGAACATGTACTGGCTTAAGCAGGGGGACACGTCTGGCACTGCAGGATTTTAGTCCCTGGCGGCGTAGTGTGTTACTGATGGTAGGCTTTGTTACTTTGGTCCCAGCTCTCTGCAGGTCATTCACTAGGTCCCCGTGTGGTTCTGGGATTTTTGCTCACCGTTCTTGTGATCATTTTGACCCCACGGGTGAGATCTTGCGTGGAGCCCCAGATCGAGGAAGATTATCAGTGGTCTTGTATGTCTTCCATTTCCTAATAATTGCTCCCACAGTTGATTTCTTCAAACCAAGCTGCTTACCTATTGCAGATTCAGTCTTCCCAACCTGGTGCAGGTCTACAATTTTGTTTCTGGTGTCCTTTGACAGCTCTTTGGTCTTGGCCATAGTGGAGTTTGGAGTGTGACTGTTTGAGGTTGTGGACAGGTGTCTTTTATACTGATAACAAGTTCAAACAGGTGCCATTAATACAGGTAATGAGTGGAGGACAGAGGAGCCTCTTAAAGAAGAAGTTACAGGTCTGTGAGAGCCAGAAATATTGCTTGTTTGTATGTGACCAAATACTTATTTTCCAACATAATCTGCAAATAAATTCATTAAAAATCCTACAATGTGATTTTCTGGATTTTTTTTCCTCATTTTGTCTGTCATAGTTGAAGTGTACCTATGATGAAAATTACAGGCCTCTCTCATCTTTTTAAGTGAGAGAACTTGCACAATTGGTGGCTGACTAAATACTTTTTTCCCCCACTGTATATTTACTATAATATTTCACTTCAACGAGCAAGCCTTTCTAATCGACCTGGCCCAGGGATCCTGGAAGGATATTTACATCATCCTGTCAGTAGAGAATGCCTGGTTGTTCTTAAAAAGTGATTTCCTCACCATCTTATATAAGAATACCCATTCAAAAAATGTTGAACTAAGAACAGATATACAGTAAGGGAAAAAAGTATTTGATCCCCTGCTGATATTGTACGTTTGCCCACTGACAAAGAAATGATCCGTCTATAATTTTAATGGTAGGTTTATTTGAACAGTGAGAGACAGAATAACAACAAAGAAATCCAGAAAAACGCATGTGAAAAATGTTATAAATTGATTTGCATTTTAATGAGGGAAATAAGTATTTGACCCCTCTGCAAAACATGACTTAGTACTTGGTGGAAAAACCCTTGTTGGCAATCACAGTGGTCAGACGTTTCTGGTAGTTGGCCACCAGGTTAGCACACATCTCACGAGGTATTTTGTCCCACTCCTCTTTGCAGATCTTCTCCAAGTCATTAATCTTAGGGAGCAGCGCACGAGGTGACGGTTTTGGAGAGCCTGGCGTGCCCAAAGTAAAATGCCTCTAATTCGGGCCCAGAAAATAGAATATGCAAATATTTAGTACCATTGGATAGGAAACACTCTGAATTTCTTTAAAGTGTTAACATTTTGTCTGTGAGTATAACATAACGGATATGGCAGGCGAAAATCCGAGGAATTTCTGTCCTGGAAAAAGTGGTTTTGACACATCACCGCATTTGGAACCCCTCCCTTATTAAAATGCCCATATAAGGGCATATGAATGCAGTACCTATTGCTTCCTCTGGATGTCAACAGTCTCGAGACAGTGTTCTGATTCTTTTTAGATGCTTTTAGAGCAGAGAAGAAGACAAATAAGGAAGTGTCCACGCAGATGTCAATAGAAGTAAATGCGCACTCCCGGCTGGCGCGTTCTTTGTTTTTTTCCTTTCTTATCGCCAAGTTTATAATCTGGTTGAAATATTATACTATTTATACAAAAAGTGTTCCTAAGGATACATTTAAAATTATGTTTGATTGTTCTTGGACAAGTTTATAGATATAAGTTGAACGAGTTCTCATCACGTTTCAATGGACGATTGGAGGCTCTATTTTCTCATTATAACGCGCCAACCAAACAGAGATTTATGGATATAATACATTACTTTTTCTAACAAAAGAACCATGGATTGTCTTCATTGGACACTTGGGCAGCCCTCAGCAGAAGTTCTTCAAAAGGTAATTGATTTGTGAAATGTTCTTTCTGTGAACTGTGAAGGCTTATGAATTCATGCTAATGGGAAAATATGTTAGGTGCTATCCTCAAACAATCAAATGTGGTGCTTTCGCCGTAAAGCCTTTTTGAACTCTGACAACGCTGTGATATTGCCAAGAAGAAGAGATTTTGATGACTATGAAACACTTGTATATTGATGCATGTTTAATAATTCAACTTTTGGATTTTGGATTTCGCGCCTTTCACCTGGTAGTGTCGGGAGTGGGGCGCTAGCGCCCCAGCGCACCTTGCTGCTCCTTAACTTCTTAGGCAGCACGAGGTGACCGTTTTGGAGACCCTGGCGTGCCCAGAGTAAAATGCCTCCCATTCAGGCCCAGAAAATAGGATATGCACATATTTAGTACCATTGGTTAGGAAACACTCTGCATTTTCTAAAAGTGTTAACCATTTGTCTGTGAGTAAAACAGGACGGATATGGCAGGCGAAACCCTGAGGAATTTCTGTCCTGGAAAAAGTGGTTTTGACAGAGTGCCTCATTGGGAACCCCTCCCTTATGAAAATGCCCATATAAGGGCATATGAATGCAGGACCTATCGCTTCCTCTGGATGTCAACAGTCTCGAGACAGTGTTCAGATTTTTTTTAGATGCTATTAGAGCAGAGAAGAAGAGGAATCAGGAAGTGTATCCAGAGATGTCAATAGAAGAGGACGCTAGCGCCCCACCACTGCCTAAGAAGTTACAGTTTTTGCCTATTGCTTACACACTTTTTGCAGAATTTGGCTCATTATGTCAAAACTCAACACACAAGCCAATCAGAAAAAGTACTTGGAGATTAACAACTCACATATATGCCAAAATGAAACACTGCAATCAAAACTCAACACTCCTTTCTAAAAATGAAATTCTTGCAACAAAACCATACACACAAGCAACATTTGAATTACTCTTTCATATCACCAGCAACACACTGATGGGCTTTATATAAAACACTGCAGTCTTTGTGTTTCTATTTTTATTGTCATTTTCTCAGACTCAGTCTTCTGTAAAACTCAAAAGTAGAATTTCTGCAGTAATCAAACAGTATTTACAAAAATCAAATTTAGCAACAAAACAAAAGTAAAAAAAAACAAAACAATTACTGGATAAATTGCTATTTGGGGGAAAAACATATACAGTGGGGCAAAAAAGTATTTAGTCAGCCACCAATTGTGCAAGTTCTCTCACTTAAAAAGATGAGAGAGGCCTGTAATTTTCATCATAGGTACACTTCAACTATGACAGACAAAATGAGGAAAAGAAATCCAGAAAATCACATTGTAGGATTTTTAATGAATTTATTTGCAAATTATGGTGGAAAATAAGTATTTGGTCACATACAAACAAGCAAGATTTCTGGCTCTCACAGACCTGTAACTTCTTCTTTAAGAGGCTCCTCTATCCTCCACTCGTTACCTGTATTAATGGAACCTGTTTGAACTTGTTATCAGTATAAAAGACACCTGTCCACAACCTCAAACAGTCACACTCCAAACTCCACTATTGCCAAGACCAAAGAGCTGTCAAAGGACACCAGAAACAAAATTGTAGACCTGCACCAGGTTGGGAAGACTGAATCTGCAATAGGTAAGCAGCTTGGTTTGAAGAAATCAACTGTGGGAGCAATTATTAGGAAATGGAAGACATACAAGACCACTGAAAATCTTCCTCGATCTGGGGCTCCACGCAAGATCTCACCCGTGGGGTCAAAATGATCACAAGAACGGTGAGCAAAAATCCCAGAACCACACGGGGGGACCTAGTGAATGACCTGCAGAGAGCTGGGACCAAAGTAACAAAGCCTACCATCAGTAACACACTACGCCGCCAGGGACTTGGAGGACGCCGCCAGGGACTCGTGTTTGGAGGACAAAGAATGCTGAGTTGCATCCAAAGAAAACCATACCTACTGTGAAGCATGGGGGTGGAAACATCATGCTTTGGGGCTGTTTTTCTGCAAAGGGACCAGGACGACTGATCCGTGTAAAGGAAAGAATGAATGGGGCCGTGTATCGTGAGATTTTGAGTGAAAACCTCCTTCCATCAGCAAGGGCATTGAAGATGAAACGTGGCTGGGTCTTTCAGCATGACAATGATCCCAAACACACCGCCCGGGCAACGAAGGAGTGGCTTCAGAAGAAGCATTTCAAGGTCCTGGAGTGGCCTAGCCAGTCTCCAGATCTCAACCCCATAGAAAATCTTTGGAGGGAGTTGAAAGTCCGTGTTGCCCAGCGACAGCCCCAAAACATCACTGCTCTAGAGGAGATCTGCATGGAGGAATGGGCCAAAATACCAGCAACAGTGTGTGAAAACCTTGTGAAGACTTACAGAAAACGTTTGACCTCTGTCATTGCCAACAAAGGGTATATAACAAAGTATTGAGATAAACTTTTGTTATTGACCAAATACTTATTTTCCACCATAATTTGCAAATAAATAAATTAAAAATCCTACAATGTGATTTTCTGGATTTCTTTTTTCTCATTTCGTCTGTCATAGTTGAAGTGTACCTATGATGAAAATTACAGGCCTCTCTCATCTTTTTAAGTTGGAGAACTTGCACAATTGGTGGCTGACTAAATACTTTTTTGCCCCACTGTACTTGTTTTGTGTGTGTGTGTGCGTGTGTGTGTGCGTGTGCGTGGTGGGGGGCGGGGGGGCTTATGGATCACGCCTTCTGTTCGGATCTGGCCACAAGACCTCGTCAATATCACAGGCGATGTCCTCGCGGGCTAGGCATCGCGGAAAATATCACCTTGTGTGCCGAATCCACCCTTGGATTGATCCCACCTCAATGTCTCCACATGCCTCTTCCATTGCTAGCAGAAGAGTCATGCGGGCATGTGGTTGCCGATCATATACTTTCCACCGCCACGCTGAAAATAATTCCTCGATTGCATTTAGAAAGGGGCTGTAAGGGGGCAGGTATAAAACTGTGAAATGATTATGGTTGTTGAACCAATCTCGGACCAGAGCAGCCCGGTGGAAACTAACATTATCCCAGATGACAACAAACCTGGGCTGCTGTGGTCTGTCCTGCACAATTGCATGTAGTGCATCTAGAAATGCAATGATCTGTCCTGAATTGTAGGGACCTAGAGTGGCATGATGATGCAGGACTCCTTGGACACTAATTGTGATATTTCCCCCACGCTGCCCAGGGACATTTACAATAGCCCTTTGTCCAACTACGTTACGGCCCCGACGCCTGGTTTTGGCCAGATTGAAGCCTGCCTCATCCACGTAGATGAACTCATGCGGCATAGTGTTACTGAAAACTACATACAGTAACTACAATGTCTATATTTTCACACAAGTAGGGGCTGGGTTGGCTGAGTATAGACAAAAACTACAAGCTACAGGCAGGGCAGGTGGCAGCATAAACCCTCATTCCCACATCACAATATATAGTATGTAAAGTAAAGTGACACATACCTGCACATAATCATGGCGCAGATCCTTGACCCTGACACTGTTCCTCTCAAATGGCACCCTGTACAGCTGCTTCATTCTGAAGTTATGTTTCTGTAGGATGCGACTTAGTGTAGAAATGCTGACCCTGTTGATATTGTTGAATTCATTTCAATTTGCAATTATGCGTTGTTGCAACTCACGAAGTCTCGCACCATTTCAATGATGGCAAGCTCTTGTTGTTGAGTGAAGAGCCGTTCCCTTCCACCTTGAGGAGGTCGTCCAACCATTCTGTAGAAAATGCCACCACAAGATGTCATTGGTTAGGTTATTTTTCACATACTGTACTTTCAAACTGTACACAGTACTGCAACATCACAATGGTATTCCTTTACATATACAGTACTTCACAGCACTACCCATTTTTGTATAGTATAGTTAGTACAGTAATACTGTAATATGATACAGAATCATGTGACACATACAGTAGGTACAGTTTGGAGTAGAAACTTGAAGATATACCTGTTCTCCAGTCGGAATGTCCTTATTATCGATGCTACTGTGTAGCGACTGAAGTTAGGGTGGACTCTTTGCCCAGCCTCCCTCATGGACAGGCCATGATTTATCACATGGTCCACCAGAGTAGCCCTGATGTCATCTGATATACGTCTCCGCACTGGTCCTCGTCCTCTTCCACGTCCTCTTCCACATCCGACTCCTCTCTCTCTCTTTGTCCTCCTCTTACTCTGACTCTCATTGCCTCCATGCTTGCAAAGTTCTAAAAATGGCTTACCTGAGGCCTATTTGGAGTGCTAAGGCTCAGACTGATTGGTGTTCTGTTTTCTGTGCAAGTGTTTTCAGGTGTGTATGTAAGTGCATATGTAAGTGCCAGATGAGTTTTGCATTTTGAACAGAGTGTTTTCCCAATGATAACAGGTGATTTCGTTTTTGAACAAAGTGTCTAATGTAAGAAAACGTGTGTAGTGTTTCGCAATAAGTGTGTTACAGAATTGCAAACAAAGTGCAAAGTTGACACTGTGTTTAAGGTATGCTACAAGAAGTTTAGGTATTGAGGCTTCGGTCTAAGCATTCGGTTTTAGTGTAAGCAATGGGCAAAAACTGTAAGAAGATAAGTTGTCGAGGCTGACGTTTGGCAACTCGAACCTTCAGCTCCCTCCACAGATTTTCTATGGGATTAAGGTCTGTAGACTGGCTAGGCCACTCCAGAACCTTAATGTGCTTCTTCTTGAGCCACTCCATTCTTGCATTGGCTGTGTGTTTTGGGTCATTGTCATGCTGGAATACACATCCACGACCCATTTTCAATGCCGTGGCTGAGGGTTCTCTGAGGTTCTCACCCAAGATTTGACGGTACATGGCCCCGTCCAACGTCCCTTTGATGCAGTGAAGTTATCCTGTCCCCTTAGCAGAAAAACACCCCCAAAACATAATGTTTCCACCTCCATGTTTGACGGTGGGGATGGTGTTCTTGGGGTCATAGGCAGCATTCCTCCTCCTCCAAACACAGCGAGTTGAGTTGATGCCAAAGAGCTCCATTTTGGTCTCATCTGACCACAACACTTTCACCCAGTTGTCCTCTGAATCATTCAGATGTTCATTGGCAAACTTCAGACGGGCATGTATATGTGCTTTCTTGAGCAGGGGGACCTTGCGGACGCTGCATGATTTCAGTCCTTCACGGGGTAATGTGTTACCAATTGTTTTCTTGGTGACTATGGTCCCAGCTGCCTTGAGATCATTGACAAGATCCTCCCGTGTAGTTCTGGGCTGATTCCTTACCGTTCTCATGATCATTGTAACTCCACGAGGTGAGATCTTGCATGGAGCCCCAGGCCCAGGGAGATTGACAGTTCTTTTGTGTTTCTTCCATTTGTGAATAATCACACCAACTGTTGTCACCTTCTCACCAAGCTGCTTGGCGATGGTCTTGTAGCCCATTCCAGCCTTGTGTAGGTCTACAATCTTGTCCCTGACATCCTTGGAGAGCTCTTTGGTCTTGGCCATGGTGGAGAGTTTGGAATCTGATTGATTGATTGCTTCTGTGGACAGGTGTCTTTTATACAGGTAACAAACTGAGATTAGGAGCACTCCCTTTAAGAGTGTGCTCCTAATCTCAGTGCGTTACCTGTATAAAAGACACCTGGGAGCCAGATATCTTTCTGATTGAGAGGGGGTCAAATACTTATTTCCCTCATTAAAATGCAAATCAATTTGACTGATCATTTCTTTGTCAGTGGAAAAACGTACAAAATCAGAAGGGGATCAAATACTTTTTTCCCCTCACTGTATAGCAATCCTGCCCTGCCTTTCTAAAGTATTCGTATGCCAAGTTTTCAAACAGATCACCAACCATGTTGAATCCTACCGTACCTTCTCCACTATGCAATCTGGTTTCAGAGCTGGTCATGGGTGCACCTCAGCCACGCTCCTAAACGATTTAACTTCTTAGGGAGCTGCTCCCGATGTGACGGTTTTGGAGAGTCTGGCGTGCCCAAAGTAAAATGCATGCCACACAGGCCCAGAAAATAGGATATGCACATAATTGGTACTATTGGATAGGAAACACTCTGAAGTTTCTAAGAGTGTTAAAATAATGTATGTGTATATGTAAATGAGCATCTTCTCCATCGTGCCTATTGCATACAACTTTATTTAGGACTGAGACTGCAGTACCTATGGCTTTCACTAGATGTCAACAATCAACAGTCAAAGACTGGGAATTCTAGCAGTTTATGCTAACGGCAAAATATTCATAAATATACAATTGTTGCATAGTCATCAAAAGCTCTGATTCTTGGCAATATCACAGCGTTGTCAGATTTAAAAAAGGCTTTACGGCGAAAGCACAACATTTGATTGTTTGAGGGTAGCACCTCTAATATTTAAACATTAGCATAAATCCATAACCCAACACGGGTCTCACAAAATGCATAAAATTGCTTACCTTTGATGAACTTCTGCTGAGGGCTTCCCAAGTGTCCAACGAAGACAATCCATGGTTCTTTGGTTAGAAAAAGTCATGTATTATATCCATAAATCTCTGTTTGGTTGGCGCGTTATGATCAGAAACTACAGCCTCCACTCTTCCATTGAAACGTGAAGAGAACTCGTTCAACTTATACCTATAAACTTGTCCAAGAACAATCAAACATCCTTTTTAATGTATCCTTAGGAACACTTTTATGTATATTTACTATAATAATTCAACCGGAATATAAACTGGGCTATTAGAAAGGAAAAAACCACAGAGCGCGCTTGGCGAGAGCGCGCGTCCTCTTCTATTGATATCTCTGGGGACACTTCCTGATTCCTCTTCTTCTCTGCTCTAATAGCATCTAAAAAAATCTGAACACTGTCTCGAGACTGTTGACATCCAGAGGAAGCGATAGGTACTGCATTCATATGCCCTTATAAAGGGCATGTTCATAAGGGAGGGGCTCTAAATGAGGCAATCTGTCAAAACCACTTTTTCCAGGACAGAAATTCATCGGGTTTTTGCCTGCCATATCCATTCTGTTATACTCACAGACAAAATGTTATGTCCATATCCTATTTTCTGGGCTTGAATGGGAGGCATTTTACTTTGGGCACGCCAGGGTCTCCAAAACGGTCACCTCATGCGCTGCTCCCTAAGAAGTTAATACCTGCCATAGATAAAAAACAGTACTGTGCAGCCGTTTTCGTCGACCTGGCCAAGGCTTTCTTATCGGCAAACTCAATAGCTTTGGTTTCTCAAATGACTGCCTCACCTGGTTCACCAACTACTCTCATATAGTGTTCAGTGTGTCAAATTAGAGTGCTCGTTGTCCGGACCTCTGGCAGTCTCTATTGGGGAGCCACAGAGTTCAATTCACGGGCAGACTCTTTTCTATGTATATATCACTGATGTCGCTCTTGCTGCTGGTGATTCTCTGATCCACCTCTATGCAGATCACACCATTCTGTATACATCTGGCCCCTCCTTGTAATCTATGTTAACAAACCTCCAAACGAGCTTCAATGCCATACAACACTTCTTCTTCCAACTGCTCTTTAATGCTAGTAAAACTAAATGCATGCTCTTCAACCGATTGCTGCCCGCCTAGCATCACTATTCTGGACAGTTCTGAATTAGAATATGTGGACAACTACAAATTCCTAGGTTTCTGGTTAGACTGTAAACTCTCCTTCCAGACTAAACATCTCCAATACAAAATTAAATCTAGAATTGGCCTCCTATTTCGCAACAAAGCATCCTTCCCTCATGCTGCCAAACATACCTCGTAAATCTGACCATGCTTGACTTCGGCGATGTCATTTACAAAATAGCCTCCAACACTCTACTCAGCAAATTAGATGTAGTCTATCACAGTGCCATCCATTTTGTCACCAAAGCTCCATATACTACCCACCACTGCGACCACTGCGACCTCTCATTGGCTAGCCCTCACTACATATTCATCGCCAAACCCACTGGCTCCAGGTCATCTATAAGTCTTTTCTAGGTAAAGCCCTGCCTTATCTCAGCTCACTGGTCACCATAGAAACACCCACCCGTAGCACGCGCTCCAGCAGGTATATTTCACTGGTCATCCCCAAATCCAACACCTACTTTGGCCGCCTTTCTTTCCAGTTCTCTGCTGCCAATGACTGGAATGAATTGCAAAAATCACTGAAGCTGGAGACTTATTTCTCCCTCACAAATGTTTTGCTCTTTTGCACCCCAGTATATCTACTTGCATATCATCATATGCACATCTATCACTCCAGTGTTAATGCTAAATTGTAATTATTTCTCCACTATGGCCTATTTATTGCCTTACCTCCCTATCTTTACTACATTTGCACAAACTGTACACAGATTTTTCTATTGTGTTATTGACTGTACGTTTGTTTATCCCATGTGTAACTCTGTGTTGTTGTTTTTGTCACACTGCTTTGCTTTAACTTGGCCAGGTTGCAGTTGTAAATGAGAACTTATTCTCAACTGGCCTACCTGGTTAAATAACGGTGAAATAAAATAAATAAATAATCATATTTAATAATATTATTTTTACAACATTTAGATGTAAACCTGATACACTTTCAGAGTTACCGTTACCTTGATATACCATCCTTAATAACTTCACAAATTAAAGAATAATCCTGTCACATTGTTTATTAAGTCTCCACCGGCCATTTCTCACATTCTTTGTTAGAAATATTGTTCCATGATCCACTTTTGGTTGTTAGAGTTATTGGTGGTAAAAGTCTCTTTGTAACACATGGTTTTATACCTTCCCATACTAGGGAGCCACCCCCACCTCTCCTGTGAGATCTGGCACCTTTGATCCACACGAAGGAGAAAGTCAAAACATAAGTAATTGGGGTGTCACGCGTGAGGCCCAAATATCTCTAATGGTTGCCCCCAGTGTTTTTTTGTTTTTATGCGAGTAATGTCAGTATGCACTTAAGGCTCCAAAATTTGATTTGTTATGCAACAGGAGAGTTAACTTGTGCTGCCCTCAAACCAAGACAAACTGCCTGCTTATGCATAGCCTGTTTGAACTTCTCAATTTAAAATAATTTTCTAAAAACAGTTTAAATTGAGGTGTGTTCTGCCACATTAATTCACATAGAAGTAGTGTTGCAGACAATTAGTTTGAGGCTTTACTTTGCTCCTAATCTCAGCTTGTTACCTGTATAAAAGACACCTGTCCACAGAAGCAATCAATCAATCAGATTCCAAACTCTCCACCATGGCCAAGACCAAAGAGCTCTCCAAGGATGTCAGGGACAAGATTGTAGACCTACACAAGGCTGGAATGGGCTAAAAGACCATCGCCAAGCAGCTTGGTGAGAAGGTGACAATAGTTGGTGTGATTATTCGCAAATGGAAGAAACACAAAAGAACTGTCAATCTCCCTCGGCCTGGGGCTCCATGCAATATCTCACCTCGTGGAGTTGCAATGATCATGAGAACGGTGAGGAATCATCCCAGAACTACACGGGAGGATCTTGTCAATGATCTCAAGGCAGCTGGGACCATAGTCACCAAGAAAACAATTGGTAACACACCATGCCGTGAAGGACTGAAATCCTGCAGCGCCCGCAAGGTCCCCCTGCTCAAGAAAGCACATATACATGCCCGTCTGAAGTTTGCCAATAAACAGGACAACTGGGTGAAAGTGTTGTGGTCAGATGAGACCAAAATGGAGCTCTTTGGCATCAACTCAACTCGCCGTGCTTGGAGGAGGAGGAATGGTGCCTATAACCCCAAGAATACCATCCCCACCGTCAAATATGGAGGTGGAAACATTATGCTTTGGGGGTGTTTTTCTGCTAAGGGGACTGGACAACTTCACCGCATCAAAGGACGATAGACGGGGCCATGTACTGTCAAATCTTGGGTGAGAACCTCAGCCAGGGCATTGAAAATGGGTCGTGGATGGGTATTCCAGCATGACAATGACCCAAAACACACGGCCAAGGTAACAAAGGAGTGGCTCAAGAAGAAGCACATTAAGGTCCTGGAGTGGCCTAGCCAGTCTCCAGACCTTAATCCCATAGAAAATCTGTGGAGGGAGCTGAAGGTTCGACTTGCCAAACGTCAGCCTCGAAACCTTAATGACTTGGAGAAGATCTGCAAAGAGGAGTGGGACAAAATCCCTCCTGAGATGTGTGCTAACCTGGTGGCCAACTGCAAGAAACATCTTACCTCTGTGATTGCCAACAAGGGTTTTGCCTCCAAGTACTGAGTCATGTTTTGCAGAGGGGTCAAATACTAATTTCCCTCATTAAAATGCAATTCCATTTATAACATTTTTCACATGCGTTTTTCTGGATTTTTTTTGTTATTCTGTCTCTCACTGTTCAAATAAACCTACCATAAAAATTATAGACTGATCATTTCTTTGTCAGTGGGCAAACGTAAAAAATCAGCAGGGGATCAAATACTTTTTCCCCTCACTGTATGATGTTGGTTGAAATGATTATGAATAGCTAATGCTAAGATATTGTCATCTGTGTGGCGCCATGTTTGTTTGTAAATGTCTGTCAGGCCAAAGGCATTTTAGGAAAAGCACCTTTAGTCAATTTGCTTTCTCTGTGAGAACTTCCCATGTCTGGAATACACTGACATCAGACACACATAACTGCACCACCTATCACACTTAAAAAAAACTTGAAGACATGGCTAAAGGTCAATAAGATTTGTGAACATAGTCCCTAGCAGTGTTTTGCCGCTTTCCATGTTGTCTGTTGTTTGTAGCTTGTGAGGTGTGGAAACAATTTGTTGCTTTCATGGATCTTGTCTTGTTTCTTTTTGTGCTATGTTGCTCTGTCTGCATGCTATGTCTTGCTTGTCCTATGTTGCTTTGCGGGTGCTCACTGCTCATCGATTGTCTGTATTGTAATTGTTTTTAATAATCTGCCCAGGGACTAGCTTGAAAATTAGCCAGTTGGCTAAAACCGGCACTTTTAAAAAAAAACGTTGATTAATGTGCACTGTCCCTGTAAAAATAAAAATAAACTCAAACTCAAACCAAAGCCCCGTATACCACCCACCACTGCGACCTGTATGCTCTCGTCGGGTGGCCCTCGCTTCATATTCGTCGCTAGGTAAAGCGCCGAATGGTTGCATATTTGCATTGCAGAAACAGAAAGTGTCCAGATAAAAATATTAGATGACGCTTACCCAGACACTCTTGTCTGAATTGATGAGTCATGTGAAAGAAATGCTATAACCCCCAGCCACATATTGCTAAGTGAATGGGTCTCTACAGAAGGTGTAAATGGTACAGTTACTTGCATTTTAGCAATACCTAAAATATAAAGTGTATATATATATTTTTTTTTAAGTGTCAATACCGGTAGTGAAAGAACAGAATAATATACAGTATGTACAAAAACAATATCAATAACGATATTAGTGATACTGGTGATATACAAGGTAGTTCTATGCATGCAATAAGGGGTAAAGTGGCTGAGCAGCAGGATAACAAAAATGTATAGCAGCGGTATATAGTATATTCGAAGACCCTGTTTCTGTTTTGCTCTCGACTTCACCACACCAGCAATCTCTCCACAGATTCCTGAAGGAAGACAGCCTGAGGACAACCTGGAATCAATAAAAGTGTCATGGTTCCTCCTGGCACCAGAGGGCAGCAGAGACCACCCTAGAAACTTGTATTGGACTCAGGTACATCTTATTATTTCATGATTGTGTCCCTGTTAAAAGAGATGTGTTTTCTGTCGTTTGCAGAATCTTGAATTGTTTACCATATGCATTCGTTTCCTGAGTGACTTTTCCAAACTTTTTTTTCAAGTGTACTGTGATCCTGCAGCTACCGTTTTTTAGTGAACTATTATGTTGATCCTTAAACTACTTAGGGAGTGGTGGCGCGCCCACTCCCGACACTACCCGGTGAAATGCAAGGCGCCAAATTCAAAATCCAAAAGTTGAATTATTAAACATTCATCAATATACAAGTGTTGCATAGTCATCAAAAGCAATATCACAGCGTTGTCAGATTTCAAAAAGGCTTTACGCCGAAAGCACTACATTTGATTGTTTGAGGGTAGCACCTCCAATATTTTTTCCTTTAGCATAAATTCATAAACCATCGCGGTTCACACAAAACACATTTCACAGATTTATATCCATAAATCTCAGTTTGGTTGGCGCATTATGATCATGAAATACAGGGTCCACTCGCCCATTGAACCGTGAAGAGAAAGCGTTCAACCTATAACTATACACTTGTCCAAGAACAATCAAGCATCATTGATAATATATACTTAGGAACACTTTTACGTATATTTACTATAATATTTCAACCGGATTATAAACTGGACGATAGGAAAGGAAAAAAACCACAGCGCGCGAGCCCGTGAACGCGTTTCCTCTTCTGTTTACATCCGATGACCACTTCGAAATTATTCTTCTATTACCATCCAGAGCAACTAAACATCATCAAACACTGTCTAGAGACTGTTGACATCCAGTGGAAGCAATAGGTACTGCAATCTTACTCCTATATATAGCTGTTTTCAATAGGGAGGGGTTCAAAATG
The DNA here is from genome assembly GCA_030435695.1 of Brachymystax lenok tsinlingensis. Taxonomy (NCBI): domain Eukaryota; kingdom Metazoa; phylum Chordata; class Actinopteri; order Salmoniformes; family Salmonidae; genus Brachymystax; species Brachymystax lenok. The sequence continues at coordinate 31,655,458 of CM059811.1, read as the reverse complement.
AGGCAATGTGTCAAAAACACTTTTTCCAAGACAGAAATTCCTCGGGTTTTCACCTGCTATATCCGTTCTGCTATATTTTCTGAGCCTGAGTGGGAGGCATTTTACTTTGGGCACGCCAGACTCTCAAAAACCGTCACCTCGGGAGCCACTCCCTAAGAAGTTAACCCCTGATTCCTCGTCTGGTCTCTTTTCTGCACCTGGGTCCAACTTTACCACATCACAAAAGTAGTGCCCATCATGTTGGAGGTGTTGTCATCGATTCCTTGTAAAGATGCAACACCGCTGCGATGGCAGCAGCTTCCACCAAAGTGTTTGTGTCCTGGGTGGTGTGCCTGTAATATTTTTGCATTATCCTCTGCATAGTTGTTGATGAAGTTCACAAATAACTGCAAGTCCTCATGCTTCAGATGTAACCTGTGCTTGCTTGGGCCGGCTTTCTTTTTGTTTGGAGGCATTAGACCATTCTCCTAGTATAACTGGTAGAGGAGAGTAGGGCGTGTTCTACTGATTCTGAAAGACTAATTCCAGATACAAATAGTTTAGCATTATTACACAATAGATGGCCGTAATCACCGCCAGACACACCTGGCTAACTTGATGGGTCATGTAATCATCTGGCAAAGTGGAATATTTTGTTTAGATACGTAGCTAGCTACCTAGCAAAACAAGTATCATCCTAACAAATAGAGTACTAGCAATACAAACCGATTGTCATAGCTAGCTAAAGTTACCCAACTTGTTCAATATTAGTTAACTTCTTAGGGCTAGGGGGCAGTATTTTGAAGTTCGGATGAAAAACGTGCCCAAAGTAAACTGCCTGTTCCTCAGGCCCAGAAGCTAGGATATGCATATAATTAGTAGCTCTGAAGTTTCTAAAACTGTTAAAATTATGTCTGTGAGTATAGCAGAACTGATATGGCAGGCAAAAACCCGAGCAAAATCCATCCGGGATGTCTGAATCAGTCATGTCACACTGTTTTCAATAGGCCAGCTATTCAAAGCCTAATAGATTAACCCCCAGATTGCAGTTCCTATGGCTTCCAATAGATGTCAACAGTCTTTAGAAAAAGGTTTGAAGCTTCAATCATGAAAATCAAGAGAGTAAGACCACATGTTCCTGAGTCCATATCAAGTGTACTGTTTTGGATTTTGTGCGTAACAGGGAATGCGGGCTCAGTTCTTTTTCTCTTTTATTCAGCAGGTTATTTTCCGTCTGAAATATTATAGTTTATATTCCTTTTAGGGCATCTGAGTATTGATTACAAATGCTGTTTGACTTTTTTCGGCAAACTTTACGAGTACTTTTGTAATATCGTTTGTCTGCATGGATGAAAGCCTTTGGGCAGGTGGATTACTGAACAAAACGTGCCAACCAAACTGAGCTATATGGATATAAAGAGGAACTTTATCGAACAAAAGGACATTTTTTTGTGTAACCTGGATGCTTGGGTATGCCATCAGAGGAAGATCATCAAAGGTAAGCGATTCAATATATGCTATTTTTGAGTTTTGTGACACCTCTGCTGGTTATGTTATTATGCTAATTGAGTTTGAGTGGGGCGCTGTCCTCAGACAATCAAATGTTCTGCTTTCGCTGTAAAACCTTTTTGAAATCTGACAATGATGTTAGATTAACAAGAGTCTAAGCTTTTGAAGGGTGTGCAGCATTTGTATTTTCATGAATGTTTATTTTTGTAATTTCAATTTGGCACTCTGCATTTCACCGGATGTTGTCAAAATCAATCCCGTTCACGGGATTAGATCCGTAACAAGTTTTAACTATCTAACATTAGGCTATAACTAGCTATGCAAATGGTTGCTGAGCTACAAATACTATTACTACACAGAACATACATTGTTTAGACATGTAGCTAGCTAGGATTATCTACACATACCGAGCAGCTCACGTTATAAACAGAGGCAGAGTTGCAAAGAAAAAGCCATATGTCAGACTGGCCAATAAAAATAATATATTAAAATGGGCAAAATAACACAGACACTGGACAGAGGAACTCTGTCTAGAAGGCCAGCATCCCGGAGTCACCACTTCACTGTTGACGTTGAGACTGGTGTTTTGCGGGTACTATTTAATGAAGCTGCCAGTTGAGGACTTGTTAGGAGTCTGTTTCTCAAACTAGACACTCTAATGTATTTGTCCTCTTGCTCAGTTGTGCACCGGGGCCTCCCACTCCTCTTTCTATTCTGGTTAGAGCCAGTTTGTGCTGTTCTGTGAAGGGAGTAGTACACAGCATTGTACAAGGCCGGCCCCAGGCGGTGAGGGTAGGTAGCAACACATCTGCCACACTGATCCTCAACACTGGAGCTCCCCAGGGGTGTGTGCTCAGTCCCCTCCTGTACTCCCTGTTCACCCACGACTGCATGGCCAGCCACGACTCCAACACCATCATTAAATTCTTAGGGAGCGGCTGCATAGGTGACGGTTTTGGAGAGTCTGGCGTGCCCAAAGTAAAATGCCTGCCACTCAGGCACAGAAAATAGGATATGCACATAATTAGTACTATTGGATAGGAAACACGCTGAAGTTTCTAAAAGTGTTAAAATAATGTATGTGAGTATAACAGAAACACTAGGAAAATCCATCCGGATTTGCAGTTTTTTTTGTACATGAACTTTTTGTCCAGGCTGCCTATTAATTTCTATGTTAACTAGGACTGAGACTGCAGTATCTATGGCTTCCACTAGATGTCAACAGTCTTCATACAGTGTCTGGAGGCTCTAGCACTAAGCAGAACAGATAGGAAGAGGATGTAGAGAAGGGACAACATTTGTCAACAACGCCTTACATTTCACCGGATAGTGTCGGTGAGTAGTAGTTATTACCAGCACGTCCAGAGATGCAACCACTCTTATCATCACTCTGTGCCTGGGCTTACCCCCACTATGCCCGGAATTTGTTCTACCACACCCAGAAATCTGCTCCTTTTATTCTCTGTTCCCAATGCACAAGACGACCTGTTCTGAAAGCCTTTAGCCGTACCCTTATCCTACTCCTCCTCTGTTACTCAGGTGATGTGAAGGTAAACCCAGGCTCTGTGTGTCCCCAGGCACTCTCATTTGTTGACTTCTGTAATCGAAAAAGCCTTGGTTTCATGCATGTTAACATCAGAAGCCTCCTCCCTAAGTTTGATTTACTCACTGCTTTAGCACACTCTAGCAACCCAAATGTCCTTGCCGTGTCTGAATCCTGGCTTAGGAAGGCCACCAAAAATTCTAAGATTTCCATACCCAACTACAACATTTTCCGCCAAGATATAGAGATAGCCTGCAAAGTTCTGTCATACTTTCCAGGTCTATGCCTAAACAGCTCTAACTTGTAATTCAAAAAATTAATCTCTCCAGAAAAAAGTCTCTCACTATTGCCGCCTGCTATAGACCCCCCTCAGCTCCCAGCTGTGCACTGGATACCATATGTGAATTGATTGCCCCCCATCTATCTTCAGAGTTCGTTCCGTTAGATGACCTAAACTGGCATATGCTTAACTTCTTAGCGATCAGCGCAATAGTTGACCGTTTTGGAGAGCCTGGCGTGCCCAAAGTAAAATGCCTCCCATTCAAGCCCAAAAAATAGGATATGCACATATTTAGTACCATTGGATAGGAAATACTCTGAATTGTCTAAAAGTGTTAACCATTTGTCTGTGAGTAAAACAGAACGGATACGGCAGGCGAAACCCCAAGGAATTTCTGTCATGGAAAAAAGTGATTTTGACAGAGTGCCTCATTTGGAACCCCTCCCTTATGAAAATGCCCATATAAGAGCATATGAATGCAGTACCTATCGCTTCCTCTGGATGTCAACAGTCTCGAGACAGTGTTCAGATTTTTTTTGGATGCTATTAGAGCAGAGAAGAAGAGAAAACAGGAAGTGTCCCCCTAGATGTCAATAGGAGAGGACGCTCGCTCCCGACAAGGCACGCTCTGTGTTTTTTTCCGTTCTTATAGCCCAGTTTATATTCCGGTTGAATTATTATAGTAAATATACATAAAAGTGTTCCTAAGGATACATTTAAAAGGATGTTTGATTGTTCTTGGACAAGTTTATAGGTATAAGTTGAACGAGTTCTCTTCACGTTTCAATGGAAGAGTGGAGGCTGTAGTTTCTGATTATAATGCTCGAACCAAACGGAGATTTATGGATATAAAACATTATATTTTCTAAAAAAAGGACCATGTATTGTCTTCATTGGACACTTTGGAAGCCATCAGCAGAAGTTCTTCAACAGGTAATTGATTTGTTTTCGCTGTGAAATGTGTTTTGTGTGAACCATGAAGGCTAATGAATTCATGGTAATGGGAAAAATAGTGAAGGTGCTACCCTCAAACAGTCAAATGTGGTGCTTTCACCGTAAAGCCTTTTTGAAATCTGACAACGCTGTGATATTGCCAAGAAACAGAGCTTTTGATGAGTATGAAACACTTGTATATTGGTGGATGTTTAATAATTCAACTTTTGGATTTTGAATTTGGCGCCTTGCATTTCACCTGGTAGTGTCGGGAGCCCCACCACTGCCTAACAATTGAACACCCCGGCAGTCCTAAAATCTAAGCTAGTTACTGAGTTATTTGCCCAGTTAGCGATTAACAAACAGGGTTTGTATGGTCATGAAAAGTTGAGGGGGCCGTTGCTTGAGGAGGGAGATAGAGACATTGCAGCAGCAGATAGGCTAGCCTATAAAATAAATAATGATAACTAAATAGCCAGTCCGGCTAGTTATCTTGGTAGTTTACTATTTAGCCATAAGCAGCATGTATTAGTCATTGTCATGTCCTATGCTCTGCATCTGCCCTGTCTCTGTTTCATATCACCACTTTACAAACAGAGAATGTAATTGAGTTGATGCGCTGGCAAACCGGATTGCGTAGTTTGCAGTGAATACATCAGTAGCCCATATAGGCCTACCAATGGACAGTTTTTGTTGGACATGCCCATCTAGCAAAGATATATAGGGTTAGCAATCTAACTGATGTGTTTTGAGTTCCCACTTCCTCTGCTGAATTATAGAGCAATATACAGTACTGTAGCTTATGCCAATATGTACAAAACAAATGTAGGAAAATGAAGCTTTTAAGAGCAGAAAAGGAATCTGATAATTCTTGATCCAATTTTTACAAGTTGCTCATGGGTAAATCCATTTCAATCTCTGTTTGACAGCACCCCTTTTGATTTGAACAAAACCTCCCATACATATTTGCCCATTTGTAGAAGCACTCAGAAGAAGAAGAAAAAAATACCAAAACGTTTAAGAGATAAAGGTGCTCAAAGTTAACCTATTTTACATAGCCCACCATACCATGAGACATCCATGTCTTCATCACTGGAAAATATAGATTATATGAGATTAATACCATTTAAAAGCTTATAAAACAGGGTTGTCAAACTTTTTTATAATGCATGTCATTTTACATTGAACGTCATTCATTTTCATATTCTCATGTTGTAGCCCAGACCCTATGTGCACACCATTGATTCAGACACAACTTGCTCTTGAATACAGGGTGGGTGTCATGTTATGGCTGGAATTTATTTCACCTTTATTTAGCTAGGCAAGTCAGTTAAGAACAAATTCTTATTTTCAATGACGGCTTAGAAACAGTGGGTTAACTGCCTTGTTTACCTTGTGAGCTCGGGGATTCAATCTTGCAACCTTTCGGTTACACGTCCAATGCTCTAACCACTTGGCTACCTGCCACCCCGTTCAAATTTTATCTTTCAAATGGTACCACAAATATGGTTAGAGGCCCACACATTAGATAATGTTGACTTGAATTGGAATATCTGTTGTCTTAAATTATACTGTCAATCCACAAATAGGAAACCTTTTGAAATCTTAGAAATATAGATAATAGAATATACCTGACCGTTTAATTTGGCATTCGACAGTGGGTGGACCAGCGGCCATCTTTTTTTGGTAGTAATTAAACATTTAAATGGTGAATCAGCTAAATTGCAGTGGTCTGAAGGAAAGGTCATTTCTATGAATTATATTTCTTTGATTGAATCAGAACGACACCCAACCTATATTCAAGAGCAAACCTCAGATGATGTAAAATATGGTCTAAGCTACAACATATGTAATATATATAGTTCACACGTTTTAAGATAATTTACATTAAGTTAAAAACAAATTTTTCAAGAAATTATAAAATAGTTTGACATACCTGTTTTGTAAGCTTTTGAATTATATCAAACTGAACCATTTATCTTTTCCAGTGATGAAGACATGGATGTCTCATGGAATGGTGGGATATGCTAAATCAATTTTGAGCACCTTTATCTCCAAAAAGTCACTTCTGACCACTTCTTCCATGGGCAAACATGTATGGAAAGTTTTGTTTAAATCAAAGAGGATGCTGTCAAAAGGTGATCAAATTCAAATGGATTTACCCACATCAAAATATCCATCATGCATTCCCTAAACATGTTAGATGAAATAGCTAACTACTTTCATGGTGGGGGTGGGGGGTGTATATGATTCCACCTTGGATAACAACAACTGGCTACTAGAACTGGACCAATGGACATGTGCCAATATATATATATACATACAGTGAGGGAAAAAAGTATTTGATCCCCTGATGATTTTTCACGTTTGCCCACTGACAAAGAAATGATCAGTCTATAATTTTAATGGTAGATTTATTTGAACAGTGAGAGACAGAATAACAACAATAAAATCCAGAAAAACACGTGAAAAATGTTGTAAATTGATTTGCATTTTAATGAGGGAAATAAGTATTTGACCCCCTCTCAATCAGAAAGATTTCTGGTCCCAGGTATCTTTTATACAGGTAACGAGCTGAGATTAGGAGCACACTCTTATAGGGAGTGCTCCTAATCTCAGTTTGTTACCTGTATAAAAGACACCTGTCCACAGAAGCAATCAATCAATCAGATTCCAAACTCTCCACCATGGCCAAGACCAAAGAGCTCTCCAAGGATGTCAGGGACAAGATTGTAGACCTACACAAGGCTGGCATGGGCTACAAGACCGTCGCCAAGCAGCTTGGTGAGAAGGTGACAACAGTTGGTGCGATTATTCACAAATGGAAGAAACACAAAAGAACTGTCAATCTCCCTCGGCCTGGGGCTCCATGCAATATCTCACCTCGTGGAGTTGCAATGATCATGAGAACGGTGAGGAATAAGCCCAGAACTACATGGGAGGATCTTGTCAATGATCTCAAGGCAGCTGGGACCATAGTCACCAAGAAAACAATTGGTAACACACTACGCCGTGAAGGACGGAAATCCTGCAGCGCCTGCAAGGTCCCCCTGCTCAAAAAAGCACATATACATGCCCGTCTGAAGTTTGCCAATGAACATCTGAATACTTCAGAGGACAACTGGGTGAAAGTGTGGTCAGATGAGACCAAAATGGAGCTCTTTGGCATCAACTCAACACGCCGTGTTTGGAGGAGGAGGAATGCTGCCTATGACCCCAAGAACACCATCCCCACCGTCAAACATGGAGGTGGAAACATTATGCTTTGGGGGTGTTCTTCTGCTAAGGGGACAGGACAACTTCACCAGTGACACCATAGGATGATAGAGCAATAACTATTGATAAAGTCGACTTTGTCTCATGCAAATTAAAGTTAGATTTACATTTAAATTATGCAGACAAACAACGTGAAATATTGGGATTAGTATATCTGTATAATCACATATTGTTGCCCTATTATGTTGTCTGAATGTAGTGAAAAGCGGATATTTTATTCTGTAAAATTAGAAACCGGAAGTCTTGCCAGCTTATTACAGCTGTGAGACTGTATTGAAGTGTTTTGGAATGCTAATGTAGAGTGTACCAACTGAGATTTAAATCGATGTGGTAATGCTTTCACTAATTGTCCAAAGGAAGAAGTTCCTACATGAAAGAATGCTTGCTTTGTTATCCAAATGGGACCACTAAAATATTTTGCCCACATGGTGGATGGGCCACACAACAACATTTTGCTTGGGGCCCCCAAAAGGCTCGGGCCGGCCCTGGGGTCAAAGGTTGTTAACAGCCAACAATCCAATTTCACTGCGACTGCCTCTGACAGACACCATGTGATCCGAGGGGAACCCCTCCAACCCTATGTTCTGCATATCCTTAGAAACCGCTCTGAACTTAATCAAACCTTAATTAGCTCAGTACTTTGGTGAGTGCAAGACCCTGAACTCCTTCTCCTGCGAGGTGCTTTCGACTGGACACATCTCAGCTAGTCACGTAGGGAACAGAGAGACCCACTGGGCAAAAACTGGTTGAATCAACGTTGTTTTTCAACAACAAAAAAATCGGTTTGATGACGTTTTAAATCAAAACTAAACATTGAACTGACGTCTGTGGAGAGTGGGGATGCTAGAGGAGGCATGGTGGATACATACTGAATACTGACCCCTTTGTGTGCATGGGTTTGGGGTTGTGTATGTACTCATACACGTGCACGTGTGTGTGTGTATGTGCAAGTGTGTGTATCCGTATGTTTTATATTTGCATGTGCTTTAATGTTGTGAGGGCCACCAGAGAGTATTTCTGGGCACCAGAGAGGATAGTTTGTCCTCGGATATCCTCAGCATCCACTCACTTCAACCTTCAGCCAACTTTCAATCCACCTGCATCCCCTATACCCCTTCCCTCTCCCTATGGTCTGGGAAGGTCTGCACTGCAGTATCCAGGTGCTTGGCAGACATTCAGGCAGGAACGTTGTGGTATTTGTCTTGAATACCGTATGTTAACGGGTCTCTCTCCCAGAAATTTCAACAAGCCTATGCCAACTTAATGTTACTTTGACAGAGGGCACGCACCTTGCCTTTTCAGCATTTTATCAAAGTCAATATGAAGTCCTCTTTATAAGTGAGTACAGTGCCTTCGAAAAGTATTCACACCCCTTGACTTTATACACATTTTGTAGTGTTACAGCCTGAATTTAAAATTATTAAATTGAGATTTATTTGTCACTGGCCTACACATACATACACCATAAATTTTAAAGTTTTTACAAAATAATTAAAAATTAACAGATGAAATGTCTTAAGTCAATGAGTATTCAACCCCTTTGTTATGGGAAGTGTAAATAAGTTCAGGAGTAAACATTTGCTTAATAAGTCACATAATAAGTTGCATGGACTCACTCTGTGTGCAATACTATTGTTTAACATGATTTTTGAATGACTACCTCATCTCAGTACTCCACACATCCAATTATATTTAAGGTCCCTCAGTCTAACAGTAAATTTCAAACACAGATTCAACCACAAAGACCAGGGAGGTTTTCCAATGCCTCCAAAGAAGGGCATCTATTGGTAGATACATTTAAATTGAAAAAGCAGACATTGAATATCCGTTTGAGCATGGTGAAGTTAATAATTGCACTTTGGATTGTGCATCAATACACTCAGTCACTACAAAGATACAGGCGTCCTTCCTAACTCAGATGCCGAAGAGGATGGAAACTGCTCAGTGATTTCACCATGTGTCACGATCTTCATGCGGGACAGACCAAGGCGCAGCGAGGCATCCAGTATACATGCTTTTTATTTAACAACGTAACTGGGCAAAACAAACAACAAAACAAACGAAGATAGTGCCTAACCATAGACTTAATTAAACAACAAAGCTATGCATAAACAATAACCCACAAAACCTATACGAAAACCCCCAACATATAAGGTTCCCAATTAGAGACAACGACACACAGCTGCCTCTAATTGGGAACCATTACCCCAACATAGAAATAAAACACCTAGAACATAAAAACCCCTACACCAAAAACAAAACTAACCACACCAGCCTGTCTTCTCAGGCCTGGACATGACACCATGAGGCCAATGGTGACTTTAAAACAGTTACAGAGTTTATTGGCTGTGATAGGAGAAAACTGAGCATGAATCAACAACATTGTAGTAACTCCACAATACTAACCTAATTGACAGTGAAAAACATGCACTAAAGTAATACTGCAAATAAAGTGGCAAAGCAGTCAATTTTTTGTCCTCAATACTAAGTCTTATGTTTGAGGCAAATCCAAAACAACATATTGCTGAGTACCACTCTCCATATTTTCAAGCATAGGGGTGGCTGTGTCATGTTATGGGTATGCTTGTAATCATTAAGGACTCTGGAAAACTTGATTCAGTATGCTTTCCACCAGACACTGGGTGATGAATTCACCATTCAGCAGGACAATAACCTAAAACACAAAGCTAAATGTACACTGGAGTTGCTTACCAAGAAGATAGTGAATGTTCCAGAGTGGCCGAGTTACAGTTTTGACCTAAATCTACTTGAAAATCTATTGCAAGACCTGAAAATTGTTGTCTAGCAATGATCAGCAATCAATTTGACAGAGTTTGAAGAATTTTTAAAAGAGCATGGGCAAATGTTGTGCTCTCCAGGTGTGCAAAGCTCTTAGAGATTTACCCAGAAAGACTCACAGATTGTAATCGCTGCCAAATGTGCTTCTGCAAAGTATTGATTCAGGGGTGTGAATACGTATGTAAATTAGATATTTCTGTATTTCATTTTCAATACATTTGCAAAAATGTATAAAAACATGTTTCACTTTGTCGTTATGGGGTATTGTGTGCAGATGGGTGAGAAATAAAATACTTTAATCAATTTTGAATACAGGCTGTAACACAATAAAATGTGGAATAAGTCAAGGGGTAAGAATACTTTGTAAATAGCTAACATGGAACAGTAGATTAATATATGGTAGCAGATTGTCATACACTGCTAATCTACCTGTCTTCATATGCATCAAAGAGGAAAGAGAAAGTGTATAGGTGGTGCTTATATCTACTTTTCTTGCTCTGTCTTTAACAATCACTGATAAGAGAGAGAAATGGAGAGAGAGTGATGGGGGTGTACATAGAGAGAGAAGAGGGAGAGACTATTCCCTGTGGGAAGACTTGTCAGTTTCTCCATTGCTCATTTTGGGTGTGCTTAACAGACGTGAGGTCTTTCTTCACCACCAAGGCTATGTCAGCCTTCAAATAGCACAAGGGAGCAAAAAATAAAATTTCAAGAGGCACCTCCAAAGGCACCTCATACTATTAGGGTTGAGAACTAATCGAACATACTGTCGCTTCTCAATACCAGACAGCACCTTATCTAAGAGACTGGACTGAATAACAAACAAGAAAAAATGATCAAAATCTCATGTGCAATATTGACATAAATTTGATATATGGATATGTGTTTGGAAGGGCCAAAAACTAATAAAAAACTATTATGGTCTAGGCCTTTTGACCCGACAGGAGAAAATCCATGCCAACCCAATCTCGTTGTGGGTGTTATGATCCAGCGAATCAAATGGCATGTGAAATGAAATCAATGGAGTTACTTAACTCTGGAGCAGTGTCATTCCGGTGGGATTGGAGTGCCAGTGGATTTGGGAGGGTGTTCCCTACCACCTAAGAAGATTTAGGTCAAAAGTGCTAATGTGAATAGTTTGGTGAAGCATACTAGGGGAGGCACAGTCACTCTCTTTTGAAAGCACATTAGAAGATTGTGTTTATCGTCGACTGTGATCATTGAGGCAGGATAATGTTAAACCTCTGAAGAAAAGGAAAGCTAACAAATTAAAATGTTTCTACAAGTATGTCAGCCATTTTGTTGATTCTTGTTCTTTTTGTTCATTTTCCAGTTAAAGTACTATCCTGAGGGGAATCCTTAATTAATATAATGATCCCTGTAAACAGCTGCTACCAATACATCCCCCACCTCTGTCATGATATGCCATATTTCACATATTTGCTATTTGATCATATCTTCTTCCATCTCCCAATGGGTCACTTGCGTAGTGTCTTTCAACAAAGTGCTTTAATGGCAAAATAGCCCTTTCAAAGACACTTATCGGCTTGACTAAGAAATGAAACAACCAACCAGGTGTTAAGTATCTGAGAAATGTATTGTTTGACCGTGTCAGTGGTGTGTCTCTGCAGACATGGCAATCAGCCTTTCAACAACAGATAACTCATATTGTGCTGCAAACAGCACAGAGGCCAGTCACCATTCCTCCCATTGATTTGAAGTTCTGAGTTTTGATCTGACATGCCGTGCATTGGTAAGTGTGTGTGTTTGAGTATGTGTGTCGCAGCCGGCTGCGCTTCGCACTTGCGACTCCTGTGGTGGGCCAGGAGCAGTGCACGCTGACATGGTCGCCAGGTGTACGGTGTTTCCTCCGACACATTGGTGCAGCTGGCTTCCAGTTTAAGTGGGAATTGTGTCAATAAGCAGTGCTGCTTGGTTGGGTTGTGTTTCGGAGGACGCACGGCTCTCGACCTTCGCCTTTCCCGAGCCCATACGGGAGATGCAGCGATGAGACAAGACTGTAACTACCAATTGGATACCACGAAATTGGAGAGAAACATTGGGTAGGTGATGTGTGTGTGTGTGTGTTAGGCGTGGGGGAGTGGAAAGGTGGCAGGTTTCTGAAGTTGCAGTAATTTTTGCTGACAGGGGCAGCAAACCTTTTTATCATTTCTAACAAAGCCATATTGTTGAATTATCAATTCACGGTGGAAGGAAGGGAAGGGGACGGACGGTGATGATGAATTGTGCAGTCAAGGCAGAGACACCTGAAGCTGGCCACATTCACCAGAGGAAGGAGGAAAAAGGAGGTGATATGCCCACTCAATCAAACAGTCTCATCTCAAGCCTGAGTTTTGCTTCTTGAAGGAATTGATGTACAGTAAATAGTTTTAGCATGATTACACATTTTTCAAGTTTCATTCTACAAGTACAGTGAAATGCCTTTCTTGTAAACTCTAAACCCAAAAATGTATTACCATAAGAAAAAAACCCACAAGAAATAAGAATAAGAAATATGAAATACACAATAAAGTATGTAAGTAAGCATAATATATACAGGAAGTTTTTTTTAAAGTCAGTTCCAATAACTTATTTACATGTGCAGGGAAACTGGAGTGATGGAGGTAGATATGTATAGGGGTAAGGTGACTAGGCAACAGGATATAAGATAAACAGTAGCAGCAGCTTGCATGTGAGTGGGCGTGCGGGTGTGTAGAGTCAGTAAATATGTATCTGCAAATTATGTGTGAGTGAGAAAATTATGGAGTGATTGTTTGGGTGTGTGTGTGTGTTTGTGTGACAGTGTGTGTGTGAGTGTGTAGGGCCCTGTGAGTGTGCATAGGTCAATAAAGATACAAGGTAAACTCAGATGTGTGGCTATTTTGTTAGCTATTTATCAGTTGTATTGCTTGGGGATAGAAGCTGTTCAAGAGCACGTTGGTGTCAGACTTGATGCAACGTTACCTCTTGCATTGCGGCAGTAGCGAACATCGTCTATGGCTTCGGTGGTTGTGGTCTTTGACGATTTTGCAGTTTTTACAAGGTCACCATACTGTACTGTGGGCCTACCGCATCCTACAAACATTACCTGTCAAAAGTTTGGACACACCTACTCATTCAAGGGTTTTTCTTTATTTTTATTATTATCTACATTATTATCTACATTGTACAGTGAAGAAATCAAAATTTTGAAATAACACATATGGAATCATGTAGTAACAAAAAAAGTGTTAAACAAATCAAAATCTATGTAAGTAGCCACCCTTTGCCTTGAGAACAACTTTGCACACTGTTGGCATTCTCTCAACCAGCTTCACCTGGAATACATTTCCAAAGGTCTTGAAGGAGTTCCCACATATATATTTTTTTTTTCACCTTTATTTAACCAGGTAGGCCAGTTGAGAACAAGTTGGCCTGGCCAAGATAAAGCATAGCAGTGCGACAAAAACAAAAACTCAGAGTTACACATAAACAAATGTACAGTCAATAACACAAATGAAAAGAAAAATAGAAAGATATATGTACAGCGTGTGCAAATGTAGAATAGTAGGGAGGTAGGCAATAATTAGGCCATAGAGGTGAAAATAATTACAATTTAGCATTAATACTGGAGTGATATATGTGTAGATGATGATGTGCAAGTAGAGATACTGGGGTGCAAAAGAGCAAGAGTGTAGGGTAAGTAATAATGTGGGGATGAGGTAGCCGGGTGGGCTATTTACAGATTGGCTGTGTACAGGTACAGTGATTGGTAAGCTGCTCTGACAGCTGATGCTTAAAGTTTGAGAGGGCTTCAGAGATTTTTGCAATTCGTTCCAGTCATTGGCAGCAGAGAACTGGAAGGAAAGGCGGCCAAAGGAAGTGTTGGCTTTGTGGATGACCAGTGAAATATACCTGCTGGAGCGCGCTATGGTATATGCATATGCTGAGCACTTGTCTGCTTTTCCTTCACTCTGCGGTCCAACTCATCACAAACCATCTTAATTGGGTTGAGGTCGGGTGATTGTGGAGGCCAGGTCATCTGATGCAGCACTCAAGCAGTTTCCTTCTTTCTCAAGTAGCCTTACACAGTCTGGTGTCACGTCCAGGCCTGAGAAAACAGGCTGGTGTGTTTAGTTTTGTTTTTGGTGTAGGGTTTTTTAGGTTCTAGGTGATATATTTCTATGTTGGGGTAATGGTTCCCAATTAGAGGCAGCTGGGTGTCGTTGTCTCTAATTGGGAACCATATATATGTTTGGGGTTTTCTATTAGGTTTTGTGGGTTATTGTTTGAGCATAGCTTTGTGTGCCAGTCTATGTTCATGTTGTGATCTTTGTTCATTTTGTTGTTTTGCCCAGTTACGTTCATTCATTAAAAGATGTATACTGGATGCCTCGCTGCGCCTTGGTATGTCCTTTCTGGAGATCGCGACATCTGGAGGTGTGTTGGGTCATTGTCCTGCTGAAAAACAAATGATAGTCCCACTAAGCACAAACCAGATGGGATGAAGTATCACTGCAAAATGCTGTGGTAGCCATGTTGGTTAAGTGTGCCTTGAATTCTAAATAAATCTGCATTGACTGACCTTCATGTCTCAAAGTAATGATAGACTGTCGTTTCTCTTTGCTTATTTTAGCTGTTCTGGCCGTAATATGGACGTATATCACCCCTACCTTGTCACAATACAACTGATTGACTCAAATGCATTAACAAGGAAAGAAATGTCACAAATTAACTTAACATGGCACACCTGTCAATTGAAATGCATTCCAGGTGACTACCTCATGAAGCTGGTTGAAAGAATGCCAAGAGTGTACAAAGCTGTCAAGGCAAAGGGTGGCTACTTTGAAGAATCTCAAATATAAAATATATTTTGATTTGTTTAAAAAAATGTGGGTACTACATGATTCCATATGTGTGATTTCATAGTTTGATGTCTTCACTATTATTCTACAGAATGGGATTTATCTCTTTCCTGTTTTTTAATCTAGTGATGCCTTTTTTATATTTCCTGGAAAACTCTCCCAGGGCTTTCAAAGAATTCTCTATCATCTGCGTTAATCTGATTTATCCCGGTTGTACTATCGGCCTTTGTATGTATTGTCAGTATATGAGTTGTGTACAGTGTGTATCTATAATATTCCTCTGTGCACACAGTTGTGCAAGTATTTCAAAGAGCATTTGTATGATTCAGCTTCTCCTGCACACAAACAAAGACACACTTAAACACATTTGCATTTGAGCTAATCCCAGCGGTATAATCAATGCGGATATAACCCGGCATCAGCAGTATGACGGAATGCAGCACCCCGACAGCATACGAGAGCACTGAGCGAGACATCACACAAGGAATTGGAACCTTATTTAAAAAATTGGGGACGGTCACTGCGCTCTATTGATGAGTCTGAAGACTCCACTTCAAAGACTCTTCCTTCTCTCCCCCTTTTCTATCCTTTCCTTTGCTTTTCTTGGCCCCAGCAGGGATAGGGAGAGGCTGCTGTCTAGGTTATGTCAAATGTATTTGTATCCTTGAATGCTATGTCTTTGGGAGCTAACTTTCTTGTGATGCATGGGAACTTCAAAATAGTCACCCCCCCCCACCGTCAAAGCCCTAGTGATCCCAGAGGGACCTGAGGCATGTAGATACACATGACACAAACGCACACACATGCCTGTGCACATGACACTCGCACTCGCACACACAAGCATACACACACACAGACAAACACATACACGGAAGAAATATACACACACATTCACACACTTTTCACAACACTTATTTTCATAAGTGGTGTTGTTTTCCAAAAAGCCCTAACCTCCCAGGGGGAGGAACTATCTCTACGAGAGGAACCACATGGAGGTGGGAGTTTAGTGGGACAGAGAGTGCTAGGAACTACACAACACTTGCAGTTCACTGCCATTCTACTTGGAGACAATTTCCTCACATAGCTGTCACAGCTGCTTGGTTTGCCTGACAGGTGGGCAGCAGGTCACGTCTCAGAGGTGACAGATAGGGTGGTATGTGAGAGACGGGAAAGGCTGCTTTATGTTGACTTTATGCACACCATAGAGAACATGTTTGTGAACAGCTGGTAGAGTGTGTAGGATTGCCATAGGTTCTTATAATCTTTAGCTTTGGTAGTGATGTTATATTGTGTTTGAGTGGGTCTGATGACAAGGAAACATACAGTGCTACAGTGCCTTCAGAAAGTATTCACACCCCTTGACTTTTTCCACATTTTGTTGTGTTACAGCCTGAATTTAGAAATGATTATGTTTATATTTGTTTGTTACTGGCCTACGCACAATACCCCATAATGTCAAAGTGGAATTGTGTTTTTAGACATTTTTGAAATGTATTACAAATTAAAATCTGAAATGATTCCACCCCTTTGTTATGGCAAGTCTAAATAAGTTTAGGAGTAAAAATGTGCTTAACAAGTCACAAAATAAGTTGCATGGACTCTGTGTCCAATAATAGTGTTTATCAAGATTTTTGAATGACTACGGTATCTCTGTACCCCACGCATACAATTATCTTTAAGGTCCCTCAGTCGAGCAGTGAATTTCTAAATTACACCTGGACTCCTGAAGTTTGGCCTTTCTCTTGCATTTCGAAGATGATAAAAATTAATAAAAAATGTGTTTTTTTGTTTCTATTATCTTTTACCAGATCTAATATGTTATATCACATTCATCACATTTCAAATGGTATCAAAAATATGCATATCCCTGCTACAGGTCCTAGCTACAGGCAGTTCGATTTGGGTATGTCATTTTAGGCAAAAATGGGAAAAAATGGTACGATCCTTCAGAAGATATTATGTAAATGTGATAAGAATTTTGTTTGTCATTGTGGGGTATTGTGTGTAGATTGAGGTAAAAAATAATTGTATACATTTTAGAATAAGGCTGTAACGTAACAAAATGTGAAAAAAGTCACATTCAAGACTACTCGTTCAAGGGTTTTTCTTTATTTTACTATTTTCTACATTGTAGAATAATAGTGAAGACATCAACACTCTGAAATAATGCATATGGAATCATGTAGTATCCAATTTGTTTTTAAACAAATCAAAATATATTTTATGAGATTATTCAAAGTAGCCACCCTTTGCCTTGATGATAGCTTTGTACACTCTTGACATTCTCTCAATCAGCTTCATGAGGTAGTCACCTGACATGCATTGCAATTAACAGGTGTGCTGTAATGTGGTGAGGTTTGACCCAGGTGCAGAGAAGAGACTAGACAAGGAATCCGTGGTTAAGGATGAACATAAATACGTTACCGAGAAACGGTAGCCGCAGGATCATGGTACACTAGAAAAACAACAAACACTGAGTCTCAACTCAGGAAACAAACGCACACGTCAAACAATTAAAGCTTCTGCAAAGGACAACAGAAAATCCACTTTTTTAACTCTTTAAGCATCATCAGCAGAGGTGACGGTTTTGGAGAGTATGGCGTGCCCAAAGTAAAATGTCTGCCACTCAGGCCTAGAAAATGGATATGCACATAATTAGTACTATTGGATAGGAAACACTCTGAAGTTTCTAAAAGTGTTAAAATAATGCATGTGAGTATAACAGAACTGATATAGCAGGTGAAAACCAGAGGAAATTCCATCTCGATTTGCAGTTTTTTTTGTACATGACCTTTTTCTCCAGGCTGCCTATTGATTTCTATGTTATGTAGGACTGAGACTGCAGTACCTATGGCTTCCACTGGATGTCAACAGTCTTTAGACAGGGTTTGGAGGCTTTAGCACTGAACAGAACCGTACAGAAGAAGAATTACTGAAAGAAGGTAGAAATGACAACTTTTTCCAGGCACGAGATCGTGAGCGCGCCCCACTTTATTTTCCTTTCTTATTGTTCAGGCTATTATCCGGTTGAAATATTATAGTAAATATACATAAAAGAATACCTAAGGATACATTAAAAATTATGTTTGATTTGTTTGGAGAAATATGATAGGTATAATTTCAAAGCTTTCTCTTCACTGTACAACGGGTGACTCGACGGTGGATTTTATGAACATAATGCGCCAAACAAACAGAGATTTATGGATATAATAAATGACTTTTTCTAACAAAAGAACCATTGGATGTCTTCGTTGGACACTTGGGAAGCCCTCAGTAGAAGTTCTTCGAAAGGTAAGTGATTTATTTTAGCTCTTATATGGGTTTTGTGTGACCCGCGCTGGTTATGAATTTATGCTAATGCATAAATATGAGAGGTGCTATCCTCAAACAATCAAATGGTGTGCTTTCGCCGTAAAGCCTTTTTGAAATCTGACAACGCTGTGATATTGCCAAGAAGCAGAGCTTTTTTTGATGACTATGCAACACTTGTATATTGGTGGATGTTTAATAATTCAACTTTTGGATTTTGAATTTGGCGCCTTGCATTTCACCGGATAGTGTCGGGAGTCGCTAGCGCCCCACCACTCCCTAAGTAGTTAAAAAGACTGGCAAGCATTCAACCTCCTGTTTTCTTGAATGGATACAAAGTTCTTATGGTCTGTCCAGATCACGAAAGGATGAGGTGCCCCCTCCAACCAGTGTCTCCAACCCTCAAGGGCTCACTTGACTGCCAACAGCTCCCGGTCGCCTACATCATAGTTGCGTTCCGCTGGTGAGAACCGCTTGGAAAGAAAGGCACATGGGTGCATTATCTTGTTACACTCATTCTGCTGTGAAAGGATCGCCCCTGTGTCCACCTCTACCACAAGGGGACGAGTTGGATCAGGATGAACGAGGATGGGTCCGGAGGTGAAACATCCCTTGAGCTCTATGAATGCCCTGTCAGCCTCAGGGGTCCAGCCACAATGGGTTTGGACTTGCAGGTTAGGGCCATTAGAGGTGCTGTCACTACACCAAAGTTGCATATAAAACAATTTTTTTTTTTAAATTGCCAAACCCAAGGAACCACTGGAGTTGTTTGAGTGAGGTGGGACGGGGCAGTCAGTGACTGGTGACAGGTGAAATGCAAGGCGCCAAATTCAAAATCCAAAAGTTGAATTATTAAACATTTTGTCTGTGAGTAAAACAGAACGGATATGGCATGTGAAACCCCGAGCAATTTCTGTCCTGGAAAAAGTGGTTTTGACACATTGCCTCATTTTTAACCCCTCCCTATTGAAAACAGACATATATGGGAGTAAGATTGCAGTACCTATTCCTTCCACTGGATGTAAATAGTCTCTACACAGTGTTTGATGATGTTTAGGTGCTCTGGATGGTAATAAAAGAAGATTGCCAACAAGGGTTTTGCCACCAAGTACTAAGTCATGTTTTGCAGAGGGGTCAGATACTTATTTCCCTCATTAAAATTCTAATCAATTTATAAAAATGTACACATGCGTTTTTCTGCATTTTTTGATGTTATTCTGTCTCTCACTGTTCAAATAAACCTACCATTACAATTATAGACGGATCATTTCTTTGTCAGTGGGCAAACGTACAAAATCAGCAGGGGATCAAATACTTTTTTCCCTCACTGTACAGTTTGTTCAAATCTAGTACGATTAGGGAGGTAAGGCAATAAATAGGCCAAATGGCTAAATAATTTAGCATTAACACTGGAGGGATAGATTTGCAGATGATTATGCAGATGTGCAAGTAGAGATTTTGGGGTGCAAAAGAGCAAAAATAAATAACAATATGGAGATGAGGTAGTTGGGTGGGCTATTTACAGATGGGCTATGTACAGGCACAGTGATTGGTAAGCTGCTCGGACAGCTGATGCTTAAAGTTAGTGAGGGAGATATAAGTCTACAGCTTCAGCGATTTTTGCAATTTGTTCCAGTCATTGGCAGCAGACAACTGGAAGGAAAGGCGGTCAAAGTAGGAGTTGGCTTTGGCGATGACCAGTGAAATATACCTGCTGGAGCGCGTGCTATGGGTGGGTGTTGCTATGGTGACCAGTGTGCTGGGGCGGCAGGGTAGCCTAGTGGTTAGTGTGTTGGACTAGTAACCAAAATGTTGCAAGTTCAATTGGAGGATTTGTTCTTAACTGACTTGCCTAGTAAAATAAAGGTCAAATAAAAAAATTGAAAATAAGGTGGTGCTTTACCTAGCAAAGACTTATAGAGTGTTGGAGGCTATTTTGTAAAAATGTAAAAGGAGGTGGTGCTTTACCTAGCAAAGACATATAGATGACCTGGAGCCAGTGGGTTTGGCGATGAATATGAAGCGATGGCCAGCCAACGAGAGCATACAAGTCATAGTGGTGGGTAGTATATGGGGCTTTGGTGACAAAATGGATAGCATTGTGATAGACTACATCCAATTTGCTGAGTAGAGTGTTGTAGGATATTTTGTAAATGACATTTAGAAGTCAAGGATCGGTAGGATAGTCAGTTTTACGAGGGTATGTTTAGCAGCATGAGTGAAGGAGGCTTTGTTGCGAAATAGGAAGCCGATTCTAGATTCAATTTTGGACTGGAGATGCTTAGTGTGAGTCTGGAAGGAGAGTTTACAGTCTAACCAGACACCTAGGTATTTGTACTCGGGCGGGCGGGTGCAGGCAGCGATCGGTTGAAGAGCATGCATTTAGTTTTACCAGCATTAAAGAGCAGTTTCAGGCCACGGAAGGAGTGTTGTATGGCATTGAAGCTAGTCTGGATGTTTGTTAACACAGTGTCCAAAGTGTTTTTTTTTTACATTTAGTCTGGCAGTTCTTACCCCAGTCAAGTAGGTGTCCCATGGACCAGGAGAGTCCACCTGTCCGGAGCCAATGGGGCATCCATTGATGGCTTGAATCTGCAAAGGGATGGGACATTTCACACAAGGGATTTGTAATTCTCTGGCGAAGTCTTGATCAATGAAAATATCTGCGTCTTTGGAGTCCACAAAGGCATGAATCTGGTGCTGATGGTTGTCCCAGTGGAGGGTTGTGGGTAGTGACAGATGGTGGGTAGCCGGGGGGTAACTGCACAGCTTCTAAGGGTCTCCCCTTGTCCTGGAGAGCCCTGATGTTTCCCGTCAGCTCTGGGCATGTAGCACAGAGATGGCCGAGACACCGCTGTAGAGGCAGCAGCCTTTGAGCACGCGCCTGTGAAGGCTAATATGGAGCTGCAGAATGGTGGCTGCTGTTCCCACACCGCTGTTGCCCACACCAGTGTAGAGAGATGATGTCGGCGATCATGGCCAAATCGGTGTGGATTGAGGAGGACTGGAGCTCGAATACTAGAGAACACTGAGTGAGGAACCCCTTGCATCCTCATACCAATCGGGGGCTGGGATCTTGGGTTCCCGGTACAGGTTCCCTGGAGGAACTACGGCGACGCCTGTAGCACTGGGCGATGAGACTTGGGCATTGGCTCCTCCTGGGTTAAGGTTGGAGGGATTCGCTAAGTGCCCGGAGGGTCTCTGATATGTGGAAGAGTTGTTCTTACTGCAACCCCAGCAGTAAGAAGCTTGCTGTGATGTGGTGAGGTTGGACCCAGGTGCAGAGAAGAGACCAGACAAATAATCAGTGGTTAAGGATAAACATAAATACATTACTGAGAAACGGTAGCCACAGGATCACAATACATTAGAAAAACAACAAACACTAAGTCTCAAACTCACTCAGGAAACAAACCCACACGTTAAACAATTCAAGCATCTGCAAAGGTCACAGGGAAATCAAAATGAGTAAATAGGACACACCTGAATGTCAATAATGTCTCTAGGGCGGTCTCTGCCACACTCTGGTGACAGGTGGAAGCATGATATGTGCCTGGTTAAAAGTTAATTTGTGGAATATCTTTCCTTGTTAATGCGTTTGAGCCATTCAGTTGTGTTGTGACAAGGTAAGGTCCATATTATGGCAAGAACAGCTCAAATAAGAAAAGAGAAATGACAGTCCATCATTACTTTAAGACATGAAGGTCAGTCAATGCAGAACATTTCAAGAACTTTTGAAAGTTTCTTCAAATGCAGTCGTAAAAACCATCAAGCGCTATGATGAAACTGGCTCTCATGAGGACCGCCACAGAAAAGGAAGTCCCAGAGTTACTTCTGTAGCAGAGCATAAATGCATTAGAGTTAACTGCACCTGCAGCCCAAATAAATGCTTCCCAGAGTTCAAGTAACAGACACATCTCACCATCAACTGTTCAGAGGAGACTGCGTGAATCAGGCCTTCATGGTCGAATTGCTGCAAAGAAACCACTACTAAAGGAGAATAAGAAGATGAGACTTGCTTGGGCCAAGAAACATGAGCAATGGACATTAGACCGGTGAATATCTGTTCTTTGGTCTCATGAGTCCAAATTTGAGATTTTTGTTTCCAACCGCCGTGTCTTTGTGAGATGCAGAGTAGGTGAGCGGATGATCTCTGCATGTGTGGTTCCCACCATGAAGCATGGAAGAGGAGGTGTGATGGTGTGGGGGTGCTTTGTTGATGACACTGTCAGTAATTTATTTAGAATATAAGGCACACTTAACCAGCATGGCTACCACAGCATTCTCCTGAGATACACCATCCCATCTGGTTTGCGCTTAGTGGGACTTTAATTTGTTTTTCACCAGAACAATGATTCAAAAAATACCCCCAGGCTGTGTAAGGGCTATTTGACCAAGAAGGAGACTGATGGAGTGCTGCATCAGATGACCTGGCCTCCACAATCACCCGACCTCAACCTAAATAAGATGGTTTGGGATGAGTTGGACAGCAGAGTGAAAGAAAATCAGCCAACAAGTGCTCAACATATGTGGGAACTCCTTCAAGACTGTTTGAAAAGCATTCCAGGTGAGCTGGTTGAGAGAATGTCAAGAGTGTGCAAAGCTGCCATCAAGGCAAAGGGTGGCTACTTTGAAGAATCTAAATATTTTCCTTTATTATTTTACACTTACCCTGTCACCCCTCCTCTAATTGAAGTAAAGTATTGAACACTTACTTCCAACTTTTACATACTATATACATTTTACTTACATGTTTATTATTGAAACAAACAAATGTCAGCTGTTTAACAGATCAAAATATTTTAGCATGAACTATTTATTTTCATAACTGCTCATATGAACAAATGTATTTCAGGCCATGGCCTAAAGAATAGCTCTACATTATTTAATGAAAAGCAGCAAACAGACACAACATTGTTTCTCAATCTTTATTAAAAGACTCATAAACACAAACAGGCAGTAGGTTACAGCTTGCTTCACAGTTTCCCACCCAAATACAGGGAAACATATTTCGATGTATTGTACAGACTGCAGTCATTGAGTGGGCGAGGTGGTCTGTACACAGCATACTACCTTCGCTGACTCGTTATGCTCAACAAAAATCAATTCACACACACAGAAGAAAGAAATACAAAACTGGTTGACGTTGTCCAAGCAGCAAGCGTTGCAGGCCGAGAAACGTGAAAAAGACAGAAATGGCGCTGTCATATAAGCGATATACCCACAAATTAAGTCTAGGAAGGATTGGGTGTAGGAGAGCTGGAATGAGGAAAGGGGGAATGATAATAAAATAATAAAAGGACATTACCAAGGGGATTGGAGAGATACACAACGCATCTCCCAATCTACTGTCAAGCAGCTTCATTTTGAGCTCTTGAAAAGTTATTGTTTTCGAGTTTATCTTGCAATTTTCTGGGTTTGATTTCTGCTGTGTGTGTATGAAACCATGGAGCCCTCTGGGAGCTGAGATGCAGGTACATAGCCAGGACGGAATGTCCCCCTTAAGGGGAACAGACCGGCCTGTTCGTCTGTGCGTCCTCCTCTCCCCTGTGCTACGTTCATAGCGAATCTGATGTACTGTACCTTAACCTGGCGAGGTGCTTGTTAATTACTCACGAGATGGTCGAGAATTCAACATTATATTAATATGCTACCTTTTCGTGGCAAACTAACATATGCATGAGGCAGTGCGTGCTTTTTGTTTTTCAAATCAAGAAGCAGGTGAGACTAGTCAGGTGGAAGGGAAGATGGTGGACAAAGACTGGGCAGGAAAATCATTCTGACAGCCAGGAAAAGAGCATTGGGAGCCTGCAGCCTCAACTTCAATTCAATTCTATCTTAATTGTCCACAGACAGTGATGTGGTTATGTTTGTCTCAGCTAGGTTTGAGGTGTGTGCTAGATGTTGCTATTTAATTGTCTGTTAATAGTTTATAACTTAGCACTTAGGGATACAGAGTTTGAAGTTGCATTCAAACACCTGACCTCAGTATTAGAAGGTGAGTTTAATGTAAGTTGGGCAAAGTGTAAGCTTAGCAGCACAGTCCAGTCCTCCTGTAGCCTTTGGTGTTTTTGTTATCTGAGCTTTACTTTTTGAGAGCTGAGACTGGAATGTAGAGGCAGAAGCACATTGTTTCAGGTTCATACATTTCCACTTGCCTAATCCGGGAGACTCTTGACTAACCCTGTTTTAGAAGATTAGTGCTCGTGCCTGCTTTCTCCCCAAAGAAACCCAGACAAACTCTCTCTCTCCCAGAGCCCAAACTCCTAGCTTCAGCACTTCTTAGGCTGCCCCCTTCATTTGCCTCCCTCCCTTCATTTGCCTCCCTCTGTTTATCCTTTCATCTCACTGCTCTACTTTCGGCTAGGGGGTTAAGGGATGAAGGGCTGTCTGTTTGGGTGTCTGAGCTTCAAACCTGAAGGCTAGCTATTCTTTCCTCTTTCCTCAGACTTGGATCCTTCTTTTTGTCCTCTTTTCGAGTGAATTCCCCTACTTTTTCTCTATTTTACATATTGTCTTAATATCATTTTTGTCTGATTACAATTTTTTGGTCTCATCAGCTTTGTCTGATGTCTCTATGTTTTTTTGTCCCTTGCCCTTCTCTCTATTTCCCCCTCTCCACTACTTGGCATTTCTATTGGTTGTTCTACTGACACCTCCATTCATCAATGTCAATCGGCGGTTTTAAATCTAAAGAGAGTAGCACCCATCGATTGCCGGTGTGAGGAAAAAAAAGAGAGAATGCAAATTTTAGATTGTGCAAGTCGATATAGGAATAATAAGTGTAAACTGGGATCTCTTAATGAATTTGTTACCATTGCGCTTAGGACCTCAGATCATGTCTGCATGGAGGGAACATAAGGGCTGGATACACCACCTACCATACCTATCTCCAATTACCTATTAACTGTTTTTCAAAATTATATCACATTATAGCTATGAAGGTTTGAACAAAGAGAATGTTTGATACCGAAGCAGCTTTTTTTGCATTACCTGATTCTCATTCTCCCTGTTCTTCCGGAAACAGAAGCTATTATTGCGAGGATCCTGTCATGCAGAAAATAAGTGTGTCTTTGTAATTATACGCTTAGCCCCTATTTTCCTCTACCAAAAACAAAAATCCTACAGAGCTACAAAGATGTAGTTTGAGTTAGAAAATTGCTGTGGCCACAGAAACACTTCTAATCATTTGTATAGCTTCAGAATGCACAATTGGTTATGATACAGTTTGGTGCATTTTATCCACATACATTAGGCCTCATTGTTGTGTCTGGTAGGCTACTACAGCTCCATTATTATGTTTATTGTTTATCTGAACACACAACATTGTTGAATGTTCCATTTCACCATTATGTGGGTAATATTTCATCAATAATAATTTAATGCATGTCTTTGCAGCATGTACTGTACGTTTGCACATGCTCACATTATTACTAGACTAGTGTCATCGCAGCAGGTCTGCAGCATTTCGTTAGCTAAAGGAAGCTCTCCTTTGATCTCTGCTAATGATTCCTAGGGAGCAGATGAGCTGCGCCTAGCTGTGCCGAGCTTTTGATCTGTCTAGAGAGTTTTGTCACCAACCCCACCGCTATCACTGGCAGCACAAGGTGCCAGTCCTCTTGGGTTTTCATCAGGCACTAACAGGGCCCACCATGGACCCTCATGCATTTTGACACCGTAGGTATGGTGGCAACCTACATATCAATAGCTGCACATCATTGGATGATGGTGAATGTGAGTGGAAGACAGGATGGTTCCATATTACCCATTGGAGGTGGGTTGTACTGTAGTTATAGGATATGAATGACACTACTAGTGTTCTATTGTGTTTTTCGACCTAGCTGTCTCATGAAGCAGTGAGAGAGAAATTGGTCATTGGGTTTATTTGTAGCTAACCAGCGTGCAAGCACCGTTTGTCGTTGTTATCCGGTGTCCTGATCAAAAGTGGTGCTGTTTTTATCAATGGTGAATTCTTTGTCAAGCATTTCCCCTGTCAAATCTAGTGAAAACTGTATCATCAGCTAATCTCTTGGCAAGTTGATAAATATTCATTCATTTTATTCAGTGCTAGGTGGAATGGAACCTTAGCCAACTCGCATTGAAGTATGAAGATGGAGAAAGAGGGAGAGAGGGAAAGAGCGCAAGGGAGAAAGAGAGCGAGGGGTGGGAGAGTGATAGAGAGAGCGAGAGAGAGACCAAGCTGGTGCATTGCTTGCTGGGAGCAGGTAGAGTATATGGGTCAGCACAGTGCATGATCAGCATTTTCTTCCTCCCAACCTGCCTGAGCAAATGGATAAGGGCCAACCAACATGCTTCAACAAACTACATTATTAAGACTTCTTTCTCTTTTCATCCCTTCTCTCTCTCTCTTTTCATCCCTTCTCTCTCTCTCTTTCCCTTCTCTTTATCACTCTTTATCCTTGTCTTTGTCCTCACTCTGTACATGTCTGCATAATGTATTGTACTCTCTCCTCCTCCATCGCTTTCTTTTTCTCTTGCTCTCTTTCTGTATACTGTACTCTCTCCTCCCTACTCCATCTCTCTCTGTCTCTCTCTCTACATACGATCGATACACACATCTCATTTCATTAGCACAGATTAGTCATACTATGCCGAGGGCTCTTTCCTTTCCCAATTACACCAGTAAGGGTTTGGTGCATGGGAAAGTGAAGTGGTTACTTTCAACATATTCATTTTTACTCAACCACAACGTGAGAGAAACAAATTCCTGATTGAACTAAAAATGGAGAGGTGCTCTAGGAGCATGAGGGTAGGTGGAGTATTGTATAAACTAGCTGTTTTTTAGGGTAAGTTGCACAAGCTCTCACATGAGGCACTCAAGTCCAATGCTACGTGTTGTTGTGTGTTTGTTGATGATGTTGCAGTGCTGAGCATGATGTTTGCATTTTAATCACATACAGTATTTGTGACATTAGGGAATAAATGCAATTAATTCCAATGTGGGTGGAATTCAATAGCCAGAGGCTCTGTAATCATAAAAGGTTGTTAAAAGCTAATAATTATTAATCTATCACGTAGCACTGTGTGTAGGTGTGTGTTCTGGTGTGTATACTAGTCATTTCTAGCATATAAGCAATACCAGTGTGAGAGATATCAGTGGAAGAATTCTGCTGAAAGCGGCATTTTTGCACAAGAGAACAAGGTTCCTAATTTTCCTCACGGAGGCAATGACGTGTACAAAACGTTATGAACAGCTGCTCTTTCCACTACATAGACTGACCCAGGTGAATCGAGGTAAAAGCTCTGATCCCTTATTGATGTCACTTGTTAAATCCAATGGAATCAATGTAGATGAAGGGTAGGAGACAGGTTAATTAAAGCAGGATTGTTAAGCCTTGAGACAATTGAGACATGGATTGTGTATGTGTGCCGTTCAGAGGTTGAATGGGCATGACAAAACATTTAAGTGGTTTTTAAACGGGTATGGTAGTAGGTGCCAGGCGCACCGGTTTGTGTCAATAACTGGGTTTTTCAAGCTCGACAGTCTCCCGTGTGTATCAAGAATGGTCCACCACCCAAAGGGAAACTCAATATTAAGTTGTTCCTAATGTTTTGTACACTCAGTGTATGTTACTTATATACCCATCTTGCTCTCTCTCCCTCTCCCTCTCTTCATACCGGTGTGAGGAACTGCCAACACAATATAGACAAGTTCATATCGCAAATGTATTTCTATTGAATTTAAGAGAACCCTTTCTCTGTTAGTGAGGATATTCATATTGGTTTGGAAGTGTATATTGGAGAGCCATAGGATCCACTGTACTGTTACTGAAGGAGAAAGTTTGTTGGAGACACTCAAATTGAAACTGATAACAATTTTATTTGTAGCAGTGCAATAAAACAAAGTTTAATAATATAATTCACAGAGAAATTGAGCTTCAGTTGAACATGAGGGGGATATCTTGAAATTAAAGGCACGTACACTACCCTACAGTACCTGCTGTAAACCTTTAAGACAGTCCTGCTGTAAGTGTTTTAGATATTTATTTTCCAGTTAATATGGTAACATTCATTTACATTTTATTAATTGGAAGTGTTTGGCACTCCAATGATATCATTAGGATATCAGACAATGGGTGTTGGTATGCACAACAATATTTTCTCTCCCCTCCTTTCTTTCATCTCTGGGTCTTCAACTTTACACGAATTCAGTTCTGGATTCATTATAAAGCATATGAACATGAAGCTTCAGTTTTGTTTTTAAATTATTCTTAAAAAAAAAATGTGTCTACCCCAGCTTGGTAGATGAGGAATGGGCCATTGTGCATCACCCTAATGGTCTCACCCATCATGGGGTGGGATGAGACGGGTCTCCCCTGCCCTGGCTAAGTGCTCCTGGAGGTTGATGGAGGGCCGCAGTGTTCAAATGTATGACATGGTTTATGCTCCCATCAGAGTCTCCGCCATCAGTCACAGACCCAGTGACAAAGAGTCAAAGGAGGCAGAGATGCCTTATCAAACTCCTGCTCCTGGTCGCCTTACCCCACTGGGCACAAACTGGTTGAATCAACGATGTTTCCACTTCATTTCAACCCAAAGCATCTATCTGATGATGGTAAATCAATGTGGAAAAACTAATTGGATTTGCAAAAAGTCACCAACCTAAATTGCATTTTTTTTACTTAAAAAACGAACTTTTAACCTAAATCCAATGACGTGACATGTTTGGTTTAATCAAAGTTAGTTGACAACTCAGCCAAATGTAAATCAAAACCAGACTTTGAACTGGCATCTGTGCCCAGTGGAAGATGAATGTGTAATGGAATGAGGAACATTATTATAGAAGGTCCAAGAGGGGACTTTGCAGGGGTAGAGAGAGAGAAGAGATCTGACGAAGCATTGGAGGCTGATAACTTATTTTATTTCATGATTACATTTTACTATTTGCATTAGAATTCAAAGGATGGATGACAATGCTCATTTCCACATATTTCAAAACATTTGAGAACTTGCTTCCACCCCTGTCTGGGCCCTCTTAATATTACATTATAATTTTAATGTTCTGCCAAGCTGGTTTCTGGTCATTTTGAATTACAATCATAGTGTCCTTACTCTTACACTGCATGTAGAACATATAGTATCATTTTATTCAGCTAACTCTATGCTATGCAATGAAACTGAAAGACACAAAATCAGATGCATAATTTAATGGGAATAAATACATTTAAATCTAATATTTATAAGAAATTCATAGAAATACAAATATTTAAAATGATGAAATTCTCAAACCAATTATGTATCTATTATTCAAAAAGGTGATGGTAGTTAATTATTCAATTATATTTAAAGGCCTTAATGTAGAATATGATCCAATCCTGGAAATGACAGAGAATATAGAGATACTTTTAGTTTAAGGTGAGCTTTACATTTGCATTACATTTTGATAAAAAATGTACTTTGGCCATTGTCTTTTACAATCAACAGTTCAAATGAACATTCAAGTTTTGAACAAGCATATACTATAAATGTGCTTTTTAATAAATTGCTGTCATCTTCTTACATTCTGATTCCACTTGGCAAACCTTGTATTCTGGTCTCAAAATGTAATACAGACAACTAATATTATTTCCTAAGAAATCGGCTTGACATGTCATGTCTATAAGGTGCTGTCTATTTCACAGCAGTTCACAGTAGCTTTCCCTTGTAGGTGTGACCAGTGACCTACAGATATGTACTCCTTCTGAAAAGGATAATGCATTCTAAACTCTCCTCTCCCCCCTGTCATTACCCCTGACACACAGAGCTAGATAATGCCTTTTGACCGCTCGATGTAACACTGCCCTTTCCCTTGTCTCTCTGCACGCCGGCTCTATTTATCAGGCACATATCTGGATGCCCGACAGTGAACTCTGTGGGGCCTCGTGCGGTCAGGGGGCCTGTCTACGCAAACACAGCAGGCGCCATAGTGACACGACAAAGGACTGAAAATTAAGATCTGATTCACTACATAACTATATCTCCAGTGTCCTCCCTCCCTCTATCTCTCCCTCCACTCATCACTCCATCCCCTTCCCTTGTCAGAGAGCTAGTCTTCCATCTATCTCTGTGGTATGGTGCATTGGGCCCTTGTCATGGGGGGGGGGAGTAACAAATATGGGAGACAAGATTGTGTTTTGACAACCTAATTCTGGGTTGAAGCTAAATTGAAAGATACATCTTAATGGAGAGTTACAGGGGAGAGCGCGGAGCACAAAGTGTCAAGTACACAAATTCAATTTAACGTTTGTTAACTAACTCTCCTTATGCAGAGTGTTGGTTTATTAGGTGTTTGGTTTATGCCGATATGACACTTCTGCGTCCCTCATTTTAGTAGTATATTATAATATAATTACACATTATACCGGTCAGGAAAGGACAAACAGCCTTATTCTTGTGAATAGGGAAGGGTTATAGATTAAAAAGTCCTAAACGTTCATTCATGCCTTTGACCCCGACCACAGAGTATGTGTGTCTGCCGCCGTAAGCTTGTGACCCACAAATGTACAGTGAGGGAAAAAAGTATTTGATCCCCTGCTTGATTTTGTACGTTTGTCCACTGACAAAGAAATTATCAGTCTATAATTTTAATGGTAGGTTTATTTGAACAGTGAGAGACAGAATAAAAAATCCAGAAAAACGCATGTGAAAAATTTTATAAATTGAATTGCATTTTAATGAGGGAAATAAGTATTTGACCCCCTCTCAATCAGAAAGATTTCTGGCTCCCAGGTGTCTTTTATACAGGTATCGAGCTGAGATTAGGATCACACTCTTAATATTACGATTTTTGTATTTAGAATTTTGCGCTCAGCAATTTCACCAGATGTCGAGGTGGCAAGCTAGCGGGACCCGATTCAGTAAGAAGTTAAGCTCTCAGCAACACACACACTTTGGTGTGTGGGGTCAACGGTTTCATTATTGCAATAATTAATGAATGTTAAATAAAGATGATTGCTTGAGTCTCTCTCAGTACTGAAATTTCCAGTACCAGTCAAAAGTTTGGACAAACCTACTAATTCAAGGGTTTTTCTTTATTTTTGCAATCTTCTACATTGTAGAATAATAGTGAAGACATCAAATAAAACTTATGTTAAACAAATACAAAAATATATTTTATATTGGAGATTTTTCAAAGTTCACACCCTTTGCCTTGAAGGCAGCTTTGCACACTCTCTCAACCAGCTTCATGAGGGAGTCACCTGGAATGCATTTCAATTAACAAGTGTCTTTTAAAAAGTACATTTTTGAAATTTCTTTCCTTCTTAATGTGTTTGAGACAATCAGTTGGTTTGTGACATTTGGTAAAAGACCAAGTCCATATTATGGCAAGAACAGCTCAAGTAAGCAAAGAAAAACGATTGTTCGTAAATACATTTAGACGAAGGTCAGTCATTGCAGAACATTTCAAGAACTTAAAAAGATTTTTCAAGTGCAGTTTCAAAACCATCAAGCGCTATGATGAAACTGGCTCTCATGAGGACCACCACAGGAAAGGACGATCCAGAGTTACCACTACTGCAGAGGAGTAGTTCATTATTTACCAGCCTCAGAAATTGCAGCCCAAATAAATGCTTCAGAGTTCAAGTAACAGACACATCTCAACATCAACTGTTCAGAGGAGACTGTGTGAATCAGGCCTTTAGACACTCCTAAAGGACACCAAAAATAAGAAGAAACTTGCTCGGGCCAAGAAACACGAGCAATGGACATTAGAACGGTGGAAATCTGTCCTTTGGTCTGAATTTGCAGTCCAAATTTGTGATTTTTGGTTCCAACCAAAAGAGTAGGTGAATGAATGATCTCCGCATGTGTGGTTCCCACCATGAAGCATGGAGGAAGAGGTGTTGGTCTGGGGGTGCTTTATTGAGGACACTGTTGGTGATTTATTTAGAATTCAAGGCACACTTAACCAGCATGGCTACCACAGCATTCTGCAGAGATTCCATTCCATCTGGCTTACGCTAAGTGGGACTATCATTTGTTTTTAACCTGTTTGAGCTAGGGGGCAGTATTTTGAAGTTTGGATGAAAAACGTGCCCAAAGTAAACGGCCTGTTACTCAGGCCCAGAAACTAGGATATGCACATAATTATGAGTATTGGATAGAAAACACTCCGACAATTCTAAAACTGTTAAAATAATGTATGTGAGTATAACAGAACTAATATAGCAGCCTTTTTTAAATCTAACAACACTGTTAGAATAACAAGATTCTAAGCTTTTGAATGGTGTGCAACACTTGTATTTTCATGAATGTTTGAAATTAGTATTTCTGTAATTTGAATTTGGCGCTCTGCAATTTCACCGGATGTTGTCAATGTGGGACGTGACCGTCCCCCTTAGCGCAGAGTGGTTAATCAGGACAATGACTCAACACACCTCCAGGATGTGTAAGGACTATGTGACCAAAAAAAGAGTGATGGAGTGCTGCATCAGATGACCTGGCCTCTATAATCACCCGACCTCAACCCAATCGAGATCGTTTAGGATGAGTTTAACTGCAGAGTGAAGGAAAAGCAGCCAACAAGTGCTCAGTATATGTGGGATCTCCTTCAAGACTGTTGGAAAATCATTCCAGGTGAAGCTGGTTGAGAGAAAGCCAAGAGTGTGCGAAGCTGTCATCAAGGAAAAGGGTGGCTACTTTGAAGAATTTCAAATATAAAATCTATTATTTATTTGTTTAACACTTATTGGTTACTACATGATTCCATACGATATGTGTTATTTCATCGTTTTTATGTTTTTACTATTATTCTAAAATGTAGAAAATAGCAAAAATAAAGAAAAACCCTTGAATTAGTAGGTGTGTCCAAACTTTTGACTGGTACTTTAAGTGTTCAGACCATTTACTCAGTACTTTGTTGAAGCAACTTAAACAGTGATTGCTGCATCAAGTCTGCTTCGCTATGACGCTACGAACTTGGCACACCTGTATTTGGGGAGTTTCTCCCATTCTTCTCTGCAGTTCCTCTCAAGCTCTGTCAGGTTGGATGGGGAGCGTCAATGCACAGCTATTTTCAGGTCTCTCCAGAAATGTTAGATCGGGTTGAAGTCCAGGCTCTGGCTGGGCCACTCAAGGACATTCAGAGACTTGTCCTGTAGCCACTCCTGCGTTGTCATAGCTGTGTGTTTAGGGTTGCTGTCCTGTTGGAAGGTGAACCCTTACCCCAGTCTGAGGTCCTGAGTGCTCTGGAGCAGGTTTTCATCAAGGATCTCTCTGTACTTTGCTCTGTTCATCTTTCCCCTGATCCTGACTTGTCTCCCTGACGTGTCCCTGCCACTGAAAATCATCCCCACAGCATGATGCTGCCACCACCATGCTTCACCGTAGGGATAGTGCCAGGTTTCCTCCAGATGTGACACTTGCCATTCAGGCCAAAGAGTTCAATCTTGGTATAATCAGACCAGATCGTCTGGTTTCTCATGGTCTGAGAGTCCTTAAGGTGCCTTTTGATCAACTCCAAGCGGGCTGTCATGTTCCTTTTACTGAGGAATGGCTTCCGCCTGGCCACTCTACCATAAAGGCCTGATTGGTGCAGTGCTGCAGAGATGGTTGTCCTTCTGGAAGGTCCTCCCATCTCCAATGAGGAACTCTGGAGCTCTGTCAGAGTGACCATTGGGTTCTTGTTCATTTCCCTGACCAAGGCCCTTCTCCCACGATTGTTTAGTTTGGCCGGGCGGACAGCTCTAGGAAGAATCTTGGTGGTTCCAAACTTCTTCCATTTAAGAAAGATGGAGGACACTGTGTTCTTGGGGACCTTCAATGCTGCAGAAATGTTTTGGTACCCTTCCCCATATCTGTGCCTTGACACAATCCTGTCTCGGAGCTCTACGGACAATTCCTTCTACCTCGTGGCTTGGTTTTTGCTTGGACATGCGATGTCAACTGTGGGACCTACAGGTGTGCACCTCTCCAAACCATATCCAATCAATCAAATTTACCACATGTGGATTGCAATCAAGTTGTAGAAACATCTCAAGAATGATCAATGGAAACATTCTGCACGCAAGCTCAATTCTGAGTCTCATAGCAACTACTTACATCAGCTGATGTCACAGAGTGCTGTACAGAAACCCAGCCTAATACCCCAAACAGCAAGCAATGCAGGTGTAAAAGCAGGTGAACCCCCCCCATCTTTCCACATCTACATACACACGTATCTACCTACACACCGTTAATGTTCTGAAAAAAAAAATATATGGTTCGAATTCAGGCTGTATCACATCCTACCGTGATTGGGGGTGCCATAGGGCGGCGCACAATTGGCCCAGCGGGTTTGGCCAGGGTAGGCCTTCATTGGCCGGGGTAGGCTGGTGCTGGTGTAGGCTGATGCTGAAAATATAGCTAGCTTATGCAAGTGTTGAGCAACTCATTTCAACAATAATCTTCATTTTAATTTGACTTTACAAACAACAAGAGGGCTTAATTGGAGTATATTTCTTATAATAACGTAACTGTCTGAGGTAGTCTATGAGGCTTTATTAGGCCTACTTACAATTGCAACTGGTAAAAAATGTAGCATTCTACATGAAACAATAATTGAAAGAAAAAAAGTCTGCACGTTTCATCTAAACAATGTAACTAATAAAATTGAAAGTGCACATTTGTAAATCACAAACTCTAAAAGTAATTGGAATGGTAGATAGAAATTATGTGTGACACAATATGTTGTGTTTTTATTTACAGTAGTGATGGAAAACTGGAGGCATTTTTAAAACAGGTTTTCCAACACTTGTTTTTCACAACTGTAGCAGGTGTAGCCCATCATGCAAATGTTTCCTATTAGCAGGACAATATACTTTTTATAACCCGGCAACTGTTGGGAAAAATCCCTAAACTTGAAATGTATTCGATGCTTTAGTACTCTAAAGTGTTCGATTTCTAACTCAAAATAGTAGTACAGTTTTTATTCAGCAACGTCTTCATGCTTTTGTTAAAAAAATAAAATAACGAGAAAAAAGACATTCAAATGCGGATCTTTATATAAACTACATTTTAGTCACACTTCCACCCAGCTCCACAACCACAGGTAAAACCTTGCTGAAATGATCAAGGTCTTTGCTGCATTGTTGTATCGTCAATTTTTCTAGCCAAAGCATCTTGATGGCTTTGACCAGCTCATCTTTGCTTGTCGGCTTGGCACAGTTATGGATTAATGTTTTAAGTTGATTCTAAACAAGTTCGATGGGGATTAAATCAGGTGACCTACATGTAGTGATGAAACAAATATTTTTAGATATACTGTAGGCCTACAGAAGGTGTTGTAGGTCTTTTATTTATTTTTATTTAACATTTATTTTACTACATTAAGGTCTACTTACTCTGCTGGTGTCTTGACCCGGTTTATGCCCTCATTTCCAATGCAAAAAGTGTGTTGTGGGTCAACTTACTCTGCTGGCGTCTTGACCCGGTTTATACCCTCATTTCCAATGCAAAAAAGTTTGTTTTGGGTCATTGTCTGCATTTGGAGAAGAAAAAATAACATTTAGCCTAACAGCCAACATTAGGTTCAATAACAGAAATATACATGTAAATAGGCCTGAACGTAACAAAATATTGCTATAATCCTACCTTGAAAGAAACAATGTGTACCCAGAAACACCTCTCTGACATGCTGGACCCAATCTAGCCCATTCATTGCCAGTTTTACCTGTTGTTGTTAGCTGTCTTAGCTGACTAGCCGTTGCGGGTCTTACCCGTTGTTGTCCTAGCTAGCTTTCCCAACCAACACCTGTGTTTGCTTTATGTCTTGCTTTATGTCTCTCTCAAGTGTCAATATGCCCTGTTTACTGTTGTTTAGGATAGTTATCATTGTTTTAGTTTACAGTGGAGCCCCTAGGCCCACTCTACATGCCTCAGATTCCTCCTTTGTCCCACCTCCCACACATGCGGTGACCTCACCCAGTATTACCAGCACCTCCAGAGATGCAACCACTCTTATCATCACTCCGTGCCTGGGCCTACCTCCACTGTACTCTCACTCCGCCATACCCCTGGCTGCACATTATACCCTGAATCCATTCTACCACGCCCAGAAATCTGCTCCTTTTATTCTCTGTTCCCAATGCACTAGACGTCCTGTTCTGATAGCCTTTAGCCGTACCCTCATCCTGCTCCTCCTCTGTTACTCG
This sequence comes from Brachymystax lenok tsinlingensis, assembly GCA_030435695.1. Taxonomy (NCBI): domain Eukaryota; kingdom Metazoa; phylum Chordata; class Actinopteri; order Salmoniformes; family Salmonidae; genus Brachymystax; species Brachymystax lenok. Next base: position 31,618,855 of record CM059811.1, on the reverse strand, counting down.
GGTGATGTGGCGGTAAACCCAGACCCTGTAGCCCCCAGCACCACACCTATTCCCAGGCCCCAGGCACTCTCTTTTGTTGACTTCTATAACCGTAAAAGCCTTGGTTTCATGCATGTTAACATCTGAAGCCTCCTCGCTAAGTTTGTTTTACTCACTGCTTTAGCACACTCCGCTAACCCTGATGTCCTGGCCATGTCTGAATCCTGGCTTAGGAAGGCCACCAAAAATTCTGAGATTTCCATACCCAACTACAACATTTTCCGCAGAGATAGCCTGCAAAGTTCTGTCATACTTTCCAGGTCTATGCACAAACAGTTCAAACTTCTAATTCTAAACATTAATCTCTCCAGAAATAAGTCTCTCACTGTTGTCACCTGCTATAGACCCCCCTCAGCTCCCAGCTGTGCCCTGGACACCATATGTGAATTGATTGCCCCCCATCTATCTTCAGAGTTCGTTCTGTTAGGTGACCTAAACTGTGATATGCTTAACACCCCGGCAGTCCTACACCCAAGATAGATGCCCTCAATCTCACACAAATCATCAAGGAACCCACCAGGTACAATCCTAAATCTGTAAACATGGGCACCCTCATAGACATTATCCTGACCAACTTGCCCTCCAAATACACCTCTGCTGTTTTCAATCAGGATCTCAGCGACCACTGCCTCATTGCCTGCATCCGCTATGGGCACGCGGTCAAACGACCACCCCTTATCACTGTCAAACGCTCCCTAAAACACTTCTGCGAGCAGGCCTTTCTAATCGACTTGGCCCGGGTATCCTGGCAGGATATTGACCTCATTCCGTCAGTCGAGGATGCCTGGTCGTTCTTTAAAAGCAACTTCCTCACCAGCTTAAATAAGCATGCCCCTTTCAAAAGATGTAGGACTAAGAACAGATACAGCCCTTGGTTCACTCCAGACCTGACTGCCCTTGACCAGCACAAGAACATCCTGTGGCGGACTACTAATGCATCGAATAGTCCCCGCGATATGCAACTGTTCAGGGAAGTCAGGAACCAATATACGCAATCAGTCAGGAAAGCAAAGGTTAGCTTTTTCAAACAGAAATTTGCATCCTGTAGCTCTAACTCCAAAAAGTTTTGGGACACTGTCAAGTCCATGGAGAACAATAGCGCCTCCTCCCAGCTGCCCACTGCACTGAGGCTAGGTAACACGGTCACCACCGACAAATCCATGATAATCGAAAATTTCAACAAGCATTTCTCTATGGCTGGCCATGCTTTCCCCCCCCCCTCCGGCAGCTACTTGTCCAAGCCTTCCCAGCTTCTCCTTCACCAAAATCCAGATAGCAGATGTTCTGAAAGAGCTGCAAAATCTGGACCCGTACAAATCAGCTGGACTAGATAATCTGGACCCTTTCTTTTTAAAACTATCTGCTGCCATTGTTGCAACTCCTATTACCAGTCTGCTCAACCTCTTTGGTGCCGTCCGAGATCCCAAAAGATTGGAAAGCTGCCGCGGTCATCCCTCTCTTCAAAGGGGGTGACAACCAAGACCCAAACTGCTATAGACCTATATCAATCCTGCCCTGCCTCTCTAAAATCTTTGAAAGCCTAGTTAACTTCTTAGGGAGCGGCACTACCAGGTGAAAATGCAAGGCGCCAAATTCAAAATCCAAAAGTTGAATTATTAAACATGCATCAATTTACAAGTGTTTCATAGTCATCAAAAGCTCTGCTTCTTGGCAATATAACAGCGTTGTCAGATTCCAAAAAGGCTTTACGGCGAAAGCACCACATTTTATTGTTTGAGGGTAGCACCTAACATATTTTTCCAATTACCATGAATTCATAAGCCTTCACGGTACACAGAAAACACATTTCACAGCGAAAACAAATAAATTACCTTTTGAAGAACTTCTGCTGAGGGCTTCCCAAGTGTCTAACGAAGACAATCCATGGTTCTTTTGTTAGAAAAAGTAATGTATTATTTCCATAAATCTCAGTTTGGTTGGTGCGTTATAATGAGAAAATAGAGCCTCCAATCGTCCAATGAACTTATACCTTTAAACTTGTCCAAGAACAATCAAACATAATTTTAAATGTATTCTTAGGAACACTTTTATGTATAAATAGTTTAATATTTCAACCGGAATATAAACTGGGCGATAAGAAAGGAAAAAAACAAAGAGCGCGCCTGCCGTGAACGAGCCTTTTCCTCTATTGACATTCTGTGTGACCACTTTATAATTCTTCTTCTTCTGCCATCTAATGCATCTAAAAAGAATCAGAACACTTTCTCGAGACTGTTGACATCCAGAGGAAGTGATAGGTACTGCATTCATATGCCCTTATATGGGCATTTTCATAAGGGAGGGGTCCTAAATGAGGCAACGTGTCAAAACCACTTTTTCCAGGACAGAAATTCCTCGGGGTTTCACCTGCCATATCCGTTCTGTTTTACTCACAGACAAAATGTTAACACTTTTAGAAAATTCAGTGTGTTTCCTATCCAATGGTACTAAATATGTGCATATCCTATTTTCTGAGCCTGAATGGGAGGCATTTTACTTTGGGCTTGCCAGGCTCTCCAAAGCGGTCACCTCGTGCGCTGCTCCCAAGCGCCCCACCGCTAGCGCCTCACCGCTCCCTAAGAAGTTTTTAACTAACCTCCAAACGAGCTTCAATGCCATACAACACTCCTTCCGTGGCCTCCAACTGCTCTTAAACGCTAGTAAAACCAAATGCATGCTTTTCAATCGTTCGCTGCCTGCACCCGCCCGCCCGACTAGCATCACTACCCTGGACCTAGAATACGTGGCCTAGAATACGTGGACAACTACAAATACCTAGGTGTCTGGCTAGACTGTAAACTCTCCTTCCAGACTCACATTAAACATCTCCAATCCAAAATTAAATCTAGAATCGGCTTTCTATTTCGCAACAAAGCCTCCTTCACTCATGCTGCCAAACTTGCACTAGTAAAACTGACTATCCTACTGATCCTCGACTTCGGCGATGCCATCTACAAAACAGCTTCCAATACTCTACTCACCAAACTGGATGCAGTTTATCACAGTGCCATCCGCTTTGTCACCAAAGCCCCTTATACCACCCACCACTGCGACCTGTATGCTCTAGTCGGCTGGCCCTCGCTACATACTCGTCGCCAGACCCACTGGCTCCAGGTCATGTACAAGTCCCTGCTAGGTAAAGCCCCGCCTTATCTCAGATCGCTGGTAACCATAGCAGCACCCACCCGTAGCACTCGCTCCAGCAGGTATATCTCACTGGTCACCCCCAAAGCCAATTCCTCTTTTGGCCGCTTTTCCTTCCAGTTCTCTGCTGCCTATGACTGGAACGAACTACAAAAATCGTTGAAACTGGAGACACTTGTCTCCCTCACTAGTTTTAAGGAGCAGCTGGCAGAGCAGCTCACAGATCACTGCACCTGTACATAGCCCAACCACCTACCTCATCCCCTACTGTATTCATTCATTTATCTTGCTCCTTTGCACCCCAGTATTTTTACTTTGCACATTCATCTACTGCACATTTACCATTCCAGTGTTAAATTGCTATACTGTAGTTACTTTGCCACCATGGTTTATTTATTGCCTTATGTTCCTTATCCTACCTCATTTAAACACATTGTATATAGATTTATTTTTTTATTGACTGAGTGTTTGTTTACTCCAATGTGTAACTATGTGTTGTTGTATGTGTTGAACTGCTTTGCTTTATCTTGACCAGGTCGCAGTTGTAAATGAGAACTCAACTTGCCTACCTGGTTAAATAAAGGTGAAATAAAAAAAATAATCTCTTGATGATTTCTTCCTCAAAGAAATATCGAGCCATGATACCTGAAAAAAGTGGCAAGAGTGAATTACTGTGGAACACATAACAGTCTGTGAGTTGTAGGCTACAATATTTTATGTACCTTTTGTTAATAGCCAAACAAAGAAATTTTGAGCAAATTGCTCAAGGGCACAGTTGATTCGTCTGTGAAGAAGACATTATTGCATGTCTTGCCAGCTTTGATCCATGCCTGGGCCTTAATTATTTGTTTGTCAGATGAATCATTGGGTCAAAACTACAGAACAGTACAAAACAAGCTAAAACACATGGTTAATGTTCTGATAAAAAAATATTATATATATATATATATACACAGTGGGGCAAAAAAGTATTTAGTCAGCCACCAATTGTGCAAGTTCTCCAACTTAAAAAGATGAGAGAGGCCTGTAATTTTCATCATAGGTACACTTCAACTATGACAGACAAAATTAGGAAAAAAAATCCAGAAAATCACATTGTAGGATTTTTAATGAATTTATTTGCAAATTATGGTGGAAAATAAGTATTTGGTCACATACAAACAAGCAAGATTTCTGGCTCTCACAGACCTGTAACTTCTTCTTTAAGAGGCTCCTCTGTCCTCCACTCATTACCTGTATTAACAGCACCTGTTTGAACTTGTTATCAGTATAAAAGACACCTGTCCACAACCTCAAACAGTCACACTCCAAACTCCACTTATTGCCAAGACGAAAGAGCTGTCAAAGGACACCAGAAACAAAATTGTAGACCTGCACCAGGTTGGGAAGACTGAATCTGCAATAGGTAAGCAGCTTGGTTTGAAGAAATCAACTGTGGGAGCAATTATTAGGAAATGGAAGACCACTGATAATCTTCCTCGATCTGGGGCTCCACGCAAGATCTCACCCCGTGGGGTCAAAATGATCACAAGAACGGTGAGCAAAAATCCCAGAACCACACGGGGGGACCTAGTGAATGACCTGCAGAGAGCTGGGACCAAAGTAACAAAGCCTACCATCAGTAACACACTACGCCGCCAGGGACTCAAATCCTGCAGTGCCAGACGTGTCCCCCTGCTTAAGCCAGTACATGTTCAGGCCCGTCTAAAGTTTGCTAGAGAGCATTTGGATGATCCAGATGAGGATTGGGAGAATGTCAGATGAAACCAAAATAGAACTTTTTGCTAAAAACTCAACTCGTCGTGTTTGGAGGACAAAGAATACCATACCTACTGTGAAGCATGGGGGGTGGAAACATCATGCTTTGGGGCTGTTTTTCTGCAAAGGGACCAGGACGACTGATCCGTGTAAAGGAAAGAATGAATGGGGCCATGTATCGATTTTGAGTGAAAACCTCCTTCCATCAGCAAGGGCATTGAAGATGAAACGTGGCTGGGTCTTTCAGCATGACAATGATCCCAAACACACCGCCCGGGCAACGAAGGAGTGGCTTCGTAAGAAGCATTTCAAGGTCCTGGAGTGGCCTAGCCAGTCTCCAGATCTCAACCCCATAGAAAATCTTTGAAAGTCCGTGTTGCCCAGCGACAGCCCCAAAACATCACTGCTCTAGAGGAGATCTGCATGGAGGAATGGGCCAAAATACCAGCAACAGTGTGTGAAAACCTTGTGAAGACTTACAGAAAACGTTTGACCTCTGTCATTGCCAACAAAGGGTATATAACAAAGTATTGAGATAAACTTTTGTTATTGACCAAATACTTATTTTCCACCATAATTTGCAAATAAATTCATAAAAAATCCTACAATGTAATTTTCTGGATTTTTTTTTTCCCTCATTTTGTCTGTCATAGTTGAAGTGCACCTATGATGAAAATTACAGGCCTCTCTCATCTTTTTAAGTGAGAGAACTTGCACAATTGGTGGCTGACTAAATACTTTTTTTCCCCACTGTATATATACACTGCTCAAAAAAATAAAGGGAACACTAAAATAACACATCATAGATCTGAATGAATGAAATAATCTTATTAAATACTTTTTTTCTTTACATAGTTGAATGTGCTGACAACAAAATCACACAAAAATTATCAATGGAAATCAAATTTATCAACCCATGGAGGTCTGGATTTGGAGTCACACTCAAAATTAAAGTGGAAAACCACACTACAGGCTGATCCAACTTTGATGTAATGTCCTTAAAACAAGTCAAAATGAGGCTCAGTTGTGTGTGTGGCCTCCACGTGCCTGAATGACCTCCCTACAACGCCTGGGCATGCTCCTGATGAGGTGGCGAATGGTCTCCTGAGGGATCTCCTCCCAGACCTGGACTAAAGCATCCGCCAACTCCTGGACAGTCTGTGGTGCAACGTGGCGTTGGTGGATGGAGCGAGACATGATGTCCCAGATGTGCTCAATTGGATTCAGGTCTGGGGAACGGGCGGGCCAGTCCTTAGCATCAATGCCTTCCTCTTGCAGGAACTGCTGACACACTCCAGCCACATGAGGTCTAGCATTGTCTTGCATTAGGAGGAACCCAGGGCCAACCGCACACCAGCATATGGTCTCACAAGGGGTCTGAGGATCTCATCTCGGTACCTAATGGCAGTCAGGCTACCTCTGGCGAGCACATGGAGGGCTGTGCGGCCCCCCAAAGAAATGCCACCCCACACCATGACTGACCCACCGCCAAACTGGTCATGCTGGAGGATGTTGCAGGCAGCAGAACGTTCTCCACGGCGTCTCCAGACTCTGTCACATCTGTCACGTGCTCAGTGTGAACCTGCTTTCATCTGTGAAGAGCACAGGGCTCCAGTGGCGAATTTGCCAATCTTGGTGTTCTCTGGCAAATGCCAAACGTCCTGCACGGTGTTGGGCTGTAAGCACAACCCCCACCCGTGGACGTTGGGCCCTCATACCACCCTCATGGAGTCTGTTTCTGACCGTTTGAGCAGACACATGCACATTTGTGGCCTGTTGGAGGTCATTTTGCAGGGCTCTGGCAGTGCTCCTCCTTGCACAAAGGCGGAGGTAGTGGTCCTGCTGCTGGGTTGTTGCCCTCCTACGGCCTCCTTCACGTCTCCTGATGTACTGGCCTGTCTCCTGGTAGCGCCTCCATGCTCTGGACACTACGCTGACAGACACAGCAAACCTTCTTGCCACAGCTCGCATTGATGTGCCATCCTGGATGAGCTGCACTTCCTGAGCCACTTGTGTGGGTTGTAGACTCCGTCTCATGCTACCACTAGAGTGACAGCACCGGCAGCATTCAAAAGTTACCAAAACATCAGCCAGGAAGCATAGGAACTGAGAAGTGGTCTGTGTTCACCACCTTCAGAACCACTCCTTTATTGGGGGTGTCTTGCTAATTGCCTATAATTTCCACCTGTTGTCTATTCCATTTGCACAACAGCATGTGAAATTTATTGTCAATCAGTGTTGCTTCCTAAGTGGACAGTTTGATTTCACAGAAGTGTGATTGACTTGGAGTTACATTGTGTTGTTTAAGTGTTCCCTTTATTTTTTTGAGCAGTGTATATATGAATATAATATTTTTTTATATATATATATATAAAACATTTCTTACCGAGCCTTTCCGTAATTCCACCTAAGTTTCTACAACTGTCTTCTGACTGTTATTCGAGCGATGTTGATGTCGTGCCGTGATGCCAGCAGATTGCCTTTGCCGATCGCTCGTCTTCTTCATTCATCAGTGAGTCGATGGCTTGAATAGTCTCGCTGGAAATGAAATACAATGTGAAAATGTGCAGCATACAGTAAAGACCGGCAGTAAATTTATTTAAGCATTATTTTTAGCATTATTAGGCCTACATTAGGCCTACATTCCTCCTGAATGCCTTAATCTGCTCACTTAAATGAATAGAGATCCTGGTCATGGTGCTACAAAATAATCAATGTGAGGACAATCGGCAATCGGCTGTATACTTATAGCCTATTGTAACCTGAAAGTCACGCCTTTCCTCACTCCACCCTTAACACAGTTACCATTCACAAACGAGCTGTTCATCAAAAAAAGAGACCAAAAAGAACAGATGAAATGGACTTCGTTTACGTCATACCAGCTTCTTTCTATGGTACTACCCATTCCAGGCTTAGGACTGTAATCACCAGAGGACTTGAAAATTAGCCGGAGCTGAGAGGATCACCAAAACTAAAAGGTATTTTGGATTCAGAGCATTTTATATAAAAAAAGAAGGTATATATATCAATGTGTAGGCATACTGTGTACTAAAAACGTGAATGGTTTTTGCAGAGCATACAACCATGCTGACAACCATCTGTGGACAAGGGGATGGACAAAAATCCATGGTTGCCAAGAAAGCGGATAGTTAAGCTAGATTCTTAAAATGTGTACAGCATTTGTGTGTTGGAGTCACTGATCTACCGTTTCTATCATAGGCCAATCAATGGGGGCTCAGGGCGGTACCATTCTGCTCATCTGATGAAGGTGCTCATGGGTGAGATTAAAACTTTAAAGACAGAGATCGAGTCATTGAAGGAAGACCATCAGAAAGAGAAACATTCTCTGAGGTCTGAGACACGGGCGACAGCTGATGCATTGGTCCAGAGCCAGGCGGTATTGGCGGAGAGTCATTCCTCATTAGCGGAGAGTCAGGAGGCATTGGCAGAGAGTCAGGTGGAGAATAACGCGTTGAAAAGGGCGAGGAAGGAGATGGAGTCACAATCCATGCTAGACACGCCTGTGAGCTCTGGAACTCCACCTCCGACAGGCAACATACGTGGCGGGTTTGTCAGGTCGTCGGATAACCCTGACATTTCCATTCCTCTTCTGACAAAAGAACTTGACCAACTGCTCACTAAGCACAGCAAAGGCCGCCCGGACCGTTATGCTGTTCTGCTATTCCAAGGATGTGTAAACAAAGAGAGATACCATGAGTGGGCACAGAAAACAAACTGGGATGGATCAAATGTGGCTTACCAGTGAACCTCCGGATATTCATCATTAATACTGTGTCTCAGAAGTTTCCATCCATGACTGATGCAACCCGAAAAAGCATTAAAGACAGAGTTAATGAGTAATTGAGATCATAGAGAAAGACTGGACATGGCCTGCTCTCCTTTACAGTGAGGGAAAAAAGTTTTTGATCCCCTGCTGATTTTGTACGTTTGCCCACTGACAAAGAAATGATCAGTCTATAATTTGTAATGGTAGGTGAGAGACAGAATAACAACAAAAAAATCCAGAAAAACGCATGTAAAAAAAAATATAAATTGATTTGCATTTTATTGAGGGAAATAAGTATTTGAACCCCTCTCAATCAGAAAGATTTCTGGCTCCCAGGTGTCTTTTATACAGGTAACGAGCTGAGATTAGGAGCTCCCTCTTAAAGGGAGTGCTCCTAATCTCAGTTTGTTACCTGCATAAAAGACACCTGTCCACAGAAGCAATCAATCAATCAGATTCCATTCTCTCCACCATGGCCAAGACCAAGGATGTCAGGGACAAGATTGTAGACCTACACAAGGCTGGAATGGGCTACAAGACCATCGCCAAGCAGCTTGGTGAGAAGGTGACAACAGTTGGTGCGATTATTCGCAAATGGAAGAAACACAAAAGAACTGTCATTCTCCCTCAGCCTGGCGCTCCATGCAAGATCTCACCTCGTGGAGTTGCAATGATCGTGAGAACGGTGAGGAGTCAGCTAAGAAACACACGGGAGGATCTTGTCAATGATTTCAAGGCATCTGGGACCATAGTCACCAAGAAAACAATTGGTAACACACTACGCCGTGAAGGACTGAAATCCTGCAGTGCCCGCAAGGTCCCCCTGCTCAAGAAAGCACATATACATGCCCGTCTGAAGTTTGCCAATGAACATCTGAATAATTCAGAGGACAACTGGGTGAAAATGTTGGTGTCAGATGAGACCAAAATGGAGCTCTTTGGCATCAACTCAACTCGCCGTGTTTGGAGGAGGAGGAATGCTGCCTATGACCCCAAGAACATCATCCCCACCGTCAAACATGGAGGTGGAAATATTATGCTTTGTGGGTGTTTTTCAGCTAAGGGGACAGGACAACTTCACCGCTTCAAAGGGACGATGGACAGGGCCATGTACCGTCAAATTTTGGGTGAGAACCTCCTTCTCTCAGCCAGGGCATTGAAAATGGGTTGTGGATGGGTATTCCAGCATGACAATGACCCAAAACACACGGCCAAGGCAACAAAGGAGTGGCTCAAGAAGAAGCACATTAATGACTTGGAGAAGATCTGCAAAGAGTGGGACAAAATCCCTCCTGTGATGTGTGCAAACCTGGTGGCCAACTACAAGAAACGTCTGACCTCTGTGATTGCCAACAAGGGTTTTTCCACCAAGTACTAAGTCATGTTTTGCAGAGGGGTCAAATACTTATTTCCCTCATTAAAATGCAAATCCATTCATAACATTTTTCACATGCGTTTTTATTCTGTCTCTCACTGTTCAAATAAACCTACCATTAAAATTATAGACTGATAATTTCTTTGTCAGTGGGCAAACGTACAAAATCAGCAGGGGATCAAATACTTTTTTCGCTCACTGTATGTAAGGAATTGTCACTTTCCCATGTTTACTAAAGTATGTACTGTATGCTATGAAGCGCAGTAGCCTATAAAACAAATGCTGTTGGCTTTTCTTCAAAATTATTTAAATGCTTTATTATCAATATGTAAAAGCATATACTTTACATTGCTGTATTTCTTCATCAGCATCTTTATTATTTCGTTAATAATGATAAAAATACTTTTTCAAAATGTCCATAACGAATGACTTGTTCAATTATGCCATGATGTTCTTGAGATATGTTGACTGAATATAAGCAATTGATGTCTGTTTTTTTCCTTTTTCTCGCTCACTCTAGGTTAAATGAAAACTAAATCTCGAAAATGTTTTAACTTTTTAAACAAAGTGATTATTTGTATTAATTAATTTAGAATTATATAAAACACCCTTAGGATCTGTGAGAATATCTAACGAAAAATGCCCCTTAGATATGAATTTAGAGTCCTCCAATCCTCTAAATGTAATTATTGATGAAGAGTCACCTCATTGAATGTTTTATTCTTTCTGATATACTGTAGTTCTACCATAGGCAAAATGAGTCTAACTAGTGTTGAGTAATGTCTAATGAAGGCAACCAATTTAGAATCCTCCAATCCTGTAGCCTACTCGTCACATTGTAATGTCACGACTTGGTCCCTCTCCTCTCCCTCTCCTTGTCGACGTCACCGGTTTTCTAGCTGTCGCCGATCTACTTTTCATTTTCTATGTTTTTGTCTTCATTATACACACCTTGTTTCCAATCACTTAATTATTTGTTCCTTATTTAAACCCTCTGTTTCCCCTCATGGTTTTGTGCATGCTTGTTATATGTTATATTCTTCTTTTTATTGTGAGCTTGGATTTTACTACCTATTTTGGTAGTTTGTTATTTACTCATCTCCATTGTCCTGTGCCTAACGCTGCCTACCTGCTACACAGAGACTTCTGACATGTACTGCCTTTATTTACAAATTAGTGAGAATGTCTCACCCCATGTTCAAGAATTGCCTTTTTCTTCGCTCACTCTAGGTTAAACGAAAAACGAAATCTCCAAAATATTGTAAATTTTAAACAAAGCGATTATTAATTAATTTAGAATTATATAAAAGCCTCTTAGGATCTGTGATAATATCTAACGGAAAATGCCCCTTAGATATTCATTTAGAGACCTCTAATCCTCTAAATGTAATTATTGGCGGAGAGTCACGTCATGGAAAAAAATATATTTTTCTATATTTAACAGTCTGATGGCCTTGATTGAAAAATAGCTTCGGTCTCTCATCTTTGATGCACCTGTACTGACATCGCCTACTGTAGGTGTCCTGGAGGGCAGGTAGTTTACTCCCGGTGACCGCACCACCCTCTGGAGAGCCCTGCGGTTGTGGGTGGTGCATCTGTAAAAGTTAATGAGGGTCTTAGGTGACAAGCCTTATTTCTTCAGCCTACTGTGGTTGAAGAGGTTCTGTTGCGCCTTCTTCACCACACTGTGTGTGTGGACTATTTCAGTTTGTCCATGATGTGTACACCGAGGAACTGATGTTGTGTTGTCTGCAAACTTGATGATTGAGTTTGAGGCATGCGTGGCCACACAGTCATGGTTGAACAGGGAGTCCGGGTGGGGGCTGAGCATGCACCCTTGTGGGGCCCCAGTGTTGAGGATCAGCGAAGTGGAGATGTTGTTTCATACCTTCCCCACCTGGGGGCGGCTTGTCAGGAAGTCCAGGACCCAATTGCACAGGGCGGGGTTGTCACTCAGGGCTTCAAGCTTAATGATGAGCTCAGAGGTTAATATGGTGTTGAATGCTGAGCTATAGTCAGTGAACAGCATTCTTACATAGGTATTCCTTTTGCCTAGATTGGATAGGGCAGTGTGCAGTGTGATGGCGATTAGGCTCATCTCTGAGCCTATTGGGGCGGTACGCAAATTTAAGTGGGTCTTGGGTGACAGGTAAGGTGGAGGTGATATGATCCTTGACTAGTCTAAAATCACTTCATGATAGAGGTGAGTGCTACGGGGCGATAGTAATTTAGTTCAGTTTAGTTCAGCCTTCTTGGGTACAGTAACAATGGTGGCCATCTTGAAGCATGTGTGGCAGCAGACTAGGATATGGAGAGATTGAATATGTCCGTAAACACACCAGCCAGCTGGCCTGCACATGCTCTGAGGACGCGGCTGGGGATGTTGTCTGGGCTGGCAGCTTTGTGAAGGTTAACACGTTTAAATGTCTTAGTCATGTCGGCCACGTAGAAGGAGAGCCCACAATCCTTGATAGAGGGCTGCGTCAGTGGCACTGTATTATCCTCAAAGGGGGCAAAGAAGGTGTTTAGTTTGTCTGGAAGCAAGACATTGGTGTCCGTGACGTGTCTGGTTTACCTTTTGTAGTCCGTGAATGTCTATTGACCCTGCCACATACGTCTTGTGTCTGAGCCATTGAATTGCGACTCCACTTTGTCACTGTACTGACATTTTGCTTGTTTGATTGCCTTGCGGAGGGAATATCTACACTGTTTGTATTCAGCCATATTCCCAGGCACCTTTCTATGCTTAAATGCGGTGGTTGGTTGTTTCAGTTTTGCGCAAAGGCCGCCTTCTATCCACGGTTTCTGGTTAAGGTAGGTTTTAATAGTCACAGTGGGTACAACATCTCCTATGCACTTCCTTATAAAATAAATCACTGAATAAGCTTAGAAATCAATATTACTTTCTGAGGCTACCCGAAACATGTCCCAGTCTGCGTGATCAAAACTATCTTGAAGCGTAGATTCCGATGAAGTTGTGGTCAGATTTGCCGAGAGGGGAAGGGACTTGTATGCATCGCAGAAATTAGAGTAGCAGTAATCCAGTGTTTGTTTTGCCAGCGCGAGTACTACAGTCAATATGCAGATAGAATTTAGGTAGCCTTGTTCTCAAATTTGCTTTGTTAAAATCTAAGCACATAGAACCCCGGTGTCTGTACCGACTCTGACAGCATATCCCGATAGAGCAATGTTTCCGTGAAACAGAGTATGTTACAATCCTTGATGTCTCTCTGGAAAGCAACCCTTAGCCTAATTTCGTCTACATTGTTATCTAGAGACTGGATATTAGCGAGTAATATACTCTGAAGCATGGGTGGTGTACATGCCTCTTAAGTCTGACCAGAAGGCCTCTGCATCGACGTTGTTTTGGGGTAAGCCTCTGGAATCTGTTCAAATGCCCTGGGTGGTTCGAACAAAGGATCTGCTTCGGGAAAGTCGTATTCCTGGTCATAGTGCTGGCAAGGTGACGTCCCTCTGACATCCAATAGTAATAACACTTAAGATTTTCTGGGCTAACAATGTAAGAAATAATACATTAAAAAAAACGAAATACTGCAAAGTTTCCAAAGTACTAGAAGCGAGGCGGCCCTCTCTGTCGGCCCCATCTTGTAAATTATTTTGCTTTGGAGATGCATCAGCCATTGAAAACAGCTCTTCTTTTGATTTTCTACTAATAAATAAACTACTCCACATTAATAATGTAATGCCTTTAAAATCAAATAGTAAAAAAAACATAGTTGCAGGTAGAAAGAAAAGCACTCTCACAGGACTATTTTTCATGCATGGGCCAAATTAGCATATGCCCAATCAACTTTAATGAAGTGTAATCTGCAAAGTTGTGAACATGGTTGTTGATGTACCTGAAAGGTCTACCTTAGGGGATGGGGGTGGTTTACCTTAGGGGATGGGATTGCGACACTCGCCGCTCTCCTCAAAGCTTCCCTCCACCATCACCCTGTCAAACGCGGTTGGCAGCGTGGCATCACTCGTTGCGAAAGCTTGTTTTTTTCCCAAAGCTTTTTGAATGTCAAAAGGTGGCCCCGCTTTTTTTGCCTGTTTAATTAGAGAATGCTTATCATAGCCATATGCCGCGTGCAGCATGCCACGGCGGGGTGACAACACCCCAGTGTTGTTAAATTAATTATATCACTAATATGTACCTGGTGCATGTGAAATAGCTGAACTCTACACAAATAGCTCATTAATCTGCAGACAGCCACTCCTGGGCTAGGTGAAGTGGACTTGAATTTCAATATACACCCTCGCCAGCCGTAACCTTTCTCTCTCAGCTGAGGGGAACTGTTGAGCGGTAGAGAGGAATATTCTCTGGCTCTCCATTGTCTCTGAAACTTTCTCACTTTGAGCCAGGTGTTTATACACAACTACGTACATACACGCACACACGTAACGTGGGTATGTTCGCACGCACACGCTCACAGACTCGCAAGTGGAGCAACTGAATGTAAAGCTCAATGTACTTATCAGAGAACAAAGTCACCACAACCCCTCCTAAAAACACGAAGCAAGAATTTCAATCCAAAACAGAATCTTTGTTCCTTTGTTGCATCTCATTAAGTTGTCCTCTGGGGCAGTTCAGAGGTTGACTTTTAACTGGAGTTCCTAGACATAACAGGGTGTGTCCAACTCCACCTGGAGACAACGGAGTGGCTACACATACTTCATATTTTTTTTTATTTTACCAGGTAAATTGACTGAGAACACATTCTCAATTTCAGCAACGACCTGGAGAATAATGAGTCAATTGGATGCTGGCGAGGATTAGGGGACCATGCTATTAGGGCCAAATTGGGAATTTAGCCAGTACACCACGGTTAACACCTCTACTTTTAGTGCCATGGGATCTTTTAGTGACCACAGAGTGTCAGGGCAACCGTTTAACTTCCCATCCAAAAGATTGCACCCTTCACAGGGCAATGTCCCCAATCACTGCACTGGGGCTTTGGGATCTTTAGACCAGAGGAAAGTGTGCCTCCTACCGGCCCTCCAAAACCACTTCCAGCAGCATTTGGTCTCTCCTCTAGGGACCGACCCTGCTTAGTGTCGAGACTTTACTTTAATTATTTATTTAACCTGTTAGGGGTGCAGTGTTTGGAAGTTCGGAGAGGCTGGCGTGCCCAAAGTAAAATGCCTGTTACACAGGCCCAGAAATATGCACATAATTAGGTATTGGATAGAAAACACTGAAGTTTCTAAAACTGTTAAAATAATGTCTGTGAGTATAACAGAACTGATATGGCAGGTGAAAACCTGAGGGAAATCTATCCGGAAAATGGGATTTTTTGATGTCACAGTTTTTCCATTGACTTGCTATTTGCTATAGACGGATTTAGCTCCCAGATTGCAGTTCCTATGGCTTCCACTAGATGTCAACAGTCTTTAGACATGGTTTCAAGCTTGTTTTTTGAAAAACGAACAAGAAATAGCAGTTCTTCCTGCTGGATCATGAAATGGACTGTACTGTTTTGCGCGCCTGACAGTTTGTGCGCTCTACGTTATTTTTATTTTGTATTGAACAGGCTATTTTCCGTCTGAAATATTATTGTTTATTTACATATTAGAGTACCTGAGGATTGATTAGAAACGTTGTTTGACTTGTTTTGAAAAACTTTACTGGTACTTTTGGGATTTATTTGTCTGCATGTTTGAACGCCTTTGAACAGGTGGATTACTGAAAAAAATGCGCCAACCAAACAGAGTTTTTGGGATATAAAGAGGGACTTTATCAAACAAAACAATAAATGATTGTGTAGCTGGGACCCTTTGGATTGCCAACAGAGAAAGATCTTCAAAGGTAAGTGATTTATTGTATCGCTATTTTTGAGTTTTGTGACACCTGTGCGGGTTATGAAATTATGTTAATTGAGGAAGTAGGGTGCTGTCCTCAGAAAATCAAACATTTTTGAAATCTGACAGATTAGATTACCAAGATTCTAAGCTAAAGAATGGTGTACAACACTTGTATTTTCATGAATGTTTAATATTACTATTTTTGAAATTAGCTAGCGCCCCACCGGCCGCTAAGAACTTAATGAACTAACTATGTTTAATTGTTAGCTAATTAAATCAATCTTGTAACAATTAACTCATTAGGATTTGGGGCACCACGGAAGATGTTGTTTAAAACTGGTTAGGGAGCGGCAGCAGTGTTTGTAGTTTTGGAGAGTCTGGCGTGCCCATTGTAAAATGCCTGGTACTCGGGCCCAGAAACTAGGACATGCACATAATTAGTAGTATTGGATAGAATCTAAAGTTTCTCTATTTAGACTCTGAAGTTTCTAAAACTGTTAAAATAATGTATGTGATTATAACAGAACTGATATGGCAGGCAAAAACTCTAGCAAAATCCATCCGAGAAAATGTGATTCTGTGAGCTGCCTCTTTTTCCATCCAGCTCCCAGGTTCCACTAGATGTCAACAGTCTTTAGACAAGTTTTCAAGCGTTTACCTTGAAAAATAGGGGGAGTAGAAGAAGTTTATCCAAGGAGAGTGAGGAAGTAATTTTTCTCATTGGCACGTGGGACTGTGAGCGACTTCAACTTTATATACTGTATACTGTATCCTACACTGTCTATTCTATGTTATCTATTGCATCTTTGCCGATCTGTCGTTGCTCATCCATACATTTTTCTATTTACAGTGGGGCAAAAAAAGTATTTAGTCAGCCACCAATTGTGCAAGTTCTCCAACTTAAAAAGATGAGAGGCCTGTAATTTTCATCATAGGTACACTTCAACTATGACAGACGAAATGAGAAAAAGAAATCCAGAAAATCACATTGTAGTATTTTTAATTTATTTATTTGCAAATTATGGTGGAAAATAAGTATTTGGTCAATAACAAAAGTTTATCTCAATACTTTGTTATATACCCTTTGTTGGCAATGACAGAGGTCAAACGTTTTCTGTAAGTCTTCACAAGGTTTTCACACACTGTTGCTGGTATTTTGGCCCATTCCTCCATGCAGATCTCCTCTAGAGCAGTGATGTTTTGGGGCTGTCGCTGGGCAACACGGACTTTCAACTCCCTCCAAAGATTTTCTATGGGGTTGAGATCTGGAGACTGGCTAGGCCACTCCAGGACCTTGAAATGCTTCTTACGAAGCCACTCCTTCGTTGCCCGGGCGGTGTGTTTGGGATCATTGTCATGCTGAAAGACCCAGCCACGTTTCATCTTCAATGCCCTTGCTGATGGAAGGAGGTTTTTGTTTCAGTATGATATGTTGGATAAAGGAATAAAGACAGACACCAATGTCTAGTTCAATAGCCTTGTTCGAGCATTGTACAAATCCCTACACGCGGAGTCCGGGGGAACAGTCCGGCTAGTCGATTACCTATCAACTAGACTCCGTAACATCATCCTTTTCAATAGAAAGTGCAAACATAACAGCATAACATTAAGTTCTTAACAGTCAAGTCAAAACAATTGAGAAAACATTATATTTTCTTTTTTTACTTCAGTTGTCATCTTCCTCTTACGTTGTTTTTTATTATTTTTTTATTTATTATTATATATATTTTTTACATATTTCATTTTTTTAGAAACAGAGGACACGTTAACACAATCTCTTGCTTACAGAGTAAGCCTGTCCGGTGGCTTGCACAGCCGACCCACCCGTGAGTAAGTATAGGCTCTGACAGGGGTAGGATTAGGGCCACGAGCTGGAGAGCTTGGTGGGGTAGAAGCCTCACATTCAGTTGGCTCATGTCTCAATTCTGCGCCCCTTGCCCTTAGGCCTGGACTGTGATCCAGCTCATCTAGGTGAGTGTATGGTGTGTTCTGGTGTGTCTGCTCTGCTACGCGCAGATCCACCCGATTGCGACGATAGAGGGAGCCACCAACATCTACCAGGTACGAACGTGGTGCAACTCTCTGTAGGCACGTGCCCAGCCTCCAAAGTCCTGTGTGGTCTCCCGGCAGCGGTTTCATCCTTATCGTTTCACCCACCTCCAGCTCTGGTAGGTCTCGAGCAGTCCGGTCGTAGAAGCACTTAGCGAGCTGCTTTCTGTGACGCAGTTTATCCGTGACACCAACCATGACGCAGGGCTCAAGTAGCTTGTTAGCTACAGGGATGGTGGTCTTCAGACGTCTGGACAGAAGGCGTTGTGCTGGGCTGCTGTCCATGTTTTCGGTGGGTGTGTTCCTCCACTGTAAGATCGCTTTCCATGGGTCGTTGCCGTCACGCAAGGCCCTGCTTAACAGGTTTTTTGCAATCTTGACAGCTGACTCTGCCTTGCCATTTGCTTTTGGGTGTCTTGGAGAGGAGGTCACGTGGTCAAACTCCCACTCTGAGGCGAAACGCTTGAACTGTGCAGTGAATTGTGGGCCATTGTCCGTGATTACCTTGTCAGGCTGACCTTGCCTTGCAAACTGCGCCTTGCAGCGTTTTATGACCGTCTCTGCAGACAAGTCAGGGAGCAGTTCAATTTCCCAAAAGTCAGAGTAGTGATCAACAATGAGAAGGTAGTCCTTTTGTCTGTGGCTGAATAAGTCCATGCTGACGATTTGCCAAGCCCTTGTGGGCAGTTCGTGTGACATCATGGTTTCCTTTTGCTGTTCATGAGCGTACTCGTTGCATGTGGTACAGCTGCTGACAAAGTCTTTAATTTCTGCTTGCATGTTTGGCCAGTATAACGTTTCACGAGCCTGCCCGGTAGCATGCATCACCTCCAACGTGACTGGAGTGTATGCGGGTAAGCATCTCTGGACGTAGTGATTTGGGAATAATGACCTTCTGACCTCTGAACAAGATGCCATTTTGCACGCTGATCTCATCTCGAAAGGTCCAGTATTCTCTCACTGTGAAAGGTGTCTCCTCTTTCAGGTGTGGCCAACCTGCAAGAGCCATGGACTTCAGTGACTGTAGGTGTTCGTCCTTGTCAGTGTGTTGCCTGATCTGGGCGAGGCGGTGATCTGTGACGTTTAAGTAGTCTGCCTGATTGATCTGTTGAACATCTTGTTGTTCCTGCTGTAGCGAACAGATAGCATGCCGCTGATAGGCAGTGCCTCTGCCTGTACATTGTGCTGTTGCCCTGCTCAGCGTGTCGCTGATGTACATCTCTGGTCCTGGCTTGTAAATGACCTTCAGGCTGTAGTTTTGCAGGAGCATGCTTTGAAGCCTCTTGGGCGCGTTGAGGAGAGGTTTACTGAAAATGGCAATGAGTGGTTTGTGGTCAGTTTCAGCGGTGACCAGCTCTCGACCATATAAGTAGTGGTGGAAGCGCTGGCAGGAGAAGACGATGCTGAGGCACTCTTTCTCAATTTGTGCATAGTTCTGTTCAGTGGGGGTGAGCGCTCTCGAGGCAAACGCAACGGGCTGGCCTTCCTGCATAAGGCAGCATCCCAGTCCCCTTTGGCTAGAGTCGCTCTGGATTGTGACAGGCTTCGTGACATCGTAGTAGCGCAACACTGGCATGGATGAAGCCAGAGATTTCATCTCCTGTACTGCGGCCTCGTGCTTGGGTAGCCAGTGCCATGGTGTGTCTTTGTCCAGCAACCGGCGCAGAGGCTCACAGACTGCTGATAGGTGTGGCATGAACTTTGCAAGATAGTTTGCAAAGCCGATGAGATGCTGTACCCCTTTTGCATCGGTTGGGTTTGGCATGTCAAGGATCGCTCTGACCTTCTCTGGGTCCGGCTTCAGGCCTTTGGCCGAGAGAATGTGGCCATGGAAGTGGACGTTTTTCACCTTGAACTGCAGCTTCTTCAGGCCAAGATGAAGCTTAACTGATCGGCAGCGCTCCATCAGTGCCAGGAGCTTCACATCATGGTCGCGTTCTGCTTCTTCGTCTGTGTCACCACAGCCTACGATCAGGACATCATCAGCAATGGGTTCAATGCCCTTGAGCCCAGCCAGTAACTCGTGCTGCTTGCGTTGGTATACCTCAGGTGCCACTGAGACACCAAACGGGAGTTTGAGCCAGCGTTTCCGACCCCAGGGGGTCCAGAAGGTAGTCATGAAGCTGCTTTCTTCATCCAGCTTGCATTGAAGGAATGCATCTCGGGCATCCACCAAGGTGAAAATCCTGGCCTGGGAAGCTTGTAGAGGACATCCTCTAGTGTCGGCATGATGTAGTGTGATCGTTTCAGTGCTTGGTTCAGATGCTTTGGGTCAATGCAGACCCTCAGCTTCTCTGTTTTTTTCACTATGACCATATTGCTGATCCAGTCGGTTGGTTTAGTCACAGATGTCATGTGGCCATCGGCCTCATACTTGTCCAGCTGGGCCTTCACAGCCACTTTCATTGCAATGGGCACATTGCGAGGAGCACACTGGACTGGAGTGACGCTCTCATCCAATTCAAAGTGTACATCCCCAGGTACTGATTCAACGGGGCTGTTGAATACATCGTCATATCTGCTGAGTAGTTGTTCTTTGGACAGGCGTCCATGCTGGACATGCTCCACAATGTGCAGGTCATTTGGTACGGTGAACTGCATCAGTCCCAGGCGTTCGCATGTAGAGCCTGAGAGGAGAGGATGTTGACTGGTTTTCACAATCTCAAACTCCAGCTTGTGTTTGCGCCCCCGAATAGCACATTCTGTCTCAAAGATGCCCATAGAGCTCATTAGCTCTCCTGAGTACAGCTTTAGTGTAGTATCGCTGGGCAATAGATGTGTGTCAGGTGCCAGATTGATTTTGTCTTTGTAGCTCATTACGTTGCATGTAGCACCAGAATCCAGTTGACATTGTTGCTTGTTGTGTAATCGTAGTGTCACAAACCATTTCTTCCCTCTTGAGTGTACAGCCCCAATGGATTCATGCATGTAAATATCCCTTTCACTGTTCTGCTCTGAACATTGAGTGACATCATCAACACTGTGAATCTTCCCCTCACTCACCCTTCTTTTGCTTTTGAGACACACTTTTGCAAAGTGATTATTAGTTCCACAAGCTCTGCATGGTTTTCCGTAGGCAGGGCAGTGCTCTTTGCCACGTGTGTGTGTATTCCCACAGTATTTACATGCTATGGGGCTCTCTGTGTCCACCGTTCGTGGTGAATTACTCTGCCTCGATTGGTTTTGTCTGAATGTCTGCCTGGCAACAGCGTGAACAGTATCAACGTCGGTGCGTGGGGTTTCCATTTCCATTGCTCTCATTCTCATGTCAGTGACTTCACCAGTGCGGCACATTTCAATGGCAGTTACTAATGTTAAGCCTCTCTCTCTCAGTAGACACCGGCGCGTATCCTCATTCGCGTATCCTCATCATCCTCAATTCCCAGTACTATTTTGTCCCGAATCAGTTCATCTTTCAATCCCCCGTATTCACAAGTAGCGGATCTTTCTCTCAAACGGGTCACAAAGTTGTTTACTGACTCGCCCTCTTCCTGTTTGCAGCTTCCAAAAACAAACCGCTCGTAAATGACGTTCCTGGCGGGTTTGAAGTAATTCTCCAATGCATCCAATATAGCATTTGCATCACCCTGTTGTCGTGCTGTGAGGGAGAGATTGTGCCGGTAGATGTGCCTGCATTCGCTGCCCATTAAACTCCTCAGAGTTGCCGCTTGTACCTCGTTGGGTTTCTCATGTAGACCGGTCGCCAGCGCATAGTCCTCGAATTCATCCCTGAAGTTGTCCCAATTAGTATTCCAGTCCCCTGTGAGAACCATGGGATTTGGTGGCGGAATGTTCGCTGCCATAGCGATGGAGTAGGATATATCTTTGCCTTCAGCCATTGAGGTAGGTAGTGATGCTAGCTAGCCAGCTAACAACGAGTTGATCAGTGCTGTGAGTAGGACACGGCGTGTGTTCGCATATGGAACGTAACTGCGCCTATACTGTACTCAGTTACCAAAATAACAAACGTGTGGTTTTCGAGCCACTTCTGACACCATGTTTCAGTATGATATGTTGGATAAAGGAATAAAGACAGACACCAATGTCTAGTTCAATAGCCTTGTTCGAGCATTGTACAAATCCCTACACGCGGAGTCCGGGGAACAGTCCGGCTAGTCGATTACCTATCAACTAGACTCCGTAACAGTTTTCACTCAAAATCTCACGATACATGGCCCCATTCATTCTTTCCTTTACACGGATCAGTCGTCCTGGTCCCTTTGCAGAAAAACAGCCCCAAAGCATGATGTTTCCACCCCCATGCTTCACAGTAGGTATGGTGTTCTTTGGATGCAACTCAGCATTCTTTGTCCTCCAAACACGACGAGTTGAGTTTTTACCAAAAAGTTCTATTTTGGTTTAATCTGACCATATGACATTCTCCCAATCCTCATCTGGATCATCCAAATGCTCTCTAGCAAACTTCAGACGGGCCTGAACATGTACTGGCTTAAGCAGGGGGACACGTCTGGCACTGCAGGATTTGAGTCCCTGGCGGCGTAGTGTGTTACTGATGGTAGGCTTTGTTACTTTGGTCCCAGCTCTCTGCAGGTCATTCACTACATCCCCGTGTGGTTCTGGGATTTTTGCTCACCGTTCTTGTGATCATTTTGACCCCACGGGTGAGATCTTGCGTGGAGCCCCAGATCGAGGAAGATTATCAGTGGTCTTGTATGTCTTCCATTTCCTAATAATTGCTCCCACAGTGGATTTCTTCAAACCAAGCTGCTTACCTATTGCAGATTCAGTCTTCCCAACCTGGTGCAGGTCTACAATTTTGTTTCTGGTGTCCTTTGACAGCTCTTTGGTCTTGGCCATAGTGGAGTTTGGAGTGTGACTGTTTGAGGTTGTGGACAGGTGTCTTTATACTGATAACAAGTTCAAACAGGTGCCATTAATACAGGTAACGAGTGGAGGACAGAGGAGCCTCTTAAAGAAGAAGTTATAGGTCTGTGAGAGCCAGAAATCTTGCTTGTTTGTATGTGACCAAATACTTATTTTCCACCATAATTTGCAAATAAATTCATTAAAAATCCTACAATGTGATTTTCTGGATTTTTTTTCCTCATTTTGTCTGTCATAGTTGAAGTGTACCTATGATGAAAATTACAGGCCTCTCTCATCTTTTTAAGTGAGAGAACTTGCACAATTGGTGGCTGACTAAATACTTTTTTGCCCCACTGTATGTAAACTTCCATTTCTGGAAGTTCACATACATTAAGATTGGAGTCATTAAAACTCATTTATCAACCACTCCACACATTTCTTGTTAACAAACTATAGTTTTGTCAGTTAGGACATCTACTTTGTGTATGACACAAGTAATTTTTCCAACAATTGTTTACAGACAGGTTATTTCACATGGTTAGCAGATGTTAATGCTAGTGTAGCGAAATGCTTGTGCTTCTAATTCTGACCATGCAGTAGTATCTAACAAGTAATCTAACAATTTCACATCAACTACCTTGTGTGTGTATAAGTGTAAAGGAATGAATACGAGTATGTACATATAAATATATGGATGAGCGATGGCCGAACGGCATAGGCAAGATGCAGTAGATGGTATAGAGTACAGTATATACATATGAGACGAATAATTTAGGATATGTAAACATTATATAAAGTGGCATCAATTCCAGTGGGTCAGAGGTTTACATACACAAAGTTGACTGTGCCTTGGAAAAATCCTGAAAGTTATATCATGGCTTTAGAAGCCGAAGAACACCATCCCAACCGTGATGCTAGGGTGTAACCCCTCGAGTTACTGCAGCTAGTGTTGCCAGCACTGCCACTGCCTGGGTGGGGGAACCCCATCAGAATCCCCAACAGCTAGGTACAAGGTTCTCATTAGCAGCTTTGAGAATGTCCTTATATATTATGCTCTCCCTTTAGGGGGCTTTGCAGGACCAACCCTGCCAAGCAGGCTCAGAATCTTGAGGGGGCAGTGCTGCTCTAGGTCTCTGACCGCAACCACAGCTTAGTTAATTCTGGAAGCGAAATGTATAAATTCAGCTCTTACCTGTTCGCCGACCGCGAGCTGAACCTCCTCCTCCTTAATTCCATTCTCAGAAACACACCTGAATCCACCAAACACTCAAACTCCCAAAACCTCCCAGCATGCACTGCAAGAGCGAGAGAGAGACTTATCGCAATACATTTCAGGACTATTCTCACATTAATCATATAGTTTGCACACGAACCGATGACCGTTCGGAATAAGAAATCATGACAATATTTACATGTGGGTGTCTTTGTCCGTTGTGTAGTCCTGTACAGAACTACAGAGTTCAATCTGGTCTAATGTTAATTTTGTTTCCAAGGCTTTTCATGCACTAAAAAAATCACATTCATATCTTAACATAATATTTCATATTATATGCACACATATTGGATGGAAACTTGACAGATAAAGGGGATAAACTATCCAAGTTACAGTATTACGTCCATACAGTTTTTAACAACATCACAAAATGAAAACCAATATTACATTTGTTTTCCATAGTTCCCCTCTGACCATTCCCCACATTCTTATGTTAGAATTATTGTTCCATTATTCACGTTTGACCGTGTTAGAGTTTCGACAGGAAATGTCAGTGAAACAAAGCCACATTCCTATGCCCTTTTGAAGACGGAGGGAGAGAGTCTTCTTCTACGTTAATTTACGTGAGGGTGTGTAGGTGTCAAAACCCCCACACCAGTTCCCTCCTCCCCTCTGCGGGTGAGAGGAGGTCCAGTTATTGTCAACCATTGCCAAGCTGATCTGACCCATTGTGATCCTCACAGGATGGTCATGTCATTAGCTTCAGTGGCAAGCCAGCAGTGGGATGCAGGGTGGTATGCTGCTGGCACATACTGTGTATTATTATTATTATCTTAAGTCATTAATTGGTAGTTTGGCAGTGGACTTTCCACAGTTTCCAACAGTTTATATTCTTGTAATTCTGTCTTATGAAATTGTTCTATAGCTATTTGGCAAGCCCTTTCATTTGACTGTTTTCACTGATTTGCACAAAATCAACATAAATCTTCCGTGTGATTTAGAAATCTTTAGTGGTGAAAAGATTAATCAAACACAAAAAAAAAGTCCTATATTGCCCCAGAAGAGTTCGTTTCAGGTGACCCAAATTCAGGGAAGTCGTTCTGTCTAGAGACATTTTAGGCCCGCCATAGACAAAATGCCAACGTTGTCAGGGAGTTGTACATCAACCATACAGGGTGGATATATCAGTGAGACTGGTGAGGGAATGTTGAAACAATATCTATTCTCTTGGCAGTTACTGTTAACAAAAACCAAATGCCATTGAAGGAGTATCAGTTTGCTAGTGCACTAGGCTAATTGTTATTAATTGTCGAGAACTGACACTGTGTTATTGTTATATAAGACATTTTGGACAATAATCACTAAATTACAGTGGGAGACTTTTATATTCACTCTGGCAATGCCCACTTCATTACATTATTCCACATTCATAGCCATTGGTTGAACAGATACATTTTGCTCAAAACAACACAGCATTGGGGAAATAATACCCATTGGAAATAATTCCCATTAAAATGTACACCCAGGATCTCCACAATTTGTTTACAAACATTAATGATAATAAGCAGCTGTATCTCTGTTTACTTATCAACATCACATTTCCAGACCCTCCCTCTTATCGTAATCACTCTAGATCCTTTAATCAAACAGCATCTGATCTGGTGTCAGTCAGCAAACTGGAGTTCTCATCAGTCAAGGCTGTTGTTCATGGACCACATGCTGATAAGTGGCTCTGTGTGTGTGTGCGTTTCCCCGTATGCTAATCTTCAGCATTATACCTCCATTCTGGTAATTTTTTTCATTAACTAGGATTACACCCTCTCCTCTTTAACAGTGGATGAAATCTCGTCCGCCAGATGAGGAGTGGATAACGCTGTGTTTCCATAATTATAGAGATAGTGTTCCATGCAATCCATTGATTTTGTTTAGCAAAGTACCTGGTTTGAGAAGATGCAGTACGCAATTTCGTTAAGAGTTAACTAATTTAGAATAGAGTACTCCCCCCCCCAAACGCAGATAGCCCTCATTAGCCCTATTTCCACTCTGTGGAAATATCTTTATCATCTTTACAGTATATTTATATGTAATTACAATCTAACAAACCATGGTTACCTGCGGATGTCATATTTGTACAGTACTGTATGGCATTTCCACAATTCATCACTAGGATTTAATCAAGGCAGCCGATGCAGAAGGGAACATTACTGATTTTTTATTCTTGGATAAAAATAAATAAATAAACCATGCATGGATTTGTTCCAACCATCTCCATCTTCCTGCAGGTCTCAGAGTACACAGCTCTGACTGACACACTCACAATGTTAACCCGCTGTTCCCAAGAATGTGTGAGCTCTCACCTGCTGTCACCAACACAGTCATGGATCAATCGAGTGAAGGATTTATAAATATCTCACACACACACACACACACACACTCTTATATATGACTAGTCACACACAGCTTCCTGTGTCAAAATGTCTTATTACATTGATCAAGTCCTTTGTACTGCAATGGTGCACTTGTTAGAGCAAATCTGTATCACGGACTCCCTAAAAAATAATACAGAAAATACAAATTTTAACACAAGAGGAATAAAATACACAGTAACGGCCTCCCGAGTGGCACAGCGGTCTAAGGCACATGCTAGAGCCGTCACTACAGACCCGTAATCGTGAGTCCCACAGGGCGGAGCACAATCGACCCAATGTCGTCCGGGTCAGGAGAGGGTTTGGCCGGGAGGGCTTTACTTAGCTCACCGCGCTCTAGCGACTCCTTGTGGGGGCCGGGCGCCTGCAGGCTGACCTCAGTCGTCAGGTGAACAGTGTTTCCTCCGACACATTGGTGTGGCTGGCTTACGGGTTAAGAAGGCGGGTGTTAAGAAGCGTGGTTTGGCGGGTCATGTTTCGGAGGACGCATGACTCGACCTTTGCCTCCCAAGCCTGATGGGGAGTCATCAGTAAAACTAGTAAAAATTAGTAGTATTTGGTAGCATTGCCTTTAAATTGTTTAACTTGGGTCAAATGTTTCAGGTAGCCTTCCACAAGCTTCCCACAATAAGTTGGGTGAATTTTGGCCCATTCCTCCTGACAGAGTTGGTGTAACTGAGTCAGGTTTGTAGGCCTCCTTGCTCGCAAGCGCTTTTTCAGGATTGAGGTCAGGGCTTTGTGATGACCACTCCAATACCTTGACTTTGTTTTCCTTAAGCCAATTTGCCACAACTTCGGAAGTATGCTTGGAGTCATTGTCCATGGGGTCATTGTCCATTGTCCTTCCTGACTGATGTCTTGAGATGTTGCTTCAATGTATCCACCTAATTTTCCTTCCTCATGACGCCATTTATTTTGTGAAGTGCACCAGTCCTTCCTGCAGCAAAGCACCCCCACAACATGATGCTGCCACCCCCGTGCATCATATTTGGGATGGTGTTCTTCGGCTTTTAAAGCCATGACGTAATTTTCTGGATTTTTCCAAGCTTTTTAAAGGCACAGTCAACTTAGTATATGTAAACTTCTGACCAACTGGAATTGTGATACAGTGAATTATAAGTTAAATAATCTGTCTGTAAACATTTGTTGTAAAAATTACTTGTGTCATACACAAAGTAGATGTCCTAACTGACTTGCCAAAACTATAGTTTGTTAACAAGAAATGTGTGGTGTGGTTGAAAAACAAGTTTTATTAATGACTCCAACCTAAGTGTATGTAAACTTCCGACTGTATTAACGTCCAACTGTAGTAAAACCTGTTAGGGAACGGCATCAGAGTTCGTAGTTTTGGAGAGTCCGGCATGCCCAAAGTAAAATGCCTGGTACTCAGGCACAGAAACTAGGATATGCACATGGATAGTAGTGTTGGATAGAAAACACTCTGAAGTTTCTAAAAACTGTTAATGTCTGTGAGTATAACAGAACTGATATGGCAGGCGAAAACCCGAGCAAAATCCATCCAAGAAAATGTCATTTTGTGAGCTTGCTCGTTTCCAATGAGTTGCTATAGGATCTGCTGAATTCCAGCTCCCGGGTTGCAGTACCTATGGCTTCCACTAGATGTCAACCATCTTTAGACAAGGTTTGATGTGTTTATCTTGAAAACTAGAGGAATACAGCATCCTGAGGGGGAAGACGTGCTGTTGAGCCCTTTTTTCAACTGTGAGTGTGTGTGGACCATGTTAAGTCCTTAGTGTTGGGACACCGAGGAACTTGAAGATCTCGATCCGCTTCACTACAGCCCTGTCAATGAGGATAGGGGTGTGCTCTCCCCTTTTCCCTTGTAGTCCCCGATAAGCTCCTTTGCCTTAGTGACGTTGAGGGAGAGACTGGCATTACACTGTAGGTGAGGGATCAGGCCTACCACCGTGTCGTCAGCAAACTTTATGATGGTGTTAGAATCATGCATGGCCACACAGTCGTTGGTGAACAGCGAGTACAGGAGGGGACTAAGCACACACCCCTAAGGGGCCCCTGTGTTGAGGTTCAGCATGGCGGAGGTCTTGTTGCCTACCCTCACCACCTGGGGCCGGCCCTTCAGGAAGTCCAGGATCCAGTTTCAGGGGGAGGTGTTCAGTCCCAGGGTCCAGAGCTTGGTGATTAGCTTGGAGGGGACTAGGATGTTGAACGCTGAGCTGTAGTCTATGCAGCATTCTCAAATTGTTTTTTCCCGTCTTGTCCAGCTGGTAGAGGGTAGTGTGAAATGCAATTGACATTGCGTCATCTGTTGATCTGTAATGGCAGTATGCAAATTGTACTTGGTTGAGGGTGTCTGGTATGATGGTGGTGATGTGTGTCATGACCAGCCTTTCAATGCACTTCATAATTACAGATGTGAGTGCTACAGGGCGATAGTCATAAAGGCAGGTTACCTTGGAGTTCTTGGGAACAGGGACAATGTTGATCATCTTGAGTCATGTTGGGATTACAGACTGGAACAGACTGGAAAATTTCAGCGAAGGCACTTGCCAGCTGGTTTGCGCACGCTCTGAGAATTACTGACATGGTGTGAGAGAATGAAACAGAGATTCAACACAGCCTGAAAACACGGGACCCATTTTTTCAGTATTCACAGTCTCCCCGTTTTCCATCTGTGTAGAGGAACAGCACTTGATGTTTATGGCTCTGCTCAGGCACTATTTTTAACTGTTCCCGGACGCTACTTTCCAGGTCGAGCGAGAAGTGCAGGTAGATCTCAAGCACTCCTCATTTTTACCATGCTCACCAAAAGGACATTTGTGCCTAGTAGGAAAACAGTACAGGGTTGGAACAAACATTACTTACATACAGTATGTTTCACATTTAAACATATGAATGTCCGTACTAAAGTATGTGGGTGAATTATGGGAAAGAGGATAATGTTGGGCCTTAGCAATAATATTGGCCTAGCATTAGCTGGGTAATGCATAGTCACACAACAAATTCACCTCTAAATCTCACTTACATTACAACAATGGGAAATGCATCTTGCACAACATGTGCATGTAAATATGTTATAGCCTTAATAGTGTGTGTGTGTGTGTGAATTGTGTGTGTGGGTGTGTGCTCTCACTGCAGGCATCTAATATAGTACTCTCCGCCTGTTTTCTGCAACGCTATGCTCAACCTTGCCCAAGGTTAATCTGTCACTCTTGGTGTGTATTTGCATTCATTCTTATCTGTACCTAACCACTCAGCTGACTGTCTATCCACCCAATCCACCGCTCAAACTTAATCGTCTTTGTACATTTTAAATGAGCCTCCAACAAAGTGCAGTCCTAATCCTATTTGATAGTTCACATCCACAGTCTCCAGGACCCATTGTGACTTACAGTGTGAGGCTGAGAGGTCATCATTGCAGTATTATTGTGGAGGTGAACCAAACTCTTGAACAGACAAGTTAACAATGTTCTGAGTTTCTGAGGAGATAGAGTGCAGTGGGGGCCTCTCCAGTGGATGGGGACTCACGATGTGTCTCTGTCACCGTTGTCTGTCAGGTCGGTTGGTCTGCTCCATTCAGTTCTATCCCCTCTCTCTGGTGATGACATCTTGAAAGATTGAAACGCTCTGTGTTTCTGGCCAGCCGATGGCCACAGAGATAGCCTGAGGACCATAGGTACGTTTCTGATAATCAATGAGAAAATACTGTCTCCTTTACTGAGAGGACTCTCTCTCACAGACACAGGCATGCATAGCATGTACACATAAAGGCACAAACGTGCGCACACACACACTTAGACACGCTTTATGATGTCTCTATGTTGATGTATATGGGTAAATCCATTTGAATTCAATCACTTTTTGACAGCACCCCTTTTGGTATGAAGGAAATACATATAATTTCACCTTTTAACATCAATTATCAAAAAAAAAAAAAAATGTTTGAAAGATTATCTGAGGTTCTTGTAGTGTGTCCGCCATCGGTTGAGACACAACATGATCTTGAATACAGGATTGGTGTCATGCTTTGGTTTATACATGTTCTAAAATGTACTCCGGAGTTGTGCAGCGGTCAAAGGCACTGCGTCTCAATGCTAGAGGCGTAACTACAGACACCCTGGTTCAAATCCAGACTGTATCTTAACTGGCCGTGATTGGGAGTGCCATAGGGCTGTAACAATAATGCTTGTGCGAACTCGAACCCAGGTAAATCCAGATCTTTTATTTAAAGCCTTAAAAGAAACAAGGCAATCGTACAAGAGCATGCTAGAAAAACATGATACCTAAGCAAAGATCCAGGCCAACTGAGGAACCTAATTAACAATGTGAACAGAGAAGGTAATTAAACACAGGTGAATCCAATAAGTAAAAATCTGGGTAACCTGGAAACTAGAAAACAAGGTAAGGGTGCCCGCCAGCTGTAACCTAAGGAGACAACAATCAAATAAAACATAAACAGGACCCCTCAAGGGTCAGCAAAACATTTCTACACCTCCACAAGTCTTGTTCATCCTTGGGAGTAATTTCCAAGCGCCTGAAGGTACCACGTTCATCTGTACAAACAATAGTATGCAAGTATAAACACCATGGGACCAAGCAGCCATCATACCGCTCAGGAAGGAGACGCGTTCTGTCTCCCAGAGATGAACGTACTTTGGTGCGAAAAGTGCAAATCAATCCCAGAACAACAGCAAGGACGTTGTGATGATGCTGGAGGAAACAGGTACAAAAGTATCTATATCCACAGTAAAACGAGTCCTATATCGACATAACCTGAAAGTCCGCTAAGCAAGGAAGAAGCCACTGCTCCAAAACCGCCATTAAAAAAGCCAGACTGCGGTTTGCAACTGCCCATGGGGACAAAGATCGTACTTTTGGAGAAATGTCCTCTGGTCTGATGAAACAGAAATAGAACTGTTTGGCCATAATGAACATCGTTATGTTTGGAGGAAAAAAGGGGAGGCTTGCAATCCGAAGAACACCATCCCAACCGTGAAGCACGAGGTGGCAGCATCATGTTGTGGGGGTGCTTTGCTGCCAGAGAAACTGGTGCACTTCAGAAAATAGATGGAATCAGAGGAAGGACAACTATGTGGATATATTGAAGCAACATCTCAAGACGTCAGTCAGAAAGTTAAAGCTTGGTCACAAATGGGTCTTCCATATGGACAATAACCCCAAGCATACTTCCAAAGTTGTGGCAAAATGGCTTAAGGACAACAAAGTCAAGGTATTGGAGTGGCCATCACAAAGCTCTGACCTCAATCCTATAGAAAAATTGTGGGCAGAACTGAAAAAGCGTGTGCGAGCAAGGAGGCCTACAAACCTGACTCTGTTACACCAGCTCTGTCAGGAGGAATGTGCCAAAATTCACCCAACTTATTGTGGGAAGGTTTTTGAAGGCTACCCAAAACGTTTGACCCAAGTTAAACAATTTAAAGACAATGCTACCGAATACTAATTGAGTGTATGTAAACTTCTGACCCACTGGGAATGTGATGAAAGAAATTAAAAAGGAAATATATCACTCTCTCTACTATTATTCTGACATTTCACATTCTTAAAATAAAGTGGTGATCCTAACTGACCTAAGACATGGAATTTTTACTAGGATTAAATGTCAGGAATTGTGAAAAAGTGAGTTTAAATGGATTTGGATAAGGTGTATGTAAACTTCCGACTTATGTATGTTTGGAAATATGCAGCATTTTTGCATGTGTTTGTAGCTGTGTAAACACATCGATGTGTCTTGACCGCTTTGACTGTGATGTGCGTGTTTGTCTTTGCATGTGTTTTTTCCTGCATGTATTTAAGCATGTGTGTGTATATGTGAGAGAGACCCTATCCTGTATTTGTTGTGTACGCTGGCCTCATTAGCACATTCCCTGTTCTAAATGGCAGTGTTTGATATGGAAAGTGCTGTTCGAACCATGTGTTGGGCTTGTAATAATGAATATTTAATGCAGGTTGGGCCCAAATGATCCATCAATTCCGATTAGGTCCTAATTACCGGGCCAGAAATGTATTCAAATTAGTTCATTATCAGTCTGATCAGGAAGCACAGACTTAACAGAATGCAAAATGTTCCAGGTTCCGTACATATCTTGATGCATAATTTCAGTCAATTACCAGTCCTTTTTAAGATCACAAGGCAGGATTGTTTTTGCCTGTTAGTGGGCCATGTTTTCTTCTGTGGTTTCCACAGAGTTCAGACTGTCAGGTAGCTGAATACACCTCTCTCACTCTCAAACACACTGGAATGAAATGGGGGGTGACAAGGCAGCCCAGACGTACACCCACTGACACCGCTCCCATTCACAGAATGGCTCTGTGACAGTAATCTGATTCCAGTCTGTAAAGGAGCTCTAATACACTCACTAGACCACTACAATGAGAGGGAATTGAATGAAAGGTAGGAATTTTGGGATACACTCTTTTGAGTGGCAAATATGGCTTGGGGATTCTTTTTCCACGTGATTTCTAGCCTTGATGATGAGTTTGTCTGAGAATCTCTGGGTATCTTTTTATCCTGTCTTCATCATTAGCATCACTTTGTTTTCCCGGCATGTTTTGTTTTAGTTATAGCACATCCAACAAGGACACTTGGGAAATTGGGAGATTCCTTCAAAAATAATGCGGCACTCTGTCTAGCTGGGGGGTCATGCGAGGTGAAGATGAAACAGGCGGCCTGCAGTCTTGCCCATAAAAAAAAAGTCATAATTAAAATCAACCCTGATTGGGTATCATCTCCCCTTCCGATGATAATTAACACAGCATCACTTTTAAGATGCTGGGGAAATATGGTAATTGACTGTGATTATATGACTGGCCAGGGTGCAGGACATGGAACATATCGGGTTCATTTGAGTTAATTGCTATGAGTTTTTTGTTTACTTTTGGGTTATTTGTTCTCTAGCCCCCAAAGACGAATTCTAATAATTAATGTGAAAGTTTGTCTGTGATACTATGTTGTGTAAACACAAAGTGCTGTCCAATGTGTATTTAGAGATGGAATGGATTATTTAAATAATCCTGGCAATATTTTCAGAAATACTCAATCTGTTATTGAAGCAGCATTATGTAACTTTAAATTGTGTTCTATGTTCAACAGCTCTAATAATTCTCTAGTGGTCGTACAATGTGGTTCAACAGTAACAATATTGCGCATCCAGGCTGCCTGAAAATTGCTGTATTTGATTTCGCTGTCAAGTCATATACTGTATATCAGTATAGGCTCCTCAGAGGAGGAAGGGGAGGACCATCCTAATCAGTAAATTTCTGGAAAAGTTGTGAAACATTGAAAAATATATAATTTTTGGATAACACGACACAATTATTCACGTCACCAAATAACTGATTAAAGGTGACTGTTTTGCAATGAAGGTCTACAGTAACCTCAACAGCACTCTGTAGGGTAGCACCATGGTGTAACTGGAGGACAGCTATTTTCCATCCTCCTCTGGGTACATTGACTTCAATACAAAACCTATGAGGCTCATGGTTCTCACATACTGTAGACTTACACATTAATTATGATGACTTCCGGAGGATGTCCTCCAACCTATCAGAGCTCTTGCAGCATGAACTGACATGCCCATCCAATTAAAGGATCAGATAATTAATCTAGTGCTTTAACAAGCTAGCACTGCAGTGCATAAAATGTGGTTAGTAGCTGACTCAAAGACAGAGAAAGACAGAAGTTTAACATTTTTGAAAAAATTCATTTCTTTAAAAAAATTACTACATTTAGTTATATTTTTTTCACTTTCATTTACTTAGCTAGCTCAGGCAGCTCATTTAGCCTACCCAACAACCTAACTCAAACAGAGAGGAATTCTATTTATGTTAGCGATCTGGCTAATGCTATCCAACACTCCAACTTCATCAAGTCAAGGTAAGCTTTCAGTTTTATAAATGTATTGCCACCGGGGGGGAGTAACTGCTACACTGCACTGCGTGATTGTACACATGGATTGGATTGTGAGTTTACTAACGTGCTAGTTCTACTAGCTATGTTGACTATGACATTAGCTAATATGATAAATTATGTAGGCTGTGTGTAGCGGTTATTGTGTAAAGATTTGGCTTGGAGAGGCTTTTTCGCCTGGTCACAGACAGCTGTCGTGTTGTGCACTGAAGTCCACAAGTGAAGGGAACATGTGAGAGGAGGAAAAAGCGAGTAGACGTGATGATGCTGTTTGTATGACTACTTTGAAAGTGAGCTGTGTGTGCAGGTGATCAGGGGTGTATTCATTCTGCAAATTCTGTTGCAAAATGTTTCTTAAACAGAAGCAAACTGAACAAAACGGGGATGGAGCTATCTGAATTTGTCAAATAGAAACTCTTGTTTTAGTTGCAAACAGAACAGCCCCTCTTAAATGATTACACCTCTTAAAGATTGGACTCTTTTTTTTTCTTTTTTTTTTTCGATAACATACTCAAATCTAACTGCTCAGGACCTGAAGCAAGCATATTCTTGATACCATTTGAATAGAAGCACAGTGAAATTAATGTAGGAGAATGTAACAAATTAAATCTCATAAAAGATAACAAGCGTTTTCTATTTTTGTTTTTGCATTGTAACTTGAAATATATAAAAAAAACGAATTAGGCAAAAACCCGAGGAATATCTGTCCTGGAAAAAGTGTATTTGCCTCATTTTGAACCCCTCCCTATTGAAAATGACCATATAAGGGAGTAAGATTTCAGTACCTATTGCTTCCACTGGATGTCAACAGTCTCTAGACAGTGTTTTGATTATGTTTAGTTGCTCTGGATGGTAATAGAAGAAGAATTGGGAAGTAGTCACCAGATGTAAACAGAAGAGGATGCGCATTCACGGGCTTGCGCGCGCTGTGGTTTTTTCCTTTCCTATCGCCCAGTTTATAATCCGGTTGAAATATTATACTAAATATACATAAGTGTTCCTAAGGTTACATTATCAATGATGCTTGACTGTTCTTGGACAAGTGTATAGGTTGAACGAGTTCTCTTCACGGTTCAATGGGCGAGTGGACGCTGTATTTTCTGATCATTACGCACCAACCAAACGGAGATTTATGGATATAATAAATGACTTTTTCGAACAAAAGAACCATTGATTGTCTTTGTTGGACACTTAGGAAGCTCTCAGCAGAAGTTCTTCAAAAGGTAAGGGATTTGTTTTCGCTGTGAAATGTGTTTTGTGTGAGGTGCTACCCTCAAACAATCAAATGTAATGGTTTCGCCGTAAAACCTTTTTGAAATCTGACAATGCTGTGATATTGCCAAAAAGCAGAGCTTTTGATGACTATGCAACACTTGTATATTGATGAATGTTTAATAATTCAACTTTTGGATTTTGAATTTGGCACCTTACATTTCACCCGGTAGTGCCCCACTGCTCCCTAAGTAGTTAATAAAATAATGATGAAAATAATCTTTCAAAATGCAAAATGTTTATTTCATTATGGATCCATTACGAATTACTATGGGAATAAAACTGGAAAATTACTGGAAAATACTATTTCAAACACACACAGTCACGTTGTACAGTGTCATTATGGCTATTAGCAGGTAGTTGGACAATATACTTGCCTAGAAGGAGGGTAGGGGGAGAATTCTATCGTCAAATGTATTTCTTAGTTAGATTGGCTGTATCACACCCGGACATGATTTGTTGCAATTTCAGTTTAATCCATCAGAAAAGACAAAACAGATAATACAACAAAAAGTATTATTTTTATGTATCACATCCACCCAAGATTGGGAGTCCCAAAGGGCGGCACACAATTGGCCCAGCATTTCTCTCCCTCTAAAAACAGAAATAAATGTTTTGGCTTTTACAAATAGGCAAGTCAAATTCTTATTTACAAGGACAACCTACTCCTTCCTCCCCGTCAGGGAATTGAACCCTGTCTCGCTTGTGCCCGCACGACACAGGGATTCTTTAGCTAAATAGCCCAGTACTGTAACCTACTCCCGACTGTCAAATTGTACAGCGCCATATTTTCCATTCCATCCTAATGGAAACCCAGAGAGTTTTTTGATTTTCTTGGAATAGAAACACCATAATATTAATCATAAATGTCCGGGAACTTGCAGGTGCCTTCGTGGAAGAGTGGGGTAAGATCTCACAGCAAGAACTGGCAAATCTGGTTCAGTCCATGAGGAGGAGATGCACTGTAGTAAGGCTAGGCGTCCTGCTAGCGGGACACCTGTCGACAACTTACGGTGAAATTGGAGGGCGCACAATTCAAATAAATAATCATAAAAATGGAGGTACATTTAGGTACATACAAGTATCGTAAATCGGTTATAAGCTTCAATTATTGTTAATCTAACTGCATTGTTTGATTTACAATAGGCTTTATTGCGAAAGCATGCCATGCGATTCTTTGAGGATGGCGCCTCCCAATATTTTTCAACCAGCACAGGCTTCATAAAATCAAAAATACCAATTCAATATTCACTTACTTTTTGAAAATCTTCCTCTGATTTGCAATCCAAAGGGTCCCAGCTACAACATGTACGGTCGTTTTATTAGATAGAGTCCTTCTTTATATCCCAAAAAGTCTGTTTAGTTGGCGCCATCTATTTGAGTAATCCACTCGTTCAACATGCAGAGAAAGGAATCCAAAAAGCTACCGCTAAACTTTGTTCAAACAAGTCAAACTGTTTCCATTTAATCCTCAGGTACCCTAAAATGTAATCAAACTATAATATTTCAAACGGAAAGAAGTATGTTCAAAAGAAAAGCAAAATTAGCAGGTGCTAATTTTCCAACTCTGACTCCCAGTGCCAAAACTCTTCCTCGTTTGGGAAGAAACAAGCCTGAAACCTTAAACGACTGTTGACATCTAGTGGAAGCCATAGGAATTGCAATCTGGGATCTGTATTTAACATTGTCCCTATACGTTCTATTGGAAGAGCATGGGCTATCAAAACAAAACAAAAAAATCAGGTAGTTTTTTCTTGGATTTTCTACTACCATATCTATGGTGTTATAGTCTCCTACATTATTGTAACATTTCTACAAACTTCAGAGTGTCTTCTTTCCAATGGTACCAATTATAGGCATATCCTGGCTTCTGAGCCTGAGTAACCGGCAGTTCACATGGGCACGTCAGCCAGGCGGAAATTCAGATAAAAGGACCCAACCTGAAAAAGTTTTTAAGCAGCTGGTGGCCACACCAGATACTGACTGTTACTTTTAATTCTGCCCCCCCCCTGTGTTTTGGGACACATTATTCCATTTCTGTTAGACACATGTCTGTGGAACTTATTTAGATTATGTCTCAGTTGTTGAATCTTATGTTAATACAAATATTTACACATGTTAAGTTTGCTGAACATAAACGCAGTTGACAGTGAGGACTTTTTTTTTGGTTGCTGAGTTTATATATCCAGTACCGTTCAAATGTTGGGGTCACTTAGAAATGTCCTTGTTTTTTAAAGAAAAACTAAACATTGTATCCATTAAAATATCATTAAATTGATCAGAAATACAGTGTAGTCATCCCTTCACAGAACAGCGCAAACTGGCTCTAACCAGAATAGAAAGAGGAGTGGGAGGCCCCAGTGCACAACTGAGCAATAGGACAAGTACATTAGAGTGTCTAGTTTGAGAAAAAGACGCTTCACAAGTCCTTAATGACAGCTTCATTAAATGGTACCCTCAAAATACCAGTGTCAACGTCAACAGTGAAGAGGCGACTCCGGGATGCTGGCCTTCTAAGCAGAGTTCCTCTGTCCAGTGTCTGTGTTCTTTTGCCCATCTTAATATTTTATTTTTATCGGCCAGTCTGAGATATGGCTATTTCTTTGCAACTCTGCCTAGCAGGCCAGCATCCTGGAGTCGACATATAAAACTTGTCTTACCGAGCCTTTCCATAAGTCCACGCAACGGTCTCCTGACTGTGATTAGAGTGTACCATAGGCGACATGAGTCTCACTAGTGTTGAGTAATGTGCTGTTAAACGTAGTGTAGGTCTTATTTATTTAAAGAGCATATTGAAGTTAGAATCAATAGCCTACAACTATTTTAGCACCGTTTCACGCTGCTCTGAGACAAGCATGGGGACTGGTCTTGATAAATTTATGAGATGTTTATTTTCACTGAATCTCTGTTTGGGTATTGGTTAGACTTCAATTATGGTGTTGAAATGTTATGCTCTTAGTGTAACCTTTATTTAACTAGGCAAGTCAGTTCGGAGAATTGAAACCTGGTCTCCCACGTACCCGCACGACACAGGATTATTTAATTAAATATTCTAGTACTGTAGCCTACTCTCGATTGTCATGTTGTAAAGCGGCATATTTTCCGTTCCATCCTAATGGAAACCCTCATTTTTCTTGGAATAGAAACATCATAATTTTAATCAAGTTAATTTAGCAACATTTCTTAAAATCAGTCCCATATAAATTCTCTAGTACAGCCACCATTGAAAGCTATCAAATGCTTCTCAAAGATGCCCTCTGGTGGTCAAACTACCACTAACTAGCATTAATGGTACCAGTGGTTGACACTTGACGTGCCAGGGAATTCTTCGGCACCATGCAAGCTGTTCCTTAGTACGCTGCAACTTTTAAAGGGCAAACCACTGTACTTTGCTCGGTTCATCTTTCCCTCGATCCTGACCCTGCCGGCTAAAAAACATCCCCACAGTATGATTCTGCCACCACCATCTTTCAGAATGTATTGTATGTACATTTTTTCCAAGGGACCATATATTATGCCTCAAATTTTACCCTTGGCAAGATGACCAAAGACTACTGTAAACTAGTGCCGTACTTTTTCCCTCCACTTTAATCTGAAATTGTCTATGTGATTACGTACGTTCCCTGATTGTAGTTCAGAATGGTTGTAAATTTGCTTATAAGGCTTATGGAAAACAGTTCTGTCCAGATATTGTTGTTCTTTTGTACCCAGAAACACTTTTTGAATAAAAAAAATTATAACTTGAATCTGGTATCTGGGTTCACACACAGACATGGACGCATAGATTTGCAAGCATGCATATATGCATTCGCATGCACGTGCACCCATACAGTACTTACACACACTGCATACTCTGTGTTATACAATGTCCCATTGTAATGAACACGAGGGGAGACAGAGAGCTGGGTTCAAGCGCAGGGCGCAACAGGTGTTTATTGCAAAGGACAACAGGAGGAGGCAGGTAGCTGGGTCCAGGGGCAGGCAGAAGGTCATACACAGGGGGTCCAAAAGGGCAACAGTACAGGCAGGGAA
Organism: Brachymystax lenok tsinlingensis; assembly: GCA_030435695.1. NCBI lineage: Eukaryota > Metazoa > Chordata > Actinopteri > Salmoniformes > Salmonidae > Brachymystax > Brachymystax lenok. Next base: position 31,579,219 of record CM059811.1, on the reverse strand, counting down.
AAGGCTAGTAACATAGTCTGGGAGATCAGGCAGTAGGTAGATAACAGGAAATCCGGCTAAAGTACAGGCAGGGAATAGGCAAAAGGCGTCGTTAGTGAGGCAGGCAAAAATGATCATACACAGAATGAGTAAATGACGGAAAAAGACGCTCAGAAAGACGTGTTTCACAAAACAAACAACACCTCACAGTGTTGGAGTGCAAAGAACTGAACTAAATAGTGTGTGATAATGACATACAGGTGTGTGAACAGGTGATTTGAATTCAGGTGATTGGGTTCTGGAGAGTGAACTGCGTTCAGGGGACATAGGTGTTTGAGGGTGTGTGTTGGATGCAGACGTTACACCCTTTTTGAGTGTCTGTAGTCAGACAACCTTGATACCTTCATCAGGGACGTAAACCTGCCAACACTTCCTTTACAAATCTCTTTCTCTCAAGGGACATACAATTGCAACTCCCTTTCTCCCCCCTTTTCACCCACATCTTCTATATCCACAGACATCAATTAGGCCTATTATTTTAGAAACACGTCTCCGCAGCCTCGGTACGGTCTGTTCTGTTCCCAGAATCAATGACACCTGCTCAAGCTGCCATGAATACAGCTGAATGGTCCATTGAGAGAGCAAAGGCACTAAGGCATCCTACTGTTGATGTGCTTCAAGGCGAGAGCGGAGCATGAAGCCAGATGCCTGCCTGCCTCGGTTATTTCCCCCTAACACTACAGATCTGGAGGAAATTAGATGTTTACTGTAAATGGGCCTCTTAACAGAGCCACAGCTTTTCAATATTGATTCAATGAGTCTGCTTTGTAAACACCCTCAACCTGCGTCAGCCTTCTGTGCTCGTCACAGGTCCACCTTAGAGATGCATGAATCAGAGTTTTCAGAGCTAGGGATCCAGATAACGTGTTATTTTACATACACATTTATTCTATGTTGCTGCTGCTCACACCTCCCTTCACATTTCTCTCTTTACTCACCCGTTTCTGAACTACGATGTAGCCTACGTCTCTTCCATATATTCCTGGACAGCTGAAATTTAAACCCTGTATCAGATTTGAATGAACATTCAAGGCCATTATGAAGGCTGCAACCTTCTCTATCTTGTAATGGATATTGCAGTTGCACAATTTTTGTTTTGTGTGATGATGTAGGCTAATCTTTGCAGTTAATGCCATATTGTAGCCACTAGCCAGAGTTGCTGAAAAATAACACTAGGGGAGAGCTGGGATGAAAGAAACACGGGGCGAAAGTAACACGCCCATTTTCTCAAATAACACAGATGTTAGAATGATGCAGTGAAGCAAGCTAGTTCCTAATGTGGAGGATTGCACAATGAAAATAATATCTCCCAGATTGCAGTACCTAAGGCTTCCACTGGATGTCAACAGTCTTTAGACAAGGTTTCAGGCTTATTCTTTGAAAAATTAACAAGTAGCTGCTTTTTATCATTGGATTCCTCCTTGGGTCTGTAGTCCTGTGGCACTTGACTGAGGGCGCGCTCTTTGTTATTTATCTCCGGTATTGAACATACTACATTCCGTCTGAAATTTGATCATTTATTTACATATTAGGATACCTGAGGATTGATTAGAAATGTAGTTTGACTTTGGACGAAGTTTATCGGTAACTTTTTAAATTCTTGTTGAACGAGTTGAACGGGTGGATTTCTGAACAAAACGTGCCAACCAAACAGAGTTTTTGTGATATACAGAGGCACATTATCGAACAAAACAATTTGTTGTGTAGCTGGGACCCTTTGGGATTGCAAACAAGGAAGATCTTCAAAGGTAAGTGATTTATTTTATCGCTATATTTAATTTTTGTGACGCTTGTGCTGGTTTGAAAAATATTTATATGCAGGAAGTATGCGTGGCGCTGTCCTCAGACAATCAAATGCTATGCTTTTACCGAAAAGCCTATTGTAAATCGGACAAAGCAGTTCGATTACCAAGATTGTATGCTAAAGAATGATGTATGACACTTGTATTTCATGAATGTTTAATATTACGATTTTTGTATTTTGAATTTTGCGCTCTGCAATTTCACCGGATGTTGTCGAGGTGACACTGTTTCGTGAGAAGTTAATATTGCAGATAGATTGTGGCTTCTATCAATGTAATTGTCTGCATAATTTCCAATCCACCCGGGGCGCCTGCAAGCTGACTTCGGTTCCCTAGCTGGACGGTGTTACATTTGACACATTTGTGCGGCTGGCTTCCTGGTTAACTTCTTAGGGAGCGGCAGCAGAGGTGACGGTTTTGGAGAGTCTGGCGTGCCCAAAGTAAAATGCTTGCCACTCAGGCCCAGAAAATACGATATGCACATAATTAGAACTATTGGATAGGAAACACTCCAAAGTTTCTAAAAGTGTTAAAATAATGTATGTGAGTATAAAAGAACTGATATAGCTGATATAGAACTGATCTTTTTTTGTAAATGACCTTCTCCAGGCTGCCTATTCATTTCTATTTTAACTAGGACTGAGACTGCAGTACCTATGGCTTCCAATAGATGTCAACAGTCCTTATACAGTGTTTGGAGGCTATAGCACTAAGCAGAACAGATAGGAAGAGAAAGTAGTGAAGGGACCACTTTTGTCAACAACGTTTGACGGGCGCGAGATTGTGAGCGCGCCCCACTTTATTTTCCTATTGTTCACGTTATTGTCCGGTTGAAATATTACAGTAAATATACATGAAAGGATACCTAAGGATACATTAAAAATGATGTTTGATTTGTTTGTAGAAAGTTTATAGGTATAATTTGAACGTGTTCTCTTCACGGTTCAACAGTGGATTTTCTGATCATAACGCGCCAACCAAACGGAGATTTATGGATATAATAAATGACTTTCTAACAAAAGAACCATTGGATGTCTTCGTTGGACACTTGGGGAGCCCTCAGCAGAAGTTCTTCGAAAGGTAAGTGATATTTTTTAGCTCTTATATGGGTTTTGTGTGACCCGCGCTGGATATGAATTCATGCTAATGTGGAAAATATGAGGTTCTATCCTCAAACAATCAAATGTTGTGCTTTCGCAGTAAAGCCTTTTTGAAATCGGACAACGCTGTGATATTGCCAAGAAGCAGTGCTTTTGATGACTATGCAACACTTGTACATTGATGAATGTTTAATAATTAAACTTTTGGATTTTGAATTTGGCGCCTTACATTTCACCGGGTAGTGTCGGAAGTGGCCCGCTAGCGCGCCGCTACTCCATTAAGTAGTTAAGCGAGCAGTGCGGCTTGGCAGGGTCGTGGATCAGAGGACGCATGGCTTTCGACCTTCGTCTCTCCCGAGTCCGTAAGGGAGTTGCAGCGATGGGACAAGACTGTAACTACCAATTGGATGTGTGAAAGTAAAAATAAATTATAAGAATAACGTCAACAAGTGACGGAATGTTTGAAAATGATATATGAGGAAATGTGATAACAATAATGAGTTTGCCATTTGTGATGAGAATAAATCTTATCAAGACATGAGGAGCACACATGACAAGGACAGCTGCAGCGCGCATGAATAGTCTTGAAAATTGTGAAAAAAACATCTACTACATTCCCATTAAAGTGAGATGAGAAAATTATGGTTAAAAACTTCTAAGAGCCTTAGAGCCTCTTTTTTCGCCTAAAATGACATACACAAATCTAACTGCCTGTAGCATGGATATGCATATTCTGGTAACACTTTGAGGTTTGTGGAAATGTGAATGTAGGAGAATATAACACAAAAGATCTGGTAGAAGAAAATACAAAGAAACAATGTTTTATTATATTTTTTTTACCACCATCTGTGAAATGCAACAGAAAGGACCCAAATTGAGCAATCACTCTGGTAATTCCGATGGTGTCCACAAGAGGGCAACAGTGTATGTGGAAAGTTTCAGACTGAAAACTTGAAGTATGAGCAAGCTACATGACATGTTGTGTGAAGTCACCTACAGTGAGGGAAAAAGGTATTTGATCCCCTGCTGATTTTGTATGTTTGCCCACTGACAAAGAAATGATCAGTCTAAAATGTTAATGGTAGGTTTATTTGAACAGTGAGAGACAGAAAAAAAAAAATCCTGAAAAACGTATGTGAAAAATGTTATAAATGGAATTGCATTTTAATGAGGGAAATAAGTATTTGACCCCCTCTCAATCAGAAAGATTTCTGGTCCCAGGTGTCTTTTATACAGGTAACGAGCTGAGATTAGGAGCACACTCTTAAAGGGAGTGCTCCTAATCTCAGCTTGTTACCTGTATAAAAGACACCTGTCCACAGAAGCAATCAATCAATCAGATTCCAAACTCTCCACCATGGCCAAGACCAAGGATGTCAGGGACAAGATTGTAGACCTACACAAGGCTGGAATGGGCTACAAGACCATTGCCAAGCAGCTTGGTGAGAAGGTGACAACAGTTGGTGCAATTATTCGCAAATGGAAGAAACACAAAAGAACTGTCATTCTCCCTCGGCCTGGGGCTCCATGCAATATCTCACCTCGTGGAGTTGCAATGATCGTGAGAACGGTGAGGAGTCAGCCCAGAACTACACGGGAGGATCTTGTCAATGATCTCAAGGCATCTGGGACCATAGTCACCAAGAAAACAATTGGTAACACACTACTCTACGAAACACTGAAATCCTGCAGCACCCGCAAGGTCCCCCTGCTCAAGAAAGCACATATACATGCTTGTTTGAAGTTTGCCAATGTACATCTAAATGTTTCAGAGGACAACTGGGTGAAAATGTTGTGGTCAGATGAGACCAAAATGGAGCTCTTTGGCATCAACTCAACTCGCCGTGTTTGGAGGAGGAGGAATGCTGCCTATGACCCCAAGAACATCATCCCCACCGTCAAACATGGAGGTGGAAACATTATGCTTTGGGGGTATTTTTCTGCTAAGGGGAAAGGACAACTTCACCACATCAAAGGGACGATGGACGGGGCCATGTACCGTCAAATCTTGGGTGAGAACCTCCTTCCCTCAGCCAGGGCATTGAAAATGGGTCGTGGATGGGTATTCCAGCATGACAATGACCCAAAACACACGGTCAAGGCAACAAAGGAGTGGCTCAAGATGAAGCACATTAAGGTCCTGGAGTGGCCTAGCCAGTCTCCAGACCTTAATCCCATAGAAAATCTGTGTAGGGAGCTGAAAGTTCCAGTTGTCAAACATCAGCCTCGAAACCGTAATGACTTGGAGAAGATCTGCAAAGAAGAGTGGGACAAAATCCCTCCTGAGATGTGTGCAAACCTGGTGGCCAACTACAAGAAACGTCTGACCTCTGTGATTGCCAACAAGGGTTTTGCCACCAAGTACTAAGTCATGTTTAGCAGAGGGGTCAAATACTTATTTCCCTCATTAAAATGCAAATACATTTTAGAAACTTTTTCACGTGTTTTTCTGGATTTTTTTGTTATTCTGTCTCTCACTGTTCAAATAAACCTACCATTAAAATTATAGACTGATCATTTCTTTGTCAGTGGGCAAAAGTACAAAATCAGCAGGGGATCAAATACTTTTTTCCCTCACTGTAGGTGTCCTTCACGATTTGCCCAAATGTACACTTACATTTACATTACATTTTTCTTCAAGAATAAATGTAAAATCTGTATACTTGGACTTTGATTTAGCTTTTCCAGTTTTAGTAGCCATATTGTAAGTTCAACATTTGCAAAACACCCAGTTTTCATAACTTTATAACTCTCCATATTCTTTCAATTCTTGTCCAAAAGGAAAAGGCTTGCTGTCGCACAAGGTTAGCAGCAAATGTGTGCGGCAGATACGGGGTTTACAGTCAGTCAAGTGACATTCAATCAAGTGAAGACCGCCCGTGTCATCGGCGCGCCATGAAGGCATCGTTCTCTGACCAAATTTGGTGTCCTATAGGATACACTACACTCTTAATGATATAGTAAAGTCTGGTTACATTCTAGGATCTCTGAGGAATACATATGAACGTAATTTGACTGGTTGAAACAACGTTTAGGGTTAGATTTTTACAGATTCTTTTCCTTGCAAATTGAACAAGTGGAAATACAAAATCGACCGTTCATGCTATATGGATCTTTTTAGGATATGCAAAATGATCTAACAAAACGACACTTCATGTTATCGCTGGGACCCTTGGGATGATAAATCAGAGCAAGATTTCATAATGTAAGTACACATTTTACCTTCAGAGTTGAATTTATCAAACCTGTCGCGGTGAAAAAAGTGTTTTATTGTTGTCAAGGCGTGTGCGTACTGGAGCGAAGTCAGGTGCAGGAGAGCATAGAGTTGTTAACAGGCGCACACTTTATTTAGACCGGAGGAACAAACAGAATGAACGCAACTGCGTCAAAACCTCCATAAAATGTCAAAAGTGCAAAACCAGTTACACTAAATACAACGTATAACAAATAAACCACATTAGAGGAACAACACGGAAATAAGCACACTCAACTAGCGTGTCAAAAACAAAATGACATGTAACACGACACAGATCCACACAAAGACTTGATGGGGAACAGAGGAATAAATACATGCAGTGTGATTGGAGAATGAAAACCAGGTGTGCAGGGAACAAGACAAAACAAATGTATCAATGAAAAATGGAGCGGCGATGGCTAGAAAGCCGGTGACGTCGAACGCCGCCCGAACAAGGAGAGGAGCCGACTTCGGCTGAAGTCATGACAATTGTTTTGAGCTCTCCTCAAACAATAGCGTAGCACTGTTTCGCAGTAATAGCTACTGTAAATTGGACAGTGCAGTTTTATTAATAATAATTTAAGCATTCAGCTGATATACGACACTTATATGTACCGGCATTTGTTGTTTCTCTAAAATCTGCGATCATAACACACGGCGCTACATGATTTACAACTGCCCCGTTGACGGAACATCTATCCCTAACAAGTTTTCATATAATGTAATTAAAATGTTATCCATTTTGGTCCGATTAATACCGTAAGGCAAAATATTGTGGTTGCACAACATTGCGATGTTGACGCATGGTTCATTTTCATAAATGTCAAACCTATAGCATTAATTATTCAAATCCACACAAACATGATATTATGGCTGATGGTATAATTTGTTGAAAGTAACGAGCATTACGAACCATAAACATGGAGATTAGACAGATATTATATTGTGCACTTCTCGCCAGCTGATACTTACTTCTGTTCCAAAGCTGTGTTACTCTCACCCCACCGGCAGGTACAAAAGTAACGTTGCGGTAGTTCTGTTCTCTGTCTATTTTAATATGGTGTCTCCAGCTCTATTGATCTCTGAGTATTAGGAAAAAACTAAAAATGTTACTTTTGTCCCGGGTTCTCCCTTACTACTTTGACTGTCTGTCTGCCTCCAGCTTAGCCAATGTTTGTAATAATGATGAAAAAAGAACATTCAGTCCCTAATTAGACTGCATGTCTTTGTCTTGCTTGTGTCTGATATGTTGACTAGATACAGTGAGCTCCAAAAGTATTGGGACAGTGACATTTTTGTTGTTGCTTTGGCTCTGCACTCCAGCACTTTGGATTTGAAATGATACAATGACTATGAGGTTAAAGTGCCAACTGTTAGCTTTCATTTGAGTGTGTATTCATCCATATCGGGTGAACCGTTTAGAAATTATACCACTTTTCTTACATGGTCCCTTCATTTTAGGGAGGGGACAAAGGTATTGGAACAAATTCACTTGTGTAGTCAAAAGTTTTGTATTTGGTCCCATATTCCTAGCACGCAATAGTTAGATTAAGCTTCTGACTCTAAACATTTGTTGGATGCATTTGCTGTTTGTTTTTGTTGTTGATCATGTCTATTTACAACATGTAGCCTAACTCCATTCCTGAAAAAAGAGCATGAAATCGTGCTTATGCTTGGAATGCAATCGTTCGAACATGTCAACCATGTCCTTTGTGTATAGCATGACATTTTTATAGGCTACACCAGAAAAAAAGTATTAATCACTGATCAAACCGGCAGTGAAGCACTGAGCAGCAGCTTCATAGGCAGCGGAGTGGACAGCAGCTACATAAAAAAATTATACTGCACATGCACAGAAATCATTTTCTTCACCAATGGCAAATCAGCCCTTACAAAAAATATATCAGTTTTGAAAGTGCAGTAACTGCAGTCGACTGTTGTATTTTGGATGCAAGTATTTGCAACATACTGTAGTTATAGTTATACTGCACTCTAAAGGCAGTTGACTGCAATCTTATTTTGTAAGGGGAGTTTCCAGAAAATCCCAAACTGCAGCCACTCCGTATAATATATGCCATTTAGCAGACACTTTTTTTAAAATCTTGAGCGACTTACATGCTGCATGCATTTACGTACTGTTGGTCCCTGGAAGCAAATACTCTACCAATTGAGCTACAGAGAACTACAACAGCTACATGTGAGTTCAGAATCGCCCTGATCCTAACCCACATTTCTCCACCACCTTGGGCAAGTTGGATTCTGCTCCACCGGTTCAAGTCATTGACTTTTGAATGCACCAGCCATGTATATGATTTCTTTAATTTCGGTCCCTTTTCCCTGTTTATTTCTACTAGAGGAAGAGGATCTGTGAAAGAAAGAAGCACTAGGATCCATTTCCAATATTAATTAGCTGTCTTTGTAAAACTAACAGACACATTCAGATCAGCATTATCCCTTCAAAGCTTTAATTAACAAGCCACTCAGTTTTAAAACATCAAGGTTGGGTGAAAGGGAGAACGTTTGTCATTGACTTCCTGTCTGTGATAGAGAGTGTGTGTATGTGTGTGTGTGTGTGTGTGAACAGTGTGTACTTCCATGTGTCTGCACTGAGGTGTTCCATTACTCACACTCACACATAACTGCGCTGCGTGTTGCTGGTCTGGAATGGAGAGGAATGAACATACATTAATGGATTATACCCTAATCTCAATGTAGCACCTCACATTTATGCCAGCGGAACACATTCAACTGAGGGAAGCGGTGTACACAAGCACTGATCTGTCTGTCTGTCTTTCTTTATATTTCTTACGGTCCTCTCTGAAGTGCTGCAGTTCTGATGATGAGGGAAAGAAAAGAGGAAATGTACCAGAGGGATGCTGGTGGCTTACTTTACATCTCCTGAACTCTCTGGAGAATGAGGCCATCCAACGTTGACCGCATCAACTCCATAAAGCATTTCCTGCAATTGTCTTTCAGCAAGTTGTTACATTTATGTATCAACATAGGCAGTCGTTGCAGAGATGAGAAGATTACTTGTATTTATATTCCTGGAGACAGTGGCCTGTTTCCCATTCACCTGGATGGATCATCAGCCCAATCAATGCCTGTTACAATCAGCCAGCGATGCATTCAGGTGCACTCTGAATCTACGTATTCCATCTGCTACGAGTCTTTCTCACCTGCCATCCCCAGTCTCAAACAGAGAGAGAGAGAGAGATGTGCATGACACATTGTTCTATGTATATTCATAATGTTCCTGTGACAACTGAGGTGCTAATTTATTAGTGGAGTTCACGATTTAAATAGAATACTTTTGAAAGTTTGATCAACAAAGTCTTTAGATAAAGGTGTATTTGAACATGATGAAGTCACATCAGATCTTGTCAATTCAGCAGCCAATATCAAACAGTGAGCAATCTCTTGATTGAATGTTTGTGGTATATTTTAAATTGATAGGGACTGATTGCAGTTGTGGTAGATACTGATAAAATGGTAGCTAGGGATGACCATCTCATGCAGGATCGATGCGGCACTATCATGACACTAGGTGAGACACAAATGCAGACGGTTTGAGTTTAAGATGTTTAATAAATCCAAAGGGAATAGGCAAGAGAATGGTCGTGGACAGGCAAAAGGTCATAAACAGATCAGAGTCCAGGAGGTACAGGCAGGTTCGAGGTCAGAACAGGCAAGGGTCAAAACCAGGAGGACTAGAAACAGGAGAAATGCAAAGCAGGAAACCGGGAAAACGTTGGTCGGCTTGGACATACAAGACGAACTGGCACAGAGAGACAGGAAACACAGGGATAAATACACTGGCGAAAACAAGCAACACCTGGAGGGGGTGGAGACAATAACGAGGACAGGTGAAACAGATCAGGAAGTGACAGGTAAAGAATAATGGATCTAAAATATACTTTTAGTCACAGGAAAACAATGGATTCCATTGGAAACCACACTGGGTGGCCGGAGATATGTTCAGATTGGGAGGATCAGGAACTTAATTCAAAATCAGGTGGGAGACAGTTTATTTAGTGTTAGAACTATGAAATACCCAGTCTGAAAGTTGAAGTTGTGCTTAGAACTTTTCAGCTAAATGGAAAGTTCTTGAAGATACCATCTGTGTGAAATTGAGGGAAGGCTTAAACATTGAATGCATTTACAGTGGTTCTTCCTTTAAAAGTTGCATCGTACTGCAGCACACCTTGCGGGCTGCCGCAGAATTCTATGGTAAGTGTCAATCATTGTTGCCATTAATGATAGTTAGTGCTAGTTTGACCACCAGAGGGCATTGTTGAGATGCATTGGCTGTACTAGAGAATTTAAAACCTTTTTTTTAAGAACATAGTATATGGGATTGATTTTAAGAAATGTAGCTTAATTTAAATTATATTATGGTGCTTCTATTCCAAGAAAAAGGGTTTCTGTTAGGAAACCACAGCTTTGTACAATATGACTGGTCGGGAGTAGGCTACAGTACTAAAAGCAAAATTAATCCTAACCTTTCAACACCCCCAGGTGTCGCCCATCTTCCCCATTATCCCCTGTGTATTTATACCTGTGTTGCCAAGTCAACAAACATTTTATGTATCAGTGCCTGTTTTTAGCCAGTCTCTCTCTTTTCTAATCCTCCTGGTTTTGACCCTTGCCTGTCCTGACCCTGAGCCCGCCCACCGGACCACTCTGCCTACCCCTGAGCCTGCCTGCCATCCTGACCTTTGCTTTCCCTCTGGATTACCGACCTCTGCCTGACCTGACCCTGCCTGCCGTCCTGTACCTTTGCCCCTGTTGCTCTACTAAAATGTGTCACCTCGACACGGTTTGCATCTGGGTCTTACCTTTTATCCTTAATCCTTGATTCTCTCTCACTCACTCACACGCACTTGCTGTCTTGACCTCTGAATGCTTGGCTATGAAAAGCTAACTGGAATTTACTCCTAAGGTGCTGATCGGTTGCACCCTCTATAACCACCGTTTATATTATTTGAACCTGCTGGTCAACTATGAATGTTTGAACAGCTTGAAAAAAATTATCTAGCCATGTACTCTTATCTCCAACCAGTTTGGATTTAAGTATAACCTTTGAATGACTGACGCCTTTAGTGAGTTCTAATGCTTTAATAATTTCTTCCCTCCGATTTTATATTCATTATATAAATAGGCCCATGTTTACCTTCATCAGATGAACCGCAACGTGTCGGCTAAAGCGATTTAATTCATGATTGCATTTGAACGTTTTTAACATTGTGATAGTGATCTGTTATCCAACAATTTATTATTGTTAACCCTGCATTTTAATTATATAAAAGCCCTTTAGATATTCTGCTGGAGGCATTTTGTTTTTCACAAGCGTAGCAGGCTGTGAATTCTGCAAACAAGCCAACCTAACTAATAAATAAATGTTGTTGGTTGCCACAGTGAATAATCCAATAATAATTGGTTGGTTACATAAAAGGAAACTCTAAATGAAAATACTGGCATATCAATAAAATGTCCTTGTACAGTACATCTAATTAAAATTTGAGGATTCTAAATTTAAATATAAGGTGCTTTTATACAATTAATGCAGGGCAAATAAATAAATAAATATATTTGTAAGGGTTGATGCATTTTTATGTTGGGGCAAATCTGCTTTTAGAGTACTAAAAACAATGCATTTGGTGGACTCTGTAAGATGGACTCACTGATGGTTGAAGATGATGAGCGATCGGCAAAGGCAATCAACATCACTCTAATCACAGTCAGAAGACAATTGAAGAAACTTGAGTGGCCCTATGGAAAGGCCCTGTAAGATATTTTCTATATATACACTACCGTTCAAAAGTTTGGTCTCACTTAGAAATGTCCTTGTTTTTTAACTTCTTAGGGAGCGGCTCCCGAGGTGACGGTTTTGGAGAGTCTGGCGTGCCCAAAGTAAAATGCATGCAACTCAGGCCCAGAGAAAAGGATATGCTCATAATTAGTAATATTGGATAGGAAACACTCTAAAGTTTCTAAGAGTGTTAAAATCATGTATGTGAGTATAACAGAAGTGATATAGCAGGTGGAAAACCCAAGGAAAATCCATCCGGATTTGCATTTTTTTTTGTAAATGAGCATCTTCTGCATTGTGCCTATTGCATACAACTTTATGTAGGACTGAGACTGCAGTACCTTATGGCTTCCACTAGATGTCAACAGTCAAAGACTAGGAATTCTAGCAGTGACCAGAACGGATAGGGAGAGGAAATTGTCAGGCGACCACTTTTGTAAACAAGGTTTGACGCGCGCGAGATTGTGAACGCGCACCACTTTATTTTCCTTTCCTATCGTTCACGTTATCGTCCGGTTGAAATATTACAGCAAATATACCCAAAAGGATACCTAAGGATACATTAAAAATGATGTTTGATTTGTTTGTAGAAAGTGTATAGGTATAATTTAAATGTGTTCTCTTCACAGTTCAATAGGTTACTCAACGGTGGATTTTATGATCATAACGCGCCAACCAAACGGAGATTTATGGATATAATAAATGACTTTTTCTAACCAAAGAAGCATGGATTGTCTTCGTTGGACACTTGGGAAGCCCTCAGCAGCAGTTCATCAAAGGTAAACGATTTTATATTAGCGATTTTATGCGTTTTGTGAGACCCGTGTTGGGTTATGGATTTATGCTAACATGTAAATATTAGAGGTGCTACCGTCAAACAATCAAATATTGTGCTTTCGCCGTAAAGCCTTTTTGAAATCTGACAATGCTGTGATATTGCCAAGAATCAGAGCTTTTGATGACTATGCAACAATTGTTTATTTATGAATGTTTAATTAATAATTCAACATTTGGATTTGGCGCCTCACATTTCACTGGGTAGTGTCGGGAGTGGTTGCTAGTTAAAACTACTTGAGGAGTGGTGGGGTGCTTGTCAGATTTAAAAAAGGCTTTACAGTGAAAGCACAACATTTGATTGTTTGAGGGTAGCACCTCCAATTTTTTTACCATTAGCATAAATTCATAAACTATCGCGGTTCACACAAAACACATTTCACGGCGAAAACAAATCCCTTACCTTTTGAAGAACTTCTGCTGAGGGCTTCCCAATTGGCCAACGAAGACACTTGGGAAGAAAAAGTCTTGTTAGGAAAAAGTCATTTATTATATCCATAAATCTCAGTTTGGTTGGCGCGTTATGTTCATAAAATACAGCGTCCACTCGCCCATTGAACCGTGAAGAGAATGCGTACAACCTTTACCTATACACTTGTCCAAGAACAATCGAACATCATTGATAATGTATCCTTAGGAACACTTTTATGTATATTTACTATAATATTTCAAACGGATTATAAACTGGACAATAGGAAAGGAAAAAACCACAGCACGCGCGAGCCCGTGAACGCGCATCCTCTTCTGTTTTACATCTGATCACCAATTTGAAATTCTTCTTCTATTACAATCCAGAGCAACCTAACATCACCAAACACTGTCTAGAGACTGTTGACATCCAGTGGAAGCAATAGGTACTGCAATCTTACTCCCAGAAATGGCTGTTTTCAATAGGGAGGGGTTCAAAATGTGTCAAAAACACTTTTTCCAGGACAGAAATTCCTCGGGATTTTGCCTGCTATATCCGTTCTGTTATACTCAGACATTGTTAACACTTTTTAGAAAATTCAGTGTTTCCTATCCAATAGTATTAATTATGTGCATATCCTATTTTCTGGGCCTGAGTGGCATGCATTTTACCTTGGGCACAAAACCGTCACCTCGAGCCGCTCCCTAAGAAGTTAAGTCTCTGACCCTGTCCTTGTAGGATGTCTCATTGCCGCATACCACCGTTGTGTTATCAGCAAACTTGATGGTGATGGAGTTGTGCCTGCTCACCTTGTTGAGTTTAATGGAATGTTTAACTTCTTAGGCAGCAGCGCACGAGGTGACCGTTTTGGAGACCCTGGTGTGCCCAAAGTAAAATGCCTCCCATTCAGGCCCAGAAAATAGGATATGCACATAACCCCGAGGAATTTCTGTCCTGGAAAAAGTGGTTTTGACAGAGTGCCTCATTGGGAACCCCTCCCTTATGAATATGCCCATATAAGGGCATATGAATGCAGTACCTATCGCTTCCTCTGGATGTCAACAGTCTCGAGACAGTGTTCAGATTAATTTGAGATAATTTTAGAGCAGAGAAGAAGAGGAATCAGGAAGTGGCCCCATAGGTGTCCTTTACAAGACAACGCGCGGTCACGCCAGGCGCGTCCTTTGTTTTTTTCCATTCTTATAGCCCAGTTTATATTCCGGTTGAAATATTATGCTATTTATACAGAAAAGTGTTCCTAAGGATACATTAAAAAGGATGTTTGATTGTTCTTGGACAAGTTTATAGGTATAAGTTGAACGAGTTCTCTTCACGTTTCAATGGACGAATGGAGGCTGTATTTTCTAACGCGCCAACCAAACAGAGATTTATGGATATAATACATTACTTTTTCTAACAAAAGAACCATGGATTGTCTTCGTTGGACACTTAGGAAGCCCTCAGCAGAAGTTTTTCAACAGGTCATTTATTTGTTTTCGCTGTGAAATGTGTTTTGTGTGAACCGTGAAGGCTAATGAATTCATGGTAATGGAAAAATAGTGAAGGTGCTACCCTCAAACAATCAAATGTGGTGCTTTCGCCGTAAAGCCTTTTTGAAATCTGACAATGGTGTGATATTGCCAAGAAGCAGAGCTTTTGATGACTATGAAACACTTGTATAGTGGTGCATGTTTAATAATTAAACTTTTGGATTTTGAATTTGGCGCCTTACATTTCACCTGGCAGCGCCAGCGCCCCACCGCTGCCTAAGAAGGCAGTCTTGCAAAAAAATATAATTTTTATGAAGAAAATGCCTCTCGTGTGAAGGACAGCTATCCGACTTACACGCAGATTTCTGAATTTAGGCACATTTCAGACTATAACATGTATCTTTCTCAGACACACAACCTTACATAAGCACAGATACAGTACTTGGAAGTGCATGACAGCCCTGTTGATGGCACTGGTGTAGAAACGTGGGGGGGAGAGGGGAGGGGAGAGAGAGCTGAGTGAATTGGTAACTCACGCTGGCATTTCCACTCCGATCCAGCCCTTCCAAGACCTTCCGGAGTCATGTCCAACCCAGTATCAGCATGTATAAGTAAACTTCTATCCACTGGCCATTATCTGTGTTCCAAATGGTCATAGCTAGACTTGTATTGAGTCATCAGACTATGCAGTTCAGTTGTTGTCAGTTCATCTATTCTATTTGAATGACTTGCTCATCCTGCCAATTTAGGGGCTCTGAGAGAGAAGGGCTTGTCTCAGAGATAGCAATCTGCATTTCATTTAAATGATCTGTTCCACTCAGTCTATCAGAGAGCTTTATCTCAAGGCACCAGACATTATATATTGACACAAACTCAATATTGACTTTTAATTCATATGTACTTTTCATTTGAATCTATGTAAGTCACCTAGAGTAAGGACAACGAGTAAGGCTATTGGACTGTTGTATTTGAGGAATTGTATGTAGTAAATGTCACATGCATTCGTCATACAAAGTCCCTATACATTTAAACTGTATCAGATTCGCAGCATCAGTGGACAGCACCAGCGACGCTAATCATAATCAGTGTGGCTGGTGAGCCTGTTCATTTCGGCCTAGTGCTAAATGTGTTTGGAGATGCTCAGTACAAAACAAGATTAACAAGTTCAGAGCTGACATACGCAGATACAGTATGTAGTGAAAATCAAGTCCAATCTGAAAGAATTCTAGCCGTTTTTCCCGTCGAGAAAAGTTTGAAGGTCCTTTCAGTGTAACACAAAACAGTCTGTGATTTCTCAACAGAATCCATATTTATTCCCTGACAAAAACATGTTTTTGCATGTATTACATTTACACCACAAGGGAGACAACATAATAACACTAGTGCTCTGGTCTAGTAAAAGCACATCTACAAAACATTTTGTCGACTAATGGAGTGTAAACTATAAAAAGAAAGAAAATAAGAAAGTTGCACTCTCTAATTATGTTCCCAAATATTTAAATGGGTTGGTACAGTTTACCGATTTAAATGCTTGGGAATATAATTAGAGTGTGCGGCATTCATTCTTAATTTTTTAAAGTTTTGTTATGGTGACATGAGACACAGGTTGCATCCTGTACTGTAACCCCTGTGCTGCCCCAAAAAGTGTTAAATGTACTCATAGTACAGTATGGACCTGGGGAGTGAGAGAAGTTATAGGAGCAGGCAGTGCAGCCCTTTAAGTGCATGTGCTGCCAGATGGTGCTCACAGAAGCATGATCATTTGGCATTTGTTCGCCAAAGTGCTCTGGGGGGGATGGAGAGAGCGATGGAAGGGAGCAAGGAAAGGAAGGGAGGGAGAAAGCCCATGAGCATGTCTCTCCTCAATGGCCATGCTTCTCTCTATCCGTCCTTGACAGAGAGCTGAGGCCCTCTGGAGATCAGAGCCTCCGTCTGATGTCCCAGCATACCTCTTTGCTTCTGTACTGTACACAGGGCCTGCCACCAGTCACCTCCATGGTATTACCTGTAGTTTGCTAATGGTCCTTTTTGATGCTCATGTGCTTAACAGATGCCCATATCAAAGATGCCTTGTCGCCAGGTTATCGCTCGGTTGATGCCAGGAACCTAATGGCACAAAGTCACCACCTGGGATTTAAACTGTCCACTCTTTGATGTCGTTATGTCTATGCGTGTGTGTGCTGCCAATTAATTACATCCTTGTCCCAGAGTATAGGCCTGATAGTGATGAAGATCAACGCTAGGCCATCTATCATTATATGGGTCTGCACTTCTCTATGTGAGCAATTCCATAGTAAGGTCAACCTGAGCATGAAAAAACAAAATAGCTTCTTTCCTAATTAAACTACTTTCATATTTACCTTGAATGTGTGTATTTTGAAGTAAAGACTACATTTGACCTTTTATATTTGTCAAATTGAATGATATTGTTTAATAAAAAGTAGGATACAAAGTCTCAATAAGTATTTTCAGTCAACCAGATTTCATAGCTTTTGGCACAGAATTTGTTTTGGTACTGACATCTGTCCCCCTGTGTTTCTGACTAAGTCGGAAGGTTTCTGGTCCATTTTGGTCCATTGAGTGTTAGCATATAATTCTACAGTCTAGTAAAGATAGAACACTAATTTGGACAGGCACTGTCCCCAATTTTTTTGTTGAAGAAAGGTTCTTAGTGTGGATTCGTTTCTACTATGATTGTATGCAAACTTTATGTGCAAAGCTAACTTTCAAGGGCTTAGGTGATGTATCATTGGTTTCCTTTCTCTCTTTGTCAGTACTCTGGTTCTAAGCATAACTGATGTGACCGTTAGGGTCGCTTCATAACATAATCAATGACTAACTAGTCAGCATCACTGCATAACGCGATCATGATCAAATGTTCATGCCCGTCCTATTGCTTTCGTTAGCATACAAGCTAGCAGGCAATCTTTATTGGTGTGTATGTTTGATCTATTTCTGGTGTGCTCAAGTTCTCATATATGAACTGTAATCGTGCGTTGTTCTGCTAACTGGAGCATTGCGTGTGATCACATGGCATAATAAAGGTCTTCAATTCATAAACATAATTAAATCCATAAACTTTCACCAGTCATGCTGAGTTTGTTTACTTCTTTGAGTAAGTACGGGCATTTGGTTTGTTGTATATATTTTTAAGGGTATTTTATTAGGATCCCCATTAGCTGTTGCAAATGCAGCAGCTACTCTTCTTGGAGTCCACACAAAACATTAAACATAATACAGAACATCCAATATACAAGAACAGCTCAAAGACAGAACTACATAAAAAAAAGGCAAACAGCCTACATATCTATGCATAAACACAAACTATTTAGGTCAAATAGGGGAGAGGCGTTGAGCCGCAAGGTGTTGCTTTATCTGTTTTTTGAAACCAGGTTTGTTATTAATTTGAGCAATAAGAGATGGAAGGAAGTTCCATGCAATTAGGGCTCTATATAATATTGTACTCTTTCTTGAATTTGTTCTGGATTTGGGGACTGTGAAAGACCCCTGGTGGCATGTCTGGTGGGATAAGTGTGTGTGTCAGAGCTGTGTGTAAGTTGACTATGCAAACAATTTGGGATTTTCAACACATTAATGTTTCTTATAAAAAGAAGTGATGCAGTCAGTCTCTCCTCAACTCTTATCCAAGAGAGACTGGTATGCATACTATTTATATCAGCCCTCTGATTACAATTCAGAGCAAAACGTGCTGCTGTTTTTTCCAGCTGCAGCTTAACCTCTTAAAGAGCAATGGGGAACTAGCGCCCCACTCCCGACACTACCCGGTGAAATGCAAGGTGCCAAATTCAAAATACAAAAGTTGAATTATTAAACATTCATCAATATACAAGTGTTGCATAGTCATCAAAAGCTCTGCTTCTTGGCAATATCACAGCATTGTCAGATTTCAAAAAGGCTTTACGGCGAAAGCACTACATTTGATTGTTTGAGGGTAGCACCTCCAATATCTTTTCCATTACCATAAATTCATAAACCATCGCGGTTCACACAAAACACATTTCACAGCGAAAACAAATCAATTAACTTTTGAAGAACTTCTGCTTAGGGCTTCCCAAATGTCCAACGAAGACAATCCATGTTTCTTTTGTTAGAAAAAGTAATGTATTTTATCCATAAATCTCCATTTGGTTCGCACGTGGCCCAAAGTAAAATGCCTGCCACTCAGGCCCAGAAAATAGGATATGCACATAATTAGTACTATTGGATAGGAAACACTGAAGTTGTGAGTATAACAGAACTGATATAGCAGGCGAAAATCAGAGTAAAATCCATCTGGATTTGCAGTTTTTTTTGTAAATGACCTTCTCCAGGCTGCCTATTCATTTGTATTTTAACTAGGACTGAGACTGCAGTACCTATGGCTTCCACTAGATGTCAACAGTCTTCATACAGAGTCTGGAAGCTGTAGCACTGAGCAGAACAGATAGGAAGAGGAAGTAGTGAAGCGACCACTTTTGTCAACAACGTTTGATGGGCGCGAGATTGTGAGCGCGCCCCAGTTTATTTTCCTTTCCTATTGTTCACGTTTTCGTCCGGTTTAAATATTACAGTAAATATACATAAAAGGATACGTAAGGATACATTACAAAGTATGGTTGATTTGTTTGTAGAAAGTTTATAGGTATAATTTGAACGTGTTCTCTTCACGGTTCAATGGGCGACTCAACGGGGGATTTTATGATCATAACGCGCCAACCAAACAGAGATTTATGGATATAATAAATACATTTTTCTAACAAAAGAACCATTGGATGTCTTCGTTGGACACTTGGGAAGCCCTCAACAGAAGTTCTTCGAAAGGTAAGTGATATTCTTTAGCTCTTATATGGGTTTTGTGTGACCCGCGCTGGACATGAATTTATGCTAATGCAAAATATTAGAGGTGCTATCCTCAAACAATCAAATGTTGTGCTTTCACCATGAAGCCTTTTTGAAATCTGACAACACTGTGATATTGCCAAGAAGCAGAGCTTTTGATGACTATGCAACACTTGTATATTGATGAATGTTAGCGCGCCGCTAAGTATTTAAAGCCCAACACATGCAAAACAAAAACAATATATACAGTGGGATCTGAAATGATGGACACACTTGATAAAGATGAGCAATAATGACTGTTTAAAACAAATATTTGAAATGCTGAGCTATAATTTCTCCAAATAATTGGGAAATTATATTATTTAATAGTAGTACAATTGCTCAGAGAAAGAGATTTCGCTGTATTTTTTTTTCATCTCAAAGGTAGGGGTAAAAATTGACACCCCTAAAGATTTGTATAAATAAAGTAAACAAACGTTTTTATTATTTGGTCCCATATTCCAAGCACACAATGACTATATCAAGCTTGTGACTCTACAAACTTGTTGGATGCATTTGCAGTTTAGTTGTAAAAATGTTAACCTTCATTTTACTAGGACAGTCAATTAAAAACAAATTCTTATTTTCAATGACAGCCTAGGAACAGTGGGTTAACTGCCTGTTCAGGGGCAGAACGACAGAATTGTACCTTGTCTGCTCGGGGATTTGAACTTGCAACCTACTAGTCCAACACTAACCACTAGGCTACCCTGCCACCTAGTGCATTTGCAGTAAGTTTTGGTTGTGTTTCAGATTATTTTGTTGAAATTAATGGTTTCATTTTGGAGCAATACATTTTTTGTAGATAAGAATGTGTTTCTAAACACTTCTACATTACTGTGGATGCTACCATCCTTATGGATAATGAATGAATCGGGAATAATGATGACTGATAAAGTTACAGAGGGTCAAATATCAAACTCTAAAGACATAACGTCTCACCGTTACCAATAACAGGCGAGGTTTGCATGTCTTGGCGGTAAGATCTTTGAACCTCTCACAATATAATCTGAAACACACCCAAAACAAACTGCAAATGCATCCAACAAGTTTGTAGAGTCATAAGCTTGATGAAGTCATTGTGTGCTAGGAATATGAGACCAAATACTACACTTTTGAGCACCTGCCCTCTAAAAGGTCTGTGAACACGCATGCACGCACAAACTCACGCACGCACATGTATACGCACGCACATGTACACACACACACTGAAAATCATTAGAGACCATTTGAACTTAAGTAAACCACATGTGGAAACCAATTAGGACCCTGTCATCAGAATGTGTCCTCCCAACAGCTGGTTCAATTGATGAGCAGGAAATCATGTATCAACTGTCATTACTGAATACAGAATGCAGAATAATGTGTTTGTAAGATAATTATTAGGACCATTATATGGATAGGTGTCGTTTAAACTGTATGTGTTACGTGCTGTAGACCTAATTTGGATTTGATAGGGAAAACAAAAGCGGAACACAAATAGGAATGAATTTAATCAGTCAAAATTTAACTTTTCAGGTTATTGATTACAGTTCAACATTGCCAAAATTGTCAGTTCTTACTATAAAACTCGGTAATACTTTATTTGGATAGTTCATCTGTAGATGTTCTTTAGACGATCAGTAACATTTTCAAGCCTTAACCCTAACCTTAACCCTTATCCTAACCCAAAACTTAACCCTAGCTCTAACACTTACCCTAACTCTTAGGGCTCTATTCAATCTGTAAAACAGAAGCGACACAGATTCTGCGATAGAAATATAAAGGTAATTTACGATTGAACTGACATATGCAGTGTTTACCATGAACGCAGTCTCAGCTAAAGCGGTAACATTGTCTACATTTCAATCACGCTGTAATGCGGATTGAATAGCGCCCTTTTTTCTATACCTAACCTTAACAAGCAGTTTCTTATCAACTGATAGTTTGTTGATAGTCCATATGTAGATGGTCATACTATCTGACTTTCCAAATAAAGCGTGACCTAAAACTCTTATATAAAGTGAAAGAAAATATGTCTGAAAGCAGAAACTACTGAGCATTCAGGCCATCTGAGGTAAGCTAATCAACTTTTTGTGCACCTGTGGTACAACAATGCTATTACTCTGGACTAAATTGCATTTTCTAGTCACAACTTAGACTTTATATTTATGTAGCAAGCCAGCTGTGACCAATGTAAACCCATACAACAGTGGTCACAGAGAGAAGTCACTGTATTTTCTATTTTATTTGTATGTTTAGCTCATTATCTGAAAAAGACAAAGAAAAAATGCATGTAAAACTAAATAGTGTTTGAGAAAAGCAACGCTATGCCAGGGCACTGAAGCATAGCGGAGCTGAGATATCTGTTATACGTATTGCCTAAATTATTGTTTGTTTGTCTCACTTTTGCCCAGTGAGCAGAGAAGCCTAATTGGAAATTGAATCCTAATTGATGAAAAAGGCTCCAAACCCAGACCAAGCTGAAACCACAAGGCACTCTTTTTTTCACCAGGCCTTGAAAACATGTTGCTTTTTAAAAATATTTATTCTGTTCACAAACCTAAATATGATAACTGACGTCTGGACCAATGAGTGGACTTTTTAGTCCTTTGAGAATTGATTTGATACAGTATGTTGTTTTTTTGTTTCCTCAATCCCAATATGATATTCAGATCCATTGAATCATGTCCTTTAGTACTTGAAAGCATTGATCCTAACCTTTGATCTCAGGACATGCATTAGTTGATCACTTGAATGTGCAAGGTCAAAGATGCCGACACCTGTCATTGTCTCAGAGTTCTCAAATACAAAGGATATGGAAGCAGGAGATAGATGGTAAGAAAAAGAAAGAGAGAGACACAAAAGCAGCAGAGAGAGAATAGAGAGAGAGCAGACGAGGATAAAGTATGCAACTTTCCTTCTCTTCCATCTCTCCTGTGACTTTCTCTTCACCAACTCTGATTAAATTATGCACAAATCTCAGGGGTGTTAATCTGTTTGGGCTAGGGGGCAGTGTTTGGAGAGTCTGGCGTGCCCAAAGTAAAATGCCTGTTACTCAGGCCCAGAAACTAGGATATGCAAATAATTGGTAGTATTGGATAGATACCCCCTCTGAAGTTTCTAAAACTGTTAAAATGTCTGAGTAAAACAGAACTGATATGGCAGGCAACAACCCGAGGAAAATACATCCAGAAAAAAAATATTCAGCTCACTGTCCATTCGTATCCCTTCCTATTGAACAATGTAAAGAATAGCTCACAAATTGCAGTACCTATGGCTTCCACTGGATGTCAAGTCTTTAGACAAGTTTTCAGGCTTTTATTTTGAAAAATCAAAAAGTAGTTTAAGGAAATCCAGATGTCCCTCATTCTGGCTGTAGTCTTGTGGCGCGCGTGACTGAGGGCGCGCTCTTCCTTATTTATCTCCGGTATTGAACATAATACATTCCGTCTTAAATTTGATCGTTTATTTACATATTAGGGTACCTGAGGATTGATTAGAAACTTTTGTTTTACTTGTTTGGACAAAGTTTATAGATAACTATTTTCGGTTTCCTTGGCCTCTATGTTGACCGAGTGGGATGGGTGGATTACTGAACAAAACGCACCAACCAAACTGAGTTTTTGGGATATAAAGAAGGACTTTATCGAACAAAACAAACATTCTTTGTGTTCCTGGGACCCGTGGGATTGCAACCAGAGGAAAATCTTCTAAAGTAAGTGATTTATTTTCTTGCTATTTTAGAATTTTGTGACGCCTGTGCTGGTTTGAAATATATTGATATGGAAGTATGCTGGGCGCTGTCCTCAGATAATCAAATGCTATTATTTTGCCGTAAAGCCTATTGTAAATTGGACAACGCTGTTCGATTACCAAGATTCTAAGCTAAAGAATGGTGTTTACAACACTTTTACTTTCATGAATGTTTAATATTACTATTTTTGTAATTTGAATTTGGCGCTCTGCATTTCACCGGATGTTGTCGTACGTGGGACGCTAGTTTTTTTTCCCTGTCTCTATTCTGGTTTAACTCAATTCCAGATTGACCTTCCAGGCAGCAGCCACTAAGGACAGTCACTGAAGCATCTGATATGTTTCAGATGTTTTAACTAGTCATCAGACTAGTTAAAATGTTGTCCGTCTCTTTTGATTATCTTTGAGGGCAGCAGGAAGCCTAGCTTTTAGAGCGTTGGGGCCATTGAGGTGGTGAGGTGACGGTTTTGGAGAGTCTGGCGTGCCCAAAGCAAAATGCCTGCCACTCAGGCTCAGAAAATAGGATATGCACATAATTAGTACTATTGGATAGGATAGGAAACACTGACGTTTCTAAAAGTGTTAACATAATGTCTGTGAGTATAGCAGAACTAATTTAGCAGGCAAAAACCAGAGAAGCTATCCAATAATCAGTTTCTGGTGACCTATTGCTCTGTTTGACACACTCCCTATTGAATCCATTTGTAACCAGGACTGAGACTGCAGTACCTATGGCTTCCACTAGATGTCAACAGTCTATATACAACGATTCAGAGAGATTGGAGTAAACACAACGAATAGGTACAGGAAAAGGTAGCTCAGATGTCAACAAGTTTTCTCGGGCGCGAGTCTGGCTGCGCGCCCCACTTTATTTT
The DNA here is from genome assembly GCA_030435695.1 of Brachymystax lenok tsinlingensis. Lineage (NCBI taxonomy): Eukaryota > Metazoa > Chordata > Actinopteri > Salmoniformes > Salmonidae > Brachymystax > Brachymystax lenok. The sequence continues at coordinate 31,555,010 of CM059811.1, read as the reverse complement.
ACTTATATAAGGTATAGGTGACCATCCGAGTGAAATATTATTGCTAATATTCATAAAAGGATAGCTAAGGATGGTTTTTAACTGGTATTTGATTTGTTTAGGAAAAGTTTATTGGTATATTTGAACGCGATCTCTTCACGTTTCAATGGGCGATTCGACGTTGGATTTTCTGAACATAACGCACCAACCAAACTGAGATTTATGGATATAATAAATTACTTTTTCAAACAAAATAACCATTGGATGTCTTCGTTGAACACTTGGGAAGCCCTCAGCAGAAGTTCTTGAAAAGGTAAGGGATTTGTTTTCGCTGTGAAATATGTTTTGTGTGAACCGCGATGGTTTATGAATTTATGCTAACGAAGAAATATTAGAGGTGCTACCCTCAAACAATTAAATGTAAAGCCTTTTTGAAATCTGACAACGCTGTGATATTGCCAAGAAGCAGAGCTTTTGATGACTATGCAACACTTGTATATTGATGAATGTTTAATAATTCAACTTTTGGATTTTGAATTTAACTACCAGAAATACTCAGATGAAACATATTGTGCTATTTATCACAAGGCTACTTTGTGTCATAGTTCAACAAGGACTCTCTCTTCACCAGTGTTATGATAAAGAGCCTCACATACAGTATATCGTTTGGTCATTGTGCTGCCACAGAATGACTTGTGAGCAAGGCCTCAAGAAAGCTTTATACCAGAGCTGCGAGAAAATTTGCGATTGTTTGTGAGAATGCCAACAGGTGTGGTTCCCATGGGGGAAAGATTCTATTGGGGTAAGATTCTATTGGGGAAAGATTCCCGTGTGGATTGACATGGAAGCCAAGAAGGGGACTGAGGTGTGTGTGTGTGTGTGTGTGTGTGCTCAAACAATCTGATGAATGGGCACGTGCCTGAAATGAATTTTACACAGTATTTGTAGTCTCACCCATTCATTTCTAATGACCGGTCATTTGACCGGGAACACCTCAGGTGTACAAAAATTAAATAAAAACACCAAAAATGTTATGAAAATCATCAAAATGTATTTTGTGTATTCAGATGCCCTGTGTGGACAAGGTCATGGAACCTTATGACAATCAGATTAAATTAACTACATTTTTCAGAGAGAAAATGTATAATTTGGTCCAATTTGACAGGAACACAGCAGGAGGGTGTATCATGCAAACACATTTTTGTAATTATGACATGGCATCAGTGAGATTCAAACCTATTATCTTTAGTTCTCTATCCATGGAATTAGTCCACTGCACCACCAGGATGGAGCTAGCATTCCCTGTTTTCTTACGCATACTGTACAAACTGTTCCAGAGCTGCCAGATATGGATATGGATACATGGATTTAATAGGCAAACAGTTCCTACAGTGAGTGCCAGGGAACCAACCTCTGGTGGGCCAGATGGAGACCAGGACAACAGAAGGTTAGTGGTTTTATGACTTAGCAGACTTTGTAACAAAGTTGTTTTCTATGTATAGAGTTCAATGAAACCCTGCCTTACATAAAGCTTACAGAAGGAATAATTTGCAGAAGAGCACTGTAACGTGACATAAAACTACATAGTATGTTGTCCATTGACATCGTCTCTGGCTCTTTTCATGTCAGAATAATAACAAGGTTTGTGGTAGTTTTAAAGAGTTTGATCCACCTTAGGCCAGGAGTGTTTCCAATTCACATGACCCAACAAGGAAAAACCTATAACTAGTCATAGCACAGATGAAAAGGGAAGCTATCAATAATAATAAAAACATTTTGTCATAGCCTACAAATAGGACCCAGTTTTACTTGACCAGGTCATGAAAAACTCCAGGCCCCAGAAAAGATACGAACGAATCTTGCCACACCACTTTTGAACCTGTGGTGCCACCTCTGAGCTATTAATTTTTGCATTCTTAAACAGACCCCATTTAGAAGGAAACAAGCACTGATTAAGATCAGGTGTGGGCAACACACCTAAAACACAATTAACCGGGTAGAGTTTTGTTGACGCTGAGAACAGAATTTAAATGTTTCTAAAGGGGAACTGCACTCACTGATTTGGCAGGCTCCTCAAGAAATGCTGTCAGCCATGACAGAAGCCAAACTTGAGTTGGGGGTGTGGTGTGAGTTTCTTGGGCGTGTCCTTGCCACCAGCAAGACACACCCATATGTCAGAACCTTGCCCGCAGTGGTTTTCCGGACTCAATCACAACAAAGAAACCTCTTGCAGGTTGAGGTCAATAACTACAGCAGATGTATGGTGAGATGCCAGAGGAAACTTTGAATAAGTCAGTAGCCTACAGAGTAATATCAAATAATGCTGAATATATAGATATTGTAAACTAAGTGTTCTGATAACTTTTAATGTAGTAACAGCTCCATGTAGAATAACAATGTGCACCTTTCACCTTTTATTGTTATTCCCAGCCAATACAGATACTGTGCATATTAGCATATGGTAATGGGGCTACCTTCACAAACATGTCATGGTGGTCATACCTTCCTGTATACAACAGGAGTTCCCTGATCATGGTGCAGCATGCACAGGGTTTCTCCCTCCTTATACTGACTGATACTATTAAATTCAATAATTAAAAAAGACAAGTTATGTCTAGTAAAATGATAAGAGACATCAGTCTCATGGTCTGTCAGGAGTCAGGACTGCGTCACATCATCTTGCATCTCTTAAGTGCTGGCTCCATAGATGCATCTGTGAACACATTTTTTACATTTAACTAGGCAAGTCCGTGAAGAACAAATTCTTATTTACAATGATGGCCTACACCGGCCAAACCCGGACAACGCTGGGCCAATTGTGCTCCGCCCTATGGGACTCCCAATCACAGCAGATTGTGCCTCTAGCATAGTGCCTTAGACCGCTGCATCACTCGGGAACCTGACACACAGTCACTGTTCAATTCCCAATGGCAGTTAGGATAGGTGATATCTGACAAACAAACATATACTATGTTGAAGTTTGAACAGGTCAAACTAAACCTAACTAGCCTTACCTCCAGCCAATGACCGTTGGGGGGCAGGCAAGAGGTGAGGCTGGAGGTAAGGTCTTTGCCAGCGCCCCATTGATTGGCATGGCAGCATAGATCAGCTCCTGGCCCCTCAAAGATACTGGTCGGTCACACACAAACGCATACACAGAGCACTGATTACATTATCAATGGTAATTATGATTAGCATGGTGGAACTAACCTGATATGTGAAGTGAAATAGATTGGTAAACACAGCAATCAGGCTGGTTCCACCAGGCTAGGTTATGAAGGTGAATTGGGACAAAACTCTAAACTGTTTTGACCTTTGACCAGGTCATAAGTCACCAACCTGATTAAAATGTCCTCCCTGTTCTATTTATAGGAATGCTCACAGCGAGATCATGTTTGCGTATGTTGCATGTTCAGCTGTGTTAGGTTCTAAATGAACGGAGTAAAAACTCACAGACAAATATTAAAGCTCCAACCAAGTGTATTCACCCAAAAGGTCAGACAGCTGAACAGACAGACATGTTTCCACCAGCACAAGTATATTGTCATGTCTACTCCCACTCCTCCCCTCCGGTGTTCGACGTCGCCGGTATACTAACCACCGGTCCTGGGATCCATCATTACGTGCACCTGCACGTAATTATGAGGCACACCTGGACTCCATTACCTCACTTATTACCTTCCCTATATCTGGCACTGCCTTAGGTTCTTTCCCCAGTCAGTATTGTTTGTGTTTGTTGTATTGGTCTATTTATTATTAAACTCACCATCTGCACTTGCTTTCTGACTCCCATCGTATACGTTACATATATATATATATACCCCAATTTGGGTGAAATCTCCTCCTTCCCTCTAAACATTACATATTTAATGCTAGGCAGGAAGTTAAATGATGCGGATAATGAACTGCTCCTTCTCCCTTAATGTGACCTGACCTGACCTTGGCCACCATTCCTCACTAATCCACAGCTCTCCACCCTTATCAGTGACTGCAATGTGATTGCCTCTCATTTACTCAGTACATTTCAAGCCCCTGGCTCATATCCAACCTTATTAATTGACTCCATCATATACATTCCTCCTACAGATAACGTGTCAATACTTCCGCCGAAGTCGGTGCCTCTCCTTGTTCGGGCGGTGTTCGGCGGTCGATGTCACCGGTGTTCTAGCCATCGCCGATCCACCTTTCATTTTCCATTGTCTTGTTTTCCCACACACATGGTTTTCATTTTCTCTCATTACTGTTGGGTATTTAACCCTTTGTTTCCCCCATGTCTGTGTGGGGAATTGTTTATTTGGCATGCTGGTACGCCGGGTTGTATGGTTTTCACCCGTGCTTTGTGTCAGCCGGTATTGTGCGGTTATTTTGTACTTTGTGCTGCCTTACTTGTTTTTTTGGGCATTTGTTTGTGACACGGTTGCGTTCTGTATTTGACATTGCCTAAGTAAAGTGCTTTGTCCACTCATCTTTGCTCTCCTGTGCCTTACTTATTACACCAGCTACTCCCACCGCATGACATAACCATTAACTTCTGGTGTAGAAACCAGACTGTGGCCATTGTCATTTCCATAGGATGCCTGATGATTATTTCAAGTTTAGAAGTCAGAATCCATCAGCTGCAAACTGGATATCTCTCGAACAACTGCAGCAGGCAATCTTCTTAAATGTGTCTAAAAGAACTACAGTATTTCATGAGCTTTCTTATAGTTCCTAGTTATATTCCTTATTATTATATTATTTTTTGCCATTTATAAATTTGTTATTCAATGCGTTTATATGGACTATAGTAGTAAAAGTTTTTGGTTTTAAATATACAAAATTAAATGTAATTGCTAAAATATACTTAAGTATCAAAAGTAAAAGTATAATACAACAAATAGTGGTTGAACTCAAATATACTAATTGATTAAATAAAAACATTAAAAATACATCAATCTTTGAAAATTATATCATGAATAGGACTGATGAAGTTGCCACGCATACAGCTAACAAAAATATATGGAAATGTCTGCTCTACCCAAAATTATAACCAACTAATTGCAGCATTACCGCAAAAATGGAAGAGGCAAGTGGAAGGGGGGGAAAAAGTAAGGATCTTGTCTGTCGGCCCTGCATTAAAGACCAAAATTGGTTAAAGAAAATTGTGATAAATAAAAATATATACCAGTTTCATTTCAGGACCAGCAAATTGACAGCTGTGCCATATAGATTGCAAAATAGTTGGGAAGAGATTTTCAATGCATCAACTCCATTGCACATGGTTTATGAATTGATACGCAAAACAACGTCAGATTCAAAACAAAAAATGTTCAATGAAAATTATTATACAAAATTCTTGCAATCAATATAATGTTATATATGAGGGAGATATTTTTATTTTACCTTTATTTTACTAGGAAAGTCAGTTAAGAACACATTCTTATTTTCAACGACGGCCTAGGAAAAGTGGGTTAACTGCCAATATAACCTTTCCAGCGCTGCAGATTATGCTACGAAGAGACAGAGTCATTCGATAATTTAATTTAATACTGTCCATATGTAGCTTGTTTTTGGTCACAGGTCCAGGAATGGTTGAAGAATTGCAACATTTACCTGGAGCTAACGGTGCAGATAGCAATACTGGGTATTTTGAAAAGTCAAAGTCAATCGATCGATAATATAAAAATACTTTTAGCAATAATGTTTAAATTTACAATCTGTAGAAACTATGAGAATAGAAAGGTTCACAACTTTTGTGAAGCATAACAGTTGAAAAATATGTGGAAAATGGAAATCCAATATGGATTGTGTTAAAATGAGAATGGAGCTGAAGGGTGGAAATAATAACAACAAGATAACAAATGTCAAATATACTGTGTCTGTGAAATGTATGTAGGTTCAGAACTTTTGTGAAACAGAACAGTTAATAAAAATATGGCATTTAGAAATCAAACTGGATGGACATCATAAAAAGAAGGGAGAGGTTGAGGGTAGTGTCAGAAGACTTGGTGTAGTAGTGCAAAAGAGTCAGGCGCGGGACAGCAGAGATGAGCAACACAACGAATTTACTCAAGATATTTACAAAGTAGAAACTTATACCAAGCCCACCAAATGGACTGACATAAATTGGAACAAATTTGCACACAAACACAGGGAAAACAGAGAGTTAAATAATGAACATGTAATTGGGGAATTGAAACCAGGTGTGTTTAAAACAAAGACAAAAGAAATGGAAAATGAAAAGTGGATCGGCGAGGGCTAGAAGGCCGATGACGTCGACCGCCGAACGCAGCCCGAACAAGGAGAGGGACCGACTTCGGCGGAAGTCGTGACAGTACCCACCCCCCCTTGACACCGGTCTCGGGGACGACCCGGAGGATGGAGACGGTGGAACCATACCCCTCCCACTCCATGAGGTACTGAAGGCCCCTCGCCCGACGCCTCGAGTCCAGTATGGCTCGAACTGCATACGCTGGGTCCCCCTCAATGTCCAGAGGGGGCAGAGAAACCTCCCGCACCTCAGACTCCTGGAGTGGACCAGCCACCACCAGCCTGAGGAGAGACACATGGAATGAGGGGTTAATACGGTAATCTGGGGGAAGCTGTAACCTGTAGCAAACCTCGTTCAGTCTCCTCAGGACTTTGAATGGGATGCCACACCCGGTCCCCCGGGGCCTCACTGTGGTGGCGGTCTGTGCTCGCGTTCTGACACCTCACGGCCCGCTGAAGGTGCACATGAGTGGCATCCCATGTCTCTTCCGAGCGCCTAAATGAGTCGTCCACCACAGGAGCCTCGATCTGGCTCTGATGCCAAGGCGCCAGAACCGGCTGGTACCCCAGTACGCACTGGAAAGGGGAGAGGTTCGTGGAGGAGTGGCGGAGCAAGTTTTGGAACATCTCTGCCCAGGGTATGAACGCCGCCCACTCCCCCGGCCGGTCCTGGCGATAAGACCGCAGAAACCTACTCACATCCTAATTTACTCTCTCCACCTGCCAGTTACTCTCGGGGTGAAAACCCGAAGTAAGGCTGACTGAGACCCCCAGACGTTCCATGAATGCCCTCCAGACTCTTGACGTGAACTGGGGACCTCGATCAGATACTATGTCCTCAGGCACCCCGTAGTGCTGGAAGACGTGTGTAAACAGGGCCTCCGCAGTTTCTAGGGCCATAGGGAGACCAGGCAAAGGGAGAAGATGGCAGGACTTAGAGAATCGATCCACAACGACCAGGATCGTGGTGTTACCCTGTGAGGGAGGAAGATCCGTGATGAAGTCCACCGACAAGTGCGACCACGGCCGTTGTGGAATGGGTAAGGGCTGTAACGTGCCTAGGAGCCTTGCACTGAGCGCACACCGAGCAGGAGGAAACATAAACCCTTACGTCCTTAGCCAAAGTGGACCACCATTACTTCCCACTAAGACAGCGCACTGTCCGACCGATTCCAGGATGACCAGAGGAGGGTGACGTGTGGGCCCAATAGATCAACTGGTCACGGACAGCAAGCGGAACGTACAGGCGCCCAGCTGGACAATGGGGGGGAGTGGGCTCTGTAAGACAGGGTGAAAACAAAACAGGTAAAGAACATGGCCCACCTTGCCTGGCAAGGGTTCAGTCTCCTTGCCGCCCGGATGTACTCCAGATTGCGGTGGTCAGTCCAGATGAGAAAAGGGTGTTTAGCCCCCTCAAGCCAATGTCTCCACGCCTTCAAGGCCTTGACGACAGCAAACAGCTCCAGCTTCTTCTAAAAGAACGCACAGGGGCGGAGCTTTGGTGGCGTACCCGAGAACTGAGAGAGCACGACTCCAATCCAAGCCTCGGCTCATCCACCTCCACTATGAATGCCAAAGAGGGATCCTGATTAGCCAGCACGGGAGCCAAGGTGAACAGAGCCTTCAAGTGACGAAAAGCCCTGTCCGCCTCAGCCGACCACTGCAAACGCACCAGTCCCCCCTTCAGCAGTGAGGTAATGGGAGCCGCTACCTGACCAAAGCCCCAGATAAACCTCCGGTAATAGTTGGCAAACCCTAGAAATCGCTGCACTTCCTTTACCGTGGTGGGAGTCGGCCAATTACGCACGGCTGAAATGCGGTCACTCTCCATCTCCACCCCTGAAGTGGAAATGAGGTACCCTAGGATGGAGATGGACTGTTGAAAGAACAGACATTTCTCAGCCTTGACGTACAGGTCATGCTCCAACAGTCGACCAAGCACCCTGCGCACCAGAGACACATGCTCGGCGCATCTAGGGGAGTATATCAGAATGTTATCAATATACACCACCACACCCTGCCCGTGCAGGTCCCTGAAAATCTCGTCTACAAAGGCCTAGAAGACTGATGGAGCATTCATCAATCCGTACGGCATGACGAGGTACTCATATTGCCCTGGGGTGGTACTAAATGCCGTCCTCTACTCGTCTCCCTCCCAGATACGCACCAGATTGTAAGCGCTCCTGAGATCCAATTTTTTGAAGAAGCGCGCCCCGTGCGTTGAATCGATCGCACTGGCTATGAGAGGTGGCGTGTAACTGTACCTCACAGTGATCTGGTTGATGCCTCGATAGTCAATACACGGCCGCAGACCTCCATCCTTCTTCTTCACAAAAAAGAAGCTTGAGGAGGCAGGTGAAGTGGAGGGCCGAATGTACCCCTGCCCCAGGGATTCAAAGACATATGTATCCATAGCCGCCATCTCCACTTGCGACAGGGGATACCCGTGACTCCTGGGAAGTGCTGCGTCTACCAGGAGATTTATCGCACAATCCCCCTGTCGATGGGGTGGTAATTGAGTCGCCGCCTTTTTACAGAAGGCGAGAGCCAAATCGGCATATTCAGAGGGGATGTGCATGGTGGAGACCTGGTCTGGACTTTCCATCGTAGTAGCACTGACGGAAACCCCTACACACCTCCCCGAGCACTTTCGTGACCACCCCTTGAGAGCCCTCTGTTGCCACGAAATAGTGGGGTCATGACAGGCTAACCAGGGTAGGCCAAGCACCACGGGAAACGCAGGAGAATCAATGAGAAAGAGACAAATTCCCTCCTGCATCACCATGCCCAGTGGAGCGGTGACCTACCTAGTTAACCCTGACCCTAATGGTCGACTATCTATGGCGTGAACTGGGAAGGGCATGTCCACTGGAACAATAGGGATCCCTAAACTATGGGCAAATGATCGGTCAATAAAATTCCCAGCTGCGCCTGAATCTACGAGCACCTTATGCTGGGAATGCGGGGAAAACTTATACACAAAAACATGTGTGCAACAGGGGGCTCTGGGTGAGCCTGGTGCTGACTCACCTGGGGTGACACGAGAGTGCACTGCCTGCTGCCTCGACTCCCAGAGAAACCTCCCCTGCACCGACCGGCAGTGTGCCCTCTGCGGCCACAGATGGTGCATGGACCGGTCCCTCCTCTGGTCGCCCTAAGTGCAGCACCTCCCAGCTCCATGGGCGTCGGAGCGGTGGTGCTGGGGGATGGAACCGACAGGCCCCGATCTGGACGCCCGCGGATAGCCAGCAGGTTATCCAGCCGGATGGACAGGTCCAACAGCTGGTAAATGGTGAGAGAAGTGTCCCTGCTGGCCAACTCCTGACGAATGTCCTCTCGCCAACTACACTGGTAGTGATCGATCAGGGCCCTGTGTCTGTGTTCTTTTGCCCATCTTAATATTTTATTTTTATTGGCCTGTCTGAGATATGGCTTTTTCTTTGCAACTCTGCCTAGAAGGCCAGCATCTCAGAGCTGCCTCTTCACTGTTGACGTTGAGACTGGTGTTTTGCGGTTACTATTTAACTAGTTTTATTGCTTCTTTAGTCAGAACAGTTTTCAGCTGTGCTATAATTGAAAAAGGGTTTTCTAATGATCAATTAGCCTTTTAAAATGATAAACTTGGATTAGCTAACCCAACGGGCCATTGGAAAACAGGAGTGATGGTTGCTAATAATGGGCCTCTGTATGTAGATATTCCATAAAAATCTGCCTTTTCCAGCTACAATAGTCATTTACAACATTAACAATGTCTACACTGTATTTCTGATCAATTTGATGTTATTTTAATGGACGAAATGTGCTTTTCTTTCAAAAACAAGGATATTTCTAAGTGACCCATATCTTGTGGGTCACGAGGTGACGGTTTTGGAGAGCCTGTCGTGCCCAAAGTAAAATGCCTCCCACTCAGGCCCAGAAAATAGGCACATAATTAGTACCATTGGATATTGTCGGTGAGCATAACAGAACGGATATAGCAGGCAAACACCCGAGGAATTTCTGTCCTGGAAAAAGTGATTTTGACACATTGCCTCATTTTGAACCCCTCCCTATTGAAAATGCCCATATAAGGAAGTAGGATTTCAGTACCTATTGCTTCCACTGGATGTCAACAGTCTCTAGACAGTGTTTTGATTCTATTTAGTTGATCAGGATGGTGATAGAAGAAAAATTAGGAAGTGGTCACAGAGAAGTAAACAGAAGAGAATGCGCTTTCACCGGCTTGCGCGCTTTGTTTTTTTCCTATCGCCCAGTTTATATTCCGGTTGAAATATTATACTAAATATACATAAGTGTTCCTAAGGATACATTATACATGATGTTTGATTGTTCTTGGACAAGTTTATAGGTATAGGTTGAACGAGTTCTCTTCATGTTTCAATGGAGGAGTGGACGCTGTATTTTCTCATCATAACGCACCAACCAAACGGAGATTTATGGATATAATAAATTACTTTTTCTAACAAAAGAACCATGGATTGTCTTCGTTGGACACTTGGGAAGCCCTCAGCAGAAGTTCTTCAAAAGGTAATTGATTTGTTTTCGCTGTGAAAAGTGTTTTGTGTGAACCGCAATGGTTTATAAATTTATGCTAATGGAAAAATATTGGAGGTGCTACCCTCAAACAATCAAATGTAGTGCTTTCGCCGTAAAGCCTTTTTGAAATCTGACAACGCCAAGAAGCAGAGCTTTTGATGACTATGCAACACTTGTATATTGATGAATGTTTAATAATTCAACTTTTGGATTTTGAATTTGGCGCCTTGCATTTCACCAGGGAGTGGGCGCCCCACCACTCCCTAAGTAGTTAATGCTGGGTTCAGGGGGCCTGGGGTGCTCATGAAGGTGCTGTCTAACGCTTTCTCGGAGGTGGTTGTCGATCGTGATTGCCAGCGATATCAGGGACTCAAGGTCCTTTCCCACTTCCAGAGAGGCCACTTCATCCTTGATAGAGTTAGACAAACCTTGGTGGAAAGCAGTGACCAGGGCCTCCGTAATCCACCCACACAAGTCAGCGAGGGTATGGAACTCAATGGCGATGTCAGCCACTGGTCTGGCGCCTTGGCGGATGTTGAACAGTCGGCAGGCCACTTCTCGGCTAGTGGAAGTTTACATACACATTAGCCAAATACAATTAAACTCAGTTTTTCATAATTTCTAAGATTTAATCCTATTAAAAATGCCCTGTTTTAGGTCAGTTAGGATCACCACTTTATTTTAAGAATGTGAAATGTCAGAATAATAGTAGAGAGAATGATTTATTTCAGCTTTCATTTCTTTCATCACATTCCCAGTGGGTCAGAAGTTTACATATACTCAATTAGTACTTAGTAGCTTGGCCTTTAAATTGTTTAACTTGGGTCAAAACTTCGGGTAGCCTTCCACAAGCTTCCCACAATGTTGGGTGAACAAGCTGACAGAGCTTGTTTGGTAGGTCTTCTTGCTCGCACATGCTTTTTCAGTTCTGCCCACAGGGCTTTGTGATGGCCACTCCAATACCTTGACTTTGTTGTCCTTAACTTCCTGACTGATGTCTTGATATGTTGCTTCAATATATCCACATAATTTTCTTTCCTCATGATGCCATCTATTTTGTGAAGTGCACCAGTCCCTCCTGCAGCAAAGCACCCCCACAACATGATGCTTTCACCCCCGTGCTTCACAGTTGGGATGGTGTTCTTCGGCTTGCAAGCATCCCCCTTTTTCCTCCAAACATAACGATGGTCATTATGGCCAAACAGTTATTTTTTTGTTTCATCAGACCAGAGGACATTTCTCCAAAAGTACGATCTTTGTCCCCATGTGCAGTTGCAAACCGTAGTCTGCTTTTTTTTATGGCGCTTTTGGAGCAGTGACTTCTTCCTTGCTGAGTGGCCTTTCAGGTTATGTCGATATAGGACTCGTTTTACTGTGGATATAGATACTTTTGTACCTGTTTCCTCCAGCATCTTCACAAGGTCCTTTGCTGTTGTTCTAATATTTATTTGCACTTTTCGCACCAAAGCGCGGGCATCTCTAGGAGACAGAACACGTCTCCTTCCTGAGCAGTATGACGGCTGTGTGGTCCCATGGTGTTTATGCTTGCGGACTATTGTTTGATAGGCCTTGAAATACATGCACACTTCCAATAGGCTAATTGACATCATTTCAGTCAATCAGAAGCTTCTAAAGCCATGACATCATTTTCTGGGATTTTTACAAGCTGTTTAAAGGCACAGTCAACTTAGTGTATGTAATCTTCTGACCCACTGGAATTGTGAAACAGCGAATTATAAGTGAAATAATCTGTCTGCAACTAATTGTTTGAACAAGTACTCGTGTCATGCACAAAGTAGATGTCCTAACCGACTTGCCAAAACTATAGTTTGTTAACAAGAAATGTGTGGAGTGGTTGAAAAACGAGTTTTAATGACTCCAACCTAAGTGTATGTAAACTTCTGACTTCAACTGTAAAAATATATGGGGGATTGGAAATGATCCAGTTTTATTGATGGAAGCTACAATCTATCTGCAATATTAAAGCTGATCTACCCAGATGTTTTTCTTTAAACAAAACATTCTTATAACTTTTTATGGAAAGTTTTCTTCATGTTTCGGAACAATTTGAGAACATGACTTTGAGTAGATTCATGAGGATACCTGTCGGAAATGTTATGCTGAAGTAATGACATTCCCACAGGAGAATGCTGTTTCTTACTGTTATTGAAACAATTTGAGAACATTAATGTAAATAGAATCATGAAGAAACCTGTAGGAAACGTTATGCTGTAGGAGAGAGAGAAGAACATTGTTTCTTAACGTTCTCTAAACTATTTGAGAACCTTCACAATGTCAAACCAGAGAACGAAGGTTCCTAGAACATTACCAAAATGTTAATTAAATGTCATCATGTTTGAAGTTTTAGTAAACATTCTTTAAAAGTAATGAAATACCAAGAAAATATATATTTTTGTTAAGTTCCATAAATATGCTGAGAATGTTCCAAAGCCAAGCAATAATCCTGCACAATTCCCAGAAAGTTGTGGGAAGGTTGTTTGCAAAAGAACCATAGGTCAACCACACTCTTAACAAGCTCTAAGAAACATAAGGTTCTCAGAATGTTATGTGTTAGCTGGGATATGATCAGTGGAGATACCCCAAGGGGTAAATATAGGAACAATGTTGATTTACAGTACTGTAGGTGCACGCACTGCCACACTGTATCAAAGAAATCACAAGGAAACGCAATTGTTTTAACAAGACAAGGGATGGGAAGGAACGCAAAACACCTAGAGACATAAATCCACGTCATCAGCTGCTCCAGTACACATCTGTGTCATACCTCAGCACTTTTAGAATAAACTTATTTTTCACGCAAGTACATTTTCCTTACGTGCTGTCATCCTCCTCGCCTTATCATCATTATTTTCATCATCACCATCCTCGTTGTCATAATCATCATCATAATCATCCTCCTCATAATCATAATGATTATTGTTATCAATATCATCATCGTTGTCAACACCTTCATCGAGAGAGAAAACAGCATGATAAAGTAAACTCTTAATATTTGTTTGCTGAAGCACAAAGGCCCACCTGAACTCTGAATCTGTTTGTTTACTGTTGTGTATGCTCTCAACTGGAACCAGACAATAATAACCAAGTAAAATACATTAAACTTTTGATCAGTATTTAGACTGTTATTCATTCTGAGTTAATTATTGCTGAAATGTAACATCTCATAATCAGAAATTGGCTGATTTGAATAAAAACGTGATTCCATAAACCATCCAATCTTCCACATTTTTTTCTTTTAACTTTCTTTTAGGATTTTGTCAGGCAATTAAAGGCCTATATTTACTATTACCACTCCGGTGAAAATGACATAAGGGAAACATGAAGTGAAGTGAACAAACAATAAAAATAGGCTTGTCTTGTAAAATGTACTCTTATTCAAGCGATAAACTCTCATCTGTCGCCTTCACTTGCCCTCCTCTCCCTCTAATAGGCAAGGAAATGTTTACTAACACAGCAAAACAATGGGGATGTCACCAAAGAAATTGGAAACAGTTGCCTTTTTTATGTAAATAATGATCAACTGTCTCTTCAAATTAGAGAACTCAGCGTAGTTGAGGAGTGATCTAGATTCATGTAAATATTCCTAATCCTAGGGACAAGCTAATGTGGGCTAATAACATTCCCATTTAGACGGGAAGAAGTCCAAGAAAAAAATCCCAGATCATCTCACATGTAAGATATGTTAATGCGAACATAATCATTGGGCTCTGAGTCACACTAAATTACCACGTGTTCCTTCATGCACATAAGCACAAAGTAATTTGGTCCATAGATTTTTTTGTATAATTTTTTTATTTAACTAGGAAAGTCAGTTAAGAACAAATTCTTATTTACAATGAAGGCTTACTCCGGCCAAACCCGGACAACGCTGGGCCAATTGCGCACCACCCTATGGGACTCCCAATCACAGCCAGTTGTGATACAGCCTGGTATCAAACTAGGGTGTCTGTAGTGACACCTCAAGCACTGAGAGGAAGTACCTTAGACCGCTGGGCCACATGGGAGCCCTGATCTTCTCTGCATGTTCTTCGACAGTTCCTTGTCAAACTTATACTTAAAGGTCCAATGCAGCCATTTTTATCTCAATATCAAATAATTTCTGGCTAACTATTAAGTACCTTACTCTGTTTTCAATTAAAATTGTGAAAAAGAAACAAAAATAGCTTATTAGCAAAGAGCAATTTCTCAAGCAATAATTTTGCTAGGAATGTATGGAGTTGTCTGAGGGGAAGGGAAAATTGAAAACTAGCTGTTATCGGCAGAGAAGTTTGGAACTCTCTTTCCTATTGATCTGTTAACTAATTTACTGCCTGGTGATTTCACCAGCAGTGGTGTAAAGTACTTAAGTAAAAATACTTTAAAGTACAACTTAAGTTGTTTTTGGGGCTATCTGTACTTTCATTTACTATTTATATGTGCGCCTACTTTTAATTCCCTACATTCCTTAAGCAAATAATGTACTTTTTCCTCCATACATTTTCCTTGACACCAAAAAGTACTCGTTACATGTTGACAGGAAAATGGTCCAACCCTGGTCATCCCTTCTGCCTCCTGATCTGGCGGACTCACTAAACACAAATGCTTTGTTTATAAATTATGTCTGAGTGTTGGATTGTGCCCCTGGCTATCCGTCAATTGTTCAGTCTGGTTTGCTTAATATAAGGAATTTGAAATGGTTAATACTATTACTTTCGATACTTACATAAGTACATTTTAGCAATTCCATTTACTTTTGATACATAAGTACATGTAAAACCAAATAATTTGATACTTTTACTCAAGTAGTATTTTCCCTTTTACATTAGTCATTTTCTACTAAGTTATCTTTACTTTTACTCAAGTATAACAATTTAGTACTTTTTCCACCACTGGCCACCAGGCAGGCAAAAACTCCATCCTGCCAAAACAGGCAGAAATTTCTGGCCATATTTTCCAATAGCTCTTACACTAAAAGGGCATTATCATCATTTTCACAATATTATTCCAACCTCATTGTGTGGAAATTCATGTGTATATATAAATCACAGAAAATCTAGTTTTTTACCTGCCCTGGGCCTTTAAGGGGCAATATCAGAGATGGTTTCTTGGAGAACAAAATAAACATGTTTACTGTCAAATGCAAAAGCTTCAAACTCAAATTGACTGTTTAAGTTCATTTAGAATCAGAATGAGATAAATAGCAAGGTATAGAGAAATACATATAGAAAAACATGCACAAAATTAACTGCATTATTTGGGGAGAATAACAATGGCTGCGTTTACACAGGCAGCCCAATTCAATTTCTTCAACTAATTGTTATTTTGACCAATCACACCAGATATTTTCACATCAGATATTTTACAGAGCTGATCTGATTTGTCAAAAGACCAATTAGTGAAAAAATATAAAAATTGGGCTGCCTGTGTAGACACAGACAGAGAGCCTTCTAGGTGCAAATAGCAATAAACTGGTCACTCCCCACTTTAGCATGAATGCATCATTTTGGTGGTGGAGTGTGAATGTGAAACACAGTGCCTAACAGGATCGATAGCAGTCCCACATCATCATCTGACTACATGATTGGGATTTTCAGCTCCATACGGCGTGCACCAATCACTGCCTCTCTTATTAACAGATTTGGGCTGTGTTGCTGTGCATTACAATGAGTTTATTTGTTCCTGGATGTGGACTACCAATGGCCACTGTAAATGAGAACACCAATCTTCTGTCAAACAACAAACATTTGTAGATCTATCACTTTATTGAATATGGACTACAAAGAAGGGGAGTTCAGGTATGATGTTGACTTGCTGCCTTTAATAGTTTTTGTTTAATAGTCTCTGCCCACCCATCTTTCTCAATCCACCTCTCTCTCTCATTCAACTCCCTACACATTTTTTCCCTCTCAAGATAGCCTTTTCCCTGTTTCAGTAAAGCTTTTCCAGGAAAACTGGCAACTTAGGATCATTTTCAAGATCTGCTCTGCGCCATATAAACCCTTCCCGTCTCCCTCCTCAGAAGTCAGGGGACCCTTCTCCATCATTTCTCAATCTGATCTCCCCTGTGCACTCCCTGTGATCATCTTTTGCTAAACCCCACTTCCGTTAATCCACTCTTTCATCTGGCGTTGGGTTCAGTTATGATATTAAATCAATCATTGCACGTCTTTACATATACATGCACACACACAGTCCCTACGAGCACTCTGTTCCGTAATCGTCAAGAAAGCTAAACAATAGGGCCTACCGAGTTAGAAGTATAGTATCAACCTTGAATTTTAATCATCACCCACGTCTTGAGAGAATGTATGTCTGGCGCTGTATTTCTACATGGATCGGAATAAGTCAGAAATCACACACTCTGTCAGAAGGTAGGGACTGTCAGTGATGTTGAGGATAACAATGTCAGTATAATCTCAATTTGTATCACACCTATATATATATTTTAGACTAAATGCCAGTATACTGTATGCTATTCTAAACGCAATCAAAGCACCTATTGTACCCCCAAGAGTGCAGCAGCCACTCTGAAAGAAACACTTAGTTACAAAACACAGCTGTGTTAGCGTTTTGAGGCTTTAGCCCAAACATGGCTAGAAAAGCTTGCCCTGTCATGTTTAATCATAGCATTTTCTAACCGGGGAAAGGCTAACAAGGTGGAGCACTGGGAGGACAGATATTGTAAGAGAACCATACACCCCCTTCCCATGTCACTACACTGCTCGGGCCTCCACAACCTTCACACGGCATGAGCGTCATCCAGACACTGGGTAGAATTTAAAGGTTTGTACTGGAGACACGGGCGAGTTGGAAGGCAGATGCTATCAGATATAAGCAATGATGGGGTTTTGAGGAGAGGGCTGAGTTGGCTTATCATACTGGTAGTCAACAAGAAGTTAGTCTAGCATTGCCTCTGAAGGAAAAATGGGAGGGGCATCATTGAAAAGAGAACTGCTTTTGATAGAGTATGGGGACTTAGTTAGTGACTCTGGTTAATTTCCACCCACTCACTGACAGTCAATGTTACCAAACTGCGGATCAAAAAAGTTTAAATTGCTTTGAAACACCAACCTCAGAACCCAGTCATGCACACAGCACAAGCACACAGCCGCACAAAAACCTCAGAGACCCAAAAACAGAGATCTGTGTACAAAAGGATGATAATTCCACTGGACGTGTAGCAGATAGCAAGCTTCCATGGCCTATTCCCCCATGCTTCACCCTGGCAGTAGCCATGTTTCCGTCCAGGTTGAAAGCAAGAGCACAATGCATTGAGAAAAGCAGAGAGCCGCCTCCATCTATCTTGTATCCGGATTTTAGGCATGACACACAGAATTACGAGTTTTGCTCCCACGGCGGACACAGCCACAGGCTTAGGCGATAAAAGATTAATTGAAACAAAATGGTGTCACAATCAGTTGGAGCCCAGGATGGACCAGGAGGGAGATACTGGATTATACGGGGATATAGGAGAGTATAACCGTAAGAGCCCTGCTGCTGATTGACCGACTCGCCTCTTCAGCCAACGCCAACTTGGAATGACGTTCAAAGACTTGGCTTGATTCCCTGACACACAGATACTTAGCTTCAGTTTTATTTTTTTCCTACTTTTATTATTTTTCTATTTATTTATTTTTACAGAAAACTGTGGCTTGGATTCAGGCTAAGCTCTCTAAAGATCACAGGGATTTCATTTTACGAGAGTTAATCTTGAAAATAAATGAAAGGTCTGAGTAAAAATGTGTAAAATGTTTGCCCTCTGCATGCATGTGTTTCAATTGTAATCATGGTGATACATACCAGTTAAAACCCCCTTTTACTCCACGGTTCAAAGGGCTGTAAACTGAATCAAAGGCGATGATGGTCGCTGCTCCATAATGGTTGGGAGACCTCCATGGACCAATCAATGACATTCCTACTCAGTATTCATTCCCACCATGCCAATACTCTGATGTCTTTGAGAAATAGCATCAATATCGTGACTTAACATCTCCTCTGCCTGCCGTAACCCCAGGGACACAACCATGCGGAAGGAGATATAAAATAAAGTACTAATTAGGATACTTCTATCTAACGGTGCACACCAATCTATTCCTTGAGGTATCTGATCCCCCCCAAGTGAAGCTACATTTCTATGTACTATTCTCTCTATATATACCAGATTTTCACTCCAGTGGATTATTTTTAACTCATGTTGAGGATGCAGACACACAACTCAAACTCCTGTTCACCAGTATAAATAAACCACTTTTTTTGTTCAAGCCCTCAAGAACTGTTGTCTGCTAAATATGATGAACTGTTTGCATTTGCCAATTTATTGGCTGTCCAGTATCCAGAGGACCTTTCCAAAGAGCTTCCTCTTTCCATAATGTGTTGAGGCCGATAATTAAGGAGAATGAGAGGCTCAATTAAAGATGTTGCAGAACAGCTGTATTTGAAGCGCTCCTTGCTTCTGCCCAGTTTCTCTGATGTTGCTACAACAATCAAGCAGTTTTTATCATCCCTGTAAGTCTTGCTTCTGCGGATAGATAGTTTTCTAAACTAAAACTCAAAGAACTACATAAGAAGCATAACAGGCTGACTTACACCGCTCGCATCGCGTGCGCGAGCGTTTTAAAATAAATGTAGAAATCTGTATTATTCAATTATTGCGCCAACGAGCGTCTGCATTGCCAAGGGCTAAAATATAAGTCAGTTCTATTTGTGACGCAGATCGCGTTGCAAGTCTTGCCTTTCCCATCTCCTCATTGGTTTATAGAAGCAGGTACCCACGTGTCATCTCCTTATTGTTTATACCCACGTGGGTGACTGAAAGAACAAGGTCAGTGGTGGTAAGGTACCTAATTTATGAAAGTTGCCAATAACAATATAAAGTCGAGAAGAAAAAGCCTGGAAGGAGGAGAGATGACTAGAAACTATTCGGTTGACCATTTATGTGTGGATTAGTTGTCGGAGTAGAGGACCTTGTGCATTTCAGGTAAAATAACATCTCAACTTTTATATCCCAGGACAAATTAGCTAGTAACAGCAAGCTAGCTAAATAGGACAAATTAGCTAGCAAGTGCAAGCTAGCTAGCTAAATTGCCATAAATGTTTAATGCTTTTCGACCTGTCCCCAAATTAATATAATTGGTTCAGAGTTTGTTTTGATATTTTAACCTGTGTGTCGTGATCGCTTTTGGTGTAAGGGACAAAATACATTATACTTTCGATCAGTAAAAAAAATTCTGTTACATTCCCAAAGCCCAAGAAACAAACAATTAGCTTCCCAGTACATACAGAATTAATTACTTATTGAGGGTTACTGTCAAAATGATTTATTACATAAAAAAAATATATACATCGATGACAGGGGCATGGGCCCCCAGAGCGGGTCCTTGCGGGGGTGTCCGGTACGCAAGTGGTGGGGCCTTGTCTGAGGTAAGGTAAACGGAACAGAGGGATTTTGGAGCTATTATGGGGTTCCCCATGTTCCTCTGGTCAGCTGGACAAGTATTAATGAAGGGGTCCGGTACTGAACATTCATTAGCCAAGATCCTAGAGGTAGAGAACAGAGTTTTGTCACACCCTGATTTCAACTGGCCAAAGTAAAAGGAGAAAAAAAAAATCTTGATTTAACTAGGGGCTCGAATCAATCCATATCACCGAAAGTTCATCGCTATAGCATGATTTAAATGTAAAGGTAATTTCCGATTTAGCCAAACATACATAAACATTGTTTAGTGGGAATGCAGTTTCCGCGAACATGGGAACTTTAAATTTATATCAAGTTGTAGCGCAGATCTTCAGCACTACAGATTGAATCGAGCCCTACAGTGGTTCATCCTTTAAAAGTTGCAGCCTACTGCAGCACAGCTTGCATGGTGCCACAGAATTCTATGGCACGTTATTTAAGTGTCAGCCAATGTAACCATTAAAGCTAATTAGTGCCAGTTTGACCACCAGAGGGCATTGATAGCCTTCAATAGTGGCTGTACTAGGGAATTTAAAACATTATTTTGTAAGAACATTTATTTAGCCTTTAATTAACTAGGTAAGTCAGTTAAGAACAAATTCTTATTTACAATGACAGCCTACCAAAAGGCAAAAGGCCTCCTGCAGGGACGGGGGCCTTGGATTAAAAAAATAAATACAGGACAAAACACACATCACAACAAGGGAGACAACACAACACTACATAAAGAAAGACATAAGACAGCAACACATGGCAACACAGCATGGTAGCAACAAAACATGGTACAAACAATATTGAACACAGCCAACAGCGCAGGAAAGGGCTAGAAGGTAGAGAAAATAATACATTACACAACGCAGCCACAACTGTCAGTAAGAGTGTCCATGTTTAAGTATTTGAATTAAGAGATTGAGATAAAACTGTCCAGTTTGAGTGTTTGTTGCAGCTCGTTCCAGTATTATTACCATACTAAACCACAAATTACCTCTAAATCCCGCAGCGTAATCACATAACTTTTAGTGGAGCAACCACTGTGCTGTGTTGCCTTTAACAGTGATTCCTCAATTAAAAGTTTTAAGATTATGTAATTTGTGGTTTAGTACATTACCCTGCGTCACTGCTTCATTGCTCCAAACCAACGCAAGGGGGAGTTAGAGCACTGATTATGCTTTTGGGTCCCAAGGCGCTACTCTGTCTCTAACTGACATGAATGGGCGACATAATGGGCAAAATAAACCTGATAATTGTACACAACTTCAACATTTAATTTCAATGAACTGAATAATGAGGATGAAGAAGGTAGGCCTAGATACATAAAGGACTACTTACTCTGCTGGCGTATTGACCCAGTTTATGCCCTCGTTTGCAATGTAAACCCAGGCGGCAGTGTGTGTTGGGTCATTGTTTGCATTTGGGGAAGAAAAAAATAAATTTAGCCTAACAGCCAACATTAGGTACAATACAAGAAGTATAAGTGGCAATAAAAAGTAGGTAAACCCTTTGGAAATACCTGGATTTCTGCATAAATTGACCATAACATTTGATTTGATCTTCATCTACAGTTGAAGTTGGAAGTTTACATACACTTAGGTTGGAGTCATTAAAACTTGTTTTTCAACCACTCCACACATTTGTTGTTAACAAGTTTTGGCAAGTCGTTTAGAACTTCTACTTTGTGCATGACACAAGTAATTTTTTCAATAATTGTTTACAGACAGATTAATTCACTCATAACTCACTGTATCACAATTCCAGTGGGTCAGAAGTTGACTGTGCCTTGGAAAATCCCAGAAAATGATGTCATGGCTTCAGAAGCTTCTGATAGGCTAATTTACATCATTTGAGTCAACTGGAGGTGTACCTGTGGATGTATTTCAAGACCTTCAAACTCAGTGCCTCTTTGCTTGACATCATGGGAAAATCTAAAGAAATCAGCCAAGACCTCACAAAGAAATGGTAGACCTCACAAGTCTGGTTCATCCTAGGGAGCAATTTCCAAACGCCTGAAGGTAACACGTTCATCTTTACAAACAATAGTATGTAAGTATAAACACCATGGAACCACGCAGCCATCATACCGCACAGGAATGAGACGCGTTCTGTCTCCTAGAGATAAATGTATTTTGTTGCGAAAAGTGCAAATCAATCCCAGAACAACAGCAAAGGACGCTGGAGGAAACAGGTACAAAAGTATCTATATCCACAGTAAAACGAGTCCTATATCAACATAACCTGAAAGGCCTCTCAGCAAGGAAGAAGCCATTGCTCCAAAACCGCCATAAAAAAGCCAGACTATGGTTTGCAACTGAACATGGTGACAAAGATCGTACTTTTTGGAGAAATGTCCTCTGGTCTGATGAAACAAATATAGAAATGTTTGGCCATAACGGGGGTGGCAGTATCGTGTTCTGGGGGTGCTTTGCTGCAGGAGGGACTGGTGCACTTTACAAAATAGATGGCATCATGAGGGAGGAAAATGATGTGCATATATTGAAGCAACATCTGAAGACATCAGTCAGGAAGTTAAAGCTTGGTCGCAAATGGGTCTTCCAAATGGACAATGACCGCAAGCATACTTCCAAAGTTTTGGCAAAACGGCTTAAGGACAACAAAGTCAAGGTATTGGAGAGACCATCACAAAGCCCTGACCTCAATCCTATAGAAGATTTGTGGGCAGAACTAAAAAAGCGTGTGCGAGCAAGGAGGCCTACAAACCTGACTCAATTACACCAGCTCTGTCAGGAGGAATGGGCCAAAATTCACCCAACTTATTCTGGGAAGCCTGTGGAAAGCTACCCGAAACGTTTGACCCAAGTTAAACAATTTAAAGGCAATGCTACCGAATACTAATTGAGTGTATGTAAACTTCTGACCCACTGGGAATGTGATGAAAGAAATAAAAGCTGAAAAAAGGGTGGAAAAAGTATGTGAACCCCTCACTTGGCACTTGGCAGCAATAACCTCAACCAAATGTTTTCTGTAGTTGCGGAACAGACCTGCACAACGGTCAGGAGGAATTTTAGGCCTCTTTACAAAACTGTTTCAGTTCTACAATATTCTTAGGATGTCTGGTGTGAACTGCTCTCTTGATCGGGATGAGGTCAGGACTGACTGGGCCACTCCAGAAGCCGTATTTTCTTCTGTTGAAGCCATTCTGTTGTTGATTTACTTCTGTGTTTTGGGTCGTTGTCCTGTTGCGTCACTCAACTTCTGTTGACTTTCAATTGGAGGACAGATAGCCTAAAATCCTCCTGCAAAATGTCTTGATCAACTTGGGAATTCATTTTTCCGTCGATGATAGCAAGCTGTCCAGGCCCTGAGGCGGCAAAGCAGCCCCAAACCATGATGCTCCCTCCACCATACTTTACAGTTGGGATGAGGTTTTGATGTTGGTGTGTTGTGCCTTTTTTCCTCCACACATAGTGTTGTGTGTTCCTTCCAAACAACTCAACTGTAGTTTCATGTTCCAGAGATTTCTATAAGTCTTTAGCTGACACTCTAGGATTCTTCTTAACCTCATTGAGAATTATGTGCTGTGCTCTTGTAGTCATCTTTGCAGGATGGCCACTCCTAGGGAAAGTAGCAACAGCGTAGAACTTTCTCCATGTATGGACAATTTGCCTTACTTTGGACTGATGAACATCAAGGCTTTTAGAGATACTTTTGTAAGCATTTCCAGCTTTATGCAAGTCAACTATTCTCGTCTCATTGATTGGACTCCAGGTTAGCTGACTCCTGACTCCAATTAGCTTTTGGAGAAGTCATTAGCCTATGGGTTCACATACTTTTTCCAACCTACACTGTGGATGTTGAAATTATGTATTCAATATAGACAAGATAAATACAATCATTTGTTGGTTATTAGTTTAGGCACACTATGTTTGTCTATTGTTGTGACTTAGATGAACATCAGATCAAATTTGATGACCAATTTATGCAGAAATCCAGGTAATTCCAAAGGGTACACATCATTTTTCTTGACACTGTACATGCAAATATGCCTAAACATAACAAAATATTGCTATAATCTTACCTTGAAAGAAATGTAATTGACTATCTCGACAGCTTTGATCCATGCCTGGGTCTGCTAAATTCTTTGTTTGTCAGACGAATCATTGGGTCGAAACTACAGAACAGTACAAAACAAGAGAACAAACATGGTTAATGTTCTGAAACAAAATATATAAAAAAAAATAAAGTTATATATACACCACCGTTCAAAGGTTTGGGGTAAGTTAGAAATGTCCTTGTTTTTGAAAGAAAAACACATTTTTTGTCCATTAAAATAACATCAAATTGATCAGGAATACAGTGTGTTGTAAATCACTATTGTAGCTGGAAACAGCTGATTTTTTGTGGATATCTACATAGGCGTACCGTTCAAAAGTTTAGGGTCACTTAGAAATGTCCTTGTTTTCCATGAAATAAGTTGCAAAATGAATAGGAAGTATAGTCAAGATGTTGACAAGGTTAAAAATAATGATTTTTAATTTAAATAATAATTGTCCTTCAAACCCTGCTTTCGTCAAATAATCCTCAATTTGCAGCAATTATAGCCTTGCAGACATTTGGCATTCTAGTCAATTTGCTGAGGTAATCTGAAGAGATTTCCCCCCATGCTTCCTGAAGCACCTCCCACAAGTTGGATTGGCTTGATGGGCACTTCTTAGGTACCATACGGTCAAACAGCTCCCACAACAGCTCAATAGGGTTGAGATCCGGTGACTGTGCAGAATACCAGCTGATCACTTCTTCCCTAAATAGTTATTGCAAAGTTTGGAGCTGTGCTTTTGGTCATTGTCCTGTTGTAGGAGGAAATTGGCTCCAATTAAGCACCATCCACAGGGAATGGCATGGCGTTGCAAATGGAGTGATAGCCTTCCTTCATCAATATCTATTTTACCCTGTACAAATCTCCCACTTTACCACCAGCAAAGCACCACCAGACCATCACGTTCCCTCCACCATGCTTGACAGATGGCGTCAAGCACTCCTCCAGCATCTTTTCATTTTTTCTCCGTCTCACGAATGTTCTTTGTGATCTGAATACCTCAATCTTCGATTTGTCTGTCCATAATACTTTTTTACAATCTTCCTCTGTCCAGTGTCTGTGTTCTTCTTCCCATCTTAATCTTTTATTTTTATTGGCCAGTCTGAGGCTTTTTCTTTGCAACTCCCCCTAGAAGGCCAGCATCCGGAGTCGCCTCTTCACTGCTGACATTGAAACGAGTGTTTTGCGGGTACTATTTAATGAAGCTGCCAGTTGAGGACTTGTGTGAGGCATCTGTTTCTCAAACTAGACACTCTAATGTACTTGTCCTCTTGCTCAGTTGTGCATCGGGGCCTTCCACTCCTCTTTCTATTCTGGTTAGAGCCAGTTTGCGCTGTTCTGTGAAGGGAGTAGTACACAGCGTTGCACGAGATCAGTTTCTTGGCAATTTCTCAAATGGATTAGCCTTCATTTCTCAGAACAAGAATAGACTGACAAGTTTCAGGAGAAATCTTTGTTTCTGGTAATTTCTGGACACAACCAGAGCAACTCAACTGTAATGAGAAATTGTCCCCATAACACCAAACAAGACTGATAAGAAGCTACAGTACTAGCGCGCCGGTGCTCACTAAGTAGTTAAGGGTTGATAGAGCGTTCTGTCCTAACAACAGCAGTCAACCACTCAAGCTAACTGGCTAACGTGAGAGAACCGTTCACTGACCATTTTACTCGCCCTAGAAGAGCTGGGAAGGATGTTTTTATGTTATCCTGAGCATTGATGACTGCAACTGTGCTGCTGGCAACAATTTACACTTTTTTGCCAACGTTTAGATCTCAGTGCTCTGAGATCGGAGTAGAAAGCCAAAATGAATTACCAGCTAGGTCTATCAACAGTTGTCTCAGTGAAATTCTATTGAAATGGTTACTTTGCAAAGCTAGCTAGCTAGGTAAACAATGAACCACAATCCCAAGTCAAGATGTTACTACCCTGCATGAATCTGCAGGTAGTTAACCAACCAGGTTCAATGTTAGCTAGCTAACATTAGGCTATAACTAGCAAAGCAAATGGCTCTGAGATAGGAATAATAAGGTCATACACGTAACGCTAGCTAGCGAGCCAGCCAGCTAACATTAACTAGCTAACAGTGCACTAACTTGAAATGTGTAATATCATAAAATAAACAATCAATACAATAAATACTGCACTAGGCAGTTGTGGGCACTGCAAGAAGCCCCTGGAATGGCTGGCCTGCTGTGATTGGTCGAGATTTCACAACGCAGTGGGCCACTCATGTCATCACTCAGAAAAACGTCAGTCTGCACCATAGCACAGAGCAAAAATTGATATTTGGAACTTCTAACAAAAGAGTGGCCGAAAAAAGCTAGCAGGTTGAGGCAGCAGTGAATGAACAGCCAGAAAGTCAAAGTGCAGCAGCAGCCAAAGCAGAAGCAGAGTTAGCCACTTGTGCAGAGTTGGTGGTAGCCAACTAGCTAGTCTTCAACAGCATAAGAGTTGGCTAATGCTAAAAAGCTAGCATTAACACTCAGCATCTTTAAATTATTGGGTGTAAGTCAGAGTTCGTGAACAGTATATTTAGTGAATGGGCAAGCTAAGGATGTTGATATAAGAAATGATATTAGAGAAAGTGTTTATGTCCAGCGAGTCTATTTGATGGGTTTTGTTTATGTACTTCGCTTAGCTGGTTAGCCACTTCAGTAGCTACTGGCTGACTAGCATGCTGAGAACGAAGAGATTTTATAACTGAAGCACGTATCTTCTGAACAGCAAATGGAGGATTTGCTCCGTGACATTTCATAGAAGTAAAAAAAAAAAGTTCCCGCCCATAAAGCTGTAAACAAATTTTATCTATTTGTAGCTCATGTTTTCATAACAATTATTTTCTTCAGAAAGCATTAATACCTCTTGACTTATACCACATTTTGTTGTGTTACAGCCTGAATTCAAAATTGATTAAATGTATATTTTTTCTCGAAAGGAGGATTTTTTAAAATAATTAATTGAAAATGAAGTACAGAAATATTTAATTTACTTACAGTAACAGTCAAAAGTTTGGACACACCTACTCATTCAATTTATTTTCTAAATTGTAGAATAATTAAAACTAGGAAATAACACATATGGAATTGCGTAGTAACCAAAAAAGTATTAAACAAATCAAAATATATTTTAGATTCTACAAAGTAGCAACCCTTTGCTTTAACAGTTTTGCACATTCTTGCTTTTTCAAACAGTCTTGAAGGAGTTCTCACATACAGTGCCTTGCAAAGGTATTCACCCCCTTGGTGTTTTTCCTATTTTGTTGCATTACAACCTGTAACTTAAATGGATTTAATGTAATGGACATACACAAAATAGTCCAAATTGGTGAAGTTAAATAAAAATATTCTAAAAGGTAAAAAACTTAAAAATGGTGTGAGCATATGTATTCACCTCCTTTGCTATAAAGCCCCTAAATAAGATCTGGTGCAACCAATTACCTTCAGAAGTCACATAATTAGTTAATTTAAGTCCACCTGTGTGCAATCTAAGTGTCACATGATCTCAGAATTCAGTTGAAGTCGGAGGTTTACATACACTCAATTAGTATTTGGTAGCATTGCCTTTAAATTGTTTAACTTGGGTCAAATTTTTTGGGTAGCCTTCCACAAGCTTCCCACAATAATTTGGGTGATTTTTGGCCCATTCCTCCAGACAGAGTTGGTGTAACTGAGTCAGGTTTGTAGGTCTCCTTGCTTGCACACACTTTTTCAGTTCTGCCCACAAATTTTCTATAGGATTGAGGTCAGGGCTTTGTGATGATCACTCCAATACCTTGACTTTGCTGCCCTTAACTTCTTAGGGAGCGGCAGCAGAGGTGACGGTTTTGGAGAGTCTGGCGTGCCCAAAGTAAAATGCCTGCCACTCAGGCCCAGAAAATAGGATATGCACATAATTATTACTATTGGATAGGAAACACTCTGAAGTTTCTAAAAGTGTTAAAATAATGTATGTGAGTATAACAGAACTGATATAGCAGGCGAAAACCCGAGGAAAATCCATACGGATTTGCAGTTATTTTGTACATGACCTTCTTCTCCAGGCTGCCTATTGATTTAACTAGGACTGAGACTGCAGTACCTATGGCTTCCACTAGATGTCAAGTCTTGATACAGTGTCTGGAGGACCTAGCACTAAGGAGAACAGATAGGAAGAGGAAGTAGTGAAGGGACCACATTTGTCAACAACGTTTCGCAGGCGCGAGATTGTGAGCGTGCCCCACTTTATTTTCCTTTCCTATCGTTCACGTTATCATCCGGTTGAAATATTACAGTAAATATACATAAAAGGATACCAAAGGATACATTACAAATTATTTTTGATTTGTTTGGAGAAAGTGTATAGGTATAATTTGAACGTGTTTTCTTCACGGTTCAATGGGCGACTCGACGGTGGATTCTCTGATCATAATGCGCCAACCAAACGGAGATTTATGTATATAATAAATTACTTTTTCTGACAAAAGAACCATTGGATGTCTTCGTTGGACACTTGGGAAGCCCTCAGCAGAAGTTCTTCGAAAGGTAAGAGATTTATTTTAGCTCTTATATGGGTTTTGTGTGACCCGCGCTGGATATGAATTTATGCTAATGTGGAAAATAGGAGGGGTGCTATAGCCTCCAATCATCCATTGAAACATGAAGAGAACTCGTTCAACTTATACCTATAAACTTGTCCAAGAACAATCAAACATCATTTTAAATGTATCCTTAGGAACACTTTTATGTATAAATAGTATAATATTTCAACCGGGAATATAAACTGGGCGATAACAAAGGAAAAAACCACAGAGCGTGCCAGCCGGGAGCACTCATTTTCTTCTATTGACAATCTGTGTGACCACTTCCTTATTAGTCTTCTTCTCTGCTCTAAAAGCATCAAAAAGAATCAGAACACTTTCTCGAGACTGTTAACATCCAGAGGAAGCAATAGGTACTGCATTCATATTCCCTTATAAGGGCATTTTCATAAGGGAGGGGCTCTAAATGAGGCAATCTGTCAATACCACTTTTTCCAGGACAGAAATTCCTCGGGTTTTTGCCTGCCATATCCGTTCTGTTATACTCACAGACAAAATGTTAACACTTTTAGAAAATTCAGAGTGTTTCCTATCCAATGGTAAATATGTGAATATCCTATTTCTGGGCCTGAATGGGAGGCATTTTACTTTGGGCACGCCAGGCTCTCCAAAACCGTCACCTCGGGAGCCGCTGCCTAAGAAGTGAAATGATCACACCCGTGTGTTGGTATATGTGAAAAGGTTAAATTAATTATGTAACAATGAGCTCATTAGTAATCTTTGGGCAGGGGAAAGTTTTTTTAACATGTTACTAACTATAAAGATATAAATATCTCTTGCATCAGTCACAGTCAATTCATTAATTCTTATTTATCTCATCAGTCTCATTCTGAACATTGCATAATCTGTTAAATCTACACGAACCCTAGTCTACATGATGACTCAGCGATACACAACTTGGTTTAACCTGTTACGGATCCAATCCCCGTGAACGGGATCTTTTTTGCCAACTTCCGATGAAATGCAGAGTGCCAAATTCAAATGACAAAAATACTAATTTCAAACATTCATGAAAATCCAAGTGTTGCACACCATTCAAAAGCTTAGACTCGTGTTATTCTAACAGCGTTGTCAGATTTCAAAAAGGCTTTACGGCGAAAGCTGAACATTTGATTGTCTGAGGACAGCGCCCCCGCTCAAATATTCAATTAGCATAATAACAACCTGCAGAGGTGTCACAAAACTCAAAAATAGCATAAAATAAATTGCTTACCTTTGAAGAGCTTCATATGATGGCATACCCACGCGACCAGGTTACACATTAAATTGTCATTTTGTTCGATAAAGTCCCTCTTTATATCCATAAAGCTCTGTTTGGTTGGCGCATTTTGTTCAGTAATCCACCTGCCCAAAGGCGTTCATCCATTCAGCCAAATGATATCCCAAAAGTACCGATAAAGTTTGTCTAAAAAAGTCAAACAGCATTTGTAATCATTACTCAGATACCCTAAAATGAATATAAACTATAATATTGCAGACGGAATATAACCTGCTTAATGGAAGAGAAAAATAACTAAGCGCTCACTCCCTGTTACATTACAGTACACTTGATGTGAACTCAGGAAGAAGTTGTCTTTCTCCCTGTTTTTTCATTATAAAAGCTTCAAACCTTTATCTAAAGACTGTTGACATCTAGTGGAAGCCATAGGAACTGCAATCTGGGGGTTAAACTATGAGGCTTTGAATAGCATGCTTATTGAAAACAGTGTGACATGACTGATTCAGACATCCCGGATGGATTTTGCTCGAGTTTTTGCCTGCCATATTAGTTCTGTTATACTCACATTATTTTAACAGTTTTAGAAACGTCAGAGTGTTTTCTATACAAAACTACCAATTATATGCATATCCTAGCTTCTGGGCCTGAGTAACAGGCAGTTTACTTTGGGCACGTTTTTCATTCGAACTTCAAAATACTGCCCCTTAGCCCAAACAGGTTAAGAGGCCGAACACTCATTCTTAACATGCAAACCCATCACCTGCAGTTCGGTTTTGTAAACTAATCTAATCTTTCATATTAGCGAGAAGTAATAATAATTTAAATACTTTTTTTTAGAATTAGTACACAACTTTATAATGTTAGCATTCCGTCAAGGACGACAGGGGTGTGCCTGTGCTAATTAGCTCTCTGTCTCCGAACACCTGTGTGTAAACGGAAGATGGAAGCCACAAATTGTAATTTGCATTAATTTGTTTGTGTTGTTTTTCCTAATTGTAGGCAACTATGTTCAAGTTTAATCTTGAAATATGTGCTTAGTTTTTTAAGCACTACCTCACTGCTTTAGCACATGGTCACAGCACATGTATTTACATGTTAAGTCTTAAAGAGATGGGTGGATCTAAGACTTTAGAAGTTGAACTATGCTAAATGGGTGTGGAACAAAGAACAGCTGTTCAATGTGTGAAAGGTTATCTTTATTTTACAACAATAGGCTACGTAATACTGTTAATGGTTTGCCTATAAGGGAAATTGGTGAGATAATGTTGAGATAATCTATTTTGGCAATTTGGTGAAAGTATTCAATTTCTAAATATTGTTTCCCAAGGATTAATGTAGAGCAAGTGTGAAAATTATAACAACATGTTGGAATGCCCTTTTCTCCTAAATAGGTATATAAGTTTGTCAACTTTCAAAGCAGCATTACTTCCCAATATTTCATCCATCTACAGTGTATTATATAACATTTTGAAGCTCTGAGTCTGTACTTTGATCCAATGTAAAGAATACTGTCTTGAATTTTGGAGGATAAGACTGAAAACAAATGGTAATGGTAATGTTGCATATGTTCACTTTAAAATGGCAATTTTTCTTGACAGTAATGGTGTTAATGATATATTTTTTATTTCACAGATGTGATGTGTATTTGATGTGACATGGTCATGCTGCTGCCACTTGATCCTTGCTGCCTGCCTCAATGTTATGTCCTGTATGTGCTTCAATGTGACCTCTGTGTGATTATTCTTTATGTCGATATGTACTGTTTTATTGTATGAACTGTTTTTATGTCTTTGCAATCTGTGCTTGCTTGTTTCTTGCTTGCCTCAATTGTGTGCCACACGTTTAGTATGTCTACTCCCTCTTGTTTAGTTCTACTGTAAATATAATTGTAATCTATTTTATTTGATGTATGCCTATTGACAACTGGCCAGGGACTACAGCTGGAAATTAGCCGTAGAGGCCAAAGCTGCTCTTTTTATCAAAAGGGACTGTCCACGTCATTATAAACTAATAAACTAAATTAAACTAAATAAGTGTTGAATCTGGTGAGGCTGCTCTCTGGCTGTCTCTACTTTTGACTGACTGTGTGTGCGTGATGCATTTGTCAGTGATAAGTGCCCTCATACTTATCCCTGCTGGGTATTTCCCTGCAGCCATGCTGGCTCCAGGGAAATGCTACAGATGCATCAAATGTCATCACACCACAAAACACACTATCAGGAAACTGCCAAAATGTAAACACCTTCACCATGTCCCTGCATCACAACAGAATGATTCTACACTGAATTAAACCTAAATGAGAGTCGTCATAATTTGAGGTTAACAACCATAGAATAATAAACTCAATCCCTACATGGCGTGGGAGTCCTTGGCAGTTCTATTTTGGCACTCTACCCCAATGCCTTGTGGGTGGTTGTATTTTGTACCAGAACCAATGCCTTCACTAAAGTGAACATGCATAGTGAACTCCATCTGGAGCCAGTGAGAGAAGCTAGATAGCACCTCTTAGCCATTGGTGAACGCATCCGCCACTGCTACACGCTCCCGTGATACATTGTCCATCTAATTGCATTAGGCACAGTGAATTTGATGGGTTCTGTCTGACAACTGACTACTACTGCAGCACAGAGGGACACTGAGGAAGAGATTGTGTGTGAGGCATTGGCTCAAGGCGGACTATGTCCTCTCAGTCATGGTTTCACAGTGCTATTAAACCCAACGTTGGCTGTAATGGTGTGTCTGTTTACTGCCCGCTGGGTGGGGATGATAGGCACAGCGAGGGTCAAAGAGTCTCTCTCTCTCTCTAACCTGCTTTAGAAATGTTCAAGTGCTCTATTTGTTCGCAAACTACATGTCTATATTATATATTTATACTTGACCATAAGGAAAAATGGTGAATACTGGGTAAATAATTTTAAAAAAGTTGGTATACGCTGCTTTTACCCAATTCTGATCTGTTATCCAAATTCTGAATTGGGCTGCCTGTGTAAACAGGCATATAGTACAATCCTAATTTCCTCCACAATTATCATTTGGTTGAGAGACATTGAATTTTACTCAGAGTTGTCTTCACTGTAGTTCCAATCAGGGCTCCCTCCATTGATAATCAATAGGACTGTTTTTTCAATGAGAAATAAATCGCTGATGGTGCTCTCTATCTGTCACGTGGAGCACATTATCCATGGCCACTTACATCACTCACACATGCATAGAGACGGACATGCATGTGCACTCAAACACACACTGTCGGTTTCTCTTTTTCTCTGTCTGTATCTCTTCTCTCTCTCACCTTTCCTCTCACAGATAATCCCAAATACAGATCTAAGCTCACTCTCTTTTACACACACACACCCATATTACCACCACCTTGGTTACAATTAGGGGAGAAGAATCTTCATTATTTCTTCACCTGTGCGATCCCATTTTCAGTGTGATCAAAGGGAGACTCTGCCAGAGGAAATGGTTGGTGTAGAGATTGATTAGTAGGCCTGAGTGGAGCTCTGTACTCATGGCTGGCTGCAGCCTCAGCACTATCCCCTCTCTATGGCCCTCTCCCCTGAGGATGCCCTGCTAACAAATAGTCATGTGGCTTAGAGGAGGAGAGAAGAGAGGAATAGGAGGGAGGGAGGAGGCAACATAGGAAGTGGGAAAGCTTCTGCGTGTCTGTCTCCCTCATTTTCTATGTCTCGTTTTGTCTCTTTCTAGGTGTGGCTGTTTAATTTTTTTCTGCTCATCTCTTTCTCTCGTTTGTTCATTTATTTTTGCTCTCTTACGCTCCTTACACTCTCTTACATGCCTCTTTCTCCATCCACCCATCTATAATTTACACTCCCCTTTTTTCCACTCAGCTCTTCTTTCCCTGCATACAGGAAGACAGAGCCCAGAATCAAACAGACAACAGCAGACACTCATTCTCACCCCTCATCCCCTCCTCCCTCACTTCCATCACCCTCTCCTCCCTATGTTTAATTTATTATTTCCTGGCCAAGTGTAAATATTTGTGTCTCTCTTCCCACTATCAGATGCACTTGACCTTGTTGATGCCTCTATTTTAAGATGTTGTCCTCCAAACGCATTAATATCAACACCTTACTATATCCCCACCCTCTTATTCTAATAACTCTGCTCATAAAAACCCGAGAAGGAATGTTGTGTATCTCAGCTTGAAAGAGAGTAGAGACATGTGGAGGTGCACTTTTTTTCAGGCAAAGAGAGGGAAAACAGAAGCCTTGTCATTAGATCTTCCTGACCACCTCCGGAGGCAGTCGAAGACACATGTTATACGGCTGTCCTTGAAGTGTAAACAAATCTTGACAACGAAAGAGTATACATTTGGCCAACGTTACGGTTGAGGTAGCAATTACGGACAACAATACCTCTACAATTCCTCCAGAACTATGATCATGGTCTTCATTAGAAACCTACCGGCACTGTGGTCGGATGCCACAGTCCAATCGAAATTACCCAGGTAGCACATTGCCTAACATTCTGAAAACCATATGTTTCTTAGAGCTTGGTGAGAGCGTGGTTGTCCTATTTTAGATACAACCTTCCCATGACTTACTGGGGATAGTTGCTTGGCTTTGGAACATTCATTATTTTAACAGAACGTTTCCTAAAAGTTCAATCATGGTTACATTTAATAAATGTGTTGGTAATGTGTTAGAAACAGTCTCCAACGTTCTCCAACTGAGATTTGGAACGATTTCATATAGTTCAGAGAATGTTAAGAAACAATATTGTTCTGTGAGAATTTCAGTATGTCAGCATAATGTTTCCTACTGTAACGTCTGCTTCCAACTCACAACCGCAAACACGTAGATCCCCTGAACGCAGCTAACTTTCCATCCCACTTTCCAGCTCACACTCAAACAACTAGATCCCTGAATGCAGCTCACTCTCCAGATATTGATGAATGTTTAATAATTCTACTTTTGGATTTGGCGCCTCACATTTCACCGGGTAGTGTCGGGAGTGGGGATATTAACTACGGAGTGCTGGGGCGCTAGCGGCAAATTCAAAATCCAAAAGTTGAATTATTAAACATTCATCAATATACAAGTGTTGCATAGTTCTGATTCTTGGCAATATCACAGCGTTGTCAGATTTTAAAAAGGCTTTACTGCGAAAGCACAACATTTGATTGTTTGAGGGTAGCACCTCCAATATTGTTCCATTAGCATAAATTCATAAACCATCGCGGTTCACACAAAACACATTTCACAGCGAAAACAAATCCCTTACCTTTTAAAGAACTTCTGCTGAGGGCTTCCCAAGTGTCCAACGAAGACATCCAATGGTGCTTTTGTTAGAAAAAGTAATTTATTATATCCATAAATTTCCGTTTGGTTGGCACGTTATGATCATAAAATACAGCGTCCACTCGCCCATTGAACCGTGAAGAGAACACATTCAACCTATACCTATACACTTGTCCAAGAACAATCAAACATCATTGATAATGTATCCTTAGGAACACTTTTATGTATATTTACTATGATATTTCAACCGGATTATAAACTGGACAATAGGAAAGGAAAAAAACACAGCACGCGCGAGCCCGTGAAAGCGCATCCGATGACCAGTTCGAAATTCTTGTTCTATTACCATCCAGACCAACTAAACATCACCAAACACTGTCTAGAGACTGTTGACATCCAGTGGAAGCAATAGGTACTGCAATCTTACTCCCAGAAATGGCTGTTTTCAATAGGGAGAGGTTCAAAATGAGTCAAAAACACTTTTTCCAGGACAGGAATTCCTTGGGTTTTCGCCTGCTATATCCGTTCTGTTATACTCACAGACATTATGTTAACACTTTTAGAAACTTCAGAGTGTTTCCTATCCAATAGTAATAATTATGTGCATATCCTATTTTCTGGTCCTGAGTGGGAGGCATTTTACTTTTGGCATGCCAGACTCTCCAAAACCGTCACCTCGGGAGCCGCTCCCTAAGAAGTTAAATAAGCATGCCCCATTCACAAAATGTAGAACTAAAAACAGATGTAGCCCTTGGTTCACTCCAGACTTGACTGCCCTTGACCAGCACAAACATCCTGTGGCATACTGCATTAGTATCGAATAGCCCCCTGATATGCAACTTTTGAGGGAAGTCAGGAACCAATATACAGGATCCAATATATTGCATCCTCCAGCACTAATTCCAAAAAGTTTTGGGACACTGTAAAGTCCATGGGGAATAAGAGCACCTCCTCCCAGCTGCCCATTGCACTGAGGCTAGGAAAAACTGTCACCACCAATAAATCTATGTCAATCGATTATTTCAATAAGCATTTTTCTACGGTTTGCCATGCTTTCCACCTGGCTACCCCTACCCCGGCCAACAGCTCTGTACCCCCCCGCTTCTCCTTCACCCAAATCCAGACACCTGATGTTCTGAAAGAGCTACAAATTGTGGATCCCTACAAAGCAGCTGGGCTTCTTTGTATCTCTACTTGCACATCTATCACTCCAGTGATAATGCTAAAATTTAATTTTTGCCTCTATGGCCTATTTATTGCCTTACCTCCCTATCCTTACTACATTTGCACAAACACTACATATATTTTTCTATTGTGTTATTGACTGTACGTTTGTTTATCCCATGTGTAACTCTGGGTTATTGTTTTTGTCGCACTGCTTTGCTTTATCTTGGCCAGGTTGCAGTTGTAAATGAGAACTTTTTCTCCACTGGCCTAACTGGTTAAATAAAAAAATTATAGTGAGGCAGGCAAAAACTAACGCCTTTTGCCTATTCCCTGCCTGTACTTAAGCCTTTCAGATTTCCTGTTATCTACCTATTGCCTGATCTCCCGAACTACATTACTAGCCTTTTCCTGCATGTACTGTTGCCCTTTTGGACTCCCTGTGTATGACCTTCTCCCTGCCCGTGGACCCAGCTACCTGCCTCCTCCTGTGGTCCTTTGCAAGAAACAACTGCTGCGCCCTGCGCTTGAAACCAGCTCTGTCTCCCCTCGTGTTCATTACACCTACAGGTTTCCTCATGGTTTGTCACGTCCAGGCCTGAGAAGACGTTTAGTTTTGGTTTTGGTGTAGGGTTTTTTATGTTCTAGGTGTAATGGTTCCCAATTAGAGGCAGCTGTGTGTCGTTGTCTCTAATTGGGAACCATATATATGTTTGGGGTTTTCATATAGGTTTTGTGGGTTATTGTTTATGCATAGCTTCTTTGTTTATGTAAGTCTATGTTTATGCACGATCTTCGTTCGTTCTGTTTATTGGTTTCCCAGGATCGTTGATTTAAATAAAGCATGTATACTGGATTCCTCGCTGCGCCTTGGTCTGTCACTACTGAGGATCGTGACATGGTTCTTTGTAAAGTAATCTGACCCCCTCATCTCTTTTCGGTGTTCCAAAATTAGAAATTGTGTTTGGATAAAAGTACAGACTTTAAAATTGTATATCGTATAGTGTAGTTCATGGATCAACTAGGTTCAACAGCGGGACTTCAAAAAAAAATAATATATATATATATATATGGATGGTCAGTGGGCCGGAACATATTTTAAGCAATAAGGCCCGAGGCGGTGTGGTACATGGCCAATATACCACGGCTAAGGGCTGTTCTTATGCACAACACGGAGTGCCTGGATACAGCTCTTAGCCGTCGTATATTGGTCAAATACCACAAACCCCATAGGTGCCTAAATGATATTAATTAAGTTGGTAATCAGTAAGCAGTAGAAATGTTTTGTCATACTGGTGATATACTTCTGATATACCACGGCTGTCAGCCAATCAGCATTCAGGGCTCGAACCACCCACTTCATAATTACAAATAATTTGTAGACTGCAATAACTTCAAACAGATAATGTTAGAATAAAACCATAACAATTTCAAACCTTGCTTACATTTGTATATGATCATGTGACTCTCTTTATGCTTGGAAATACTTAAACGGGGGCAAATGAACCATGGGGAAGTAATTCTGCTTTTAAAGTTGATACATTTATAATCCTAAAGGGACACTTTCTCTACGTTAATCCATGGAAAATATATATTTAGAAAAGGAATTATTTCACCAAATTGCCAAAACATTATCTCACCAAGTTCCCCCATTAGGCAAACCATTAACATTATTACATTGTCTATTGTTTTATATATTAAAGATCAACATACAGTATGTGAAAACGGCACATTTCTATGTTTTGTAGTAAAAAAGATGGAAGGGGAAGATAAGTGTTTCCAATGAAATCATCAACCAGTTAGTAGACAATCAGATGCATACTGAGGTCATTGGAAACAATTATCTTGCTCTATATTTTTTACTAGAAACGTGCCTTTTACTGATGAGGTTGGTGGTGCTGGAGATGATGAATATGTAGTAGAAGAATCGTGAAATGTCCCTTTAAATTGCCTATTGTAGTATAAAGTTAACCTTTCACATTGAACAGCTAGAGGGCTGCTCTTTGTTTACTCAAGTTCTGCATCATTCACACCACCTTAAGCCTTAGACACACATCTCTTAAATAATCCAAGTGAACACATGACTATGGCCATGTGCTATATCAGTGAGGTAGTGCTTCAACATTTCAACATTAAAATACTTTAACTTAACTTTAATTACATTCATTGACTCCCAAATTCAAGCAATAATCTCATAAAATACAAAGACAAAATACCTGAAGTTCTGCTTGTTCACCATCATTCATCTCCTAGTACTGGTAGCGGAGAGCAGGTTTATGCTGAAAGAAAGATATTTTTAAACATGAATTCATCTCCTTTATTTAACTAGGCTAGTCAGTTAAGAACAAATACTTATTTACAATGACGGCCTGACCCCTTCCTCTATAGCTTGGTGTCGCCTGTTGACTGGTACAGCTGTACTACAATGCCCTGTACACACTCAACCTGCTTCCAGCCAAGCAGACATTACACGATAACTAGCTAGATTTAGAAAACATTTAATTACCAGCTGGCTAGATGCACAGTGCATTCGGAAGGTATTCAGACCCCTTCCCTTTTTCAACATTTTGTTACGATACATCATTATTCTAAAATGTATTAAATAAAAATAAAATCCACATCAATCTACACACAATACCCCATAATGACAAAGCAAAACAGTTTCTATTTTTTTCTTTTTTTGCAAATTTGAAATTGAAATTGAGCTCAGGTGCATCCTGTTTCTACTAATCATCCTTGAGACGTTTCTACAACTTGATTGAGTCCACCTGTGGTATATTCAATTGATTGGACATGATTTGGAAAGGCACACACCTATCTATATAAGGTCCCACAGTTGACAGTGCATGTCAGAGCAAAAACCAAACCATGAGGTCAAAGGAATTGTCTCTAGAGCGCTGAGACAGGAATTTGTTGAGAAAAACATTTACCAAAACAATTATGCAGCATTGAAGGTCCCCAAAAACAAAGCGGCCTGCATCATTCTTAATTGGAAGAAGTTTGGAACCACCAAGACCCTTCCTAAAGCTGTCCACTTAGCAATCGGAGTAGAAGGACCTTGTTCAAGGAGGTGATTGTCACTATGACAGAGTTCCTCTGTGGAGATGGGAGAACCTTCCAGAACAACAACCATCTCTGCAGCACTCCACCAATCAGCCATTTATGGTAGAGTGGCCAGACGGAAGCCATTCCTCAGTAAAAGGCACATGACAGTGCGCTTGGAGTTAGCCAAAAGGCACATAAAGGACACTCAGACCATGAGAAAAGATTCTCTGGTCTGATGAAACCAATATGTAATTATTTGGCCTAAATGCTAAACATCACGTCTGGAGGAAACCTGGCACCATCCCTACGGTGAAGCTTGGTGGCGGCAGAATTATTTTGTGGGGATGTTT
This sequence comes from Brachymystax lenok tsinlingensis, assembly GCA_030435695.1. Lineage (NCBI taxonomy): Eukaryota > Metazoa > Chordata > Actinopteri > Salmoniformes > Salmonidae > Brachymystax > Brachymystax lenok. Next base: position 31,515,125 of record CM059811.1, on the reverse strand, counting down.
TTCAGCGACAGGGACTGGGAGACTAGTCAGGATGAGAACCTTCTCCAGAGTGTTCAAGACCTTAGACTGGGGCGAGGGTTCACATTCCAAAAGGACAACGGCTCTAAGCACACAGCCAAGACAAAACAGGTGTGGCTTCGGGACAAGTCTCTGAATGTCCTTGAGTGGCCCAGACAGAGCCCGAACTGGAACCTGATCTAACATCTCCGGAGAGACCTGAAAATGGCTGTGCAGCGACGCTTCCCATCCAACCTGGCAGTGCTTGAGTGGATCTGCAGAGAAGAATGTGAGAAACTCCTCAAAGACAGGTGTGCTTAGCTTGTAGTGTCATACCCAAGAAGACTTGAAGCCATAATCAATGCCAAATGTGCTTCAAGAAAGTACTGAGTAAAGGGTCTGAATTCTTATGTAAATGTATATTACATTTTTTTTATACGTTTGCAAAAATGTCTAAACCTGTTTTGACTTCATTATGGGGTATTCTGTGTAGATTGAGGGGGAAAAAACAGTTGAATCACTTTTTATAATAAGGCTGTAACCTAACAAAATGTGGAAAAGTTCAAGGGGTCTGAATACTTTCCGAATGCACTGTAAATGGTATTCATCTACCTAGCCAGCTAGTTGAGCATGCAAAAAAAATGACCTCAATCTATAATCCAATTGTCACGTGTGTTCCCTCTCCGGCCTCTAGGTCACCAGGCTGCTCATTATGGCGCACACCTGTCACCATTGTTATGTGCACCTGCGTGTCGTCGGACTCCATCACTTCCCTGATTACCTTCCCTATATACAGTGGGGCAAAAAAGTATTTAGTCAGCCACCAATTGTGCAAGTTCTCTCACTTAAAAAAATTAGAGAGGCCTGTAATTTTCATCATAGGTACACTTCAACTATGACAGACAAAATGAGGAAAAAGAATCCAGAAAATCACATTGTAGGATTTTTAATGAATTTATTTGCAAATTATGGTGGAAAATAAGTATTTGGTCACATACAAACAAGCAAGATTTCTGGCTCTCACAGACCTGTAACTTCTTCTTTGAGGCTCCTCTGTCCTCCACTCGTTACCTGTATTAATGGCACCTGTTTGAACTTGTTATCAGTATAAAGACACCTGTCCACAACCTCAAACAGTCACACTCCAAACTCCACTATGGCCAAGACCAAAGAGCTATCAAAGGACACCAGAAACAAAATTGTAGACCTGCACCAGGTTGGGAAGACTGAATCTGCAATAGGTAAGCAGCTTGGTTTGAAGAAATCAACTGTGGGAGCAATTATTAGGAAATGGAAGACATACAAGACCACTGATAATCTTCCTCGATCTGGGGCTCCACGCAAGATCTCACCCGTGGGGTCAAAATGATCACAAGAATGGTGAGCAAAAATCCCAGAACCACACGGGGGGACCTAGTGAATGACCTGCAGAGAGCTGGGACCAAAGTAACAAAGCCTACCATCAGTAACACACTACTCCGCCAGGGACTCAAATCCTGCAGTGCCAGACGTGTCCCCCTGCTTAAGCCAGTACATGTTCAGGCCCGTCTGAAGTTTGCTAGAGAGCATTTGGATGATCCAGATGAGGATTGGGAGAATGTCATATGGTCAGATGAAACCAAAATAGAACTTTTTGGTAAAAACTCAACTCGTCGTGTTTGGAGGACAAAGAATGCTGAGTTGCATCCAAAGAACACCATACCTACTGTGAAGCATGGGGGTGGAAACATCATGCTTTGGGGCTGTTTTTCTGCAAAGGGACCAGGACGACTGATCCGTGTAAAGGAAGGAATGAATGGGGCCATGTATCGTGAGATTTTGAGTGAAAACCTCCTTCCATCAGCAAGGGCATTGAAGATGAAACGTGGCTGGGTCTTTCAGCATGACAATGATCCCAAACACACCGCCCGGGCAACAAAGGAGTGGCTTCGTAAGAAGCATTTCAAGGTCCTGGAGTGGCCTAGCCAGTCTCCAGATCTCAACCCCATAGAAAATCTTTGGAGGGAGTTGAAAGTCCGTGTTGCCCAGCGACAGCCCCAAAACATCACTGCTCTAGAGGAGATCTGCATGGAGGAATGGGCCAAAATACCAGCAACAGTGTGTGTGAACCTTGTGAAGACTTACAGAAAACGTTTGACCTCTGTCATTGCCAACAAAGGGTATATAACAAAGTATTGAGATAAACTTTTGTTATTGACCAAATACTTATTTTCCACCATAATTTGCAAATAAATAAATTAAAAATCCTACAATGTGATTTTCTGGATTTCTTTTTCTCATTTCGTCTGTCATAGTTGAAGTGTACCTATGATGAAAATTACAGGCCTCTCTCATCTTTTTTAAGTTGGAGAACTTGCACAATTGGTGGCTGACTAAATACTTTTTTGCCCCACTGTATGTCACTCCCTTTTTGGTTCCTTCCCCATTTTTTCTGTTTCATGTCTGTGTGCTGCTAGTGTTTCTTGTTCTGTTTATTTTATTAAAACACTCATTTCCTGAACTTGCTTCTCGACTCTCAGTGCACATCGTTACAACAATGTAGACAGCTATTTAGCTATAGTCATCGTGGCTAGCTAGCCAATTTACAGTGCCTTCAGAAAGCATTCACACCACTTAACTTAAAAATAATTGTTACAGCCTGAATTTAAAATGTATTTTTTTGTCACTGGCCTACACACAATACCCCATAACGTTAGTGGAATTGTTTTTTTAAATAGTTGAAATGTCTTGAGTCAATCGATATTCAAACCTCTTTGTTATGGCAAGCCTAAATAAGTTCAGGAGTAAAAATGTGCTTAACAAGGTACATGACAAGCTGCATGGACTAGCATAGTGTTTAACATTATTTTTTAAATTAAAGACTACCTAATTTCTGTACCCACACATACAATTGTCTGTAAGGTCACTCAGTTGAGAAGTGAATTTCATACACTGCTTCAACCACAGACCAGGGAGGTTTTGAATATCCCTTTGAGTATGGCGAAATTACACTTTGGATGGTGTATCAATACACCTAGTCACAACAAAGATGAAGGTGTCCTTAACTCAGTTTCCGGAGAGGAAGGAAACCGCTCAGGGACTTCACCATAAAACCGTTAGTTTAATGGCTGTGCTCAATGGGATTGAGATCTGGGCTCTTCAATGGCCATGGCAGAACACTGACATTCCTGTCTTGCAGGAAATAGCACACAGAATGAGCAGTATGGCTGGTGGCATTGTCAAGCTGGAGGGTCATGTCAGGATGAGCCTGTAGGAAGGGTACTACATGAGGTAGGACGCACAGCGTTGAGATTGCCTGCAATGACAAGATCAGTCCGATGATGCTGTGACACACTGCCCCAGACCATGACGGACCCTCCACCTCAAAATCGATCCCGCTCCAGAGTACAGGCCTCGGTGTAACGCTCATTCCTTCGACGATAAACGGAAATCCGACCATCACCCCTGATGAGACAAAACTGTGACTCTTCAGTGAACAGCACTTTTTGCCAGTCCTGTCTGGTCCAGCGACTGTGGGTTTGTGCCCATAGTCGACGTTGTTGCCGGTAATGTCTGGTGAGGACCTGCCTTACAACAGGCCTACAAGCCCTCAGCCCAGCCTCTCTCAGCCTATTGCGGACAGTCTGAGCACTGATGGAGGGATTGTGCGTTCCTGTGGTAACTCTGGTAGTTGTTGTTGCCATCCTGTACCTGTCCCGCAGGTCTGATGTTCGGATGTACCGATCCTGTGCAGGTGTTACACGTGGTCTGGCACTACGAGGACGATCAGCTGACATTGCAATTTATTGCCCTGCCACATCTGCAGTCCTCATGCCTCCTTGCAGCATGCCTAAGGCACAATCACGCAGATGAGCAGGGACCCTGGGCATCTTTCTTTTTGGTGTTTTTCAGAGTCAGTAGAAAGGCCTCTTTAGTGTCCTAAGTGTTCATAACTGTGACCTTAATTGCCTACCGTCTGTAAGCTGTTAGTGTCTTAATGACCGTTCCACAGGTGCATGTTCATTAATTGTTTATTGAACAAGCATGGGAAACCCTTTACAATGAAGATCTGTGAAGTTATTTGAATTTTAGTTAAGTTTAGTTACTCCAAAATGCTAACCTAAGTGGGAAAAGAAGGAACCTCATGCAGAATAAAATATTAAAAAAACACACGCTGTTTGCAACAAGGCACTAAATGAATCCGTAAAAATGTGGCAAAGCAATTCACTTTTTGTCTCGAATACAAAGCGTTATGTTTGCGGCAAATCCAATTCAACACATTAGAGTACCACTCTCCAAATTTGAAAGCATAGTGGTGGCTGCATCATGTTATGGGTATGCTTGTAATTGTTAAGGAATGAGCTACACACAGGCAACATCCTAGAAGAAAACCTGGTTCAGTCTGCTTTCCACAAGACACTGGGAGTAAACCTTTCAGCAGGACAATAACCTAAAACATAAAGCCAAATGTACAATGGAGTTGCTTACCAAGAAGACGGTGAATGTTACTGAGTGGCCCGAGTCACATGAGATGGCAGAAGCTTTCTACCAATGTGTTTGTGTCCTGGGTGGCGTCCTGGTAATCCTATTGCATTATCCTCTGCATAGTTGTTGATTTAAGTTCACAACTCACTGCAAGTCTTCATGCTTCAGGTGTAACCAGTGCTTGCTTAGGCCGGCTCTCTTTTTGATGGGAGGTATTAGACCATTCTCCTTTTATGACTGGTGGAGGAGAGTCAGATGTGTGCTCTACTGGTGCTGAAAGACAAATTCCAACAAATATTTTAGCGTTATTATATAATAGATGGCCGTAATCACCGTCAGACACACCTAGCTAACTTCCAATCATATGGCGAAGTGGAGTGTTTGGTTTAGACATGTAGCTAGCTAGTTAAACAATGAACCATACTCCCAACCCATGGAGTCCTAGCAATACAAACCGAGGGTCATAGCTAGCTAAAGCTAACCAACTAGGTACAGTGTTAGTTAGCTAGCTAACGTTAGGCTTTAACTTCTTAGGGAGCGGCAGCATAGGTGACGGTTTTGGAGAGTCTCGTGTGCCCAAAGTGAAATGCCTACCACTCAGGCCCAGAAACTAGGATATGCACATAATTAGTACTATTGGATAGGAAACACTCTGAAGTTTCGAAGAGTGTTAAAATAATGTATGTGAGTATAACAGAACTGATATAGCAGGCGAAAACCCGAGGAAAATCCATCCGGATTTGCAGTTTTTTTTTGTAGATGACCTTTTTCTCCAAGTTGCCTATTGCATACAATGTTATGTAGGACTGATACTGCAGTACCTATGGCTTCCACTAGATGTCAACAGTCTTTATATCAAATCAAATCAAATTTATTTATAAAGCCCCCCCTTACATCAGCTGATGTCACAGAGTGCTGTACAGAAACCCAGCCTAAAACCCCAAACAGCAAGCAATGCAGGTGTAAAAGCACGGTGGCTAGGAAAAACTCCCTAGAAGGCCAAAACCTAGGAAGAAACCTAGAGAGGAACCAGGCTGTGAGGGGTGGCCAGTCCTCTTCTGGCTGTGCCGGGTGCAGATTATAACAGAACATGGACAAGATTTTAAAATGTTCATAAAACAGGCAGAACAGTTGAAACTGGAGAAGCAGCACGGCCAGGTGGACTCGGGACATCCGGGTAGGCCTTGAGGAATGGTCCTAATGCTCAGGTCCTCCGAGAGAGAGAGAGAGAGAAGAAGAAAAAAAAGAAAGAGAGATAATTAGAGCGAGCATACTTAAATTCGCACAGGACACCAGATAAGAGAAGAAATACTCCAGATATAACAAACGGACCCTAGCACCCCGACACATAAACTACTGCAGCATAAATACTGGGGGCTGAGACAGGAGGGGTCGGGAGACACTGTGGCCCGTCCGGCGAAACCCCGGACAGGGCCAAACAGGCAGGATATAACCCCACCCACTCTGCCGAAGCACAGCCCCCACACCACTAGAGGGATATCTTCAACCACCAACTTACCATCCTGGAGACAAGGCCGAGTATAGCCCACAAGATCTCCGCCACGGCACCAGAAGCCAGTGACTCAGCCCCTGTAATAGGGTTAGAGGCAGAGAATCCCAGTGGAGGGAACCGGCCAGGCAAAAGACAGCAAGGGTGGTTCGTTGCTCCAGTGCCTTTCCGTTCACCTTCACACTCCTGGGCCAGACTACACTCAGTCATAAGACCTACTGAAGAGATGAGTCTTCAATAAAGACTTAAAGGTTGAGACCGAGTCTGCGTCTCTCACATGGATAGGCAGACTATTCCATAAAAATGGAGCTCTATAGGAAAAAGCCCTGCCTCCAGCTGTTTGCTTAGAAATTTTAGGGACAGTAAGGAGGCTCATGCGTCTTGTGACCGTGGCGTGACGTGTAGGTATGTACGGCAGGACCAAATCAGAAAGATAGGTAGGAGCAAGCCCATGTAATGCTTTGTAGGTTAGCAGTAAAACCTTGAAATCAGCCCTTGCCTTAACAGGAAGCCAGTGTAGAGAGGCTAGTATTGGAGTAATATGATCAAATTTTGGGGTTCTAGTCAAGATTCTAGCAGCCGTGTTAAGCACTAACTGAAGTTTATTTAGTGCTTTATCCGGATAGCCGGAAAATAAAGCATTGCAGTAGTCTAACCTAGAAGTTACAAATGCATGGATTAACTTTTCTGCATCATTTTTGGACGGAAAGTTTCTAATTTTTACAATGTTACGTAAATGGAAAAAAGCTGTCCTTGAAACAGTCTTGATATGTTCGTCAAAGAGAGATCAGGGTCCAGAGTAACGCCGAGGTCCTTCACAGTTTTATTTGAGACGACTGTACAACCATCAAGATTAATTGTCAGATTCAACAGAAGATCTCTTTGTTTCTTGGGACCTAGGACTAGCATCTCTGTTTTATCAGAGTTTAAAAGTAGAAAATTTTCTGCCATCCACTTCCTTATGTCTGAAACACAGGCTTCAAGGGAGGGCAATTTTGGGGCTTCACCATGTTTCATCGAAATGTACAGCTGTGTGTCATCCGCATAGCAGTGAAAGTTAACATTATGTTTCGAATGACATCACCAAGTGGTAAAATATATAGTGAAAACAATAGTGGTCCCAAAACAGAGCCTTGAGGAACACCGAAATTTACAGTTGATTTGTCAGAGGACAAACCATCCACAGAGACAAACTGATATCTTTCCGACAGATAAGATCTAAACCAGGCCAAAACTTGTCCATGTAGACCAATTTGGGTTTCCAATCTCTCCAAAAGAATGTGGTGATCGATGGTATCAAAAGCAGCACTAAGGTCTAGGAGCATGAGTACAGTTGCAGAGCCTCGGTCTGACGCCATTAAAAGGTAATTTACCACCTTCACAAGTGCAGTCTCAGTGCTATGATGGGGTCTAAAACCAGACTGAAGCGTTTCGTATACATTGTTTGTCTTCAGGAAGGCAGTGAGTTGCTGCGCAACAGCTTTTCTAAAATTTTGAGAGGAATGGAAGATTCGATATAGGCCGATAGTTTTTTATATTTTCTGGGTCAAGGTTTGGCTTTTTCAAGAGAGGCTTTATTACTGCCACTTTTAGTGAGTTTGGTACACATCCGGTAGATAGAGAGCTGTTTATTATGTTCAACATAGGAGGGCCAAGCACAGGAAGCAGCTCTTTCAGTAGTTTAGTTGGAATAGGGTCCAGTATGCAGCTTGAAGGTTTAGAGGCCATGATTATTTTCATCAATGTGTCAAGAGATATGGTACTAAAAACTTGAGTGTCTCTCTTGATTTTATGTCCTGGCAAAGTTGTGTGGACTCAGGACAACTGAGCTTTGGAGGAATACGCAGATTTAAAGAGGAGTCCGTAATTTGCTTTCTAATGATCATGATCTTTTCCTCAAAGAAGTTCATGAATGAATCACTGCTAAAGTGAAAGCCATCCTCTCTTGGGGAATGCTGCTTTTTAGTTAGCTTTGTGACAGTATCAAAAAGAAACTTTGGATTATTCTTATTTTCCTCAATTAACTTGGAAAATAGGATGATCGAGCAGCAGTGAGGGCTCTTCGATACTGCACGGTACTGTCTTTCCAAGCTAGTCGGAAGACTTCCAGTTTGGTGTGGCGCCATTTCCGTTCCAATTTTCTGGTAACTTGCTTCAGAGCTCGGGTATTTTCTGTATACCAGGGAGCTAGTTTTTTTGGCAAATGTTTTTGTTTTTAGGGGTGCAACTGCATCTAGGGTATTGCAAGGTTACATTGAGTTCCTCAGTTAGGTGGTTAACTGATTTTTGTACTCTGACGTCCTTGGGTAGGTGGAAGGATTCTGGAAGGGCATCTAGGAATCTTTGGGATGTCTGAGAATTTATAGCACGACTTTTGATGATCCTTGGTTGGGGTCTGAGCAGATTATCTGTTGCGATTTCAAACGTAATAAAATTGTGGTCCGATAGTCCTGGATTATGAGGAAAAACATTAAGATCCACAACATTTATTCCACGGGACAAAACTAGGTCCAGAGTATGACTGTGGCAGTGAGTAGGTCCGGAGACATGTTGAACAAAACCGACAGAGTCGATGATGGCTCCAAAAGCCTTTTGGAGTGGGTCTGTGGACTTTTCCATGTGAATATTAAAGTCACCAAAAATTAGAATATTGTCTGCCATGACTACAAGGTCCGATAGGAATTCAGGAACTCAGTGAGGAATGTTGTATATGGCCCAGGAGGCCTGTAAACAGTAGCTATAAAAAGTGATTGAGTAGGCTGCATAGATTTCATGACTAGAAGCTCAAAAGACGAAAACGTCGTTTTTTTTGTTTTTTGTAAATAGAAATTTGCTATTGTAAATGTTAGCAACACCTCCGCCTTTGCGGGGATGCTTGGGGATATGGTCACTAGTGTAACCAGGAGGTGAGGCCTCATTTAACACAATAAATTCATCAGGCTTAAGCCATGTTTCAGTCAGGCCAATCACATCAAGATTATGATCAGTGATTAGTTCATTGACTAGAACTGCCTTGGAAGTGAGGGATCTAACATTGAGTAGCCCCATTTTGAGATGTGAGGTATCACAATCTCTTTCAATAATGGCAGCAATGGAGGAGGTCTTTATTCTAGTGAGATTGCTAAGGCGAACACCGCCATGTTTAGTTTTGCCCAACCTAGGTCGAGGCACAGACACAGTCTCAATAGAGATAGCTGAGCTGACTACACTAACTGTGCTAGTGGCAGACTCCACTAAGCTGGCAGGCTGGCTAACAGCCTGCTGCCCGGCCTGCACCCTATCTCATTGTGAAGCTAGAGGAGTTAGAGCCCTGTCTATGTTCGTCGATAAGATGAGAGCACCCCTCCAGCTAGGATGGAGTCCGTCACTCCTCAACAGGCCAGGCTTGGTCCTGTTTGTGGGTGAGTCCCAGAAAGAGGGCCAATTATCTACAAATTCTATCTTTTGTGTGGGGCAGAAAACAGTTTTCAACCAGCGATTGAGTTGTGAGACTCTGCTGTAGAGCTCATCACTCCCCCTAACTGGGAGGGGGCCAGAGACAATTACTCGATGCCGACACATCTTTCTAGCTGATTTACACGCTGAAGCTATGTTGCGCTTGGTGACCTCTGACTGTTTCATCCTAACATCGTTGGTGCCGGCGTGGATAACAATATCTCTATACTCTCTACACTCGCCAGATTTAGCCTTAGCCAGCACCATCTTCAGGTTAGCCTTAACGTCGGTAGCCCTGCCCCTGGTAAACAGTGTATGATCGCTGGGTGATTCGCTTCAAGTCTAATACTGCGAGTAATGGAGTCGCCAATGACTAGAGTTTTCAATTTGTCAGTGCTAATGGTGGGAGGCCTCGGCATCTCAGACCCGTAACGGGAGGAGTAGAGACCAGAGAAGGCTCGGCCTCTGACTCCGACCCGCTGCTTAATGGGGAAAACCGGTTGAAAGTTTCTGTCGGCTGAATGAGCGACACCGGTTGAGCATTGCTCCAGCATTTCCTTCCAGAAGCCGTGAGAAAATTGTCCGGCTGCGGGGACTGTGCGAGGGGATTTCTACGACTATCTGTACTTACTGGTGGCACAGACGCTGTTTCATCCTTTCCTACACTTACATTTCCCTTGCCTAACGATTGCGTCTGAAGCTGGGCTTGCAGCACAGCTATCCTCGCCTTAAGCCGACCGTTCTCCTGTATGTTATGAGTACAGCGACTGCAATAAGGCATCATGTTAATGTTACTACTTAGCTTCGGTTGGTGGAGGTCCTGACGAAACACGTCCAGATAAAGCGTCCGGAGTGAAAAAGTTGAATGAAAAAATAAACGGTAATTACAAAGTAAAAACCGTAAAACTGTCAGGTAGCAAAGTTAGGTTAGCAACAAAACGCACAGCAGCACGTAAACAAGTCTACTAGTTGTGACCGGAAATGATGATTTATACAAAGACTGGAAGTTCTAGGAGTAAGCAAAACAGATAGGAAGAAGTCTGGGGACCACTTTTGTTTACAAAGTTTGTCGGGCGCGAGATTGTGAGCGCGCCCCAGTTTATTTTCCTTTCCTATTGTTCACATTATCGTCCGGTTGAAATGTTACAGTAAATATACATAAAAGGATACCTAAGGATACATTAAAAATGATGTTTGATTTGTTTGTAGAAAGTTTATAGGTATAATTTGAATGTGTTCTCTGGGCTACTCGACGGTGGATTTTATGATCATAACGCGCCAACCAAACTGAGATTTATGGATATAATAAATGACTTTTTCTAACAAAAGAACCATTGGATGTCTTCGTTGGACACTTGGTAAGCCCTCAGCAGAAGTTCTTCGAAAGGTAAGTGATATTTTTTAGCTCTTATAATGGGTTTTGTGTGACCCGCGCTGGATATGAATTTATGCTAATGTGGAAAATATGTGGGGTGCTATCCTCAAACAATCAAATGTTGTGCTTTCGCCGTAAAGGCTTTTTTCAAAATCTGATAACGCTGTGATATTGCCAAAAAGCAGAGCTTTTGATGACTATGCAACACTTGTATATTGATGAATGTTTAATAATTCAACTTTTGGATTTTGAATTTGGCGCCTTCCATTTCACGGGAGTGGCCTGCTAACGCGCCGGTGCTCCCTAAGTAGTTAATATTAGACATTGTGCACCAGCAGTTATTGACAAATTGACACACACCCCCCCTGCCCCTCGTCATACCAGACATAGCTGCTCTGTCCTGCCGATACACGAAGAAGCCAGCCAGCTCTATATTATCCGTGTCGTCATTCAGCCACGTCTCGGTGAAACATAAGTCTTAATCGTAGATCGCCCCGTTTGTTTTCCAATGATTGGATGCTGGCCAATAATACAGAGGGTAGTGGTGGTTTACCTACTCGTTTGTGAACTCTTACAAGGCACCCCGCCCTCCTCCCCCTTTTTCTCCATCTTGTCTTCATGCTGATGTCAAGGATTTGGGCCATGTCTCGACAAAGCAGTATATTCTTCACGTTGGACTCATTGCAGAAAAAATCTTCGTCCAGTTTGAGGTGACTAATCACTGTTCTGATGTCCAGAAGCTATTTCCGGTCATATGTCGATAGCTGCAACATTATATACAAAATGAGTTACAAGCAAAATAGCACAGTTGGTTAGGAGCCCGTAAAACCGGCAGCCATCCCCTCCGGCGCCATTATATGTTACATTAGGAATGTGACCAAAATAGCTTTTTACCACCTGAGGAACATTGCCAATTTGTGGCCGTTTCTCTCTCAGGCTGATACAGAGAGACTCATCTATGCTTTTATTACAAGCAGGCTTGACTACTGTAATGCTCTCCTGTGTGGTCTACCCAAGAAAGCCATTGGTCAAGTGCAAAACATACAGAATGCTGCAGCACGGGTACTGACCAAAACCAGACGGAGAGCACACATTACAACGGTTTTAAGGTCTCTGCACTGGCTGCCTGTGAGTTTTAGAATTCATTTTAAGATTATTCAATTTGTTTTTAAATCAATCAATGATTGTGCACCCTAATACATGTCAGACATACTTTTAAGTTATGTACCCAGTAGGTCCCTCAGGTCTTCTGGCACTGGCCTCTCCCAAAGCCTAGGACCAACATGCATGGAGAGGCAACCTTTAGTTATTATACCCTCAGTCTCTGGAAACTGTGGACATATTTAAAACACATCTGTTTAGCTTTGCTATTCATTAAGGGGCTTTTTAGTTGTTCAGTTTGTCCTTTTGTTTGTTGTGTACCAAATATTTCAGCTTTTATTTTCACAGTTTTTTAATTCGTTTTTTTCTGTAAATCACATTGCGTTGCATTCCATGTCTGAAATATGCTGTAAAATAAAGCTTTATTGGATTTCCATCCTAGGCCTGCGGGACCACACCAAGGTGGCAGCTGTCTGATGACAGACAGCAGTTTCATCCTTCGTGGCCTTCACCTCCCTCACTGTCATGGTGGTCACCTACTTCCTCACCATCAGCGCCCTGCAGACTGAAGCTACCCTCTGCCTGGACTAGCTGGTTCCCCGGCCCTCTCAGAGAAGCTCTTCTTCAGGCGTTCGCTAATCCATGACACAGGAGGGTTAGGAAGAGGAGTGGGCAGGGCCGGGGTGGACCAGTGGTACAGGCATCACACCATGCAGTCAATCAGCAACGAGCAGAATCAGAAGAAGGCCATGTCCTGGACATGGCCTTCTTCCTGTTTGTGGTCATGTGGTGTCCCTTCTTCATCACCTTGTACTGTCGGTGGTGTGCGAATGTGTTTTGCTGAATGTGTTTTGTGTGGGTCGATACCTCTCCTCAGCCGCCAACCCTCTGGTATACACGTACAGTGCGGCCTTCTCCCGCTACATACCTTGCCAGTACAGCCCGGAGGGGAAGCTTTTGCAGCTCATACCGGTCAACTCTATCTCTCCACTGGCCCACAACTCCACTCACCTTAAAAATATGGTAAGTTTCGGCCTACTTAAGGCGTGGCTCTCTCATAGAAAACAACGTGACAACAGCTGTCTCTGATCTAATTAGCTCATTCACTTCCATTGAAACAGAAAAAAATTTGGAAGTGGCCCACGAGTGGGATGTCTCGCTTCCTTTTCTGTCTCTGCTCGTAACACCATAAGAGAACAGAGCTAATGCTAAATTATCAGCAACAGCCCAGGGGTACGTTTCCCCAACAATATTCCTACACCTAGCCTGGGTACCAGTCTGTTTAGCTAACATTCCACTACTTGTAGTCCGTGGTATGTGCCAAAGATGTTTTGCAATGACAGAGTAAAAGGAGTGGAATGTTGGCTAAACAGACGCCATATACAAATCTTCTGTCTATTTGTATATACAGTGGGGTTCGAAATTATTGACACCCTTGATAAAGATGAGCAATTACTGTATAAATAATTCAAATACTGAGCTATATTGTATGCTAAAAATATGTGGAAATTATATTATTTTAATCTAATACAATTGCTCAAAGAAATAATATATTTTTTCTCAAAAAGGTAGGGGTCAGAATTGACACCCGTTAAAAATTCTTATAAATAAAGTAGTCAAAAGTTCAGTATTTGGTCCCATATTTTTAACACACAATGACAAGTTTGTGTCTCTACAAACTTGTTGGATCCATATGCAGTTAGTTTTGGTTGTGTTTCAGATTATTTTGTGGCTAATAGAAATTAATGGTAAAAAATGTATTGTCATTTGAGTAATTTTTATTGTAAATAAGAATGGAACATGTTTCTAAACACTTCTACATTAATGTGGATGCTACTATGATTACAGATCATTCTGAACCAGGGGATGATGGAGAACAATCAGCCTCACTAGGCAGATTTCTATTGACCCAGGTTTATTCGACAAACTCAATAATGCAAAAGAAATATCCTTGCAACAAGTGTAATAGAAACCAATGGCAGATACTGGTAGGAGAAACTTTTTAAAGATCGACAACATTTTTATCCATTCGACGGGTGGATATTTTTTTGTCTATCTTTCTTTATTTGCGACAAATGATGACGGAAAAATAAATGATTGACAAATCATTTAAGGTACCCAGGGCGTGTGATGTCACTGCATAACTATAAAGCTCCACTCCACAATTAATTGTACTATAAAAAAATTGTTTCTTTGCAGGACATGGATTGTCATACTTTCAAGAATGCCTGAATTGCTTCATTGTGATTTTCTGGTTGGCTGGCAAGTTTCACCATCCAATTATTTCAGATCTACAGGAGTGCAAAGTTCACCATGGCACGGACAATGGTGATACGTTGGCACATGAGAATTATTAGAATATGGCAAATACTAGTCAATTATTGCATTGTATCCATGCTGGCTTTCACAGGATACTTGAGACATAAAACAGATAGGTGGGGGGGCATACAGGTTGTAACAATATATATAAGGCGCAATTTACCTAAATGGGTAATGGAAAAACTTCAACCGCAACACTTTGGTGTGACGTCATTACGTCCAGCTGTTTTCATTAACACAAGATAGTTAAACGGAAATGCACCCTAGCAGGCAATTGTCACATCTATTTTATATGCAAACTTTCTAAATGTCTACCAACAGTCACAGATCAGCAATAGGGTTACATTTTCTCAAATTACGAGGAATTTAATCAGGAGAAAATATTATTGGTGATGATTTTGGTCACTCTAAGACTATTTTATATGGCTAATGGGATGACTCTGCATTCCCTTTAATGTCACATTATTACTACACTGAACAAAAATATAAACCCAACACGTACAGTGTTGCTCCCATGTTTCATGAGCTGAAATAAAATATCCCAGAAATGTTCCAAAACCACAAAAAGCTTATTTCTCTCAAATTGTGTGCACAAACTTGTTTACATCCGTTGAGCCTTTCTCCTTTACTAAGATAATCCATCCACCTGACAGGTGTGGCTGTGACGATCTTCATGAACGGACAAAGGCACAGCGTGATTTGAGTTCCACATATTTTTTATTTAAGTGAAACCATCAAAAGAATAACCAGATCGTAACATATAATGTGTAGCACATAACAAACAATAACCCACAACACAGGTGGGGAGAGGACACACTAAGTATGGTCCCCAATTAGAGGAAACGACAATCAGCTGCCTCTAATTGGGAACCACACACAATCACCAACATAGAAACACAAAACACCCCTGGTCTCGGTGGCATATCAAGAAGCTGGTTAAACAGTATGATCATTACAACAGGTACACCTTGTGCTGGGGACAATAAAAGGTCACTCTAAAATGTGAAGTTTTGTCACACAATGCCACAGATGTTTCAAGTTGAGGGAACTTGCATTTGGTATGCTGACTGCAGGAATGTCCACCAGAGCTGTTGCCAGAGAATTTTATATTAAGGATCTGTACACAATTGCAAGGATCTCTACACAATTGCAGGAAGCTGACATCACCCATTTGAGCATGTTTGGGATGCTCTGGATTAACGTGTACGACAGCGTGTTCCAGTTCCTGCCAACATCCAGCAATGTCGCACAGCCATTGATGAGTAGTGGGACAACATTCCACAGGCCACAATCAACAGCCTGATCAACTCTAAACGTGAATAGTACTCGTTCAACTTATACCTATAAACTTGTCCAAGAACAATCAAACATAATTTTAAATGTATCCTTAGGAACACTTTTACGTAATAATAATTCAACCGGAATATAAACTGAGCTATAAGAACGAAAAAAAAAACAGAGCGTGCCTTCTCGGGAGCGCGCGTCCTCTTCTATTGACATCTGAGGGGACACTTCCTGTTTCCTCTTCTTCTCTGCTCTAATGCATCCCAAAAATATCTGAACACTGTCTCGAGACTGTTGACATCCAGAGGAAGCGATCGGTACAGCATTCATATGCCCTTATATGGGCATTTTCATAAGGGAGACGTTCAAAATGAGGCACTGTCAAAACCACTTTTTTTCAGGACAGAAATTCCTTGGGGTTTCGCCTGCCATATCCGTTCTGTTTTACTCACAGACAAATGGTTAACACTTTTAGAAAATTCAGAGTGTTTCCTATCCACTGGTACCAAATATGTGCATATTATATTTTCTGGGCCTGAATGGGAGGCATTTTACTTTGGGCACGCCAGGCTTTCCAAAACGGTCACTTCGTGCGCTGATCACTAAGAAGTTAACGACAGAATCACTGACATTATGTCAGCTGGTCCTTTTGTGGCAGGGCTGAAATGCAGTGGTAATGTTTTTTGGGGACATTCAGTTAATTTTCATGGCAAAGAGGGACATTGCAATTAATTGCAATTCATCTTATCACTCTTCATGACATTCTGGAGTATCTGCAAATTGCATTCATACAAACTGAGGCAGCAGGCTTTGTGAACATTCATTTTGGTGTCAATCTCAACTTTTGGCCACGACTGTACATCTGTACTATTGTGCCAAAAAAAGGGGTTAATCTCTTACGGATCATTGGGGCGCTAGCACCCCATTCCCAACACTACCCGGGCAATGTAAGGCACCAAATAAAAATTTCTAAAGTTTAATTATAAAACATTCATCAATATCACAGCATTGTCAGATTTCAAAAAGGCTTTACGGCGAAAGCACAACATTTGATTGTTTGAGGATAGCACCTCACATATTTTCTGCATTAGCATAAAATCATAACCAGCGCGGGTCTCACAAAACACATTAAAGAGCTAAAATAAATTGCTTACCTTTTGATGATCTTCCGCTGAGGGCAATCCAAAGTGTCCAAGCAAGACAATTCATGTTTTTTTTGTTAGAAAAAGTAATTGTTTATATCCATAAATCTCCGTTTGGTTGGCGTGTTATGTTCCCCCATCGACTCGCCCATTGTACAGGGAAGAGAAAGCGTTCAAATTATACCTATCAACTTTTCCCAAACAAATCAAACATCATTCATAACGTATCCTTAGGTACACTTTTATGTATATTAACGATTATATTTCACATCCTAAACGATAGCAAAGGAAAATACAGAGGAACGCGCACATGGTCTAGCGCACAAAAAACTAAAGTGACTTCCTCTATCCACTTACAAATTCTTCTTCTGTTCAGTTGTCTTCCATGATAAAGGCATGAAACCTTGTCTAAAGACTTGACATCTAGTGGAAGCCATAGGTACTGCAATCTGGGTCCTATTTTACTGAGAATCCCATAGACAGCCATTGAAAGTGAGGGCATGTCACAAAAAAAAACATTTGGACAGAAATTCCTCGGGTTTTCGCCTGCCATATCAGTTCTGTTATACTCACAGACATTATTTTAACAGTTTTAGAAACGTCCGAGTGTTTCCTATCCAATAGTGCATATCCTAGTTTTTGGGCCTGAGTGGCAGGCATTTTACTTTGGGCACGCCAGACTCTCCAAACTTCTGAATACTTCCCCGGTGCCTTTAGAGGTTAAGTATGGGTCAAAATAAAAAAATCCTGAGCTTTTTATATCTCTCAGATATAGGACAGACACTTCAGGGTTGGGTTCAATTCGAATTGCAAGCAGTCAATTCTGTAAGTAAACTGAAATTCCAATTCAGTGAGTGGTGAAGCTATTTACTTGTGGGGATTTTAAATTCATATCACTTTCTGAATTGACTGCCTTCAATTCGAATTGAGACAAACACTGGTATATGTGTCTGCGTGTGTTCATGTGCGCATCTGTGTGCATATGACCGAACATAATAATTCCTTATCAAACTGGCTAATTCAACGTGCTGGGCAGATGTTCCGTTTCCCCTCCTTTCCCCTGTGATCCACATCAGTCTGGATTAGTTAGGCATGACGGTGTGAGTAACAAGTAAGGCATGAATAATCCAACCGTAGCAAAGTTCAAATGAAATACACAACGGCTTATGTATGTTAGGGTAACCAATCATTATTCTAAGATTTAAGCTATTCCTAGACAGATACATTATTTGTAACATACCCTTGACTGTCACATACTGTATGTGCATACTGTGTCCAGAGCTAATTTAGTCAATACATTGTTTAACCAATAATAACCAAAACCTATATGACACAGCCTACTGAGAAAGTGAACAATCCACTTCTGTAAACGAACCACTCCTACCATATCCAAAGACAGTACATATACACCGAGTGTATAACACATTATAAACACCTGCTCTTTCCATGACATAGACTGACCACTTGAATTCAGGTGAAAGCTATGATCTATTATTGATGTCACATGTTAAATCCACTTCAATCAGTGTAGATGAAAGGGAGGAGACAGTTTAAATAGGTTTTTATACATGAGACAATTGAGACATATATTGTGTATGTGTGCCATAGAGGGTGAATGGGCAAGACAAAAGAGGTAAGTGCCTTTGAACGGGTTATGGTAGGAGGTGCCAGGCGCACCGGTTTGAGTGTGTCAAGAACTGCAACGCTGCTGGATTTTCATGCTCAACAGTTTACCATGTGTATCAAGAATGGTCCACCACCCAAAGGACATCCAGCCAACTTGACACAACTTTCGACACTTTGTAGAGGCCATGCCCCAACGAATTGAGGATGTTCTGAGGGCCGAAAGGGGGTGCAACTCAATATTAGGAAGAAGTACATACACTGTGATGAGCGTGATTCTCAGTCTGTAATTACCAAACCAATGGCATGTGGCTGAGGATAAATGAGGGGATTTGTCGCTGTGAATAATGGCCTTCAGTCAAGGAGAACACAGAAATCATCTTTATGTTAAAGAACGTACACTCGGGCATTCATCACATCACTGTCAGAGCTCTGGTGAGGATCATACAACTCTGAGAATGCACCATTTAGATCTGCCTCGTCTGACGTATCCTATTTCCCAAGATGAGCCTCATTCACCAAAGGATGATAACTGCAATTAGTGTACCTTGTTGCAAGTCAGGATGCACATTCAGGCACATTCAGTCCTGCATTCCCACACAGTTTGTCACTCGCTCAAGAAGTGCTGATCATTATCCTTCGGGGGGTATTAGAGGAACTTTTCTCTGCAAGGTCTACTTTACTAGCTAGACGGCCTGGGCCGTGTTGATCATGTATTTATGCACAATTAAACTGGAAATGGTCATTGGATTGCTTACGGTTCTCCCTTTGATGCGTTCAATCACATATTTGTGACCATTGTTGAGTGGTCCATGCAGCCTACCATCGCCAGTATGTGATTGGAACAGTAGCAACAGAACATAGCTATGATGCAAGAAACATGTCTAAACAGCATTGTCTGAAAAGCATCTACACAATATTTTGTACTGATGGGAAATAAAGGTCTTCACAAATGTATTCGTCAATTTTATTGTAAAAGATGAATGCAAACATCATCCAAACATCACAAGGAAAACATCCACATCCAAACTCATTCCATAAACCAGTCAAAATAACATTTTGCGCTGTCAAAAAGCCTAAACATAAGTTAGGGACCTAACAGCAAGATTTGCTTACAATGTACCACATCTGTAGTGAGCACAACGGAGAAATGAAATATTGTTTAGAGCAGAGATGCTAACTGCAGATCAATTCTTTATTATGGCAGCCATGTTTGTTTGTTTGACAAGCAAAAACTCCATAATCCCAGAATGCCATTCACTATAAGATGCATATAAACAAAGTTAAAGATGTGCCTGAAAAATATGAATTTAGTTTGGCCACTTTTCAGTGTATTACAAATCTTCTATGTACTTGTTACATTGTATACAAGAACCAAGCACATGACTTGACAAGTCGTTTACCGTTTTTGACAAATCACAAAGAAAATATAGTGTTATCACCTCACAGATCATCTCACCAAATACAAGTCTACTGCCTAGCCTACACACATTATATGTGTCCGTTACAATCAATGCAAGAACAGAATGCATGATTTGTCACCAGTCCTTGAAAACGTGAATAAAACAGTAAATACATTATGCTCCGTATATATATATATATGGTATGCAGTATACAGTAGAAATGGCAACATGATATACAGAAAATAATGCACTTACTTTGATAGGAATGTGTTGGGGTAGGTTCCTTGTCCCTTGTCAATCTTTGGCTTATTGGTGAAATCAGCAGTCAGACAATATCTTCTTTATCTGTCCTGTTGCGTAACAATCACATTTTGGAACAGTGAGTCCATTCTTACATCACATGCATAAAAAGCTCATGCTGGGGCAACCATTAGAGACATTTGGAACTCACATTGAAAAGTTTAACTTGTTAGGGCAAGGGTCCTTTTTTCTCAATTTCCGCCTGACTGATGTACCCAAAGTAAACTGTGTGTTGCTCAGGCCCTGAAGCCAGGATATGCACATAATTGGTACCATTGGAAAGAAGACACTTTGCAATTTGTAGAAATGTTAGAATAATGTAAGAGACTATAACACAATAGATATGGTAGGAGAAAATCCAAAGAAGATCCAACCTGAATAAAATTTTTAGAGAGAACCCATGCTCTTCCAATGGAACGTATAGGCAAATAATGAAATCTAGCTCCCAGTATGCAATTCCTATGGCTTCCACTGGGTGTCAGTACACATTGTTCAAGGTTTCAGGCTTGTTTCTTCCAAAACAATTAAGAAATATGAGTTTTACTACAGGGACACAGACTTGGAAATGTGTGTATGCGCGTGCGATGAAGAGGACACGCACATGCTAATATATTTGATACTTCTTTCCGTATCAAATATTATAGTTTAATTACATTTTAGGGTATCTAAGGATTGACTTCTTAGGGCTAGGGGGCAGTATTTTGAAGTTCGGATGAAAAACGTGCCCAAAGTAAACTGCCTGTTACTCAGGCCCAGCTGTTACTCAGGCCCAGCTAGAATATGTATATAATTAGTAGCTTTGGATAGAAAACACTCTGAAGTTTCTAAAACTGTTAAAATAATGTCTGTGAGTATAACAGAACTGATATGGCAGGCAAAAACCTGAGCAAAATCCATCCGGGATGTCTGAATCAGTCATGTCACACTGTTTTCAATAGGCCAGCTATTCAAAGCCTAATAGATTAACTCCCAGATTGCAGTTCCTATGGCGTCCACTAGATGTCAACAGTCTTTAGAAAAAGGTTGGAACGTTCATGAAAATCAAGGGAGTAAGACCACTTGTTCCTGAGTTCACGTCAAGTGTCCTGTTTTGGATTATGAGCGTAACAGGGAATGCACGCAAGGTTCTTATTCTCTTCTATTCAGCAGGTTATATTCCGTCTGAAATATTATAATATTATAGTATATTCATTTTAGGGTATCTGAGTATTGATTACAAATTCTGTTTTACTTTTTTCAACAAACTTTACGGGTACTTTTGGGATATCGTTGGTCTGCATGGATGAAAGCCTTTGGGCAGGTGGATTACTGAACAAAACGCGCCAAACAAACGGAGCTATATAGATATAAAAAGGAACTTTATCGAACAAAAGGACCTTTTATTGTGTAACCTGGACGCTTTGATATGCCATCAAAGGTAAGCGATTTATTTTATGCTATTTTTGAGTTTTGTGACACCTCTGCTGGTAATGTTATTATGCTATTTGAGTTTTTGAGTGGGGCGCTGTCCTCAGACAATCAAATGTTCTGCTTTCGCCGTAAAGCCTTTTTGAAATCTGACAATGCTGTTAGATTAACAAGGTTCTAAGCTTTTGAAGGGTGTGCAGCATTTGTATTTTCATAAATGTTTGAAATTAGTATTTTTGTAATTTGAATTTAGCGCTCTGCATTTCACCGGATGTTGTCAAAATCGATCCCGTTCATGGAATTGGATCCGTAACAGGTTAAATAGAAACGTATTTTGACTTGCTGAAACAAATTTTAGGGGTAGATTTTCTGATTCCTATCTTGGCACGAGTGGATTACTCAAATTGATGGCACCAACTAAACAGACTTTTTGGGATATAAATAAGGATTTTATCTAACAAAACGACACTACATGTTATAGCTGGGACCCTTTGGATGACAAATCAGAGGAAGATTTTCAAAAAGTAAGTGAATATTGAATCGCTATTTGTGAATTCATGAAACCTGTGCTGGTGGAAAAATATTTTGATGTGGGGCGTCGTCCTCAAACAATCAAACAATCCTACTGTAAATCAGACAGTGCAGTTAGATGAACAAGAATTTAAGCTTTTAACTGATATAAGATACTTGTATGTACCGAAATGTTTAATATCCATAATTTGTATGATTATTAATTTGAATTGTGCGCCCTCCAATTGCACCGGAAGTTGTCCCGCTAGCGGGACGCCTATCCTTTTAACACCGCCTGCTTCTGCATCAGTGTACTCCCGGGGCCTCATTTTTCAATCATGCGTTGGCTCAAATCTGTGCATAAACTATGCATGAGATCATTTACATGCAAAGTGTGAAATGTATCAATATGAACGTTGATTTGAGAGTGTTCCTAAATCTACATACAGCCATAACCATGCGTATGCACAGTGCCAAGTGGTGGAATAAGGGAACTTCTTTTCAATTGTAGAATATGAAACTGTGATAGTAATCATAAAAAAATACATATATTTCATTGTATTTCCATTGTGAAATCATGAAACATATCTTGACATGCTATAGCCAATAATTTGACCACATCAGTGCATTTGTTATGATAATAACCTATATAAAGCATAGGTAATTTGTTAAATTAGAGGTAGGCCTACATGTGAAAGTGAAATCATTGATGAAATACAATAAAAGACAGATCATCAGAAATCAAATGAGAGATAGCTGATCTTGCGCTGTTAGAAGATTTGACTTTTTCTGCACATTGGCTCATCAGATATCGTTTCCCAAAACAAATCATATAGAATATTTGCAGGGATTTAATATCTACTTTTAAAAGGCATTCTGGTACACATCCAACTGCAATCCACCCTTGGGTTTTTGGCCACAGGCACTTTTCAGCGGGAGCTTGCTGATCGGCATCCAACAGCCCCAGATGAGCCAATGTTTTTGATGCAACCATCAGCAAAACTAACAGTAACACATAAAATGTCCATGCACCATCGCACAGCAGGTTGAATTCAAGAGGGGTTTCTTTACCATGATGCCATCAATGGGTTCCCAAATAAGAATGGAGCAATAAACGCCACCCACCACATCTCCATAAAATCACCATCCCAAAACGAATTAAACAATTTGAACAGAAAAGGCTTCCACTCTTTATGTGCTGGTGATCGGTTATATAATATGCAAAAGACGCTGCTGAATGTGGTGACAAGGTGGCCAGGTGGAACGCACAATTTATTTATTCTGCAGAACAGCAATGTTGGCCTACAGGACTGAGCTGTCGAGGATAAATGGCTTAGTGTAGCCTACTCATTTGAAGTATAGTTGCCATTGCTAAAGTATGGAACGCCATTTGAGTCTTTGCGTGTCAAATATAACTATTTGACGTGTAAAATAAGCTCGTTGACCAATCAGGACCTGGATATGACTGCATATCACATAACAATTTAACACATTCATTACGTAGTCATTACACATTGATTACACTATCACTCGTATTTCATTTGTCACAACAATTCACCGATACGTGTGCTTTGATGCTGATAAAAAAAAATTGTCACGCTGCCACACAAGCGCAGACACACTTCCCCAAGCTCTGGGTCAGTGTTGGTCATAAAAAAAGTTAGCTAGCTGATGGATGCCACCAATGTTTTTCTCTAAGAACATAGCAAAATGACATCTGTTTCAGTAACTATAGTTAGCTAGCTAATTATCTAGGCAAGGTGTTATCATCTAAAACACCCCAAATTTATAAGACAGTTATTTGATAAATTATGTTTGGACCCCCCTATGTGAAGCGAGCCACAATAGTGGAATTTGAGGTTCACCTCGGCAACCGAGGTGTCGGTTTTGGAGAGTCTGGCGTGCCCAAAGTAAAATACCTGCCACTCAGGCCAAGATATGCATATAATTAGTAGCTTTGGAAAACACTCTGAAGTTTCTAAAACCGTTCAAATAATGTATGTGAGTATAACAGAACTGATATAGCAGGCAAAAAAATGAGGAATTTCTGTCCAGAATAATGTTTTGTTGTTGTTGTGACATTTCCTCTTTTCCATTGACTTGCTATTGAAATCCATGTATAATAGCTCCTAGGTTGCAGTACCTATGACTTCCACTAGATGTCAACATTCTTTATACAGTGTTTGGAGGCTTTAGCACTGAGCAGAACTGATAGGAAGAGGAAATAGTCAAGGGACCTCAAATGTCAACAACGTTTCCCGGGCACGAGATTGTGAGCGCGCCCCACTTTATTTTCCTTTTATATCGTTTATGATATCATCCGAGTGAAATATTATCGCTAATATTCATAAAAGGATACCTAAGGATGTATTATAAATTATGTTTGGGCATATTTGAACGCTTTCTCTTCACTGTACAATGGGTGACTCGACGGTGGATTTTCTGAACATAACGCGCCAACCAAACTGAGATTTATGGATATAATAAATTACTTTTTCTAACAAAAGAACCATTGGATGTCTTCGTTGGACACTTGGGAAGCCCTCAGCAGAAGTTCTTCGACAGGTAAGTGATTTATTTTAGCTCTTATATGGGTTTTGTGTGACCCGCGCTGGATATGAATTTATGCTAATGCATAAATATTAGAGGTGCTATCCTTAAACAATCGAATGTTGTGCTTTCGCCGTAAAGCCTTTTTGAAATCTGACAATGCTGTGATATTGCCAAGAATCAGAGCTTTCGATGACTATGCAACACTTGTATATTTATGAATGTTTAATAATTCAACTTTTGGATTTTGAATTTGGAGCCTTACATTTCACCGGGTAGTGTTGGGAGCGGCCCGCTAGCGCGCCGTTTATCCCTAAGAGGTTTGTAAGGCTGTACAGTGCAATATGAAGGTCAATACGCACAACAGGCTTACTAGGGTGCCGCACAACGCTAATACTTGTGTAAATGCTTCAGAATTGTGTTCTGTGGGTGTCACCAAGTAGACTGTAACCTCATTTCATTGCTCCACATTCCAACACTCCAACCTTGTTTATCATTATCTTGTCTGAATCTGGCATGATTCCACCATTTGCATCACGTTCAAAGAGGAATTTTTATTTTGAGGGCAAACTGCAAATTCCACTATCATGGCTAATCTGTATTGTGGCTAGCTTCACAACACATAACCCGGTTTGGTCAAGCCACACTAGCCAGATGAAGCTAGCAAGCTGCTTATGACTTTAGCTTTGGGCAACAGGGTTAAGTAGCTGGCTAGCTAGTTATTTTCATGAACTGAAGTTTGATTTCAATAGGAGAACAACAAGTGGCTACCTAACTAATAGTTACTCATATGGATTCCTAAATCATTGCTAAGAATATTGAAAATGACTGCAGTTTCTACTGGTCATTGTTTTCAGGCTGGTTGCATTGGTGCTAGCTAGATACCAAGCTAAAGCTAGCAAGCTACCCCGCTACCCCAGAAGTTTCTAAATAAATCTCTGTCAAAGATATTTGCTAACATTTTTTATCCTACTCGTTTGATTCTGCTCTTAATTAAAATGCTTACACAGATGTCAAAGATATTTGTGAATGACTTTGTCATACTGCAAACCAAAGTCAACATAGTAGAGAGACAGCCTACCTCCAGTTTCCAAACTGTCATCAATGTTGACAAAAAGTTTGCTTATAATTCTGTATTTTTAATCCGGAGCAATTGCTTGGGATCTGGCTGGCTGGCTTGCAGGCAGGCAGAAGCAGGATCACTATCCTTTCTACCCTGCCTCTGTGATCCTGCTCTTATTTCAAATGCTCACACAGATGTTTTCCAATTCGATTGAACAAATAATGTCGTATTACCTACTCGGTATTGTAAACACATCATGGCCGGTGTGTGTGCTTGTTTGCAGAAAATGTTTTTGTACAGTGCTACAGAAAGGGTTACTGATCGTAGTGGTGGCGCTTGGCTTGCACGTGCAAATTCAGCACACACAACATCATAAAATACAATTGATATTTGTTATGTCAAATTATTAAACAAATTAGGCACATTTTGATAGACATTTTTAACATAAATGCAATGGTTCATTGGATCAGTCTAAAACCTTGCACATACTTTGATGCCATCTAGTGGCCAAAATCTAAATTACACCTGGGCAGGAATAATATATTATGGCCTTTCTCTTGCATTTCAAAGGTACAAAATAATATAAAATCTATATTTTTCTTTGTGTTATCTTTTACCAGATCTATTGTGTTATATTCTAGTACATTCCTTTCACATTTCCATAAACTTCAAAGTGTTTCCTTTCAAATGGTACCAGGAATATGCATATCCTTGCTACAGGCAATTAGACTTGGGTATGTCATTTTAGGCAAAAATTGGAAAAAAGGGGATAATTCTTAAGATCCTTAACTTACTTGACGTATCTTTTTTGACATGCAAAAAACAAATGGAAATACATACTAAAGCAGCTTTAATTTTCCTAATGGTCACCTCTTTGTAGCTATTTTTAAGTTTTTACTGGGCAAGCCACCACTGAGCGAGCCAAATAAAATATTTTGATTGCACTCAAATCGTTGACACTAGCACCTATAAAACAAAAATGATTTTTTTGGTTGCACCATTGTATTTCATTGTACGGTGCTGTATATTCCCCATGGGTTAAAGGGATGATTTTGACTATACTGTATATATATGGTTAATTATGTGCGTTTTGAAACACAAACAGCTTAGGTCGTGCATGTGCTAGCCCATAACTCTGTCTAAGCCGGTGGAGGGGAATTATGGAATTGTTTTAATAATTTTGTTATTTGATTTAGAATTTTAAGACCCCTTGTAGTGTAAAAAAACTTATTTTGATGACAATATCTTCTCTTGTGAGGCCTGTGGGCGTCCTAGAGAAAACGTCGGTGTTCGTGAGAATCTCACATTTCCACAGAGGGGTCATATTATTATCTAGACAGAAGTTGGCAGATGGAACTCTTCTGAAGTCAATACGGCCTAAGACGCTTGTGGGGGTCATAGAGCAAAACGGAGAACACCATCGTGTTCGTGAGAGACGATTTTGTGAGAAGACCAATTTTCGTGATGTCTCATGGTCTGACAAACACGCCCTCGCTCTGTCACCTTTCACTGCAGATGCGGAAGTGCGACACAGGCGGATGCTGTGGATTGAGACACGTCCAATGCAAAAAGCTTAAACTGACAGAATTGTATGGGTATTTTTTCATTATGCTAAATAGATTTCCATGGGGGCGCAGACATCGACCTTAGGGGGTTAATAGTGCGTTCAAGACAACTGGGAACTCTGAAAACTATGAGGTAAAATCCTGACGTCAGGGATCTTGAGGTTGGTGCTCTAAAAAGGCCCAAGTTCCCAAGTTGAAATTTTGAGTTGGATGACCGTTCATAACTATTTTTCCCAGACGGAGCAAATGTTTTTCAGAGTTCTCAGTTGTCTTGAACCCACTGAAGTCGGAAGTCTGAGATTTCCGAGATCTGAGTTCCCAGTTGTTTTGAACACAGCATACTGTATCTCCATACTGTGCGTATGATGCTTGTAGGATTGTTTGATAAATCACACTTTTTCTATGCATACAACCATTCTAAATCACATTTGTAAGTCGTTTATTAGAATAGTTTCTACGCAATATTGATAAAATGAAGCCCCTGACATATTTGGCTAATTGTGAAGCTCCTACCTGTTTCATGTAAAAAATTGCATATTTGGGCCCCTTCAAAGGGCTTAAATTGGAACGCAGTGGCTGTACAGTAACATGCTATAAATGACGTCAGAAATCAGGCTCTGCCTTTCACAGTGCTGTATGGATATTGACTGACAGCGGTTCTGAACTTGAGCACCACATGCAACAAGATGTTGCCCCCATCCCCCCGATAACTGGGCAACTTTTGCAAATGTTTTGTTCTCTGTGGAAATGCTGTAAATCAAATCAAATCATCAAATCAAATTTATTTATAAAGCCCCCCTTACATCAGCTGATGTCACAGAGTGCTGTACAGAAACCCAGCCTAAAACCCCAAACAGCAAGCAATGCAGGTGTAAAAGCACGGTGGCTAGGAAAAACTCCCTAGAAAGGCCAAAACCTAGGAAGAAACCTAGAGAGGAACCAGGCCAGTCCTCTTCTGGCTGTGCCAGGTGCAGATTATAACAGAACATGGACAAGATTTTAAAATGTTCATAAAACAGGCAGAACAGTTGAAACTGGAGAAGCAGCACGGCCAGGTGGACTCGGGACATCAAGGAGTCATCAGGCCAGGTAGGCCTTAAGGAATGGTCCTAATGCTCAGGTCCTCCGAGAGAGAGAGAGAGAGAGAGAGAGAAAAAAGAGAGAGATAATTAGAGAGAGCATACTTAAATTCGCACAGGACACCAGATAAATGAAGAAATACTCCAGATATAACAGATGGACCCTAGCCCCCCGACACATAAACTACTGCAGCATAAATACTGGGGGCTGAGACAGGAGGGGTCGGGAGACACTGTGGCCCCTCCGACGATACCCCCGGACAGGGCCAAACAGGCAGGATATAACCCCACCCACTCTGCCGAAGCACAGCCCCCACACCACTAGAGGGATATCTTCAACCACCAACTTACCATCCTGAGACAAGGCCGAGTATAGCCCACAAGATCTCCGCCACGGCACCAGTAAGCCAGTGACTCAGCCCCTGTAATAGGGTTAGAGGCAGAGAATCCCAGTGGAGGGGAACCGGCCAGGCAAAGACAGCAAGGGTGGTTCGTGTAAATTAAGAGGACTTGATGTATTTTGAACAATAAGATATTGAGGATTATAATAAATACCGTTTTGATGTCATACCAGAAAGCCAAACATTGGTTAGACCAAATGAACACTACACATTTCCATATCATAAAACTCATGTCATTTGCAGTGTCAATGTATGGTCACTATGTTTGATGTATTATTACAAGATGACACAGTGGTGTCATACCCTGGGTTGTTCTGAACAGAATGAACCTATGTTTGCATATTATGAAAAGAATTTGCCGCGGAACACGCCCCTGAATGGAGTCATCAATAATTTCTATGCACACCAAAATCTGTATCTCAAAATTGCCTTGTGAAAGCTTAACATCTTAGAGAGCGGCAGCTGAGGTGTCGGTTATGGAGAGTCTGGCGTGCCCAAAGTAAAAGGCCTCCCACTTAGGCCCAGAAATTAGGATATGCACATAATTAGTACTATTGGATAGGAAACACGCTGAAGTTTCTAAGAGTGTTAAAATATTGTCTGTGAGTATAACAGAACTGATATAGCATGCAAAAACCCGAGGAATTTCTGTCCTGGAAAAAGTGTTTTTGACACAATGCCTCATTTTGAACCCCTCGCTATTGAATTAGCTATATATGGGAGTAAGATTGCAGTACCTATTGCTTCCACTGGATGTCAACATTCTCTAGACAGTGTTTGGTGATGTTAGGTTGCTCTGGATGGTAATAGAAGAAGAATTTCAGTCACCAGATGTAAACATTAGGGAATGCGCATTCACGGGCTCGCACGCGCTGTGGTTTTTTCCTTTCCTATCGTCCAGTTTATAATCCGGTTGAAAAATTATAGTAAATATACATAAAAATGTTCCTAAGGATACATTATCAATGATGTTTGATTGTTCTTGGACAAGTGTATAGGTATAGGTTGAATGTGTTCTCTTCGCGGTTCAATGGACGAGTGGACGCTGTATTTTATGAACATAACGAGCCAACCAAACGGAGATTTATGGATATAATAAATTACTTTTTCTAACAAAAGAACCATTGGATGTCTTCGTTGGACACTTGGGAAGCCCTCAGCAGAAGTTCTTCAAAAGGTAAGGGATTTGTTTTCGCTGTGAAATAGGTTTTGTGTGAACCGCGATGGTTTATGAATTTATGAAAAAAATATTGGAGGTGCTACCCTAAAACAATCAAATGTTGTGCTTTCGCCATAATGGCTTTTTGAAATCTGACAGCGCTGTGATATTGCCAAGAATCAGAGCTTTTGATGACTATGCAACACTTGTATATTGATGAATGTTTAATAATTCAACTTTTGGATTTTGAATTTGGCGCCTTACATTTCACCGGGTAGTGTCGGGATTGGGGCGCTAGCGCCCCAGCGCTCCTTAATGATCCTCAAGAGGTCAAAGTGTTGCCAGTGTGGCCCCATCCTCCCTTCCCCATGGACTAGGTCTGTCTTCTGTGCGCGGCTCTGCGGCCCATCCCGTGCCCCCTGCCCTTGTGCACTTTCAGTGGATACAGCTGGAGAACTGCAAGGCAATCCCACTCGGGAGCCATGACCAATATATATTGTCCTGCTAATAACAGGGTTAATAATATTTCTGTGAGAATATCCAACAAGCTTTTATATAATTCAAAATTAGTAATAATAATAATAATCTCTTGATTTAAAAAATAACAATATTTTGGAGATTATTTTGTTTTCGAATAACGTAAAATGAGCGAGAAAAGGGCCAGTCTTGAACTTGGGGTGAGCCATTGTTACTAATTTGTAAATAAATAAGAAATTCTAAATCCCAAACTGTCTTCATGTTTTTTAGAGGGAGAAAAACCAAAAACCTACAGTCATCTCATGGGTTTCCCAGTCGAGGCTTCCATTGATCCAGGATATGTAGCAACATAGCTTGCACATCTATGCAGTGTCTTAGACCGTTGCGCCACTCAAGTGCTGTACAATGTGACTGGTCGGGAGTGGCATACTACAGTAAGAGCAAAATAATCCTAACAAAATGAAATAACATAAACCTTAGTGTAAGCACAGTTTTAGTAAGTAATACTGAAGTTGTGCACAACTATCAGTTTCTATTTAGGTTTATGTTACCCAATCATTGTCAGTTAGAGACACAGTAGGACCCAAAAGCATAATCAGTGCATTGTTTTCCAACAGTCTTAAAGGAGTTCCCACATATGCTGAGCACGTGTTGGCTGCTTTTCTTTCACTCTGCGGTCCAACTCATCCCCAACCATCTCAATTGAGTGGAGGTTGGGTGATTGTGGAGGCCAGGTCATCTGATGCAGCACTCCAGCCCTTACACAGCCTGGAGGTGTGTTGGGTCATTGTCCTGTTAAAAAACAAATGACATTCCCACTAAGTGCAAACCAGATGGGATGGTGTATCGCTGCAGAATTCTGTGGTAGACATGCTGGTTAAGTGTGCATTGAATTCACTAGAAAAGCACTCCATGCTTCACGGTGGGAATCACACTTGCGGAGATAATCCGTTCACCTTCTCTGCGGCTCACAAATATATATATATATACAGTGGGGAGAACAAGTATTTGATACACTGCCGATTTTGAAGGTTTTCCTACTTACAAAGCATGTAGAGGTCTATAATTTTTATCATAGGTACACTTCAACTGTGAGAGACAGAATTTGCTTTGCTTTTCTGCAAAGGGGACAGGACGATCGCACCGTATTGAGGGGAGGATGGATGGGGCCATGTATCGCGAGATCTTGGCCAACAACCTCCTTCCCTCAGTAAGAGCATTGAAGATGAGTCGTGGCTGGGTCTTCCAGCATGACAACGACCCCGAAACACACAGCCAGGGCAACTAAGGAGTGGCTCCGTAAGATGCATCTCAAGGTCCTGGAGTAGCCTAGCCAGTCTCCAGACCTGAACCCAATAGAAAGTCTTTGGAGGGAGCTGAAAGTCCGTATTGCCCAGCGACAGCCCCGAAACCTGAAGGATCTGGAGAAGGTCTGTATGGAGGAGTGGGCCAAAATCCCTGCTGCAGTGTGTGCAAACCTGGTCAAGAACTACAGGAAACGTATGATCTCTGTAATTGCAAACAAAGGTTTCTGTATCAAATATTAAGTTCTGCTTTTCTGATGTATCAAATACTTATGTCATGCAATAAAATGCAAATTAATTACTTAAAAATCATACAATGTATGACAGTTGAAGAGTACCTATGATACAAATTACAGACTTCTACATGCTTTGTAAGTGGGAAAACCTGCAAATTCGGCAGTGTATAAAATACTTGTTCTCCCCACTGTATATATATATATGTGTGTGTATAGAGTTGAAGTCTGACGTTTACATACACTTAGGTTGGAGTCATTAAAACTCGTTTTTCAACCACTCCACAATTTTCTTGTTAACTAACTATAGTTTTGGCAAGTCGGTTAGGACATCTACTTCATGCATGACACAAGTAATTTTTACAACAATTGTTTACAGACAGATTATTTCACTTATAATTCACTGTATCACAATTCCAGTGGGTCAGAAGTTAACATACACTAAGTTGACTGTGCCTTTAAACAGCGTAGAAAATTCTAGAAAATTATGTCATGGAAGCTTCTGATAGGCTAATTGACATCATTTGAGTCAATTGGAGGTGTACCTGTGAATGTATTTCAAGGCCCATCTCCAAACTCAGTCCCTCCTTGCTTGACATCATGGTGAAAATCAAAAGAAATCAGCCAAGACCTCAGAAAAAAATGTCTGGTTCATCCTTGGGAGCAATTTCCAAACACCTGAAGGTACCACGTTCATCTGTACAAAAAATAGGACGCAAGTATAAACACCATGGGACCACGCAGCCGTCATTCCGCTCAGGAAGGAGACGCATTCTGTCTCCTAAAGATGAACGTACTTTGCTGTGAAAATTGCAAATCAATCCCAGAACAACAGCAAATGACAATGTGAAGATGCTGGAGGAAACAGGTACAAAAGTATCTATATAGTATAGATACAGTATAACAAGTCATATATTGACATACCCTGAAAGGCCACTCAGCAAGAAAGAAGCCACTGCTCCAAAACCACCATAAAAAAGCCTACGGTTTGCAACTGCACATGGGGACAAAGATCGTACTTTTTGGAGAAATGTCCTCTGGTCTGATGAAAGTTAAATAGAACTGTTTGGCCATAATGACCATCATTATGTTTGGAGGAAAAAGGGGGAGGCTTGCAACTCGAAGAACACCATCCCAACCGCAAAACACGGGGGTGGCAGCATCATGTTGTGGGGGTGCTTTGTTGCTGGAGGGACTGGTGCACTTCACAAAATAGATGGCTACATGAGGAAGGTAAATTATGTGGATATATTGAAGCAACATCTCTCAGTCAGGAAGTTAAAGCTTGGTCGCAAATGTGCCTTTCAAATGGACAATGACCCCAAGCATTCTTCCAAAGTTGTGGTAAAATAGCTTAAGGACAACAAAGTCAAGGTTTTGGAGTGGCCATCACAATGCCCTGACCTCAATCCTATAGAAAATGTGTGGGCAGAATTGAAAAGTATGTGCGAGCAAGGAGGCCTACAAACCTGTTTCAGTTACACCAGCTCTATCAGGATTTATTGTGAGAAGCTTGTGGAAGGCTACCCGAAACATTTGATCAATCAAGTCAATGCTATCAAATACTAATTGAGTGTATGTAAACTTCTGACCCACTTGCAATGTGATGAAGGAAATAAATATTCGGACATTTCACATTCTTAAAATAAAGTGGTGATCCTAACTGACCTAAGATAGGGCATTTTTACTAGGATTAAATGTCAGGAATTGTGAAAAACTGAGTTTAAATGTATTTGGCTAAGGTGCATGTAAACTTCCGCCTCAACTCTGTATACATATAAAAACTATATGTATATAAACAATGATTAGCCTTCTACTTCCAGCTTATACATTCTACATACATTTTACGGACACAGTATATTTAGTTGTCTTTTGTTTGTTTTTAGTCCCATCCTTCATCTACCGTTAACCCCTCCCATCAATCTCAGAACACTGCTTGCCGTACATTTTTCAACTGTGCTGTGATGGTTCACAAAAGTTCTGAACATTTCTATTCTAATAGTTTCTACAGATTGTAAATGAAAGATTCTTTTTTTTGTATTATACTGTTGAGCTATTGTGTCACGCCCTGATCTGCCCTTGTGCTTGTCTCCACCCCCTCTAGGTGTCGCCCATCTTCCCCACTTATCTTCTGGGTATTTATACCTGTGTTTT
Organism: Brachymystax lenok tsinlingensis; assembly: GCA_030435695.1. Classification (NCBI taxonomy): domain Eukaryota; kingdom Metazoa; phylum Chordata; class Actinopteri; order Salmoniformes; family Salmonidae; genus Brachymystax; species Brachymystax lenok. Next base: position 31,481,270 of record CM059811.1, on the reverse strand, counting down.
CTGTCTGTCGGTCTGTTATGAGTTCGTCTTGTTTGTTGAAGTCAACAAGCGTTTTGTGTCTCAGCTCCTGCTTTTTCCTGTGCCCATTTTTTTTACCCTTGCCTGTCCTGACCCTGTACCTGCCCGCCTGACCACTCTGCCTGTCCCTGACCCTGAGCCTGCCTGCCGTCCTGTACCTTTGCTCCACCTCTGGATTACCGACCTCTGCCTGGCCTGACCTTGAGCATGCCTGCCTTGACCTGTCGTTTGCCTGCCCCCGTTGTTACATTAAACATTGTTACTTCACAGTCCACACTTTGGTCTTACCTTGATTCATGATATATTGGCTATGACTTTTCAAATCTTCTAGCAGTGCTATTTGCAGAGTTAGCTCCAGCCATTCCTGAACCTGCAACCAAAAACAAGCTAAATATGGACAGTACCAAAACAAATTATTCTGTCTTTCTGTCTTTTCACAGCTAAATCTGAAGAGCTAGGATGGTTGTATCCCCATATATTGGTTACAAGAATTGTGTATAATAATTTTAAAAATCTCCACGTTTTGAATCCGGCGTTGTTTTGTGTGTCATGCCCTGATCTGTTTCACCTGCTCCTGTCATTGTCTCCACCCCCTCCAGGTGTCACTTATTTTCCTCAGTGTATTTATGACTGTGTTTCCCGTCTTTCTGTGCCAGTTCGTCTGTATGTTTTTCCCGTACTCCTTTTGATATTCTCTTTGATAGTCTTCCCGGTTTTGACCCCTGCCTGATCATCCTGCCTGCCCTGACTTTGATTCTGCTTGCCCTTCGGTACCTTTTGAACTGGTTTTGACCCTTTTGCCTGTCCACGACCATTCTCTTGCCTTACCCTATTGGATCAATACATATTGTAAGACTCAAACCATCTGCCTCCTGTGTCTGCATCTGCGTCTCGCCTTGTGTCATAATATTGTGTATCAGTTCACAAACCATGTGCCATGGAATCAGTGCATCAAAAATCTCTTCCCAACTATTTTGCAATTTGTATGGCTCAGCTGTCCATTTTTCTTTATCCAATTTTGGTCTTTAATACAGGGCCAAACATCTTAGTTATATGTCAAATTGCCCGACTAAGCAACACGTACCTCTTCTGCAAAAACAGTAAATCAAGAAATGTGTAATTAAATTCCTCTTAGAATAACTCAGACTTTTTTGAGGAGGTGTATACTGGCTACAGTATGTTGTTGCTATTGCAAAAGGGACAAAAGGTAATATTGCTGCTTGCGAGGCACAGACGTTTGCTTCACCTACCCGAGATCTGCTAGGAGCAAACCGAACCTAGTATGTGGGCGCCTTTAGGAACTGCACACACATTGGAGAGGCATGTGGCCACTTCGAGACACCAGTTAATCCTCTCACGCAAACCCTTGTCATTATTTGTGTCATGTTTCACCTGTCCCACATATTTTTATCATGTTACTGAATGTATGCAGAGTATTTTCAGATTTCGTTATCAACAAATGCGGTGAGAAGTACAGTACTGTACATGTAAAATGCACAAACTCAACAGTGTAATGTTTGGATTCAGTCTTGCGTCAGATGAATTGTTTTATACTCAACTTTGGCTTAATTATGGGAAAGATTATCTCCAAACTGTTCCCTTTCAATTTCTATCATGCTTATGCATATGCTTTTCATATTTATTCTGCAAAAAACTATCCAAATATAGGCCAATTCCCACGAGTGTAAAGGGTTAAAGGCATGGTGAAACTATTTAAATGAAACTGTTTTGAACTACAAAGTAAAATGTTAAAACGTGTAAATGTTACTTTTTCAAAACATTTAAGGGTAAAGATATGAGTGGTCCATACATTGTTTTTGAGTGAGTGTAGATGTAAACAAATGGAAAGACATATTCCCAAAATTAACTTCTTAGACAATACTAAAGGTACCAGACCAAATGTGTTTTTTGGAGGTAAAATAAGACTCGTATAAAGATAGCTGTCGCTCAATAAAAAATGAGTTCTCTGAACATGATGGTATCATGACAGAAATGATCCTCAACGTGATAATGCATTGCAGAATAGTATCCTGCATAGCCTTCCTTTCCGACTATCATTCAGTTGCAGGCAGAGAGAGATCATATAGATATGATAAGATTGAAGGGTTCGGGTCACCGGCAAGATTACTGCCTCAGAGTTGACAGCTAAACATCTGAGAGATTCAGAAAGATTAAATAGGATAGAGGTGATAGAGGTTCACCTCTCTCCTGACCTCTCATCTCAGGCAGAATCATAAAGCCTTACATCCGTTCCAAAAATCTTTACCACCTTTACCCCTTTCATATCTTCATATCACTTCCACCATTACCCTCAACTCACTCAGACCTTTGAACCCCTCTAACCCGATAAAAACAGTTTGCCCTTTTCTGTCTCAACTCACTCAAAACATCTATCACTTCAACACTTCCTGAAGCGTCATGTCCATAAATTCCTCAATAGTTTGCACCCTTCTCACTTAAATCTTTCAACCCATCTATCCTTTACAAACCTCTAACCCTGTTATATCTCAACCATTACAGCGTGTCCTTCAAATCCTTCAATCCCATCTACTTCTACTGGAAACTTTTGCCGTTCACTCTGACTGATCTCCTACACCAATCCACTCAACCTTCAACTAGACATCTCCATCCAAAGCCACAACTAGTTCCCCCTTCTGTCCTCTTCTTCCCTTTAAGAGTGTGCTCCTAATCTCAGCTTGTTACCTGTATAAAAGACACCTGGGAGCCAGAAATCTTTCTGATTGAGAGGGGGTCAAATACTTTCCCTCATTAAAATGCAAATCAATTCATAAAATCTTTCACGTGTTTTTCTGGATTTTTTTGTTGTTATTCTGTCTCTCACTGTTCAAATAAACCTACCATTAAAATTATAGACTGATAATTTCTTTGTCAGTGGGCAAACGTACAAAATCAGCAGGGGATCAAATACTTTTTTCCCTCACTGTATAACAGAACTCATTTAGCAGGCAAAAACCAGAGAAAAAAACATCCGGAAATCAGTTTCTGGTGACCTTTGGCTCTGTTAGACACACTCCCTATTGAATCCATTTGTTACCAGGACTGAGACTGCAGTGCCTATGGCATCCACTAGATGTCAGCAGTCTATATACAAAGATTGGAGTCAACAGTTACGAACGAATAGTTACAGGAAATGGCATGGGGACCTGAAATGTCAACAAGTTTTCTCGGGCGTGAGTCTGGCTGGAGCGCCCCACTTTATTTCACTTATATAAGGTATAGGTGACCATCCGAGTGAAATATTATCGCTAATATTCATAAAAGGATAGCTAAGGATGCATTTTAACTGGTATTGCAGAAATTTGGAGGTGCTACCCTCAAACAATCAAATATTGTGCTTTCACTGTAAAGCCTTTTTGAAATCTGACAACGCTGTGATATTGCCAAGAAGCAGAGCTTTTGATGACTATGCAACACTTGACTATGCAACACTTGAATTTGGCGCCTTGCATTTCTCCGGGTAGTGTCAGGAGTGGGGCGCCCCACTGCTCTGTAAGAGGTTAATGACTTTGTTTAAATTCAACAAAAATAATTAATTAATTCACAGAATTAATTACGCAAATGATTAATGGATGCTTTATAGAGTAATGATTTAAAGGAAAAATACGCACATATTCCTTTTTTTCTACTCTCACTTACCATAAATCTTCCATACTTTCTCCATTACTAGATATAAACCAGCTATGAATTTATCATTTCCAAGCCATAACAATGTTCGGTACAAAACTTCAAGATTCTGGGCAGCCAGTTATATATAATAATTCAACAAGGATTCATATTCACTTAAGCCCCAATTCTGACCCAATTTAAGCACACGTAAATGGAACCTAATTCCCTTTTTATTATGCACTTTTCTTTTTATGCATATTCTGATCTTGAACTACTCATTTTGTTGAAGATCAAACAAATGAAGGTGTTTACAGATATGCTGTATATTCTGACCTTGACTTAATTCCCTAATAATTCTACCACCAAGGTCTAGCTAACCTACCGGTTCCTAGTGGAAAAAGCATCAGCTTTATTTTTTCAGATAGAATCAACGGCATTCTCCGTGCACTGTTATTTATAAATGGATAAGAGCTTTAGATAAGAGCCAGGTAAATCGTTAACCCATTTGGCGAAAAATGATTATCAATACACAGAGCAATTGTTTTCGATGATTTTTTCTTATGATCCGTTGAACCGAATGTGAATCCAGCCATTTGACAACAAGATGGCACCGATAGACATGGCCGCACTGTTCCTAGCTCCTAAGCAACTTTGCAGTATACTATATATTTTTTAGTGTGTGTTATTTCTCACATTATTAGCCCAGAACGTTTTTTTGCGTTATTACATACAGCCAGAAATAACTTAGGGATATCAGAGCGGCAGCAACTCACCAGCATTTCAACCAAAAATATAACTTTCCTGAATTAGACCCCTCCAAGGCGATTGAGCATCCCAGAGGCTACTCCAAGATGCCCACAGCGGAGAAGAGGTATTCGGAGTCACTCTTAGTCTGACTCATGAGGCGTGCACACCATCCACTGTTTCCGAGTATATTACTCACTAATGTTCAGTCCCTGGACAATAAAGTAGATGAGCTCAGGGCGAGGATCTCCTTCCAGAGAGACATAAGGGACTGTAGCATACTCCATCCACACAGCCAGCTGTATTCTCAGTACATCTCCCAGATAGGAATAAAGAACTCTCTGGGAAGAAGAAACGTGGAGGTGTATGTTTCATGATTAACTACTCATGGTGTGATTTTGGTAACGTATAGGAACTCTGGTCCGACCAAACGGAATCCATGTTGGGAATATGGTTAAATACAAACAGTCCAGTTACGTCCTCTGTATGGCAATCAAACAGCATGTGCAGACCAGCTGGCTGGAGTGTTTACGGACATATTCAATCTCTCCCTATCCCAGTCTGCAGTCCACACTTGCTTCAAGATCTCCACCACTGTTCCTGTACCCAAGAAAGTGATGGTAACTGAACTACATGACTATCGCCCCAGAGCACTCACTTCTGTCATCATGAAGTGCTTTGAGAGGCTAGTTAACTTCTTAGGGAGCGGCTGCATAGGTGACGGTTTTGGAGAGTCTGGCGTGCCCAAAGTAAAATGCCTGCCACTCAGGCCCAGAAAATAGGATATGCACATAATTAGTACTATTGGATAGGAAACACTCTGAAGTTTCGAAGAGTGTTAAAATAATGTATGTAAGTATTACAGAACTGATCCAGAGGAAAATCCATCCGGATTTGCAGTTTGTTTTGTAAATGACCATCTTCTCCATTGTCCCTATTCATTTTTATTTTAACCAGGACTGAGACTGCAGTACCTATGGCTTCCAATAGATGTCAACAGTCTCTATGCAAAGACTGGAAATTCTAGGAGTAAGCAAAACAGATAGGAAGAAGAAGTAGTCAGGGGACCACTTTTGTAAACAAGGTTTAACGCGCACGAGATTGTGAAAGCGCACCACTTTATTTTTCTTTCCTATCGTTCACGTTATCGTCCGGTTGAAATATTACAGCAAATATACACAAAAGGATACCTAAGGATACATTAAAAATGATGTTTGATTTGTTTGTAGAATGTGTATAGGTATAATTTGAACGTGTTCTCTTCACTGTTCAATGGGCGACTCAACGGTGAATTTTATGATCATAACGAGCCAACCAAACAGAGATTTATGGATATAATAAATGACTTTTTCTAACAAAAGAACCATTGGATGTCTTCGTTGGACACTTGGGAAGCCCTCAGCAGAAGTTCTTCGAAAGGTAAGGGATTTTATATTAGCGATTTTATGCGTTTTGTGAGACCCGCGTTGGTTATGGATTTATGCTAATGCATAAAATATGAGAGGGGCTATCCTCAAAGAATCAAATGTTGTGCTTTTGCCGTAAAGCCTTTTTGAAATCTGACAACGCTGTGATATTGCAAAGAATCAGAGCTTTTGATGACTATGCAACACTTGTATATTATTGAATGTTTAATTATTAAACTTTTGGATTTTGAATTTGGCGCCCCACTGCTCCCTAAGTAGTTAAAAATAATGTTTGATTTGTTTGTAGAAAGTATATAGGTATAATTTGAACGTGTTCTCTTCACGGTTCAATGGGCACTCAACGGTGGAATTTCTGATCATAACGCGTCAACCAAACTGAGATTTATGGATATAAAAATGACTTTTACTAACAAAAGAACCATTGGATGTCTTCATTGGACACTTGGGAAGCACTCAGCAGAAGTTCTTCGAAAGGTAAGTGATATTTTTTAGCTCTTATATGGGTTTTGTGTGACCCGCGCTGGATATGAATTTATGCTAATGTGGAAAATAGGAGAGGTGCTATCCTCAAACAATCAAATGTTGTGCTGTCGGTGGATTTTCTGACCGATCTTCCTCCCTCACAGGGAAACCGCAGCGAGGACCAGGTCTGGCTCTCGACTCGAAACCTGCCCCTCCGCCTGCCCTGCCGGAAGCTGGGTTTGTGGGGCCATTCAAAGTCCTGAGGAGAATGAACGAGGTGTGTTACAGGTTACAGCTTCCCCCTGATTTCCGTATTAACCCCTCATTCCATGTGTCTCTCCTTAGGCCGGTGGTGGTTGGTCCGCTCCATTAATCTGAGGTGCGGGAGGTTACTCCGCCCCCTCTGGACATCGAGGGGGTCCCGGCATACTCCGTTCGTTCCATCCTGGAATCGAGGCGGCCGGATTGCCCTGCGCCTCTCTTGGAGTGGGAGGGGTATGGTCCGGAAAAGAGGTGCTGGGTTCCGGTGGCGGATTTGTTGGACGCTGAACTGCTGCGGCAGTTCCACAGGTCGGCGGTCGGATTGCCCTGCGCCTCGCCCTCCGGGTCGTCCCCAAGGCCAGTGTCGGCGCGCCGCTGGAGCCGCGCATCAAGGGGGTACTGTCACGACTTCCGCCGAAGTCAGGCTCCTCCTCTTGTTCGGGCGGCATTCGGCGGTCAACGTCACCGGCTTTCTAGCCGTCACCGCTACATTTGTTCATTGTTCCATTTGTCTTCTTCCCTGCACACCGTTGTGTGGAATTGTTCTGTGTTTCGTGTTTTGTGTGACGAGCCAGGCTGGGTTTCTACCGGGTACCGTGTTCACCCATAGTATTTTGTATTGTTAAACATGCATCAATATACAAGTGTTTCATAGTCATCAAAAGCTCTGTTTCCTGGCAATATCACAGCATTGTCAGATTTCAAAAAGGCTTTATGGCGAAAGCACCACGGTTCACACAACACATATTTCACAGCAAAAACAAATCAATTACCTGTTGAAGAACTTCTGCTGAGGGCTTCCCAAGTGTCCAACGAAGACAATCCATGGTTCTTTTGTTAGAAAAAGTCATGTATTATATCCATAAATCTCTGTTTGGTTGGCGCGTTAGAATGAGAAAATAGAGTCCATTGAAGCGTGAAGAGAACTCGTTCAACTTATACCTATTAACTTGTCCAAGAACAATCAAACATAGTTGCTAATGTATCCTTAGGAACACTTTAATGTATATGTTGTATAATATTTCAACCGGAATATAAACTGGGCGATAAGAAAGGAAAACACTACAGAGCGCGCCAGCCTGGAGTGCACATTTTCTTGTAAGGACATCTGTGGGGACACTTCCTTATTCGTCTTCTTCTCTGCTCTAAAAGCAGCTAAGAAGAATCAGAACACTTTCTCGAGACTGTTGACATCCAGAGGAAGCGATAGGTACTGCATTCATATGGGCATTTTCATATGGGAGGGGTTCCAAATGAGCAATGTGTCAAAACCACTTTTTCCAGGACAGAAATTCCTCGGGTTTTCGCCTGCCATATCCGTTCTGTTATACTCACATTCAGGGTGTTTCCTATCCAATGGTACTAAATGGGCACGCCAGGCTCTCCAAAACGGTCACCTCGTGTGCTACTCCCTAAGAAGTTAATAATTCAACTTTTGGATTTTGAATTTGGCGCCTTGCATTTCACCGGGTAGTGTCGAGAGCTAGCGCTCCACCACTCCCTATAAGTAGTTAATTCCGAATTTTATTGTGTGCCCTCATAACTTGCATAAATGACATTTGGACACCAAAGCTATAGGCATCTGTAGGGCTGAACCTGGCGAGTTGGTGTATGTGCTTTAAAATGTTTTGAATATAGCCAATGTTCTGGCTTTTCCTTCAATTTATTTTGCAATTTGTATCATGTCAAATATTAGCCACTATCGTTAGCCACCGTCAGTAATACCCACAAACATTTATAACTGTCACTTTAGTGTTCGTTTTCTTCAATTTGTAGCTTACATTTTGCATAATTTCCTTCCGTTAACCTGTTACAGATCCAATCCCGTGAACGGGATCGATTTTGACAACATCCGGTGAAATGCAGAGCGCTAAATTCAAATTACAAAAATACTAATTTTAAACATTCATGAAAATACAAATGCTGCACACCCTTCAAAAGCTTAGAATCTTGTTAATCTAACAGCATTGTCAGATTTCAAAAAGTCTTTACGGCGAAAGCAGAACATTTGATTGTCTGAGGAGAGCACCCCCACTCAACTCAATTAGCATAATAACAAAACCAGCAGAGGTGTCACAAAACTTTAAAATAGGATGAATAAATCGCTTATCTTTGATGATCTTCCACTGATGGCATATCAAAGCATCCAGGTTACACAATAAAAGGTCCTTTTGTTCGATAAAGTTCCTCTTTATATCCATATAGCTCCGTTTGATTGGCACGTTTTGTTCAGTAATTAACCTGCCCAAAGGCTTTCATCCATGCAGACAAACAATATCCCAAAAGTACCCGTGAAGTTCGTCGAAAAAAGTCAAACAGCATTTGTAATCAATACTCAGATACCCTAAAATGAATATACACTAAAGAGAAAAAGAACTGAGCGTGCATTACCTTGGACGGGCAAAATCCTAAACAGTACCCTTGACGTGAACTCAAGAACATGTGGTCTTACTCCCTTGATTTTCATGATTGAACGTTCCAACCTATTTCTAAAGACTGTTGACATCTAGTGGAAGCCATAGGAACTGAAATCTGGGAGCTAAAATAACCTGCATTGAATAGCTGGCCTATTGAAAACAGTGTGACGTGACTGATTCAGACATCCCGGATGTATTTTGCTCAGGTTTTTGCCTGCCATATCAGTTCTGTTATACTCACATACATTATTTTAACAGTTTTAGAAACTTCAGAGTGTTTTCTATCCAAAGCTACTGATTATATGCGTATCCTAGCTTCTGGGCCTGAGTAACAGGCAGTTTACTTTGGGCACGTTTTTCATCCGAACTTCAAAATACTGCCCCCTAGCCCTAAGAAGTTAAGCTTCCTTTCCTCTGTCACATCTGTGTAAGTACCTTTTTTTTTACCTTCTAATATTTCATGGATTGAACTTGAAATTGGCAACTTTCAGGATGAATCAAACAACTGTATTTTTTATCCATCAATATATTTTCTATATAAAGGCTCTCCAAACCAGTTTATTTACATTTTATGATTCATCCATACTTTCCTAACCCTACAATTTGCCTAAATAATCCTACAAGATCAGAGTACTTTTATATCTAGAAGTTTGTGCTTAAACGGATGAAGATGCATAGATGGCATTTTTTTCATTGATCCATATATTCTGAACCAGTTCTCCTGATGTATTCTATTGAGTCTGTTGACAAAATTCGAATTAAAAAGTATTATTTAAGGGGATGGCTTATGATACATTTATTGAAAACCCTATTGAATAAAAACTCGACGAGAAAATCTGCCGGCCATCAAGTGGGAGGGCTTGCAGCTGTTGAATTAAGTATATTCAGAGTGCGCAAGGTAGCCACACCTGCAGAGCGCATTACGTGACTGAATACGGTAAATCTGAATACCAAATACTGAGATGTGAGTAGGAAAGGCGTGCATAGGAAAGGCGTAAATTCTTAAGTCAGAATCGGCCCCTTAGTTTCTCCCACATGGACCACTATGTGTCCCCTTCTTACTTAAAACTCCTCCAAAAACATGTATTTCACTGACAGTTGAAACCCCAGTATCTGGGGGAGAGGTATTAAAGTTTCATCCTGCATCCCGCAACGAGCAGGTTTGCTGACCATGCCTTGGCGAAGGCTTGTCAAATATGAAAACCCCTAGAACTGGTGATAGGGTAAAAAACACTCTGAGGAGACCCAGTGACAGAGTTGAGGTCGGGGACCGCTCTGTCGGGAGGGCTGCCAGACAAGGAGACTTCCAGTGTCTGGCAGAGCCTAAGGCAGAGGAGGCATCCGTTGGCCTCAGGAAAACACCCAGAGAGAGAGAGAGAGAGAGGGGCCCCTTGCCACTGCACACAATGCTAGCTGTGGGAGTGTTTGAGAGGAAGTGGCTAGGCGACCCGTTCCAACATGAGTCACTCCACAGAGCAAAAAAAGTTTATAACATGAGGTGGTAAATATTTGACAATAACGTCTTGTACAAATCAAACTTTTATGGTATTGTTTCACTACGGCAGCCATAAAATTATATTGCATTGTCCATCAAGAAGGTTGTTATCTTTGTAAAATATGCTAATGGAGGATCCAGCTTTGGTACAGTATACTTCCTGCCCATCTTTAGGTACCCATACATCCTTCTATGTAAGCAGTGTATGTGTGTGGTCTGGGTTGGCTCCAGATACTCTAGGTTATGGAGAGAGGTGACGAGAGATGAGTCAACACAGGATGTGCATCAATATAGGACCAACACAAATAGCTGTCACTATTAAACACAACCACACACATTTACAGTTACACACTCCCACACTCAAAAACAAGTACTCACACACACACAGACACAAACAGATATTTAGAAATTGGCTTCTTGGCCCTAATGTCTCTTCCGTTCATAATTATGTCTCCCTGTCACCAGGCCTGCACATTGCCGGCCCCCTGCTAATGCTGTAAGTGCGCCAAGCAACTCCACTTCCGCTTGCTCTGTTCCAGCAGCCAAGGAAATCTGTGTAGCCAATTACTTCCCATAGATCGGCAAGACTATTTGCCGGAATAATTATTTCTAAATAACGCTGAGCTCTTGGTGGGGAATTAAATTCTTATTGATGTATCCTTGCCTGCTCTTGTTGTGTTTCGTGGTTTTCCTTGGCCAAATTGGCCAGCTTCTTGGCTTGCCAACAGAATCACCTGTGTTGACACCTCACTGAAATTAAGTGATTAAACACACACCACTGGTTTGTTGTCAGGTCACTTATTTTTGCTGCACAGATCAAGCCCTGGTGGCCAAGCAGACCAGATAGCATCGGCTGTAGCGGTGTGTGTGTGTGTGTGTGTGTGTGCGTGCATTTGGGCCTGCATGCATGTTTGTGTTTGTGCGCTCGTGTCTGTGCACATGTGTGGTTTTATGAACTAAGTCCAGCAAAACCCCAGATCCCAATCAGTCACATTAGGGAAATGGGTATGTTAAAAGTCTTCACCAACCCACCAAAATGTACCTTTATTTTTCACAGGAGCCATTAAAGTGCTCTACACTATATAGACACCATCCAAATAGGTCCAGGAGTGGGAGGCATAATAGCATAGGTCCTGACTCTGTGTGCCACAACTATTTGATAACCACTGCCACCACCACCATCTCGGTCCCTATAGTATATGTGACTGGCTGTTATTTTCTGGGTACAAACGCACATTTACCAGTCAAGTTGCCATGGTTCCCCATTAGGAGGATATTCTCTACGTATATTCCCTGGAACTGAAGATGTATGAAAGAGGTAAGAGAATGGGGCTTTGAAATGCAGCTGTAATTGGATCCAGAGTATTGTGTTTTTTTATATATAGTACTGCATATCATAAGACTACTCCATATGGATGGACTGTACTGCAGTAGAGCACTCTGTACAATTACTTATTTTGAAATAATAAGTTCAGATGAAGGTTAACATAAATGTTTCAGCACTAAGGGTTCATTTCTGAATTATTGTATTGGGTAGCCAAATATGAAGGAAAAGCATTTAGAGGAAACTGCACCTTGCTCTAATGTTCTGAAATAGCCTGCATATTTCATATTTCAGTAAATCTCTACCTATGAGCATCACAAAGGGTTACTTATGAATAGGGGGAATACAAAGAAACATTATATACGCAAAAAAATTATAAGTGGAGGAGGGGGAACCGTTGAAGATTAGAACACAACTTTTATCTGCGTCAGATTTATGAATGTTCCTTTTCAGAGGCACAATGGATGAGAGTTATGTTTTTCAAAGGGGATGAAATGACAGTGTAACAAATGGCTTTCTATGACATGCCAGTGATTCTTATGTGCCCCTTTCTTCCTTGCTTCCCTCTGTCTGCTAATATCCTGTGAAATCCAGCAGCAAACTTAATTTGAGCAAAGAGCTGAGCCTGAACTAAGCCGATTGAGTTAATAAATGTATTTTCACATTTAACGGTTTGATTTCTCTAAAGCCTGTATACAGGGCAGCTCCCAATGATCTGCCTTTAAGTCAAGTCATACACACAAATCTGCTTACAGTCTCTTAAATCTATTATCTCCACTCCACCTGGTTCTGAGTCACTGGGTCTGTGTGTGTCGTGTCATGCCCAGGTACAGTGTTGTGTTGTGTTCCGAGCCTATGTTTGAAGAAGCCTGTACAATATCAATGATGTTCATTCAATACAAGCTTAGAACGGCAATTGAATATCGTGTTTTGTTGTGGCTAAGGAGACATTTTCCAAATGGTTCGTTATTAGTGTTGACAATTAAAGTACAGCAAATGTAGAATTCAACAGTAGCTTCTCACAGATGCTATACAAAAGGTTTTCTTTTGATTACAGACAATGGGGAGTTTATAAGCACCTATTTGGATCTAAAAAGGAGAATCAATTTGGATTCCTTTCATAATTTTTTTGATTATCTTTGGTAATTGAAATTGCATGGTCCACGGAATTCATTAATATCAATCTAAAGTGTCCTTCGTTGCTGTAACTTTTTTATTAAAAAAAATGGTAATTTGCTGCACTGTTTTTGGCTAGGTGGATGGAGACAAAAGATAGAGACCATGTTCATAAAATCATTTTTTCTACTTTTTCTTATTAGACCTCATGATGTGCGTAATTACCTTATTATCCCTCCTGCTACTTTGTCAAATAGATTTCTGTTATCACAGAAACAAAACTGTCAGGCTACTGATTACAGTAACATACTGCCAGATTATACAGAACTCTGAGACTGTTGTAAAATGTATAAATTAGTACATTTGATGCAAAGTTAGATGAAAGTTAAATGGGATGCCTACAGCAGTTTGCTGTAACATAAGTGAACATAAGGCAACTATGAAGAAGATACATCTATAGCATACATGTTTCAAACAGAACTGCCATGACATTAGCCTGGGTACCTGTTTGTGCTATCATTCAATTTCTTGCCACTCCTTGTCATATGCAAAACACGTAACCAAGCTACCATGAGATGACTTCTCATGTGATACGTCAACTGTTAGATGACAAAGTTGTGGCAGCAGAGGATAGGCAACATTTAAGGAGCTGAAGAATCAATTCTAGATCTGTGAAAAGATCTTCTTCCTATTAGGAAGGCTACACCATCCATCCACATTCACTCCTGAGCTATGGATGACATTTTCAGCCACAGATACTCTGACTCAATGTTCCACATCCATGGAAGTTTTGGTTTTCCTGGGCCTATTTGTCTGTTGGTTGGTGCTTGTTCAATGGACGGTAGAAAAAGCTGATTACAAATGAAGGTTTAATAGAAATGTCTCAGCTCCTGCTGCGACTATAAATGTCAATTATATGATGACATAGGATACCATTAAAAGAAAGCCACCATAAAAGCTGTTTCTCTGATCGACCAAGATTCCAATGCCACAGTCATATTGTCTGTAGGAATGCTTTACAAATGTTCCTTTATCAATTTAAGTCTGAGTCCACAAAGAGCGGTTGCTATTCACGGCTTCATTCATGGTCGTTCAATCTGAAAAATAGCATATTTGATTGTAAATCGCAGTGTGTGTTTGTCTTTTTCCTCAGCTGGAAGATATTAGAGAACCCCATGCAGTATCACACACAGACTCTAAGGCTGCATTTACACAAGCAGCCCAATTCAGATAATTATTTTCACTAATGTTTTTTTGACCAATCAGATCAGCGCTGAAAAATATCTGATGTGAAAAGATCTGATGTGATTAGTGGAAAAAATATTTGAATTAGGCTGCCTGTGTAAATCTAGCCGCACTGGATTATGCCAAAGAGGTGGTATGGAAGAAAAAGCCTCAGGCAGTGTATGTTAGTGTGCGTGAGTGTGTATGTGGGATCAGTGCACACCTTTAAGGCAGCTTTATGAGTGTTTTAACTGGGTGCTATCCATTAGTGTATCAGGACCTCAGGGGAGATTAGAAATATAAGGGTAAGGTAGTTGGTTCAAGCCTCTGTGGACTCACAGAGACTATTATATTCTGTGTGTGTGTGATAAAAATGGAAAGGAAAAACAGTAGAGTTCTTGCTCTCCCTTGCCCTCCTTCAATCCAAGTGGGTCTGTTGAGTCGAGATGTCCATGGTGCTGAATTGGTCCACCCACACAGACAGCGTGGTGAAGAAGGCGCAACAGCGCCTCTTCAACCTCAGGAGGCTGAAGAAATTCGGCTTGTCACCAAAATCACTCACAAACTTTTACAGATGCACAATCGAGAGCATCCTGTCTGGCTGTATCACCGCCTGGTACGGCAACTGCTCCGCCCACAACCGTAAGGCTCTCCAGAGGGTAGTGAGGACTGCACAGCGCATCACCGGGGGTAAACTACCTGCCCTCCAGGACAACTACACCACCCGATGTCACAGAAAGGCCAAAAAGATCATCAAGGACAACAACCACCCGAGCCACTGCCTGTTCACCCCGCTATCATCCAGAAGGCGAGGTCAGTACAGGTGCATCAAAGCTGGGACCGAGAGACTAAAAACAGCTTCTACCTCAAGGCCATCAGACTGTTAAACAGCCATCACTAACATTGAGTGGCTGCTGCCAACATACTGACTTAAATCTCTAGCCACTTTAAACATAGGAATTGGATGTAACAAATGTATCACTAGCCACTTTAAACAATTTTGTATATAATGTTTACGTATCCGACATACTCATATCAAATGTATACACTGTACTCTAAACCATCTACTGTATCTTGCCTATGCCGTTCGGCCATCGACCCAAATCTCTAGCCACTTTAATAATTATAATTGGATGAAATAATGTATCACTAGCCACTTTAAACAATGCTATTTATATAATGTTTACATATCCTACATTACTCATCTCATATATATGTGTATATACTGTACTCCATACCATCTACTGCATCTTGCCTATGCCGGTCAGCCATCGCTCATCCATATATTTATATGTACATACTCGTATTCATTCCTTTACTGTTGTGTGTATAAGGTAGTTGTTGTGAATTTGTTAGATTACTTGCTAGATACTACTGCATGGTCGGAACTAGAAGCACAAGCATTTCGCTACACTCGCATTAACATCTGCTAACCATGTGTATGTGACAAATACAATTTGATTTGATTTGATTTTGAAAAAGAGCCATGGTTCTGAAAAGCATCATAGGAGCCCCTTCTGTATGACGCTTGTTCATTCAAAATGTAAGCTGCTTATACTTAGAACAATGGACTGGAGTAATGGACTAAATGAAAACTGATATAAAAAAAATGTACGGTATAAAAACAGTAACAAAACATTTCACGTTATGCTAAGACTGCTAGAGATGTCAATTGATTTCACTGACCCAACACACACCCAAAGAATCCAAAGAGCTCATATTAAAATAATGCCTGGGATCCATTGTGAGTTTAAATGAAGCATACTAAATATGAAAATCAATATATGAATGTGAAATCATACAAGTATCAATTACATCTACAGCAGGAGGGTGTGACCCTAACATGGTTGACTTAGCTGTCAGCACCACAGAACTAGTCCCAAGCTGTTCGAAATGGGAAGCCTACTGGTGTACAATGCACTAAGTTTTATATCAAAAACCCTGAATGCAAATTCATTTAACCAAATCCACATACTGTGAGCTTTAGCTTACCTTCAATGGAGGATATGTGTTCAGGTCAAAGTTTTTGCGTATTTCTATCATATTTGTCAGTATAGTGTAAATTGTTCACCCACTCTATCCAGAAATGTCACTTATAAAAGACATTTTAAAGATAAATAGTACTATTCATGTTCTGAATTGTTCAGTGGGGTCTTTCCCTAACATATCATTAGGATTATATGCAAAAAGTCAGATTTTGTAACCTAATATACCCGATAATACGCACCGAGCTCTGTTGACATAGCGGTGCAGGTTTCACATAAAACTTTGGATGATTTCACATTTTGTGGTCGTCGCCTTCAAAGTCATTTCTGCGGGTCCCAAAAAGCTAAATTAGCATGACACGAGCTGAATTCAATGGAAAAGTCTTTAAAAATAAAAAGCTTGGTATACCCTCAGTGATACGTTGACGTTTCACAGAGATACGCTTACAAAGAGAACAGTACTTTCGAATTAATATGAAAACCGTATACTAAAATATGAAAATACCACGTCATGTCTCAAAATCTATATGCATTTTATCTCTACATTGTTTTATGTCCTGCAGAATCGAGAATAAAGATGATGAGTTCAACGGGAAAGTGAGCCTGTCAGGTAGCCAGTAGCCCAAAATCCAGCCTAGTTGACGCAAAGGAAACCGCTCAAGACAGAGGGAAAAAGGAGAAGCCTGTACAGATTAAAAATATTCCAAAAAGGCACTAAAGTAATACTGTAGAATATGTGGCAAAGCAATGAACTTTATGTCCTGAATACAATGTTTTATGTTTGGGGCAAATCCAATCCAAACATTACTGACAACCACTTTCAATATTTTCATGCATAGTGGTGGCAGCACCATGTAATGAGTATGCTTGTAATCGCTAAGGACTGGGGAGTTTTTCAGGATAAAAACATATGGAGGTAATCACAGGAAAAATCCTAGAGGAAAACTTGGTTCAGTCTGCTTTCCACCAAACACTGATAGATGAATTCACCTTTCAGCAGGACAATAACTTAAAACACAAGGCCAAATCTACACTGAAGTTGCTTAACAAGAAGACCGTGAATGTTCCTGAGTGGCCGAGTTACAGTTTTGAAAATCTATGGCAAGATCTGAAAATAGTTGTCTAGCAATGATCAACAACCAATTTGACAAAGCTTGAAGAATTATGAAAAGAATAATAGCCAAATGTTGCACAATCCAGGTGTGGAAAGCTCTTAGAGACTTAGCCAGAAAGACTCACAGCTGTAATCGCTGCCAAAGGTTCTTCTACAAAGTATTGACTAAGGGATGTGAATACTAATGTAAATTTGATATTTCTGTATTCAATTTTCAATAAATGTGCAAACATTTCTAAAAACATGTCTTCACTTTATCAGTATGGGGTATTGTGTGTAAATGGGTGTGAACAAACATCTATTTAATCCATTTTGAATTCAAACTGTAACAACAAAATGTGGAATAAGTCAAGGGGTATGAATACTTTCTGAAGGCACTGTAGCTCACATATATCCTTTGAAAGCAAGATACTAATCATACATATCATTCATACAAAAAATATATTAACCAACACCATTCAAGAAACAGCCCACCGGTTCTGCAACTAATGTATTTAGCCTGAGGGTATATCTGGTAACAACTGGATACTAGATTAATTAAATTGATATTACACCCGCCATTTTATATGATTTTCTGAAAATGTGTATATGTTTAGATTTCTCCCATGTCATGGAATTCTTGTAATCAAAAGAAGAGACTTTTAGATTTCTTCAAAATAATCAAACCTTATTATGTAATTACTGCAGTGATGGAGCTGGTCGGTAATCACTGAGAACTCAACGAGCGGATTTGAGCCACAGCATTTTATAGAAAAGTCCATCCTCCTGGATGTTTATGACAAAAAACAGATGTATGGAATGGGATCACAAGGTTACTTTGGTCTGGCCCCCCAACTCCATACTGCAGCCATCTCCCCCTGGTACCCCAGTAGAAAAACATTAACTTATGCTATGGAATGAAGTATCACCCAAAGACATTGTAAATCTCCTGTCAGAGTTAAATCTCCCAGAGGCCCACTTTCAGTTCACACAGAGACAATAGAGTTATAAGAACCCTCTATTCTGTTGCATAAAGCAACCATTTCATGCAATTGCAGTATTATGTGTGTTTTTCTACTGTGCCATGTTTTGCTTAGCAGTGCAAACTTATTTATATTTATTTATAAGGGCACAGGGCAAGACCCAGATGCAGACACGTGAGGCGGATGGTTCGAGTCTCTGATATTTATTATAATCCAAGGGGCAGGCAAAAGATCATAAGGTCAGAGTCCAGGAGGTACAGAGTGGCAGGTAGGCTCAAGGTCAGGGCAGGTAGTATGGTCAGGCAGGTGGGTTCAGAGTCAATGCAGGCAAGAGTCAAAACCGTGAGGACTAGCAAAACAGCGATGAGGAAAAAGCAGGCACACGGAAAAACTCGCTGGTTGACTTGACAAGACGAACTGGCAACAGACAAACAGGGAACACCGGAATAAATACCCAGGGACTAATGGGGAAAACAGGTGACAATCACAAAGACAGTTGAAACAGATCAGGGTGTGACATTATTTAGTTGTGCACATATTTTCGCTCAAGGTTAGAGATAGGAACATAACACATTTCGTCAATTTTTAAGCTGTATCTGATTAGAAAGAATGCATTTCGGAAACACATCCAATGAGCAATCCTATTTTCTCCCAGTAATTGCAGGTGTAACTGGTTTAGATCAATTAACAACTGATTGATTATATATAGCACTTTTTATACCCACAGAGGCACTCAAAGTGCTTCACATAGTAGGGGGAAACTCACCTCATCCATCACCAATGTGTAGCACCCACCTGGGTGATGCACAGTAACCATTTTGTGTCAGAACGCTCACCCCACATGAGCTTGAGAAGTGAGGAGTGATATATGCCAATTAGGAACAAAGGGGATGATTAGGTGTCCATGAGGGAATGGGGCCAGGTTGATAATTTAGCCATGACACCAGGGTTAACACCCCTGCTCTTCTGCTCAGTGCCATGGGATTTTTAAGTACAAAATAAAGTCAAACTTCCCATCCGAAAGACAGCACCCTACGCCGGGCAATGTCCCCTTCACTGCCCTGGTGCATGGGGATCTCCTTAGACCAAGTACAAACACAAGGTGAAAAGTGGGAATTCAATAAACTCAACAGTCAAAACAATTTGACCGTTTTAATTGCTTTCTAGTACTGTTACAATAGTATCCAACTTCATAAAAAAAAAAAATGTTTTAATTTGTTTGCAAAACCAACAGGTAAAACACATGAAAATGGCCAAACTGTCACATCTGTTCCTGCTACGCCCTCTGTTGTCCATCTGGTGTCTTCTTGACCTGCAGTTCTCCCCCTGTTCTCTCTCTCTCTCTCTCTCTCTGTTTGATTGTGTGGTTGGAGACAGGTGTGCTGGAGTCAGAGCAGATCCCTACCAGCTGCAACTCGTTCCATAAATAAAGACCTCTACTTATACCCATTCCTGCCACTCCCACTCTGCCAGATAACCCAGGAAGTCATAATCTCTGCTCAGTCAGTTATTATCCTAGCCTTTTGTAGTACTCAAGATCTTGTTATGCTGCTGTGCCTGGTTTCCTGCCTTACACCGTTTTGTCCTCTCATTGCAGTTAGCGCTCTGTCTCTGGCTCCTGTTCCACATTTCACCACCCAACCACCTTGCTCTGGATTTCACTCACTACCAATACCTTTGATTACCCTCAGGACCTGTTTACCCAGTTCAACTCAGCCAACTCCAACCTCACTTACCACTTCTGGTTTTGCTGCAACTCATCTGAGCTACCCTTTTTCTGCACTCCTTATCTCTCTGCTTACAATAAAAATGTTGGTTAATTTTACCCTGCTTCATCATCTGAGTCTGCTCTTGGGTTCCCATGTGTCGCTCTGCGTAACAGTACGATCTGGCCAAGATATGAACCCAGCAGATGGCATGTGAGATTGCATGTGAGTTCCGCACCCTCACCGCAGAGAGCGGCTGGAATGATGAGGCCCTTCAGGGAGCATTCCGGAACGCACTCACTGAGACCCTCAAGGACGAGTTGGTGTCCAGAGAAGAGCCTGATGGACTTGACAAACTTATTTCTCGTTCAACGTAAACTCTCTTGCAATTGCATGCAGTACCTCTATCCATCTCTCTACAGGTGCTACAGAAATAATATTCCAAGGACCTTCAGAGCCTTCTGACCAACTACCTGCAGTCTTTCCAGACCAGAGAAGTAAGCTCCATTGGTGGTCTTATTTTTATTTTATTTAACCTTTTTGGAAAAAATATACTTTAAGCGCTCTGATAACCTCCTTCACTATGGCTGGCTGTCTGTGTGATGACACAGGATATTATCCAGGGCTTCTGGTTGGATTGGATATACAGTATTTACTACAAAACTCATGCCATCTCCTCCCTCTAAAAGTCTCCCAGACAAAGTAACGTGTCTATCCCCAAGTTATTCACATTTTTACTAACTACATTTCTGATTTTGTCTGAAAGTCATTTACTTTGCAAGTTACAGTTTTTCTCCATTGGTTTGGCTCATTTCTTGAAACCGAAATTACATTCTCAAAACTCTAAGATCATTTGGCAAAACAGTCTTACAGTTCAGCACAACACTATAGCTCACTTGCAAAAGCTCATATCTCTCCTAAAACTGTTCACTCATGCTTCAAAACTAAATTCCTTTCCCATATAAAGAGTCAGTGCCACGAAAATGGCAAAGATCCTTCTCAATTGCTTTGGCTCATTTCTTGAAACAGACCGGGCGTTCTCAACACTCTTGGTGCTTTAGCCAAAATAACGTGGATGGTTCGGCACAACACCATGGTTCACCTGGAAAAGCTCATACCTCTCCCAAAACAGTTCACTCATGTGTCAAAACTAAATGTCCTTCTCATTTAAACAGTCAGTGCCCCCAAAATGCTTCGTCCCTTTGGCATTGTGTAAGCACTGCAAGTCAAAATGTTTAGATGTTTTGTCACTATGGCAGAGGACCATTGAAATATCCCTCATGTCCACGTTTCAGTCTTAGCCCAGTCCTTCATTGACAATGGTTACTGTACTGTTTTTTGTCTAGCTAACAGAATACAATTGTGTATAAAACTGAAAAAAAGAAATAGGATTTTAGGGTAAGAGTAGCCTCCAAGGTTTGACATCACACATTGCACTCATACTGCCAAGGAAATTGTAACCATTATCATTCACACACACAAAGTAACTTCCATACATCAGAGTCAAAAGAAAATGTATACAGCATAATATACTGTAATATAAACACACAAACAAAAAACTATGAAAATTATATGCAGCCTACAGTGCTGTAAATAAAGCTGGAGTTTCACAACTAACAGTTCTTCACTGGTCACTGTCCTCACTCTCCCTCTCCTGGCCACCGTCCTCACCCTCCTGGCCATCCACACGCTGCTGTCTGTCTGGCCACAGATTCTCGTCCACATCACAGCGTATATTCTCCCTTGCGTTGCAACGAGGGAAGAAACGGCGTGCATGTCGCACCATCCCCTACACTGATCTCCTGTAATATCCTCACACGCAACGTCCATTGCATGGAGCAGGGACCTCTGATCTTGAGCCCGATGCTCATACACTCTCCACCTCCAAATGGAGAAATACTCCTCAATAGGATTGAGGAAAGGAGAGTAAGGTGGTAGGAACACCATGACCATCCTTGGATGAGTAGTGAACCAGGCCCTGATGAGCGGGCCACGGTGGAAATTCACATTGTCCCATACAATGACATATTGTGGTAGGTGAGGCCCACTGAGACCTCTCTCATTTTCAGGGATCAAATCAAAATGAAGGCGGTCCAAGAAGATGAGGAGCTTCTGTGTATTGTATGGGCCAATACTGGGGATGTGAGTGGCCACACCATTCTCAGATATGGCAGCACACATAGTTATATTGCCCTCGCTGGCCTGGGACATCCACCGTGGCCCGGTGGCCAATAATATTACGGCCACGTCTTCGGCCCTTGGCCAGGTTGAAGCCAGCTTCATCCACAAACACGAGGATGTGATGGGTCTCATTTCCTTCCAATGCCATTATTCTCTACAATAGCGTAAAAAAAGAAAACATCAAATCAGTCATACAGAAGAGTCATACACTACAGTTACAGACAATTACATAGGAATGTTCTATGTTCTCCACAAGTTCATTATACTACTGGCCACTACTCCAGTGGTTCCAAACCTGGGTACATGTACCCCTATGCAGAGGTACTACAGGGGTATTTGACAGAAAGGGAGGGGGCAATCATCAATGACTAGACTTACTGAAATGTTACAGTAAAACCCACAGTATTAGATAGATTTACATGGGAGGCACTAATTGCAGCTCTTTGACCCCTTTTCTTATTGTATGTTATATTCTTCAAAATAAGGATTATAATGATAATTGCATCATACAGTAAGCTGCAGTTTTTAGGCGAAATGTTGAAGTCAGATAAATCAAATACTTCCATACCTGGATTACCTGGATACACAAATCAGGTAAAGTGGGTACTGAAGCCAAAAAAGTTTGGGAACCACTGCTTAATTGTAAAAGGTTATAATGATGGACAACCAGTAACTGACTTACATGTACATACTGGTACCGCAGCTCTTTCACTCTATCAGAGTTCCTCTCAAATGGTACCCTGTAAATTTGCTTCATTGTCATCTGATGCTTCTTCAATATCCGGTCTATTGTGGAGATGCTTATAGAGTTGACATTTTGGAATATGGCATTGTCTTGTAGGATTGCAGCGGATCTGTCTCAATGTGATGGCATTATTTGCCATCACCATGTTACAGATCTCTTGTTCTTGTTGTTCATTGAGAAGTTTTCCTCTTCCACCCGTGCAAGGTTGTCGTCCAATCCTAGATATAGAAGTCAAAGGACAACACTCCATTCGTAATGTATACCTTATGTATTCCTTACAGAATGAGTTACAGTGAGGGGAAAAAAGTATTTGATCCCCTGCTGATTTTGTATGTTTGCCCACTGACAAAGAAATGATCAGTCTATAATTTTAATGGTAGGTTTATTTGAACAGTGAGAGACAGAATAACAACAAAAAAATCCAGAAAAACGCATTGAAATTTTATAAATTGATTTGCATTTTAATGAGGGAAATAAGTATTTGACCCCCTCTCAATCAAAAAGATTTCTGGCTCCCAGGTGTCTTTTATACAGTTAACGAGCTGAGATTAGGAGCACACTCTTAAAGGGAGTGCTCCTAATCTCAGTTTGTTACCTGTATAAAAGACACCTGTCCACAGAAGCAATCAATCAATCAGATTCCAAACTCTCCACCATGGCCAAGACCAAAGAGCTCTCCAAGGATGTCAGGGACAAGATTGTAGACCTACACAAGGCTGGAATGGGCTACAAGACCATCGCCAAGCAGCTTGGTGAGAAGGTGACAACAGTTGGTGCGATTATTCGCAAATGGAAGAAACACAAAAGAACTGTCAATCTCCCTGGGCCTGGGGCTCCATGCAAGATCTCACCTTGTGGAGTTGCAATGATCATGAGAACGGTGAGGAATCAGCCCAGAACTACACGGGAGGATCTTGTCAATGATCTCAAGGCAGCTGGGACCATAGTCACCAAGAAAACAATTGGTAACACACTACGCCGTGAAGGACTGAAATCCTGCAGCGCCCGCAGAAGGTCCCCCTGCTCAAGAAAGCCCGTCTGAAGTTTGCCAATGAACATCTGAATGATTCAGAGGACAACTGGGTGAAAGTGTTGTGGTCAGATGAGACCAAAATGGAGCTCTTTGGCATCAACTCAACTCGCCGTGTTTGGAGGAGGATGAATGCTGCCTATGACCCTAAGAACACCATCCCCACCGTCAAACATGGAGGTGGAAACATTATGCTTTGGGGGTGTTTTTCTGCTAAGGGGACAGGACAACTTCACCGCATCAAAGGGACGATTGATGGGGCCATGTACTGTCAAATCTTGGGTAAGAACCTACTTCCCTCAGCCAGGGCATTGAAAATGGGTCGTGGATGGGTATTCCAGCATGACAATGACCCAAAACACACAGCCAAGGCAACAAAGGAGTGGCTCAAGAAGAAGCACATTAAGGTCCTGGAGTGGCCTAGCCAGTCTCCAGACCTTAATCCCATAGAAAATCTGTGGAGGGAGCTGAAGGTTCGAGTTGCCAAACGTCAGCCTCGAAACCTTAATGACTTGGAGAAGATCTGCAAAGAGGAGTGGGACAAAATCCCTCCTGAGATGTGTGCAAACCTGGTGGCCAACTACAAGAAACGTCTGACCTCTGTGATTGCCAACAAGGGTTTTGCCACCAAGTACTAAGTTATGTTTTGCAGAGGGGGTCAAATACTTATTTCCCTCATTAAAATGCAAATCAATTTATTAAATTTTTCACATGCGTTTTTCAGGATTTTTTTGTTTGTTGTTAGTCTCTCACTGTTCAAATAAACCTACCATTAAAATTATAGACTGATAATTTATTTGTCAGTGGGCAAACGTACAAAATCAGCAGGGGATCAAATACTTTTTTTCCCTCACTGTACCTATGTAATTGTATTGTTGTTTTACTTACAGTAACTTTACCACAATTCTAATGCATCACTGCACAGTGACTGGAATACTACTGTAAACTGTATCATCAATACTGTAGAAAATAAACTATTCCATAGTTTATTTTCTCCAATGTTTTTCTTGTCATTTTTAGTATCATAACATCCCATTGAGGTAAGATATTACTGTAGGCCTATCACACACACACACACACACTAAATGAATAGGTAAATGTGTAAATAAATATATTTATTGCTCTATGCAGTGTCCTGTCCTATACAACATATAATTCCATCATTGACTGACTACATACCTGTTTTCCCTGCGAAAGGTTTGGATGATGGAGGAGACTGTTGAGGGAGGCACATTAGGCTGCACTCGGCGACCTGCCTCCGCCATTGTGAGGCCATGGTTGATGACATGGTCTATAATTGTGGCCCGAATTTCATCCGGGACAGCATGGTGTCTTCGTGCTCCTCGGCCTCTTCCCCCTATTCCACCACCACGCACCCTTACTCCTCCTCCTCCTCTTCTTCTTCCTCTTCCTCGAGCAGGCAGTTGCCCTTGTTCATTTACTTGGCCAGGTGCCTCCATGGTCAGAAATTGTACTGGTCCTGCATGGTCAAGCTCTTTACATACATGTTTGGCAGCATTCACAGTCATGGACAGCACCTGTCAGGTAACTAAACATACTGTTTGATTGGTCATCTGAGATGTGTGAAACTCCTCCTTCGTTAGTCAAGTTCTAGTTTCACCTGACTGTCAATTGCTGTAATACATTTATCAAATGTTCCAAGGTATTCATATATGGTATTCATGGTATTATGTTCTTGACTAATTTTGACAATTGAACAGACTGTTGTGCATGTGATGACTTATACAATGAAATGACGCTGACACGTTTTGGAGCGAACAACCATTAGACTGAGAATCAACAATCAGTTTAGATCAACAATGCTATGTGTATGATCTGTGTAGTAATAGTATTCGTATCTCAGAAAGCCATTTGCAATGCTAGTTATAGCCTAATGTTAGCTAGTTACCTGCAGATACAAACTACAGCATTTCATGCAGGGTGGCTAGCTATGACAATCCATTTGTATTGCTAGTAGTATGGGTTGAGATTATGGTTCATTGTTTAGCTAGCTAGCTACATGTCTAAACAAAAGACTCCACTTTGCCAGATGAATACATGACCCATCAATTTAGCCAGTTGTGTCTGGGGGTGACTATGGCCATCTGTTATATTTCATGAACATGTGTACATGTCTAGACATGAGTGACCCATCCACTTAGCTAGATGTGGCTGGGGGATTGTTATAGCATTTCTTTTACATGACCCATACATTTTGACAAGTGTGTCTGGTAGGGGTATGCCCCAAAAAATAGTATTGGATCATATCCAGAAAAATGGCTATATCCATTACAATACTCGTTATGTACGACTACTCGGCACACCCCTAATGTCTGGGTAAGCATCTAAAAATGATAAAATATTTTTATCTGGACACTTTCTATTTTTGATATTGCTACTATGCAAGTAACCATTACACTGTACCGTTTACACCTTCTATATCCTGTGCATGTGACAGTTAGATTTTATTTGATATAGTGTGCGTTTACCAGAGACATGGCCTGCACCAAAGTCAGTTTAGGATATAGGCCAAGGACTAGATGAAGTGGATTTTTACCTGGATTTTTTTTCTTTGTTGTAGGCTACTACTTTCACCACTTTTAGTCTTAATCTTTGGTTGTTTTACCTCACAACCTTCACAGGATGTTGGTGGCACCTTAATTGGGGAGGACGGGCTCATAGTAATGGCTGGAGCGGAATCAGTGGAATGGTATCAAATACACAAAACACATGGCTCCGTTCCAGCCATTTTTATGAGCCGTCCTCCCCTCAGCAGCCTCCATTGACTACAGTACCTTGCTCACTGTTTAGTACATGGCCTCACATATGAATCCTTAAAAAGACATGGGTGGGGCTAAGGCTTAAGACAGTGTGAACAATACTGAAAATGTTTGAATTTCCAACTTTAACTACTGAAAAAATAATTACGTTATTGCCAGTAGTCTACAAATGGCAGCATTGCGACACCATGTATAGCTTCGTGAAATGTTAGGCTTAACCTGAGAAAATGACAAACAAATAGGCCTACCAATAAACATTTATCCATAACCTAAAGCAAAGCTATGTCCTGGCACCATAGAAAGCCTATGATCGATTCGATAAACATGCAGCAGCATAGGCATGCTGCAATTTCAGTACCATGGACAGTCTACTTTGTGAGTGGCTGTCTTCCTGACACATTCCCCAAACATTTAAGGGGGGTGGGGATAATACATGAGAGAAGGTGATATTACAGTAGTGTGTGTACGCCCGCGACTGTATGTGATTGCTTAAACACTAGACTATTTCAACATCCTCAGCAGTCCCAGTAGCAGCATTAAGACCAGGCATGGCAGCCTGAAATGACATTTCCTTATCTATCTTTTCATTTTGAGATTTGTTGGTATATTTGTCCATTTCATATTTGTAGTTTCAGAAAGTGAACATAAAAATGTTAACTTGATGAAAATGTTGTCACTATTTTATCATACTAATTAAAAATTGTAATGCTTTTTAACCACTTTAAAATTGGCATGCACTATTGTTTAAAGGTTTGGGGTCACTTAGAAATGTCCTTGTTTTTTTTAAAGAAAAGCACTTTTTTTGTCCATTTTAAATAACATCAAATTGATCAGAAATACAGTGTAGACAATGTTGTAAATTACTATTGTGGCTGGAAACGGCAGAGGCCAATTATCAGCAACCATCACTCCTGTATTCCAATGGCACGTCCCAAAACCTGGTGTTGAATCAGTCAGTCATGTAGGAACCAACCATGCTTTTATGACTTGTTTGTGTAGCAGTATAAAGGGTCTGAAAAGGGAACACTTCTTTTCAGAGTTTCATCAGACTTGTAAGGAGTTTGTGTGCATCTCCGGCCGTGATGATAAAGAGTGCTTCATTTACTTTGAGTTTGAGTCCTTAGTGGTGAATTCCCACAACACACTACTTACCCCCAACCAGTCATAACCACTTATCTTCCCACGTTTATAATGAGGATAGTACTGTAGTTTGTTGCCAACTGTGGTGTAAGGAAACACTGAGCTCTCAAACCAACAGGTGTTTAAATTGTAAATGTGTAGCACACACGTGGCACATGCAAGCCACTTGTAAACAAGAATGTGCTCACACACATGTACAGTATGGTTCTGTAAACATGCACACACACTAACATGTAGAACTAACAGATAATCAATACACAACCATTAATGTTTTATTGTAAAACATAGGTCATCTAGATGTTCCAAGAGTTAATGATTCCTTGTACTTCAAGCTTCTCTCACGCTCCCACACTCAGATATGATATCAAGTATATGGAGATATTAGATTTTTCTAAAAATATTATTTTTCCAGGGACTGGTATGAGGTATTGGCCAAGGCATGATGGATAGCTTAATTAGTGCTGCATCCATAGATAAATCACTTTTCAGAAAAATAACAGGTTGTCATCATTCTGAGTGGATCAATCTCGCACCGCAACCATTCCAAAAGTGATCATTCTATTATAATTCAACTGTTTAATGAAGTCTCCATCAACCTGCAGAAAGGAGATTCTAATTGTTTTTAATCATGTGTCTCGCCCCAAAAGTATAAGTTCTAACTTCACTTTAGATCAAGCCCTTCATCTGGTCATCTACCCCCTCAACAGAATCAGGCTTTCCTCTTTCCTCTGACTCTGTCCATTAGCATCGTTAACATGATTTCTCACAAGATGCTGTATTAAAGGTGACCTGTATTGTTTACATATCATCCATTTTAAAAGTTGGGTATTTCATAGAAGCACTTAAGGTTATTTACTTTGGAATATGCGGCCCTCTGAGCTCCTTTTAATGTTTGTTTACCAGGCCAGGCCATACTTTGTGTAAAGTGGTACACAGTCAAGTTCAGTCGACCCTCAGAGGGATCATAGGCGTATTATGTCAAACCGAGTGTGTGTGTGTGTGTCCGACCGTGTTTGTGTACCAGCAATGTATCCGACTATGTGTGTCTCCAACACATGTGTTTGAGTGTGAATGTCCGACCGTGTGTCCATCCTTATGCCCGGGGAGACTGTTGTGACGGGGACGACCGGATCCATGACATACAGTACTTCCTAACACCCCCACCCCCTCCATGTGGCAGGCAACCCCCGCTCAATATGGCCCTGGATGGAGCAGCCATGTGCCCACAGTCCAGCCATTTGCTTCCCAGGCAAGGAACCACAGAACTCTACAGCACTGGCCACAGTATTCAGGGACCACACACACACACTCTTAGAAAAAAAGTTATCTAGATCCTTAAATGGTTCTTCGGCTGTCCACATACAGTGGGGCAAAAAAGTATTTAGTCAGCCACCAGTTGTGCAAGTTCTCTCACTTAAAAAGATGAGAGAGGCCTGTAATTTTCATCATAGGTACACTTCAACTATGACAGACAAAATGAGGAAAAAAAATCCAGAAAATCACATTGTAGGATTTTTAATGAATTTATTTGCAAATTATGTTGGAAAATAAGTATTTGGTCACATACAAACAAGCAAGATTTCTGGCTCTCACAGACCTGTAACTTCTTCTTTAAGAGGCTCCTCTGTCCTCCACTCATTACCTGTATTAATGGCACCTGTTTGAACTTGTTACCAGTATAAAAGACACCTGTCCACAACCTCAAACAGTCACACTCCAAACTCCACTATGGCCAAGACCAAAGAGCTGTCAAAGGACACCAGAAACAAAATTGTAGACCTGCACCAGGTTGGGAAGACGAATCTGCAATAGGTAAGCAGCTTGGTTTGAAGAAATCAACTGTGGGAGCAATTATTAGGAAATGGAAGACATACAAGACCACTGATAATCTTCCTCGATCTGGGGCTCCACGAAGATCTCACCCGTGGGGTCAAAATGATCACAAGAACGGTGAGCAAAAATCCCAGAACCACACGGGGACCTAGTGAATGACCTGCAGAGAGCTGGGACCAAAGTAACAAAGCCTACCATCAGTAACACACTACGCCGCCAGGGACTCAAATCCTGCAGTGCCAGACGTGTCCCCCTGCTTAAGCCAGTACATGTTCAGGCCCGTCTGAAGTTTGCTAGAGAGCATTTGTATGATCCAGATGAGGATTGGGAGAATGTCATATGGTCAGATGAAACCAAAATAGAACTTTTTGGTAAAAACTCAACTCGTCGTGTTTGGAGGACAAAGAATGCTGAGTTGCATCCAAAGAACACCATACCTACTGTGAAGCATGGGGTGGAAACATCATGCTTTGGGGCTGTTTTTCTGCAAAGGGACCAGGACGACTGATCCGTGTAAAGGAAAGAATGAATGGGGCCATGTATCGTGAGATTTTGAGTGAAAACCTCCTTCCATCAGCAAGGGCATTGAAGATGAAACGTGGCTGGGTCTTTCAGCATGACAATGATCCCAAACACACCGCCCGGGCAACGAAGGAGTGGCTTCGTAAGAAGCATTTCAAGGTCCTGGAGTGGCCTAGCCAGTCTCCAGATCTCAACACCATAGAAAATCTTTGGAGGGAGTTGAAAGTCCGTGTTGCCCAGCGACAGCCCCAAAACATCACTGCTCTAGAGGAGATCTGCATGGAGGAATGGGCCAAAATACCAGCAACAGTGTGTGAAAACCTTGTGAAGACTTACAGAAAACGTTTGACCTCTGTCATTGCCAACAAAGGGTATATAACAAAGTATTGAGATAAACTTTTGTTATTGACCAAATACTTATTTTCCACCATAATTTGCAAATAAATAAATTAAAAATCCTACAATGTGATTTTCTGGATTTCTTTTTCTCATTTCGTCTGTCATAGTTGAAGTGTACCTATGATGAAAATTACAGGCCTCTCTCATCTTTTTAAGTTGGAGAACTTGCACAATTGGTGGCTGACTAAATACTTTTTTTGCCCCACCGTAGGAGAACCCTTTGAAGAACCCTTTTTGGTTGTAGGTAGAACCCTTTCTGGTTACATGTAGAACCCTTTCTACACAGTTCTACATGGAACCCAAAAGGGTTCCACCTGTAACCAAAAATAGTTATCCTATGGGGACAGCCAAAGAGTCCTTTTTGGAACCCTTTTCTCAAAGAGTGTACGGTACACACACACAGGCACACACTCATCCGCCCACATCTTTAACTTCTTAGGGATCGGCTGCATAGGTGACGGTTTTGGAGAGTCTGGCGTGCCCAAAGTAAAATGCCTGCCACTCAGGCCCAGAAAATAGGATATACACATAATTAGTACTATTGGATAGGAAACACTCTGAAGTTTCTAAAAGGGTTTAAAATAATGTATGAGAGTATAACATAACTGATATAGCAGGCAAAAACCTGAGAAGTTTCTGTCCGGATTTTTTTTTTTTGTGACCTCTGTTTGATACTCTCTCTATTGATTTTAATGGAAACCAGCTCCTAGACTGCAGTACCTACGGCTTCCACTAGATGTCAACAGTCTCAATACAGAGTCTGGAAGCTGTAGCACTAAGCAGAACGGATAGGAACAGGAAATAGTCGAGGAAGCTCAGATGTCAACAAGATTTTACGGGCGCGAGACTGTGTGCGCGCCCCACTGTATTTTCCTTTTATAACGTTTAGGTTACCATCCGAGTGAAATATTATCGCTGATATTCATAAAAGGATAGCTAAGGATGCATTATAAATGATCTATGATTTGTTTAGGAAAAGTTGATAGGTATATTTGAACATGTTCTCTTCACGGTTCAATGGGCGATTCGACGTTGGATTTTCTGATCATAATGCGCCAACCAAACGGAGATTTATGGATATAATAAATTACGTTTTCTAACAAAAGAACCATTGGATGGCTTTGTTGGACACTTGGGAAGCCCTCAGCAGAGGTTCTTCGAAAGGTAAGAGATTTATTTTAGCTGTGATTTGGGTTTTGTGTGACCCGCGCTGGATATGAATTTATGCTAATGTGGAAAATATGTGGGGTGCTATCCTCAAACAATCAAATGTTGTGCTTTCGCCGTAAAGCCTTTTTGAAATCTGACAACGCTGTGATATTGCCAAAAAAATGCAGCGTCCACTCGCCCATTGAACCGTGAAGAGAACGCGTTCAACCTATACCTATACACTTGTCCAAGAACAATCAAACCTCATTGATAATGTATCCTTAGGAACACTTTTATGTATATTTACTATAATATTTCAACCGGATTATAAACGGGACGATAGGAAAGGAAAAAACCACAGCACGCGCGTGCCTGTGAACGTGCCTCCTCTTCTGTTTACATCCGGTGACTAGTTTGAAATTCTTCTTCTTCTTCTTCTATTACCTTCTATTACACACCAGAGCAACCTAACATCACCAAATAATCTCTAGAGACTGTTGAGTGGTGGCAATAGGTACTGCAATCTTACTCCCAGATATGGCTGTTTTCAATAGGGAAGGGTTCAAAATGAGGCAATGTGTCAAAAACACTTTTTCCAGGACAGAAATTCCTCGAATTTACGCATGCTATATCATTTCTGTTATTCTCACATACATTATTTTAACTTCTTAAGGAGCAGCAAGCAACTCCCGACACTACCAGGTGAAATGCAAGGCGCCAAATTCAAAATCAAAAAGTTGAATTATTAAACATGCATCAATATACAAGTGTTTCATAGTCATCAAAAGCTCTGTTTCTTGGCAATATCACAGCGTTGTCAGATTTCAAAAATGATTTACCTCGAAAGCACGACATTTGATTGTTTGAGGATAGCACCTCTCATATTTATGCATCAGCGTAAATCCATAACCAGCGCGGGTCTCACAAAACACATATGAGCTAAAATATATCGCTTACCTTTGATCATCTTCTGCTGAGGGCAATCCGAAGTGTCCAAGCAAGACAATCCATGTTTCTTTTGTTAGAAAAAGTAATTTACTATATCCATAAATCTCTGTTTGGTTTGCGCGTTATGTTCAGAAAATACACCGTCGAGTCGCCTGTTGTACAGTGAAGAGAAAGCGTTCAAATTATACCTATCAACTTTGCCCAAACAAATCAAAAATTATTTATAATGTATCCTTTTAAGTCTATTAACGATTATATTTCACACGGATAGCATCCTAAACTATATAAAAGGAAAATAAAGAGGAACGCGCACACGAAAATTATATTGACTTCCTGGGTTCTCTTTCCAATTCTTCTTCTATAAGGCTATGTTCCCTGATAAAGCCATGAAACACTGTCTAAAGACTTGACATCTAGTGGAAGCCATAGGTACTGCAACCTGGGAGCTATTTTACTGAAAATCCCATAGGGAGCCATTCAAAGTAAGGAAATGTCACAAAAAAAAATATTCTGGACAGAAATTCCTCAGGTTTTTGCCTGCTATGTCAGTTCTGTTATACTCACAGACATTAGAGTGTTTCCTATCCAATAGTACTAATTATGTGCATATCCTAGTTTCTGTGCCTGAGTGGCAGGCATTTTACTTTTTACTGCCAATGTTTGTCTATGGAAATTGCATGGTTGTGTGCTCGATTTTAAACACCTGTCAGCAACAGGTGTGGCAAAATAGCCGAATCCACTAATTTGAAGGGGTGTCCACATACACTATCTATAGAAAAGTATCTCAGGATGGACTCTACTCCACCACAGGAGTCTATAAAGTCATAATTAATCTCATTATAATATGTCATAGAATTCTATAACCTATGATAATTAGAGACTGCTGTGGTCTGCAGGGAGAGTAGGTAAAGTTGCATTATGAGAAGCCTAAATGATGTGTTTCCCTTCAAACACCCTCCGTACACCTCTCAGAAGCCCCACTTCCGACTTCAAAGGAACAATCTGGAATTTGTGAGTGGTTACATCCCTCAGCTTTATACTAAGAGATGGGGCTTCCATTGAGCTGAAACACAGACTCATGATTGTGGCTTAAATGTAGGGTCTTCATGGGAGGTTAAACTATGTTGGCACAATGATGACATCAGGTCATAGGGTTGGTCATGTGTCATACTACAACAGTAGGTTAATGCTGATCACAAGGTACATTGATTATTATGTTTTAGTGAGGCCGTTTCCATCTTATGAGGTAGTAGGAATATAAATTAGATTCTGCCAAGCTTCTGACTAATGACATGCCTCAAGGTTTTTTGTTTCTTAGTTCCTTCCATTTTCCTTTCTATCAAGACAAGTAATTAATGAGAACTGTATTGTTTAATGAAAGGCTTTGACTGATGCCCCAATTCTTCATGATATTCGTGAAAGATGTAAATGAGTGTGTGTCTGTGTGCAGTCTGTGTGTGTGTGCGTGTGTGTTCCAACTCTATCCTAACGACTTGTTTTATATTTTAATGAATGTCCTGTCTGCAGACATGGGTTGTTGGTGTCTATTATTGGAAATATGTACAAAGTGCGGAACAAAGAAGTTGTTTTCACGTCTCCCACCAGCCTGTGGCTAAATGTCACCATGATGTGCAATCTATGGCCCAGAGCTATCCAGGAAGTGCAGCATGTCCATACTAATCTTTGTTGTACTGTATGCTTTATTGGTTCTAGCAGTTGTCTTCCACAGCTGATTCCAGAAAAGTAAGAGAGGGTCTAATTGAGCCATAATCTAATGCAGACGAAGAAAAAAACTAAATTCCATCACAAATACCCACCGACTCCGTTCAGTAGGACAGAACAACTTAATTGAGTTCTGAGTCTGTCGACCAATTAGATTTGTTTTACCCTTGATCTCTTTAAATCTTTAGAGGATACATTTGGTGTTTATAGGACTCTTGATATTATCCTCTATGGCTCACAGAGCTGGAAGCTGATTTATATGGATCTACCCAATGGAGAGGGGGATCCCTGCAGCCCGTATCCCTATGAGAGGGGATTGATGGGTGGTTCTGTTGCACAAATCCCTACCCCAGCTGGCCCTACCGCTCTCTCTTTTTTGACACTCAAACCAGCCACTATCCCTCTCTGTTTTTCTCTCTGTCTCTCTCTTTTTGGGGGAGATTAGAGGTAGAAGAAAGTGTTTTAATGGATCAGGCATTGAGGGGTATGTTCTTAGAGGAATTATTTGTCTGAGAAGTGAATGTGAAAGAGGGAGAGAAGGAAAGAGAGTGATGGACTTTGTATATGTTGTAAATGTGTGTGTCTATGTCAGAGAGAAAGAGAGAGTGACATAGAGTGCTTCAGTCTTCCCCTTCAACAATTGCGGCAGCTGTGCTTTGATATTTGGGTCTGTTTAGATCTTTGACACCAAACACTCAGGCAGAGAATAAGCCCGGGGGCTGCTATGACAGAAGTTTTCTCCCAGCCCACTGGAAATGAATGTTTTTTGGGAAATACACAGCTATCTATCTGGAAAGTGGGGATAAAATAAGGAAAAGGAGAATGTCTGTGGAATTGGCAGTTCTTTGGACGTCATAGTAATTCCCAGCGGTTTATTTGTGGATGGATCAGACAGTGGATGAACTCTGTTAGTGTTACACGAGATATGGAAGAGTTAGAGGAGGAGAATGAGTAGAGTGATGGAGAGAGACAGGACAGTCCCTTGTTTCCTTCCCGTAAAGCTGCTCAAAAGGAAGTTGTAGTAGTAAAAAATTGCTAAATAAATCTAACACCAAGGGAAACAAAAATGTTCTATACCAAAGTTAATTCACACTGTTAAGTGCTCCCTCCCTGCAGCTGCACTCTCCATAGTCCTAAAGCCAATTACAGCCTTTGCGCCTGCACCAAGGCATCCACATGGTCCAAAAGCCAGCCTGTGAAATGCCAGAACAAATGCATAATCTTTTCTCTCCAATCTGAGCTACATTTAAAGCGCTCTGGTGCAATGAGAATCGGGGGGACACTAAGGCTGCCCAATCATATTTTAGGCATGCCCACCCTCTGGTCCTGCCCCTGTGTGTGAGGCCACGCATTACCTGCAACACGTCTAGTAGTATAGTGCAATAATATCTTTCAAATTACACGGCGACACCTGTAGATAGGCAACAGCAGCACCCCTTACAACAACTTTGCCATACATATTCCAACCTAAATGGCAATTAATGTATACAGTGCATTCAGAATGTATTCAGACCCCTTGACTTTTTACACGTTACGTTACAGCCTTTTTCTAAAATTGATTAAATAAAACATTTTTCTCATCAATCTACACACAATACCCAATAATGATGAAGTGAAAACAGGTTTTTACAAATTTCGCAATGACTCAAAATTGAGCTCAGGTGCATCGTGTTTCCATTGATCATCTTTGAGATGTTTGTACAACTTGATTAGAGTCCACCTGTGGTAAATTCAATTGATTGGACTTGTTTTGGAAAGGTACACACCAGTCTATATAAGGTCCCACAGTTGAAAGTGCATGTCAGAACAAAATCCAAGCCATAAGGTCGAAGGGATTGTCCGTAGAGCTCCGAGACAGGATTGGGTAGTGGCAAAAATCTGGGGAAGGGTACCAAAAATATCCTACAACATTGAAGGTTCCCAAGAACACAGTGGCCTCCATCATTCTCAAATGAAAGACGTTTGGAACCACCAAGACTCTTCCCCACCCAGCCAAACTGAGCAATTAGAGGAGAAGGGCCTTAGTCAGGGAGGTGACCAAGAACCCGATGGTCACTGACAAAGCTCCAGAGTTCCTCTGTGGAGATGGGGCAACCTTCCAGAAGGACAACCATCTCTGCAGCACTCCACCAATCAGGCCTTTATGGTAGAGCGGCCAGACGGAAGCCACTCCTCAGTAAAAGGCAAATGACAAACCGGTTAGAGTTTGCCAAAAAGCACCTAAATACTCTCAGACCATGAGAAACAAGATTTTCTGGTCTGATGAAACCAAGATTGAACTCTTTGTCCTGAACGCCAAGCGTCATGTTTGGAGGAAACTTGGCACAATCCCTATGGTGAAGCATGGTGGTGTCAGTCAGGTTCAAGGGAATGATGAACGGAGCAAAGTACAGAGAGATCCTTGATAAAAACCAGAGCAGACAACGCAGGAGTGGCTTCTGGACAAGTCTCTGAATGTCCTCGAGTGGCCCAGCCAGAGCCCTGACTTGAACCCAATCAAACATCTCTGGAGAGACCTGAAAATAGCTGTGCAGAGACGCTCCCCATCCAACCTGACAGAGCTTGAGAGGATTTCAAATCAAATTAAATTAACCAGCAATGCAGAAACTCCCAAATACAGATTTGCCAAGTGTGTAGCGCCATACCCAAGAAGACTCGAGGCTGTAATCACTGCCAAAGGAGCTTCAACAAAGTACTGGGTAAAGGGACAGAATATTGTTTTTGTATTTTTATCAACTTGGGAGAAAAATGCTTTTTCATTATGGGGTATTGTGTGTAAATTGATGAGGGGAAAACAACAATTGAATCTATTTTAGAATAAGGCTGTAACATAACCAAATGTGGAAAAGGTCAATGGGTCTTTTCGAAAGCACTGTATATATAGTATATTACCAGTTTTATAGTGCACGTCACGGAGGCTGCGCTCTAATGTCTATTTAACATTCTTGGTCGCTTCCCCTCTCTCCTCATAGTTAAAATGAGAAGTCCTCTGGGGAGAGATATGCAATGAGCACTGGGCAGGCGGCTGTAATGTGGAGGTAGAGTCATGCTGTAGAGGCAGGTCCCCTACAATGTCAATCTACAGGTCCTGGACACAACAACATGGTCTGAGGGAATGCTTTTTTGTGTCTGCCAGTAATGAGCAGTGGAGGCAGGGGTGTTATGTCAAGCGTGCTTCCCCCATTGCTCCCGAACCGCCGGCAGGCACTCATGATGGGAAGAGTAAATCTCAATAAAATGTTATTTAATAACACTGGAGAGTGGTATGAGGGAGGCGTTGAGGAAGAAGACACAATCGCAGAGACACAGAATCAAAGGATACGCTCATCTTTAAAATATATTGCGAGGAGTTGTGTGCTCTCTCTTGCTACTCTCTCTCTCTCACACACATAGGCAAACACATACACACAAACAAGCACTGGTGTTGTTCAGTAAAGCTATAGTCTGCTCTAAAGAAAGACACAATAAGCTGAACAAATACATGCCTGGTGTAAAGGTAATTTGGTTATGGGGTCTGTCTGGAAAAAGCGAATGTGACTTAATTAAACGTGTTTCCTACAGCAATAGGAGATCGTATTGCTGGCAAATTGGGTTAGGGGGAACAGTGCACTTTATTGTGACAATCAGTATTCCCTAGTGGTTAAAATTAAATGTGTTTGCAATTAAAGAGAGGCATGAAGACAAGTTTGTGTCCCTAAACCTCAGTACCTTACTTTCTCACATTACTAAGGTTTTCTAATATTCAAACTAAGAGTGGGAGGATTTGAGCTGAAGACACACACAGACACACACACTGACTAACATGCATCTCATTTGGCTGTATTTATGCCTGTAAGTCTACATAATGTCTCTTTACATGTAGCGATATAGTTGTGGCCAAATATATTGGCACCGCTGCATTTCTCTTTATGCTGCAATATGTAACTTTTTAGGCGACCCAACCAAATTCACATAGAAATGTGTATCAAAAATCTATAATTCTCATTGAAAGCAAGTCTAAGAAGCAGTTGATATGTTCTATGTGCACTATTTCTATGCTTACAGTTCTTATGTTTTGTTTTTGCATCTTTTACTTTCAGTTTTGTACACCAGCTTCAAACAACTGAAAATACAATATTTTTGGTACTGGAAAATATATTTGACAGCAGTTTAGATGGTACAATGATTCTCTGACCTGTACTTGTTTGTTCTGTCACATGGACTGAAACTTTAGCAACCAGGAAAAAGCGGAGCAATTTCAGCATAGTGCATCTTTATATAATTCCTTATTTATTCTAAAATAAGTAGAAATTGGGAAAAAACTTTGTGTCCACATCTTGTTATTGCACTTTTAACTTCTTAGGGCTAGGGGGCAGTATTTTGAAGTTTGGATGAAAAAACGTGCCCAAAGTAAGCTGACTGTTACTCAGGCCCAGAAGCTAGGATGTGCATATAATTAGTAGCTGTGGATAGAAAACACTCTGAAGTTTCTAAATCTGTTGAAATAATGGTAGTGAGTATAACATAACTGATATGGCAGGCAAAAGCCTGAGAAAAATACATCCGGGATGTCTGAATCAGTCACGTCACACTGTTTTCAATAGGCCAGCTATTCAAAGCCTCATAGTTTAACTTCTTAGGGAGCGGCTCCCGAGGTGAAGGCTTTGGAGAGTCTGGCGTGCCCAAAGTAAAATGCATGCCACTCAGGCCCAGAAAATAGGATATCCACATAATTAGTACTATTGGATAGGAAACACTCTGAAGTTTCTAAGAATGTTAAAATAATGTATGTAAGTATAACATAATTGATATAGCAGGCGAAAACCCAAGGAAAATCCATTCGGATTTGCAGTTTTTGTTGTTGTAAACGAGCCTCTTCTCCATTGCGCTTATTGCATACAACTTTATGTAGGACTGAGACTGCAGTACCTATGGCTTCCACTGGATGTCAACAGTCTATATACAAAGTCTGGGAATTCTAGGAGTGACCAAAACAGATAGGAACAGGAAATTGTCAGGCGACCACTTTTGTAAACAAGGAGTGACGCGCACGAGATTGTGAACGCGCACCA
The DNA here is from genome assembly GCA_030435695.1 of Brachymystax lenok tsinlingensis. Taxonomy (NCBI): domain Eukaryota; kingdom Metazoa; phylum Chordata; class Actinopteri; order Salmoniformes; family Salmonidae; genus Brachymystax; species Brachymystax lenok. The sequence goes on along the minus strand of CM059811.1, from coordinate 31,441,888 downwards.
CTTTATTTTCCTTTCCTATCGTTCACGTTATCGTCCGGTTGAAATATTACAGCAAATATACCCAAAAGGATACCTAAGGATACATTAAAAATGATGTTTGATTTGTTTGTAGAAAGTGTATAAGTTAAATTATTATTAAACATTCATCAATATACAAGTGTTGCATAGTCATCAAAAGCTCTGATTCTTGGCAATATCACAGCGTTGTCATATTTCAAAAAGGCTTCACGGCAAAAGCACAACATTTGATTGTTTGAGGATAGTTCCTCTCATATTTTAAGCATTAGCATAAATCCATAACCAACGCGGGTCTCACAAAACGCATAAAATCGCTAATATAAAACCCCTTACCTTTCGAAGAACTTCTGCTGAGGGTTTCCCAATTGTCCAACAAAGACATCCAATGGTTCTTTTGTTAGAAAAAGTAATTTATTATATCCAGAAATCTCAGTTTGGTTGGAGCGTTATGATAATATTATGATCTGTTGAGTCGCCCATTGAACCGTGAAGAGAACGCGTTCACATTACAACTATACACTTTCTACAAACAAATCAAACATCATTTTTAATGTATCCTTAGGTATCCTTTTGTGTATATTTGCTGTAATATTTCAATCGAACGATAACGTGAACGATAGGAAAGGAAAATAAAGTGACAACTTCCTCTTCCTATCTGTTTTGCTTACTCCTAGAATTCCCAGTATTTGTATAGAGACTGTTGACATCTAGTGGAAGCCATAGGTACTACAGTCTCAGTCCTGGTTAAAAAAAAATGAATAGAAACAATGGAGAAGAAACAACTGCAAATCCGGATAGATTTTCCTCTGGTTTTTGCCTGCTATATCAGTTCTGTTATACTCACATACACTTTTGTAACACTCTTAGAAACCTCAGAGTGTTTCCTATCCAATAGTACTAATTATGTGCATATCCTATTTTCTGGGCCTGAGTGGCAGGCATTTTACTTTGGGCATGCCAGACTCTCCAAAACCTATGCAGCCGCTCCCTAAGAAGTTAACATTCCTGAATAAATTGTACTATTCTAAGCTTGAGTTTACAATTTTATTTTAGAAAATAAAGACGTGACTTGTTTCAGGAAAGTGGTATGTTGCACGTCACTACTTCATAGGAGAGGCATTTAACTACTTAGGGAGTGGTGGGGAGACACTACCCGGTGAAATTCAAGGCGCCAAATTCAATATCCAAAAGTTGAATTATTAAACATTCATCAATATACAAGTGTTGCATAGTCATCAAAAGCTCTGCTTCTTGGCAATATCACAGCGTTGTCAGATTTCAAAAAGGCTTTACGGCGAAAGCACAACATTTGATTGTTTGAGTGTAGCACCTCCAATATTTATGTTGTTTGAGGATAGCACCTCTCCTATTTTCCACATTAGCATAAATTCATATTTCCAGCGCGGGTCTCACAAAACCCATATAAGAGCTAAAATAAATCGCTTACCTTTCGAAAAACTTCTCCTGAGGGCATCCCAAGTGTCCAAACAAGAGAATCCATGGTTCCTTTGTTAGAAAAAAAGTCATTTATTATATCCATAAATCTCCGTTTGGTTGGCGCGTTATGTTCAGATAGTCCACCAAGCATTTCCAGTCTACTCGCTCTTTGTACAGTGAAGAGAACGCGTTCAAATTAGACCTATCAACTTTGCCCAAACAAATCAAACATCCTTTATAATGCATCCTTAGGTATCCTTTTATGAATAATAACGATAATATTTTACAAGGATGATAACCTAAACGTTAAAAAAGGAAAATAAAGTGGAGAGCGCTCACGTTCTCGTGCCCGGAAAATGTTGTTGACATTTCTCCTTCTTTCAGTAATTCTTCTTTTTTATGGTTCTGTTCAGTGCTAAAGCCTCCAAACACTGTCCAGAGACTGTTGACATCTAGTGGAAGCCATAGGTACTGCAACCTGTGTCCTATTTCCCTATGAATTCTTTTATCAGCCATTCAAAGTGAGCAAAGGTCAGAAGTAAAATTATTATGTTTTTGCCTGCTATATCAGTTCTGTTATACCCAGAAACTTCAGAGTGTGTCCTATCCATTAGTACTAATTGTGCATATCCTATTTTCTGGGCCTGAGTGAAAGTCATTTTACTTTGGGCACGCCAGACAGGCGAAAATTCGGAAAATGGGACCTTAGCCCTAAGGAGATAAAACAGGAAAACACAAACTACACAATATAATTAATTAAAAGTGCTATAGCTACACATTCAAAGTGAAAGTGCAATATACTGTATACTCGAGGGCACAACAAAATCTGAAACAGCCAAAATTAGGTGGAATGGTACATGGTTTCCATGTGTTTGATGCTATTTAATTCGCTCCGTTACGGCCATTATTATGAAAAGTCCTCCCCTCAGCAGCCTTCTGTGATGAAAATACCCTCAAATAAAAGGTGACATTCTGTACTGTCGATTCATATAAGATATTGTATCTCCAAAATGCTGGGGTATAGAGCTTAATTAAAAGTTTTAGCTTTATTGTTCAAATAAATACATAGGGGAGTGTATATACACTTTTTGCTTATTTTATGTGTGTGTGTGCATCTGCCACAAATACAGATGCTGCTCTGAAAGGTGTTCTGACATCATGCACTCTTCCCAGGTGGCTGTGGGATTAAAAGCGGAGAGGTTACTTATGTGTTTAACCTATCTCACTGTCCTTCTCTGTAGAGGCGTTACCCCTAATTAAAATTGGCAGTATGGCTTTTCAAGCCTTCCATTCAAGCTTACATTCTCATCTTCATATCAAATCCATTAAAATGTCTTCTAGTTAAATACGTACAGTGGCTGGCGAAAGTATTCACCCCCCTTGGCATTTTTCCTATTTTGCTGCCTTACAACCTGGAATTAAAATATATTTTTGGAGGGGTTTGTATCATTTGATTTACACAACATACATACCACTTTGAAGATGCATTTTTTTTATTGTGAAACAAACAAGAAATAAGACAAATAAATGGAACACTTGAACGTGCATAACTATTCACCCCCTGAAAGTCAATACTTTTGGAGAGCCACCTTTTGCAGCAATTACAGCTGCATGTCTCTCGGGGTATGTCTCTATTAGCTTGGCACATCTAGCCACTGGGATTCTTCAAGGCAAAACTGCTCCAGCTCCTTCAAGTTGGATGGGTTCCGCTGATGTATAGCAATTTTAAGTCATACCACAGATCCTCAATTGGATTGAGGTGTTTGACTAGGCCCTTCCAAGACATTTAAATGTCTCCCCTTAAACCAATCAAGTGTTGCTTTAGTAGTATGCTTAAGGCCATTGTCCTGCTGGAAGGTGAACCTCCATCCCCGTCTCAAATCTCTGTAAGACTGAAACAGGTTTCCCTCAAGATTTTCCCTGTATTTAGTGCCATCCATCATTCCTTCAATTCTGACCAGTTTCCCAGTCCCTGCCGATGAAAAACATCCCCACAGCATGATGCTGCCATCACCATGCATCACTAAATAAATGAGCGGTGTTGGGTTTGCACCAGACATAGCGTTTTCCTTGATAGCCTAAAAGATACATTTTAGACTCATCTGACCAGAGTACATTCTTCCATATGTTTGGGGAGTCTCCCACATTCCTTTTGGCAAACACCAAACATGTTTGCTTATTTTTTTCATGATGGTCCTATGGACAGATACTCCAATCTCCGCTGTGGCGCTTTGCAGCTCATTCAGGGTTAACTTTGGTCTCTTTGTTGCCTCTCTGATTAATGCCCTCCTTGCCTGGTCTGTGAGTTTTTGTGTATGTCCATTACATTAAATCCAAATAAAAATCCAATTAAATTACAGGTTGTAATGCTACAAAATAGGAAAAACGCCAAGGGGGATGAATACTTTTGCAAGGCACTGTATAAATAGAGAGAGGGGGATAGAGAGAAAATATTGAATGAAACAAAAACACACTCCGCTATAATCCTTTTCCCCGGGGACAGATATGAAATTGAACATGGTTATTAAAAGACAGACAATTAATCAATAGCTTTATATTTCACTATAGGCAGCTTAAGTGAGAATCAAGACTCATGAAAATTCTAACTGGGATAAAAAAGAACAAAATGTATGCTACATAATAATGTTATATGCCGATCAAAATGAACCATCTATTCTCATTCAAGGCAAGGAATGAATGAGATTAGGACCTAGACTGTCTGAGGATTGAGATCCAGTCTGAAGTTTTAGCGAGAAGTTCTCCTGCTGCACGCCTGATAGCCCCCTGCAAAGCCGTCCTGATGAATTCATGTGGGCCGAACAAACATAGCTTTCAGTGCAGCGTTAGCTGTTCCTCTTTCTCATCACTTTATAGCAGTGGGAAGAGATGTACGCTCTACAACACGAAGGCTATGTCCCTGTGTTTACCTTAAAGCAGTGGTTCTAAACTGGTTTTGCCTCCGGACCAAAATTGAACCAGGTTGTCTCCGTAGCGATCACATTTTTGCATTGCAATATGTGTGTAAAGTCTACATAGTTGTGTTCTGTGGGCTGATGCCCCATTTCGTGGGTGCAAAATCCATAGGTAAGGCTGTAGAGTGCAATATGAATGTCCAATACATACAAAATACTGACTCGGAAGGTGATTTCTGACATAGTCTGATTACAGTTATTTTAAAGTTGTATATAGTAGTACATAATAATAATAATTATTATTTTATTTTATTGTAAGAAGTGCACTGGGCCTTTACTAGTTATTCCTGTATTACAAAACCAATATAGCCATCTGTAGCGCGGGAGAAAAACATTTTTTACTTCTTAGGGAGCGGCAGGTGAGGTGACTGTTTTGGAGAGTCTGGCGTGCCCAAAGCAAAATGCCTGCCACTCAGGCTCAGAAAATAGGATATGCATAATTAGTACAATTGGATAGGAAACACTCTGAGGTTTCTAAAAGTGTTCAAATAATGTCTGTGAGTATAACAGAACTCATTTAGCAGGCAAAAACCCGAGAAAAATCTATCCGGGAAATCAGTTTCTGGTGACCTATTGCTCTGTTTGACACACTCCCTATTGAATCCATTTGTAACCAGGACTGAGACTGCAGCACTAGATGTCAACAGTCTATATACAAAGACTCAGAGAGATTGGAGTAAACAGAACGAATAGGTACAGGAAATGGCCAAGGTAGCTCAGATGTCAACAAGTTTTCTCTGGAGCGAGTCTGGCTGCGCGCCCCACTTTATTTTACTTATATAAGGTATAGGTGACCATCCGAGTGAAATATTATCGCTAATATTCATAAAAAGACAGCTAAGGATGCATTTTAACTGGTATTTGATTTGTTTAGGAAAAGTTTATAGGTATATTTGAACGCGTTCTCTTCACGTTTCAATAGGCGATTCGACGTTGGATTTTCTGAACATAACGCACCAACCAAACAGAGATTTATGGATATAATAAATGACTTTTTCTAACCAAAGAACCATTGGATGTCTTCGTTGGACACTTGGGAAGCCCTCAGCAGAAGTTCTTGAAAAGGTAAGGGATTTGTTTTCGCTGTGAAATGTGTTTTGTGTGAACCGCGATGGTTTATGAATTTATGCTAATGCAGAAATATTGGAAGTGCTACCCTCAAACAATCAAATGTTGTGCTTTCGCCGTAAAGCCTTTTTGAAATCTGGCAACGCTATGATATTGCCAAGAAGCAGCGCTATTGATGACTATGCAACACTTGTATATTGATGAATGTTTAATAATTCAACTTTTGGATTTTGAATTTGGCGCCTTGCACTCCGTAAGTAGTTAAGTGCCAGAGGACAGACACAAAATTGGCCAAAGTTCAGATGTAAATGTGTTAGGTAGAACAAACATGCATCTCTGATTCTAAGGAATCATGTCAGTTCTGTTCATGGCATTTCTATCTGCAACGTTCCGAAACGTTTTTTGTACTAAACATGCCCAAGCAAACTTAATGAGCTATATCTCCCGACTCGCAACCTCCTTCTACCTGTCCCCTCCTTGCCTCTTTTAACCTCACACTTTCCCATTCCCCTCCTACTCACAAGGCAGGTGATACACTTGACTTCATCTTTACTAGGGGCTGTTCGCCTACTAATCTCACTAGTACCCACCTCCAGTTCTCTGATCACTACTTTGTTTTCTATTCTGTGTCCCTTTCCTCCAACCCTAGCCACTCAGCCCCTACCCATATGGTCATGAGCCATCACAATCTTCGCTCTCTATCTCCCACTGATCTTTCTTCTCTATCCTATCATCTCTCCCTTCTGCTAAATCCTTCTCCCTCCTGTCTCCTGATTCTGCCTCTTCGGCCTCTACTCTCGCACTGTCCCCTTTCCTCCCGGCCGACTTGGCCCTCCCCTCTTGCTCCGTGGCTGAATGACTATTTGCAAGCTTACAGAACAGGCCTGCGGGCAGCTGAGTGAAAATGGAGGAACACTAAACTTCTGGAGGACCTATCATCCTTTCACTCGCTCCAATCTACAGTGAGGGAAAAAAAGAATTTGATCCCCTGATGATTTTGTACGTTTGCCCACTGACAAATAAAGTATCAGTCTATAATTTTAATGGTAGGTTTATTTGAACAGTGAGAGACAGAATAACAACAAAAAAATCCAGAAAAGCCATTGTGAAAAATGTTATAAATTGATGAGCATTTTAATGAGGGAAATAAGTATTTGACCCCTCTACAAAACATGACTTAGTACTTGGTGGCAAAACCCTTGTTGGCAATCACAGAGGTCAGACGTTTGTTGTAGTTGGCCACCAGGTTTGCACACATCTCAGGAGGGATTTTGTCCCACTCCTAATGGCAGATCTTCTCCAAGTCATTAAGGTTTCGAGGCTGACGTTTAGCAACTCAAACCATCAGCTCCCTCCACAGATTTTCAATGGGATTAAGGTCTGGAGACTTGCTAGGCCACTCCAGGACCTTAATTTAGGGAGCAGTGGGGCGCTACCCAGTGAAATGTTCAAATTCAAAATCCAAAAGTTGAATTATTAAACATTCATCAATATACAAGTGTTGCATAGTCATCAAAAGCTCTGATTCTTGGCAATATCACAGAATTGTCAGATTTCAAAAAGGCTTTACGGCGAAAGCACAACATTTGATTGTTTGAGGATAGCCCCTCTCAACGCGTGTCTCATAAAACGCATAAAATCGCTAATATAAAATCCCTTACCTTTCGAAGAACTTCTGCTGAGGGCTTCCCAAGTGTCCAACGAAGACATCCAATGGTTCTTTTGTTATAAAAAGTAATTTATTATATCCTTAAATCTCCGTTTGGTTGGCGCGTTACGATCATAAAATCCACCGTTGAGTCGCCCATTGAACCGTGAAGAGAACACGTTCAAATTATACCTATACACTTTCTACAAACAAATCAAACATCATTTTTAATGTATCCTTAGGTATACTTTTGTGTATATTTGCTGTAATATTTCAACCGGACGATAACGTGAACGATAGGAAAGAAAAATAATGTGGTGTAAACTGTCTGTTACTCAGGCCCAGATGCTAGGATATGCATACAATTGGTAGTATTGGATAGAAAACACTCTGACGTTTCTAAAACTGTTAAAATATTGTCTGTGAGTATAACAGAACTGATATGGCAGGCGAAAACCAGAGGAAAATCCAATCGGAAAATGCGTCACAGTTTTTCCATTGACTTGTTATTGTCTATCGAGGGAATTAGCTCCCAGATTGCAGTTCCTATGGCTTCCACTAGATGTTGACAGTCTTTAGACATGGCTTCAGGCTTGTTTTTTGAAAAACAAACAAGAAATAGAAGTCCTTACTAGTGGCTGTTGAAGCTGACACTACTGTTTTGCGTGCCTGACTGTGTGCGCACTCTTCGTTATTTTTCTTTCCTATTGAACATACTATTCCCTGTCTGAAATATTATCGTTTATTTAGATATTTGACACCTGAGGATTAATTAGAAACATTGTTTGACTTGTTTGGATGAACTTTACTGGTACTTTGGGGATTTCTTTGTTTGCATGTTGAACTCCATGGCGCCAACTAAACTGAATATTTTGGGATATAACTTTTTAGACTTTTTAGACTTTATCTAAAAAAACGACATTTTTTTTGTGTTCCTGGGAGCCTTGTGATTGCAAACAGAGGAAGATCTTCAAAGGTAAGTGATATATTTATCGCTATATTTGATTTTGTAACACCTGTGCTGGTTTGAATAATTTGTTGTTGTGGGGCACTGTCCTCAGATAATCAAATGTTCTGCTTTCGCCATGAAGCCTATTTTAAATCTGACTACGCGGATCGATTACTAAGCTTTTGAATAGTGTACAGCACTTGTATATTCATGAATGTTTAATATTACGTTTTTTTATTTTTATGTGTCGCAGGTGGACCACCGATCCCTAAGAAGATATTATGCACCTAAACATTTTTTACTACTGTATATACACAACACATTATTGGTTGAATTCCCTTATTGTAATTCAGTTAATAAAGTAAAATACTACAGTTTGGTTTGGTACACCCGTTGTCATGGTCCCCCAAAGGTGAAACCTGGTTAATTGGTCATGTGGGATGTGGGAAGGCGGCTGACTGATATTTACTCTGGCAAGGTCACTCTGTCAGTCCCTCAACAGGCCAATGTGGAGACCGTGGCCATCTGCCACTGTTTGCCTACACTCTTCGCAACACATTGCTACTGTATGAAATTAACAAATCATTATCACCAATAGGCTAGATTTTAAGACTGTTTCTGTGCTTTTGTTTCCAAAAATGTTGAGATCATTAGATAAAACACTTAGGTAACATTATTGAATTAAGGTGAAAAGGTTTACTGGTTTGATACTGACTACATACTCACATGGTACTCCTATGTCACAAGAAGGCCAAAAAGATCATCAAGGACAACAACCACCCGAGCCACAGTCTGTTCACACCGCTATCATCCAGAAGGCGAGGTCATTACAGGTGCATCAAAGCTGGGACAGAGAGATTGAAAAACAGCTTTTATCTCAAGGCCATCAGACTGCTAAACAGCAATCACTATCTCAGAGAGGCTGCTGCCTACATTGAGACCCAATCACTGGACTCTTTAATAAATGGATCACTAGTCACTTTAAAAAATGCCACTTTAAATAAGTAATAATGTTTATATATCTTACATTACTCATATCACATGTATATACTGTGTTTTATACCATCTATTGCACCTTGCCTATGCCGCTCGGCCATCGCTCATCCATATACTTATATGTACATATTCTCATTCACCCCTTTAGATTTATGTGTATTAGGTAGTTGTTGGAGAATTGTTAGATTACTTTTTAGATATTACTGCACTTTCGGAACTAGAAGCGCAAGCATTTCGCTACACTAGCATTAACATCTGTTAAACAACTGTATGTGACCAAAACAATTGGATTTGATTTGAAATGAGGGATGTGTTGTGTGAGTATAAAATCCTCTTAGTTCCTGTGTAAGTGTAAGTATTTTTAAAGCTCTGTTTACTGATCTTAGTTTCCCTCTACGGGTACAGATTCCCTCTGCCATGCTTAAGACTGAGTTATTGGGTTCAACAGACTGCCATATGGGTGTAAAATGGGGTTTCTGTCAGCAAGAATCTTTTACAGTTTAGTAGGGCTTTGCTATCTTAATCATGAGAACCATTATCATTACGGGTGATGCAGCACTTTGTTTTGGTTGTTACTCTCTAGCTTTGCTAATTAAAAATAAAATATATGCCAAGGTGCAGACTGGAGTGTCTGTTGCCGCTTCCCGACCAGAACAACTGCTCGCCGCTCACATTGTTATTGCTACCATCAAACACCTCAAATATATTACTCAAATATTATTATGCCATCATAACAAGAACAAACAGTAGTCACCAAGCAGTTGGGAAACTGCTGAAGCAGTTGATTAAGTGATTAAGCCACATATAAATATTTCTGAAATTTCAAAAGACCAAGTAATCATAATCAGGGAAAGAGTTGTTCCTGACCAAATGGAAATCTGCCATATTTAAATAAGTCAAGCTTTATAAAGGGTTCATAAATGTGGCATAACTGTGTGACATAACCACCAATGTCAAATTTGACATAAACCTGTGCTTTATAAAGGGTGGCATAAGCACTGCTTAATACTTTAGGATCAGCAGCAGTGGTGTCAGTTTTGGAGAGTCTGGCATGCCCAAAGTAAAATGCCACTCAGGCCCAGAAACTAGGATATGCACATAATTAGTACTATTGGATAGAAAACACTCTGAAGTTTCTAAAACCGTTAAAATAATGTCTGTGAGTATAACAGAACTGATATAGCAGGCGAAAACCAGAGGAAAATCCATCCGGATTTCCATTTTTATTTTTAGCTGACCTTTTTCTCCTGGCTGCATATAGGCTTCAATGTTATGTAGGACTTAGACTGCAGTACCTATGGCTTCCACTGGATGTCAACAGTCTTTAGACAGGGTTTCATGACCTTAGGTTGAATTAGAAGCCAATAGAAGAAGAATTTAGACGTGTACCCCGAAAATCAATATTATGACATGCGCGTTCACGGTCTCGCGCGCTCTGTTTTTTTCCTTTCCTATCGTTCAGGCTATAATCCGGTTGAAATATTAAAGTAAATATACATAAAAGGATACCTAAGGATACATTAAAAATGATGTTTGATTTGTTTGGTATGGTTTGAACGCGTTCTCTTCACGGTTCAATGGGCGACTCGACTGTGGATTTTCTGAACATAACGTGCCAACCAAACGGAGATTTATGGATATAATAAATTACTTTTTCTAACAAAAGAACCATTGGATGTCTTCGTTGGACACTTGGGATGGCCTCAGCAGAAGTTCTTCGAAAGGTAAGTGATTTATTTTAGCTCTTATATGGGTTTTGTGTGACCCGCGCTGGATATGAATTTATGCTAATGTAAAAATAGGAGAGGTGCTATCCTCAAACAATCAAATGTTGTGCTTTCGCCGTAAAGCCTTTTTGAAATCTGACAATGCTGTGATATTGCCAAGAAGCAGAGCTTTTTATGACTATGCAACACTTGTATATTGATGAATGTTTAATAATTCAACTTTTGGATTTTGAATTTGGCACCTTACATTTCACCGGGTAGTGTCGGGAGCGCTCCTTAATTATCCCCAAGAGGTTAATAAAGACCTTATGAATAATATTCAATTGAGACTTCACAAATCATTAATTATCCCGTCATGTATCTTGGTAGAGCATTTTAACGCCAGGATATTGTGTTCGATTCTTGGGACCACATATCGAATTGGATAAAAGTGTCTGCTAAATGTAATATATTATATTATATTTCACTAAAACATTTCTAAGAAGGCCCAACCTTGGGTACGTGGTCAATATTGGACATGACATCAACTTCCCCAAGCAAAAAAAAAGGTTGGCAGGGCTTTTACATTTTTGTATATTTTTTGTCTGTATAACTTTTTTTTCCAAATTCCGTTTTCTTGGTTTTGTTTTTCCAGGTTTCGTTTTAAGCCATTTTTTTCACATTTATTTAATAGAATATCAACAAAATGTGATTTTCTGTGTTCACAACAATGCTTAACCTGTTAGGGATAGGGATTTGGACAACATCCGGTGAAATGCAGAGCGCCAAATTCAAATGACAAAAATAGTCATTTTAAACATTCATGAAAATACAAGTGTTGCGCACCATTCAAAAGCATAGAATCTTGTTAATCTAACAGCTTTGTCAGATTTCAAAAAGGCTTCACGGCGAAAGCACAACAATTGATTGTCTGAGGACAGCACCCCGCATATTTTCTGCATTAGCATAATAACATAACCAGCACGGGTGTCACAAAACTCATAAAAAGTGATGAAATAAATCGCTTACCTTTGAAGATCTTCATCTGATGGCAATCTCAAGCGTCCCAGCTACACATTAAAAGGTCATTTTGTTCGATAAAGTCCCTCTATATATCCATATAGCTCAGTTTGGTTGGCGCGTTTTGTTCAGCAATCCACGCGCTCAAAGGCGTTCATCCATGCAGACAAACAATATCCCAAAAGTACCGGTAAAGTTCCCCCGAAACAAGTCAAACAGCGTTTCTAGTCAATACTTAGATACCCTAATATGAATATAAATAATAATATTTCAGACGGAATATAGCCTGTTGAATAGAAAAGAAAAAGAGCTAAGAGCGCGCTCACTTTTACACGAGTAATCCATAACAGTACTGTCACGACTTCCACCGAAGTCGCCTCTCCTTGTTCGGGCGGTGTTCGGCGGTCGACGTCACCGGCTTTCTAGCCATCGCCGCTCAGCTGTTATTTTGTTTCCTTTGCTTTTGTCTTGTTCACCTCGCACCTGGTTTGTATTCCAGTGATTGCGGCATGTATTTATTTCCGATGAATATGTCTTGTCATTGTGTGGAATTATTCATTGTTTATTGTGTGTATAGCACAGGCTCATTTTTCTCCGGGTAACGGTTGTTAACCCGTATTTTGTATGCTTGTGCGTAACTTGGACTGTGTTTATGGTCATAGCGCTAGACACTTTATTTAGTGGCCTAGATATTGTTGACGCGTTGTTGCGTTCTTTCTTTGGTTTATTGTGCCATTAAAGTGTGCGCCTTCTACGACACGTTCCACTCTCTTGCATCTGATTTCACCCCAGTAGCGCACACAGTGACAGAATTCCACACCACTTATGGAATCAGCAGGAGCCGGCACTCCAGCCCTTGGAGTTGAGGCTCGTGTCCAAGAACACTCTGTCATGCTCCAACAACTCAGATCAATGATGGATCGAGTTGTCCAGACTTTGGACCGCTTGGAGAGACAGGAGGTCTCTCCCGCGCCTCGACTGGCACGACCAGATCTCCATCTACCCGTCCCTCCTGGAGCCAGTCCCAGTGGGATGCGTCTCTCCCTTCCCAGGGAGTATGATGGGTCAGCAGCACGGTGCCAGGGGTTTCTCCTCCAACTGGACCTGTATCTGGCCACCGTCCACCCAGCTCCCTCGGGAAGGGAGAGGGTGTCAGCCCTCGTCTCATGCCTCTCGGGGAGAGCTCTGGAGTGGGCAAACGCTGTGTGGAGCGAGGGAGACGCGGCGTTGGACCACTTCGATAAGTTCAGAACGACTCTTCCACCTGAGGCAGGGGACGAGGAGCGCCCAGGAGTTCGCCCTGGAATTCCGGACCCTGGCCGCCGGAGCGGGATGGAACGACAGAGCTCTCATCGCCCACTATTGATGCAGCCTGCGTGAGGACCTCCGACGGGAGTTAGCCTGCAGGGATGCCACCATCTCGTTTGACCAACTGGTGGATTTGTCCATCCGGTTGGATAACCTGCTGGTCACCCGCGGACGTCCAGAGAGGGCTCTGTCCGTTCCATCTTCCAGCTCCCCCGCTCCGGTGCCCATGGAGCTGGGAGGGGCTGCCTTTAGGGAGGCTGGAGGAGGGACCAACACGTGCAGCAGAAGTGGCCGCAGAAGTCACACTGCCGGTCGGTGTCGGGTTGGTTCCTCTGGGAGTCGAGGCAACAGGCAGGGAACTCTGGCGTCACCCCAGGTGAGTCGGCACCACACTCATCCAGAGTCTTCTGTTGTTCACCTGTTTTTACCTGTTTGTTTTCCCGAGTTCTCCCCACTTTCCCAGCATAAGGCGCTCGTTGATTCAAGTGCGGCTGGGAACTTTATCGACAGAGCATTCGCCGTTAGTTTGGGAATTCCCATTATTCCTGTGGTTAGACCTTTCCCGGTACACGCTCTGGATAGTCGACCATTAGGGTCCTGGCTAATCAGGGAGGTCACCATCTCCTTGGCCATGGTGACGCAGGGAGGTCACCAGGAGAAAATCAGTCTCTTTCTTATTGACTCTCCTGCGTTTCCCGTGGTACTAGGTCTTCCCTGGTTGGCTCATCATGACCCCATCATTTCATGGCAACAGAAGGCTCTTAAGGGGTGGTCGAAAGAGTGCTCGGGGAGGTGTTTAGGAGTTTCCGTTGGTGCTACCACGGTGGAAAGTCCAGACCAGGTCTCCACCGTGCACATCCCTCCAGAATATGCTGATTTGGCTCTCGCCTTCTGTAAGAAGAAGGCGACTCAATTACCACCCCATCGACGGGGGGATTGTGCGATAAATCTCCAGGTAGACGCTGCACTTCCTAGGAGTCACGTGTATCCCCTGTCGCAAGCGGAGACAGCGGCTATGGAGACATATGTCTCTGAATCCCTGCGCCAGGGGTACATTCGGTCCTCCATTTCACCTGTCTCCTCTAGTTTCTTTTTTGTGAAAAAGAGGGATGGGGGTTTGCGCCCATGCATTGACTATCGAGGTCTTAATAAAATCACGGTGAGGTACAGTTACCCGCTGCCTCTTATTTCTACCGCGACAGAATTCATGCACGGGGCGAAACTGGATCTCAGGAGCGCGTACAATCTGGTGCGTATCCGGGAGGGAGACGAGTGGAAGACTGTGTTTAGTATTACCTCAGGCCACTATGAGTACCTTGTCATGCCGTACGGGTTAATGAATTCTCCATCAGTCTTCCAATCCTTCGTAGACAAAATTTTCAGGGACCTGCACGGGCAGGGTGTAGTGGTGTATATTGATGACATTTTGATATACTCTGCTACACGCTCCGAGCATGTGTCTTTGGTGCGCAAGGTGCTGGGCAGACTGTTCCACAACGGCCCTGGTCGCACCTGTCGGTGGATTTTCTAACGGATCTTCCACTTTCATAGGGAAACACTACGATCCTGGTCGTTGTGGACCGTTTCTCTAAGTCCTGTCGTCTCATCCCTCTGCCCGGTCTCCCTACGGCCCTACAAACTGCGGAGGCCTGATTTACACACGTCTTCCGGCACTACGGGGTACCAGAGGATATAGTGTCTGATCGGGGTCCCCAGTTCACTTCGAGAGTCTGGAGGGCGTTTATGGAGCGTCTTGGGGTCTCGATCAGGCTTACCTCGGGTTTTCACCCCGAGAGTAATGGGCAGGTGGAGAGAGTTAACCAAGAGGTGGGCAGGTTTCTGCGGTCCTACTGCCAGGACTGGCCGGGAGAGTGGGCAGCGTTCGTGCCCTGGGCAGAGATGGCACAGAACTCACTCCGACACTCAATGTGTATTGGGGTATCAGCCGGTTCTGGCACCATGGCATCAGAGTCAGACCGAGGCTCCTGCGGTGGACAATTGGTTCAAGCGCGCTGAGGAGACATGGAAAGCTGCCCATGATCTCCTCCAGCAGGCCGTCACCGCAGTGAGACCCCGGTGTTCGCACCAGGGGACCGGGTCTGGCTCTCGACCCGAAACCTGCCCCTCCGCCTGCCCTGCCGGAAGCTGGGTCCGCGGTTTGTGGGGCCATATAAAGTCCTGAGGAGAGTGAATGAGGTGTGTTACAGGTTACAGCTTCCTCCCGATTACCATATTAACCCCTCATTCCATGTGTCTCTCCTCAGGCCGGTGGTGGCTGGTCCACTCCAGGGATCTGAGGTGCGGGAGGTTCCTCCACCCTCTGGACATCGAGGGCCCTGGCGCATCTCGTTCATTCCATCCTGGATTCGAGGCGTCGGGCGGGGGCCTTCAGTACCTCGTGGAGTGGAGGGGTACGGTCCGGAGGAGAGGTGCTGGGTCCCGGTGGCTGATGTGTTGGACCCTGAACTGCTGCGGGATTTCCACCGTCGCCCGACCGGATCGCCTCTGCTCCTCGCCCTCCGGTCGGCCCACTGCTGGAGCAGCGGCGTCGGGAAGTACTGTCACGACTTCCACTTTATTTAGTGGCCTAGAAATTGTTGATGCGTTGTTGCGTTCTTTCTTTGGTTTATTGTGCCATTAAAGGGTGCTCCTTCTACAACACGTTCCGCTCTCCTGCATCTGATTTCAGCCCAGTAGCGCACACCGTGACAAGTACACTTCACTAGACCTCAGGAAGAACATCTCTTACTCCTTGGTTATTCAAGATAAAAGCCTGAAACCTTTTCTAAAGACTGTTGACATCTAGTGGAAGGTATTCCTCTTCTGTTCCCATGCTGGAGACCAGGGCTTGATTATAACCTGTTACAATGGTGTCAACATTTTGGGGTCTTTCAGTGGGGAAGTGGGTGAATGTGTCAAATACCTGACGGCCCAGTACTGCACGGTATGGCTAGTTTTTGTTGTCTGCATACTGGTTAACATATAACTTTGTTCCAGAAGAAAGACACTTTCATCAAGGTATTTTTTTTTGTATCTGTTATTTTACCAGGTAAGTTGACTGAGAACACATTCTCATTTACAGCAACAACCTGGGGAATAGTTACAGGGGAGAGGAGGGGGATGAATGAGCCAATTGTAAGCTGGGGATGATTAGGTGACCATGATGGTATGAGGGACAGCTTGGAAATTTAGCCAGGACACCAGGGTTAACACCCCTACTCTTACAATAAGTGCCATAGGATCTTTAATGACCTCAGAGAGTCAGGACACCCGTTTAACGTCCCATCCGAAAGACGGCACCCTACACAGGGCAATGTCCCCAATCACTGCCCTGGGGCATTGGGATATTTTTTTAGACCTGAGGAAAGAGTGCCTCCTACTGGCCCTCCAACACCATTTCCAGCAGCATCTGGTCTCCCATCCAGGGACTGACCAGGACCAACCCTGCTTAGCTTCATAAGCAAGCCAGCAGTGGGATGCAGTGTTTCTTGCTGTAACGTCGACCCCAGGCTATTGCACACACAGCACATTTTAGCCCTGGATATCGACCATTCAAAGTTTGCCTTATTGGGAGTGACCATGGAATTCTATAGGAGTGAAATTGGCATCGTCACTACTTAACACAGTCAAAAAGTCATAATTATGGCTAAACCCATTTCCAAAATGTATCTTAACATTTGATTTGAAACCTAACCTTAACTAATAAAGGACAAGTTTGATGCGTTGGTCCCCCAGACCTTAGCACTTGGGCGGAAGTGTCTGGGAACGAGATTGGGTGTAATGTGACAGACATGACATCACTTTAGAGCGTATGCCATCCATCAGCACGTTACACTTTATAAAGCACATGTTTATATCATATTCAACATAGTGGGTTATGTCACATTTGACATTGATGATTGTCACACAGTTATGTCACATTTACAGTTATAGATGGTTTGTAACACATGTACTGTATGTGGTGCTTATGAAGGCATTATACAACCCTTATTAGATAAACATCATTAAAGTGGGACCGACTATTCTGTAGCTATCATGTTTTTCTTGATCAGGTCAAATAGTAAGAAAAAAAAATGACTTCTGTTCCTCCTCATAAGATTTTGATTATTTCTACAACTCCCCACCAAACCAAACCAGCTGAGATAAACCAGAGACACAATGTTAATGGGTTCAAAACATCACCATGTGAGTGAGTGCCCAGTGATACGTGTCAGTCTAGTCCATTATATAGGAGTTAATAGTGACGGGCTGATGTCGTTGGGGGAGATTGGGGGCCGTTATCTCACCAGGAACAGCTGTGGACCCGACGGGCCGCCTGAGCGCCGTTCCACCGCCATGCTTCACCTCCACTCCACTCTGCTACACCATCAACAAATACTTTGTTTGTTGTCGAATTTCGTCAGCATTCAGAATTCAGCATTCAGCATAGCGTCCACATTCCCCCTCCAATTCATCTGGGGTGCTTTGTGTTGGGCCTCATAAAATCCCATGCAAAGTGTAAATTAAAATATCAAACACAAACAGTGCCGATGCAGTGGCAGGATTATGGCGCAAAATGGCCACTCTCGGATGTAGGAAAGGGCTGTGAAAATAGAGAATGGATGTCCATCCGATTGGCAGAAGGACAGAAACGTTTCCACCTCCCCAAATGCATCTCCCAGCAATCAATTGAGTGGAAATCCATGGTTTATTTCTCAACTTGGCCCCATTCAAACAGAAATCAGCAGAAAATGAGTAACATGTTTTTTCGATTTGTCATTAGGCTCTAATCACAACATGAGAAGAATTGTCGGCTAAAATGCTTCTGTTAGAGGAAAAATAATTGTCCCCCTGCTCAGTTGAGGGTTTTTATATTTAATGGCAATCATATACAGTGGGGCAAAAAAGTATTTAGTCAGCCACCAATTGTGCAAGTTCTCCAACTTAAAAAGATGAGAGAGGCCTGTAATTTTCATCATAGGTACACTTCAACTATGACAGACGAAATGAGAAAAAGAAATCCAGAAAATCACATTGTAGGATTTTTAATTTATTTATTTGCAAATTATGGTGGAAAATAAGTATTTGGTCAATAACAAAAGTTTATCTCAATACTTTGTTATATACCCTTTGTTGGCAATGACAGAGGTCAAACGTTTTCTGTAAGTCTTCACAAGGTTTTCACACACTGTTGCTGGTATTTTGGCCCATTCCTCCATGCAGATCTCCTCTAGAGCAGTGATGTTTTGGGGCTGTCGCTGGGCAACACGGACTTTCAACTCCTCCAAAGATTTTCTATGGGGTTGAGATCTGGAGACTGGCTAGGCCACTCCAGGACCTTGAAATGCTTCTTACGAAGCCACTCCTTCAGCGTTCGGCGGTGTGTTTGGGATCATTGTCATGCTGAAAGACCCAGCCACGTTTCATCTTCAATGCCCTTGCTGATGGAAGGAGGTTTTCACTCAAAATCTCACGATACATGGCCCCATTCATTCTTTCCTTTACACGGATCAGTCGTCCTGGTCCCTTTGCAGAAAAACAGCCCCAAAGCATGATGTTTCCACCCCCATGCTTCACAGTAGGTATGGTGTTCTTTGGATGCAACTCAGCATTCTTTGTCCTCCAAACACGACGAGTTGAGTTTTTACCAAAAAGTTCTATTTTGGTTTCATCTGACCATATGACATTCTCCCAATCCTCATCTGGATCATCCAAATGCTCTCTAGCAAACTTCAGACGGGCCTGATCATGTACTGGCTTAAGCAGGGGGACACGTCTGGCACTGCAGTTTTTGAGTCCCTGGCGGCGTAGTGTGTTACTGATGGTAGGCTTTGTTACTTTGGTCCCAGCTCTCTGCAGGTCATTCACTAGGTCCCCCCGTGTGGTTCTGGGATTTTTGCTCACCGTTCTTGTGATCATTTTGACCCCACGGGTGAGATCTTGCGTGGAGCCCCAGATCGAGGAAGATTATCAGTGGTCTTGTATGTCTTCCATTTCCTAATAATTGCTCCCACAGTTGATTTCTTCAAACCAAGCTGCTTACCTATTGCAGATTCAGTCTTCCCAACCTGGTGCAGGTCTACAATTTTGTTTCTGGTGTCCTTTGACAGCTCTTTGGTCTTGGCCATAGTGGAGTTTGGAGTGTGACTGTTTGAGGTTGTGGACAGGTGTCTTTTATACTGATAACAAGTTCAAACAGGTTCCATTAATACAGGTAACGAGTGGAGGACAGAGGAGCCTCTTAAAGAAGAAGTTACAGGTCTGTGAGAGCCAGAAATCTTGCTTGTTTGTATGTGACCAAATACTTATTTTCCAACATAATTTGCAAATAAATTCATTAAAAATCCTACAATGTGATTTTCTGCCCCACTCTAAATACTTTTTTGCCCCACTGTAAGGCACTTAGATTAACTCACAAGCCTTCACTAATGAGACGTCATCCAGTTAGTGCCTTATCCCTGGCCATTTAGAAAGTGACAGTGGAAACCTCTGCATGTGTAGCCCTCTCATTCTTTATTAACTGGCTAAATGACTGAAATATAAAACTTAAAAAGTGGTTTCTTCAACGACACAAAACCCACCATTGAGCCGAGTTCATAATTATCAAGGCGCTCTTCCTTGGCCTTCCTTTCTTTAGCATTCAACGCGCACCTTCAGTATTCATCCATATATCAACGGAGAACACACTCTAAGCAAGACAAGTGAATATGCAAACGACCTCTGACAGAAGGCATTTGATATGCTAAAGGGACAGATAAATGGTATTAAATTGGCCATGTGCTTTCCAGCATGCATAAAAAATTGAACAACAGTATCCAGCCTAACTAAAAGGGAAGGTGAAGACTGAGCAGAAGACAGTCAGGCACATGTGAAGGGAATAAGGAGAACGAAGGAATAATATCTAGGGCAAAAAGGGACAAGGGCTCTAGCACATCGCATTGCTTCTTTATCATATCGAATCTACATGCTGCAGTGAGAGAGTGCCGTACAGTACTTCCCTCTGCATACAAATGTAAAATTGAATTTCCCCCAGAACACATCAGCCGGCAGCCGACAATACATTTTCTCCCACGGTGCTTACAAGTTCCTATGAATGCCCTTTTTGGATTCCAACATTCTCATATATGTATTCCTTAACCATGTGTTCCGAGAGTTAATGAAATTACGATTTGAGCTCATGAAAGCGGCCTGCCTGTCAGGGTCGGTGTGTGTAGTTGGTGCATAATGTCAGGCGCAGTAGAGCAGAAATGAGTGAACAATGTAGTTTACTCTGAAAGCCCAAAGTAAACAATATACAGCCGTGTTCAAAATAACGGTAATACAAATTAACATGGGTGAAATATACTAGTACAAAAATACAAACAAATAACAAATAACAATCACGCACACAAACATGGGGGAACCAGAGGGTTAAATACATAAACAAGTAATTTGGGCATGAAAACCAGGTGTGTGAAATACAAAGACAAAACCAATTGAAAATGAAAAGTAGATCGGCGATGGCTAGAAGACCGGTGACATCGACCGCCGAACGCCGCCCGAACAAGGAGAGGGACAGACTTCAGCGGAAGTCGTGACACTGCCGCTCCGCTCCACCTCCAAGGCTGGGCAAACGTGATGGTTGTGGCGAAAGTTAAACTATCTTGGCCCAAACCCAGTGCAGCAGTTGTCTTCTCTTGCTCTTGCAATAAATATTGTGTGCCCTTTCCAATCTCAACATGCAGAACATACTCTCCCCGCGAATCTAAACCACAGAGCTCAAGAGGAAATAACCATGTACTGTAGCACTTGTGGCTTTTTAGTCCAATTTAAGGTAGAGGTTGGACGGCTGGGGTGATTGATCTGGAGGTAAGTATCAATAGCAGAACCTACAGGTGCTCAGCAGTTTTCAGAAGGTGGATGTGTTTCGTTTTGATGTGTAGGGTTGTAAGCTAAGAAGCAGCTGTGTGGACTCCACTGCAAGGTGGGACTGCATACAGATCCTGTTGGAGGCTGTTTGGTCATGCATGAAAGCAAGTATCAGTTGAACATCCATAACTTACAATTGGCTCATTCCTCCCCCTCCTCTCCCCTGTAGCTATTCCCCAGGTCGTTGCTGTAAATGAGAATGTGTTCTCAGTCAACTTACCTGGTAAAAAAAGGGTTAAATAAAATAAAAAACTATGAGAGACAGTCTGCCTGTGCAATAGTTTGACTATAGTTACTGTATATCCTTCCTTTATAGGATTGGAGGTGGTAAGAGAACAATGCACCAGAATGCTCTTACTATATGCTCTTGATGAAATGCAATACATACAGATTTGGATGTATTACTGTAAATTCACTTTAACTCCATCAATGTTCAAGCGTTATTGATTATTGGCAAACCAATGGAGGTGTCATGATACATCTACGGGAAAACTGTTAATAAATAGATGCATATTCAGTTGTGCTAACACTGCATCCTCTGCGCTGGGTATTTTGACAATCAGGCCCAGCTGTGGTTGACAGAACCCAGACAGGTTGATCAACACAGGGGGAGATTGTCACCTGTGTTCCTGCCTGCCTGAGCTTGGGGCTGGGGCTCCAACTGTCCACAATGGCTCCACTCATCTGATGTACCACGGGGGTCCATCATAGATTACAACATCCATGTTCCACTCAACTCTATCTGGTTCATCATCTGTGGCAGAGCGGAGGTATAGTTTTGGGCATAGAGGCTTGACACTGGAGCTCTTTTGTGGCCTCATTAAACCCACCACCCACTGGGCCCAGTGGGCCACCGTACCGGAGCCCACCACAGGAGCCCGAATATCCACTTAATTTAAAACTTTATCCACAAACTACACTTTGCCTCCAGTAATGTATTCTCACTCAAGGACCCTGTGAACATCTGCAGTTATGTCAACATTGCAACTTCCCTACAAGGTCTACATGAAATACTTATCTCTAGGCTTTCTGACATTGGTATCACTGGCTCTGCTCTTTCTTGGCTCATCTCCTACATTAGCGACAGAAAGTATTATATCACTATACAAGGGTTTAGATCTGCCACTGCTTCACTTACACAGGGTGTCCCTCAAGGTTCGGTTCTTGGCCCACTATTATTCATCATCTACATATATCCACTCGGTGATATCATACGCAGGCACGGACTTCAGTTCCATTGCTATGCTGATGATATTCAAATCTACCTCACCACCAGCTCTGATAGGTTATCTTTGCCTGACTCACTCACGGAATGTATCAGGGACATCAAGAAATGGATGTCCCTGAATTTCCTTAAACTGAATGATAATAAAACTGAGATATTATTGATTGGTCCTGCTGCCTCAGCCAAAAGGATTGATCAGTCCTTTGATGTTGATGGAATCCACGTTAAGCCTTCGTCATTGATTCGTAACCTTGGTGTCTTATTCGATTCAACTCTATCTTTTGGCTCTCACATTTCTTCTCTTGTTAAAAACAATTTTTTCCATCTTCGTAATATTGCTCGTCTCCGATCTTCTCTCACTTTAGCTGATGCTGAAACTCTAATTCATGCATTAATCACTTCACGCTTGGACTATTGCAATGCCTTACTTCTTGGTCTTCACAAAAAACGTATTGCAAGATTACAGTATGTTCAAAACTCAACAGCAAGAGTTCTCACCTCCACTAGGCGCTCTGCTCACATCACTCCTCTGCTTCATGACCTTCACTGGCTACCTGTGGCATCACGTATCCACTTTAAGGTATCCACTTTTTTCACAGCGAAAACAAATCAATTACCTTTTGAAGAACTTCTGCTGAGGGCTTCCCAAGTGTCCAACGAAGACAATCCATGGTTCTTTTGTTAGAAAAAGTAATGTATTATATCCTTAAATCTTTGTTTGGTTGGCGCGTTATGATAACAAAATACAGCCTCCAATCGTCCATTGAAACGTGAAGAGAACTCCTTCATAAACTTGTCCAAGAACAATCAAACATAATTTTAAATGTATCCTTAGGAACACTTTTATGTATAAATACTATAATATTTCAACCGGAATATAAACTGGGCGATAAGAAAGGAAAAAAACAAAGAACGCGCCAGCCTGGAGTGCGCATTTACTTCTATTGACATCTGTGTGGAGACTTCCTTATTCGTCTTCTTCTCTGCTCTAAAAGAAATCTAAAAAGAATCAGAACACTTTCTCGAGACTGTTGACATCCAGAGGAAGCAATAGGTACTGCATTCATATGCCCTTATATGGGCATTTTCATAAGGGAGGGGTTCTAAATGAGGCAATGTGTCAAAACCACTTTTTCCAGGACAGAAATTCCTCGGGTTTTCACCTGCCATATCCGTTCTGTTATACTCACAGACAAAATATTAGAAAACTTAGAGTGTTTCCTGTTTCCTAATGTGCATATCCTATTTTCTGGGCCTGAATGGGAGGCATTTTACTTTGGGCACGCCAGGCTCTCCAAAACGGATACACTATGTTTATCTATTGTTGTGACTTAGATGAAGATCTGATCAAGTTTGATGACAAATTTATGCATAAATCCAGGTCATTCCAAAAGGTTCACATACATACAAAGGGTTCACATCTCCAAAATAGTTTGGACAACTTTTTTGTGTTGTTTTGGCTCTGTACTCCAGCACATTGGATTTTAAATGATACAATGACTATCAGGTTAATACTTAGGGAGTAGCGGCGTGCAAGCGGGCCGCTTCCGACACTACCCGGTGAAAGGCCCCAAATTCAAAATCCAAAAGTTTAATTATTAAACATTCATCAATATACAAGTGTTGCATAGTAATCAAAAGCTCTGAATCTTGGCAATATCACAGCGTTGTCAGATTTCAAAAAGGCTTTACGGCGAAAGCACCACATTTGATTGTTTGAGGGTAGCACCTAACATATTTTTCCATTACCATGAATTCATAAGCCTCCACGGTTCACAGAAAACACATTTGACAGCGAAAACAAATCAATTATAAACTGGGCGATAAGAAAGGAAAAAAACAAAGAACGCGCCAGCCTGGAGTGCGCATTTACTT
The DNA here is from genome assembly GCA_030435695.1 of Brachymystax lenok tsinlingensis. Classification (NCBI taxonomy): domain Eukaryota; kingdom Metazoa; phylum Chordata; class Actinopteri; order Salmoniformes; family Salmonidae; genus Brachymystax; species Brachymystax lenok. The sequence goes on along the minus strand of CM059811.1, from coordinate 31,417,779 downwards.
CTATTGACATCAGTGTGGAGACTTCCTTATTCGTCTTCTTCTCTGTTTTAAAATAAATCTAAAAAGAATCAGAACACTTTCTCGAGACTGTTGACATCCAGAGGAAGCAATAGGTACTGCATTCATATGCCCTTATATGGGCATTTTCATAAGGGAGGGGTTCTAAATGAGGAAATGTGTTTAAACCACTTTTTCCAGGACAGAAATTCCTCGGGTTTTCACCTGCCATATCAGTTCTGTTATACTCACAGACAAAATGTTAGAAAATGTAGAAAATTCAGAGTGTTTCCTATCCAATGGTACTAAATATGTGCATATCCTATTTTCTGGGCCTGAATGGGAGGCATTTTACTTTGGGCACGCCAGACTCTCCAAAACCGTAACCTCTGCTGCCGCTCCTAGAGAGGTTAATAGAATGGTATGAAACATAAGGAAACCATGTGTTTGATGTGTTAGATACCATTCCACATATTCCGGTACAGCCATTACTATGAACCCGTCCTCCCCTCCTCTGGATAATACCATAATTATTGATTGTCCTGAATTAATCGTGAATAATGATTGGTGAGAAAGTTACAGACGCACAAATATCATACCCACAAGACATCCTATCCTCTCACCATTACAATAATAGGGGAGGTTACAATTTTTGGGGGTATGATATTTATGCCTCTGTAACTTTCTCACTCATCATTATTCTCGATTCATTCAGGATTATCCGTAATCATGGTAGCATCCACATGCAAAACAACAAAATGTGTGTCACTGTTCCAATACTTTTGGAGCTCTCTGTACGTTCATGGCTAAGGTAGGACACAATGACATCTTTATTTTTCTGTCTCTTGCAGCAAGGCTGATGAAATCTTCCTAACTAACAATAGGAGTACACAGACACAAAGACACACACACACACACACACTTCTCTCAAGGGTATGAACAATTGCGTGCAAAAGAGACGGGTGAGCTGTGTGGCATATCGCTCTGTTGGGCTAATTTCCCGGTGGCAGGGGAAGTGCTGAGTGGACATAGCTTGGCTGGTCTACCTGGGGCCAGGGCTGGGGCCCCTCGGCAACACACACACACACACTCAAGAAGCTGAGGCAGGGGAAATTTCTACCAACCTCACACACGGATGTGCAGGCTCACACACTAATACACCCATACACTAATATGTACACACACACACAAACAAACGTGTACACACATATACTTCACAAACACACACCTTCTTTCATTCTCTCTCATCAGGGGAAGATAGGCGGCGTCAAGGATATGCCACCCTCGGGTTCCAGCTGTAGCCCCTGCAAGCCGATGCACATACTCCTTCTTTTGTTTTGTCTTTGTTTTTCTTTTTCTTTCTTGGCATCTGTCGCCTTGCTCCTTGAGCATGTCCAAGCTGCGTCCCCTGACCACCCTCCTTGACAAGGACATGCCCTAGAGCCAGATGGACCACACACCCAACCACCCACCTCCCCTCTTCAAAAAAGTTGATGTTGTCACAGTTTGGGAAAACAAATGGTGCTTTCTATAACTTAGCACAAACACATTCTGTTGGGCAGAGTCGTGGTTTTCGGTTCTGTCAAGTTCAAGATCCCTCCTCGGTTTCCATGCCTGCCATCCGCCAACCGGCTGCCACTCAATATGCATAGGCAATACCCTCGACTTTACTCTCACTGAAAACATTAGTTAGTTTAGTTGTTGTTAAAACAGTTCCAAGCTACCACATAACATTCTGAGAACCATATGTTTCTTAGAACTTGGTGAGAGCAAGGTTTTCCAATGGTTATTTTTCAGAAAACCTTCCCACAATTTTCTGGGAATGGTGCAGCATAGTTTATTGCCTTTGAAACATTCTCAGCACATGCGTGGCCCGATTCAGGAAACTAGGCGTATGTCGCAAGTCACGACTTCACAGGAGAGCCTTTTGAACGTAATTTGTTTTTTTTTATCAAAATGCCTTTTTTTTGGGGGCAGAAATTCCTTCTTTAACATGTGAACATGTGCCTTAATATCAAACTTCTATGTCATCTGTAAATAGGAATAACATTGTAAAATTACAAGCCTAGTTGGTTTAGCCACAGAGAGAACAGCAACCTTCCCGCTAGCCATGATTGGCTGTGATAATGAGTGGGCTGTACATGCCGAGAGATGAGTTTGGATTGGTCTGTGGTGTTGCATCTTGTGTCTGTAAAAGGAGCTGCTCGTACGTATGCTTAGACAATACTTTATACTTCAGTTTTTTCGAAAGATATAACGCTAGCCATGGTGAACTGCAAATATGTTGCTACTGCTTTCAATAACATTGCTGCCCTGAATTTATCGACAAAGGTCTGCGGGAAAAAGTTGTGATGGACTACTTTCTGGAAGACGATCGTTCCATGCTGACTCTCTCTGACTCTGAAAATGAATGAGACGATGAGTAAATCCCTGATTTACATAACATTTTAATTGAAGAAGACATTGTAGAATCTTCTCATGAAAGTGATAGAGAAGAAACGGCAACAATCAACAGTGTTGTTGTCACGGAAGAAGTTGACCGAGTTTTGAAATCCGTGGAATGTCTGGTGGAAGCAATAAGGACATCTTATTTAATAAAAGGGGTTGCAGTCTTCCGTGAAGCTTTCATCCATGTCCACGGGTAAGAATCTAACATTGAACCTTCTATATTTGGTTAACTTTAGCTTGCTATGACAATCAGTTTGCATTGCTAGTTCAAGCTTGCTTTTAGCTAGCCAGCTGGAGTTCGAAGGCTGGTTTGCTAACGTTACTCTACGGATTGGGATTTTAGTAAATTTTTTAGCTAGCATTATCGTTACATGTCTAAACAAATGACCCCAAGTTAAAGCTTGCTGTTAGCTAGCTAAAGTTAGCGGAAGTTAGATGGCTGGCTCGCTAGCTAACATTAACTGACATGTATGAAGTGTGTGTAACGTTAGTATCTGCAATTTCTTTCAGCATCAGTAGAAGACGCCTGACTCTCCTCCCCCAGTCTTACAAGGAGAACGGTCTAATGCCTCCCATCAAAAAGAGAGCTGGCCCAAGCAAGCACAGGTTACACCTGAAGTATGAGGACTTGCTGTGAGTGGTGAACTTAATCAACAACTACGCAGAGGATAATGCAAAAGTATTACCAGGACGCCACCCAGGACACAAACACTTTGGTGGAAAGCTGCTGCCATCCCATGTGACAAAAGCAGCAGTGTAGTCTCTACAAGGAATCGATGACAACACTTGGTATGTAAAGCATAAACACATTTCGATTATTTAATTGAACTCCAACACTACTTTTATTCATCTCGCATTTTTCTGTATTTTCCAGAGGTACGTGTAGTCGGGTTGTCTTCTTTCAGGAATATGTGGAGAAAATTGCTGCCCCACATCTCAAGCACGAAGCCGAGGACAGACCTGTGTTGGCAGTGCCAGATGAACAACTATCAGGTCTTCAGATCTGCCAGAAGCTGTGAAGTCAGCCAAGCTGAAGAAGCAAGAACAGCATCTACTGCTTGTTCAGAGTGAGTGGTGTGTCTACCAGAAGACGGTTGCTGACTATACATGTCACTGAGCGGTGTTCTGAAAGAGCTGCAAAATCTGGATCCTTACAAATCAGCTGGGCTAGACAATCTGGACCCTCTCTTTTTAAAATGATCAGCTGAAATTGTTGCAACACCTTACACTAGCCTATTCAACCTCTCTTTAGTATCGTCTGAGATCCCCAAAGATTGGGAAAGCTGCCGTGGTCATCCCCCTCTTCAAAGGGGGAGAAACCTTAGACCCAAACTGTTATAGACCTATATTCATCTTTCCCTGCCTTTCTAAAATCTTGTTAGGGAGTGCCAGCTGAGGGGTCGGTTTTGGAGTCGTGCGTGCCCAAAGTAAAAATACTTGCCACTCAGGCTCAGAAAATAGGATATGCACATAATTAGTACTATTGGATAGGAAGCACTCTGAAGTTTCTTTTATTACAGTTAAAGTGAATTACAGCACGTTTGGCTGAGCGGTCCACTTTATTTGACTTATATAACGTTTAGGTGACCATCCAAGTGAAATATAATCACTTTTATTCATAAAGGATAGCTAAGGATTCATTTTAATTGTTTTTTGTTTTGTTGAGGAAAGGTTTATATGTTTAGTTGAACGCGTTCTCTTCACGTTGGATTTTCTGAACACAAGGCGCCAACCAAATGGAGATTTATGGATATAATAAATTACTTTTTCTAACCAAATACCCATGGATTGTCTTCGTTGGACACTTAGGAAGCCCTCTGCAGAAGTTCTACAAAAGGTAAGGCACAGGTTTTCCCTGTGAAATGCATTTTCTATTGACCGCACTGGCTAAAGATTTCATGGTTATGGAAAATATTGAAGGTGCTACCCTCAAACAATCAAATGTCGTGCTTTCGCCGTAAAGCCTTTTTGAAATCCGACAACGCTGTGATATTGCCAAGAAGCAGAGCTTTTGATGAGTATGAAACACTTGTATATTGGTGCATGTTTAATAATTCAACTTTTGGATTTTGCCTTGCATTTCACCTGGTAGTGTCGGGAGTGGGGCGCTAGCGCTCAAGGTCCTAAACGTTATCATAACCACCATTGATAAAAGACAGTACTGTGCAGCCGTCTTCATCGACCTTGTCAAGGCTTTCGACTCTGTCAACCACCACATTCTCACCACATTCTTACATTCTCAATAGCCTTGGCATCTCAAATGACTGCCTCGCCTGGTTCACCAACTACTTCTCAGATAGAGTTCAGTGTGTCAAATCGGAGGGCCTATTGTCCGGACCTCTCACAGTCTCTAAGGGGTGCCACAGGGCTGAATTCTCGGGCTGACTCTTTTCTCTGTATATATCAATGATGTCGCTCTTGCTGCTGGTGATTCTCTGATCCACCTCTATGCAGACGACACCATTCTGTATACATCTGGCCCTTCTGTTGACACTGTGCTAACAAACCTCCAAACGAGCTTCAATGCCATGCAACACTCCTTCCGTGACCTCCAACTGCTTTTAAATACTAGTAAAACTAAATGCATGCTCTTCAACCGATTCCTGCCCACACCCTCCCGCCCGACAAGCATCACTTCTCTGGACAGTTCTGACCTAGAATATATGGGCAACTACAAATACCTAGGTGTCAGGTTAGACTTTAAACTCTCTTTCCAGACTCACATTAAGCATCTCCAATCAAAATTAAATTTAGAATCGGCGTCCTATTTCGCAACAAAGCCTCTTTCTCTCATGCCGCCAAACATTCCCTCGTAAAACTGACTATCCTACCGAAATTGACTTTGGCGATGTCATTTAAAAAATAGCCCCCAACACTCTACTCAACAAACTGGATGTAGTCTATCACAGTGCCATCCATTTTATCACCAAAGCCCCATATACAACCCACCACTGCGACCTGTATGCTCGCGTTGGCTGGCCCTTACTACACAGCCCATCTGTAAATATCACACCCGACTACCTCATCCCCATATTATTACTTACACTCTTGCTCTTTTGCACCCCAGTATCTCTACTTGCACATCATCATCTGCACATATATCACTCCAGTATTAATGCTAAATTGTAGTTATGTTCACCTCTATGGCCTATTTATTGCCTACCTCCCTACTCTTCTACATTTGCACACACTGTACATAGATCTTTCTATTTGTCTTTTATTTTGTGTTATTAAATGAACAAGTAGCTGTAGTTTATCCTGTTCGGGCTAGGGGGCAGTGTTCGGAAGTACGTAGAGCCTGACATATAATTGGTAGTATTGGATAGAAAACTCTCTGACCTTTCTAAAACTGTTAAAACAATGTCTGTGAGTATAACAGAACTGATATGTCACGTGAAAACCGGAGGAAAATCTATCCAGACAATTGATTTTTTTGATTTCACAATTTTTCCATTGACTTGCTATTCACTATAGAGGGATTTAGCTCCCAGATTGCAGTTCCTATAGCTTCCACTAGATGTCAACAGTCTTTAGACATGGTTTCAGGCTTGTTTTTTGAAAAACAAACAAGAAATAGAAGTTCTGGCAGGTGGATGTTAGAACTGACACTACTCTTTTGCGTGAGTGACCGTGTGCGCGCTCTTCATTATTTTTATTGAACAGGCTATTGTCCGTCTGAAATATTATTGTTTATTTACATATTAGGATACCTAAGGATTGATTCGAAACATTGTTAGACTTTTTTGGACAAAGTTTATCGGTAACTTTTTTAGGTTTTCTGTGTCTGTATATTGAACGAGTGGAACGTGTGGATTACTGAACAAAATGCGCCAACCAAACTGAGTTTTTTGGATATAAAGATGTACTTTATTCGAACAAAACTACCATTCTTTGGGTTCCTGGAACCCGGGGGATTGCAACCAGAGGAAGATCTTCAAAGGTAAGTGATTTATTTTATCGCTATATTTCATTTTGTAATGCCTGTGCTGGTTTGAAATATATTTATATGCAGGAAGTATGCGGGGCGCTGTTCTCAGATAATCAAATGCTATGCTTTCGCCGTAGAGCTTACTGTAAATCGGACAAAGCGGTTCAATTACCAAGATTCTAAGCTAAAGAATGCTGTATGACACTTGAATTTTCATGAAGGTTTAATATTACAATTTTTGTATTTTGAATTTCGCGCCTTGCAATTTCACCGGATGTTGTCGAGTTGACACGCTAGCGGGACACTGTTCTGTAAGAAGTTAATTAAAGGTGAAATAAAAAGTAAAAAATAGACAGATTGACAGGGGTGAGACAATTCATTGTAATGTAATGTTATTTTGATGTTTGCAGGTGAACTATTCTTCTGACCCTATGCATCCACGTCCCTTCTACGTTTTAACTCCTTGCAAATGTGGCTTGTTTGGTGTTTGCTGTAAAGGAATACCACAACAAGTGATGAAGGCATGTCATCCAGCAAAGGCAGCATCGCAGCCATCATCTGCATGCACCATTTCTTCACCAACTACTGAGTTGGGAAACACGTGTGGACCTGAATTGTGATAATTGTAGTGACCAAAATAAGAACAAGTTTGTGCTCTGGTTTTGTTCCTGGCGGACCATGCACAAGCTCCACCAAAGTCTGGACCTTCACTTCCTGATCACAGGCCACACCGAGTTTGCCCCTGACTGGTGCTTCGGCCTCATCAAGCAGCGCTTCAGAAAGACAAGAGTGAACACTTTGTCTGAGATTGCTGGTGTTGTGAAGGACAGCGCTATGACAGGGGTCAACATCCCACAGCTGGTTGGACGGGAGGAAAGGTACGGTGCTGGTGGATGATGTTGATGTTGTGCAAGGTTGTAATGTCTTGTCGTTTTTTTTTGCTTTTTCCTCTTTTACAGCTTCGATGCTCTGGAGCCTGGTGTTGTTGTTGCCAAGGAGCGTTCTGACTCAGTTGGGACCAGGTTTCAGCTGGCAACGCTGTCATCCTTCCTCCCATACAGTGATGGAAAAAAGTATTTGATCCCCTGCTGATTTTGTATGTTTGCCCACTGACAAAGAAATGAACAGTCTATAATTTTAATGGTAGGTTTATTTGAACAGTGAGAGACAGAATAACAACAAAAAAATCCAGAAAAACGCATGTGAAAATTTTTATAAATTGATTTACATTTTAATGAGGGAAATAAGTATTTGACCCCTCTGCAAAACATGACTTAGTACTTGGTGGCAAAACCCTTGTTGGCAATCACAGAGGTCAGACGTTTCTTGTAGTTGGCCACCAGGTTTGCACACATCTCACGAGGGATTTTGTCCCACTCCTCTTTGCAGATCTTCTCCAAGTCATTAAGGTTTCGAGGCTGACGTTTGGCAACTCGAACCTTTAGCTCCCTCAACAGATTTTCTATGGGATTAAGGTCTGGAGACTGGCTAGGCCACTCCAGGACTTTAATGTGCTTCTTCTTGAGCCACTCCTTTGTTGCCTTGGCCGTGTGTTTTGGGTCATTGGCTGAGGGAAGGAGGCTCTCACCCAATATTTGACGATACATGGCCCCGTCCATCGTCCCTTTGATGCGGTGAAGTTGTCCTGTCCCCTTAGCAGAAAAACACCCCCAAAGCATAATGTTTCCACCTCCATGTTTGACGGTGGGGATGGTGTTCTTGGGGTCATAGGCAGCATTCCTCCTCCTCCAAACACGGCGAGTTGAGTTGATGCCAAAGATCTCCATTTTGGTCTCCTCTGACCACAACACTTTCACCCAGTTGTCCTCTGAATCATTCAGATGTTCATTGGCAAACTTCAGACGGGCATGTATATGTGCTTTCTTGAGCAGGGGGACTTTATGGCGCTGCAGGATTTCAGTCCTTCACGGCGTAGTGTGTTACCAATTGTTTTCTTGGTGACTATGGTCTCAGCTGCCTTGAGATCATTGACAAGATCCTCCCGTGTAGTTCTGGGCTGATTCCTCACCGTTCTCATGATCCTTGCAACTCCACGAGGTGAGATCTTGCATGGAGCCCCAGGCCGATGGAGATTGTGTTTCTTCCATTTGTGAATAATCGCATCAACTGTTGTCACCTTCTCACCAAGCTGCTTGGCGATGGTCTTGTAGCCCATTCCAGCCTTGTGTAGGTCTACAATCTTGTCCCTGACATCCTTGGTGAGCTCTTTGGTCTTGGCCATGGTGGAGAGTTTGGAATCTGATTGATTGATTGCTTCTGTGGACAGGTGTCTTTTATACAGGTAACAAGCTGAGATTAGGAGCACTCCATTTAACTACAATACCCGGTGAAATGCAAGGCGCCAAATTCAAAATCCAAAAGTTGAATTATTAAACATTCATCAATATACAAGTGTTGCATAGCCATCAAAAGCTCTGCTTCTTGGCAATATCACAGCGTTGTCAGATTTCAAAAAGGCTTTACGGCGAAAGCACAACATTTGATTGTTTGAGGATAGCACCTCTCCTATTTTCCACATTAGCATAAATTCATAAACCAGCGCGGGTCACACAAAACACATATCACAGCTAAAACAAATCCCTAACCTTTTGAAGAACTTCTGCTGAGGGCTTCCCAAGTGTCCAACGAAGTCATCCAATGGTTATTTTGTTAGAAAAAGTCATTTATTATATCCATAAATCTCCTATTGGTTGGCGCATTATGATCATAAAATCGACCGTTGAGTCGCCCATTGAACCGTGAAGAGAACACATTCAAATTATACCTATACATTTTCTACAAACAAATCAAACATAATTTTTAATGTATCCTTAGGTATCCTTTTATGTATATTTACTGTAAAATATCAACCGGACAATAACGAGAACGATAGGAAAGAAAAAATAAACTGGGGCGCGCTCACAATCTTGCGCGCGTCAAACCTTTTTTTACAAAAGTGGTCCCCTGACTATTTCCTCTTCCTATCCTTTTTGCTTAATCCTAGAACTCCCAGTCTTTGTATAAAGACTGTTGACATCTAGTGGAAGCCATAGATCCTGCAGTCTCAGTCCTAGGTAAAATACAAATGAATAGGCACAATGGAGAAGAAGGTCATCTACAAAAAAAACTGCAAATGCGGATGTATTTTCCGCGGGTTTTCGCCTGCTATATCAGTTCTGTTATACTCACAGACAAGTCATCCAGTAAAAGTATTTGGTTTTAACTTCTTAGGGAGCAGCAGCTGAGGTGTCGGTTTTGGAGAGTCTGGCGTGCCCAAAGTAAGAGGCCTGCCACTCAGGCCCAGAAACTTGGATATGCACATAATTAGTACTATTGGATAGGAAACACTTTGAAGTTTATTTTATTACAGTTAAAGTGAATTACAGTTTTTTTGTGACCTTTGCTCTGTTTGATAGTCTCCCTATTTATTTCAATGGCAACCAGCTCCGAGATTTCAGTACTTCCACTAGATGTCAACAGTCTCTATACAAAGCCAGGAAGCTGTAGCACTGACCAGAATGGATAGGAAGAGGAAATGGTCAAGGGAGTTTCTAAAAGTGTTAACATAATGTCTGTGAGTAATGTCTGTGAGAACAGAAGAACAGAAATAGCAGGCGAAAACCCGAGAAAAATCTATCCGGAATTACTGTTTTTTGTCACATTGGCTCTGTTTAACAGTCTCTCTATTGAGTTCTATGGCAAGCAGCTCCGAGATTTCAGTACCTATGGCTTCCACTAGATGTCAACAGTCTATATATAAAGCCTCAGAGAGATTGGAGGAAGCAGGAAGAATAGGAAATGGCCAAGGTAGCTCAGATGTCAACAAGTTTTCTTGTCCCAGTGTGCGTCATGAGCCCAGTACGGCCCGTTCCTGCTCCCCGCACCAGAGTCCCAGTGCACGTCAAGAGTCCAGTACGGCCCGTTCCTGCTCCCCGCACCAGAGTGCCAGTGCACGTCATGAGTCCAGTAAGGCCCGTTCCTGCTCCCCGCACCAGAGTCCCAGTGTGCGTCATGAGTCCAGTACGGCCCGTTCCTGCTCACCGCACCAGAGTCCCGGTGCGCATCGTGAGCCCAGTATGGCCGGTTCCTGCTCCCCGAACCAGAGTCCCAATGCTCGCTATGAGCCCATCACGGCCGGTTCCTGCTCCTCGCACAAGAGTCCCAGTGCGCTTTGTGAGCCCAGTACGGCCGGCTCCTGCTCCTCGCACCAGAGTACCAGTGAGCATCGTGAGCCCAGTACGGCCCGTTTCTGCTCCTCGCACCAGAGTCCCAGTGCGCTTCGTGAGTCCAGTACGGTGCCCATCACGGCCGGTTCCTGCTCCTCGCACCAGAGTTCTGGCTAATAGCCCAGGGCCTCCGGTGCGGGACATCAAGTCAGCACGGCCGGCACCGGAGCCGCCACCTGGGACAAAAAGACCCACCCGAAGACCCCCCATGGACTTTTGGCGCGGTTGGAGTCCGCGCCTTTGGGGGTACTGTCACATCCAGGCCTGAGAAGACAGGCTGGCGTGTTTTGTTTTGTTTTGGTGTAGCGTTTTTTCTGTTCTAGGTTCTCTATTTCTATGTTGGGGTAATGGTTCCCAATTAGAGGCAGCTGAGTGTCGTTACCTCTAATTGGGAACCATATATATGTTTGTAGTTTGCACTAGGGGTTTGTGGGTTATTGTTTGGTCATAGCTTTGTTTTGTTTGACATGTTATGTTCAGCGTTACGATCTTCGTTTGTTTTGTTGTTTTTGTCCCAGTTACGTTTGATTAATAAAATATGTACACTGGATGTCTCGCTGCGCCTTGGTCTGTCCCTTCCGAAGATCGTGACAGTCAGGACGTGACTAGGTTTTTTTTTCTAGTTGTTTTATTTCTATGTTGGTGTTGTGTATGGTTCCCAATTAGAGGCAGCTGTTTTTCGTTACCTCTAATTGGGGATCATACTTAGTGTGTTCTGTTCCCACCTGCATTTGTGGGATATTGTTTTGTGCTAGTGCCTGTGAGTGCTACGTTATTGTCCGATCAGTTATTTCTTTGTTGTTTTTGTGTTTCACATAAAAAAATATGTGGAACTAGGTAGAAGACGATCGTGAAAGAATATCCCACCAAGTCAGGACAAAGCAGCGTGCCCAGGAGGTAAAGGAGAGTTGATCTTGGGAGGAAATACTGGGTGGATGCGAGACTCTTCCCTGGCGGGAGTCGCCGAGGAATATTGGAGGACAGCGACGACGCCGGGGTCTGCGGCCAAAAGGAGCCCAAGGGCAATCCCAAGATTATTTTTCGGGGGGGGCACAAGGGGCGGTCGACCAAGCTGAGGAGAGAGCCAGAGCCCATCTGGGAGTCGATCGAGGAGTTTAATGAGGGATATCGGAAGAGCGTGTCACCAGTCCGGTGCAACCTGTGTCGGCTCCACACACCAGGCCTCCAGTGCGCCTTCCCAGCCCGGTATGTCCTGTGCCAGCTCCCCGCACTCGCCCTGAAGAGCATGTCACCAGTCCGGTGCAACCTGTGCCTTGCTCCATGCACCAGGCCTCCAGTGCGCCTTCCCAGCCCAGTGCCAGAGCCTTCCTCTGCACCGGTGCCCAGTCCAGGCACGGCGTCCAGTCCAGGCACGGCGTCCAGTTCTACTCCTAGGCCGGAGCCTTCCTCTGCGCCGGGGCCCAGTCCGGGCACGGCGTTCAGCCCGGCTCTATGGCCGGATCTGCGGTCTGAGCGGGTGCCAAGTCCCGCACCGGAGCCGCCACCGACGCTAGTTGCCCACCGAGCCAGGTTTTGCGGACGGATTCTGCACCTTTGGGGGGATACTGTCACGTCCTGGCCATAGAGAGCCCTCGAGGTTCTCTATGGTGTTTTAGGTCAGGACGTGACTAGGGGAATTTTTTTATTTCTATGTTGGTGTTGTGTATGGTTCCCAATTAGAGGCAGCTGTTTTTCGTTACCTCTAATTAGGGATCATACTTAGTGTGTTCTGTTCCCACCTGCATTTGTGGGATATTGTTTTGTGCTAGTGCCTGTGAGTGCTACGTTATTGTCCAATCAGTTTTTCTTTGTTGTTTTTGTATGTTTCACATTTAATAAATATGTGGAACTCCATGCACACTGCGCCTTGGGCCATTTATGTAAAAGACGATCGTGACACAAATATGGCTTTCTTCTGTATTCCCCCTACCTTGTCAAAACATAACTGATTGGCTCAAACGCATTATGGAAAGAAATTCCACATATTTACCTTTTAACAAGGCACACCTGTTAATTAAAATTCATTCCAGGTGACTTCCTCATGAAGCTGGTTGAGAGAATGCCAAGAGTGTGCAAAGGTTGTTTCTTTTGAAGAATCTGAAATACAAAATATATTTTCATTTGTTTAAGTCTTTTTTTGGTTACCACATGATGCCAAATGTGTTATTTGATAGTTTTGATGTCTTCACTATTATTCTACAATGTAGAAAATAATACAAATAAATTAAAACCATTGAATGAGTAGGTGTGTCCAAACCTTTGACTGGTACTGTGTGTGTGTGTGTGTGTGTGTGTGTGTGTGTATATATATATATTTATATTGCGATTGTCTCCTATTGTCTGATTGTCACGTCCAGGCCTGGGATAGCAGGCTGGCATGTCATTTTGTGTTTTGTTAGGAGGGGTTTTATGTTCTAGGTGGTATATTTCTATGTTGGGTTGATGGTTCCCAATTAAAGGCAGCTGTTTGTCGTTACCTCTAATTGGGAACTGTGTGTGTGTGTGTGTGTGTGTGTGTGTGTGTGTGTGTGTGTGTGTGTCCCAGCCAGTCACACCTTAGTTACAATCTTTATTTGTTTATTGTTTTGGTCAATCGCTTACGTATAATAAAAGTATGTACACTGGAACCCTCGCCGCATCTTGGTCCGTTTCATATGAAGATCGTGACACTGATATTGTTCCATAACCCATAGATACCCTGGTCTTTAAATAGCTATAAGTAGATTATATGTATGTACTAAAACCTTTGATTATTTTATTGTTATTTCAGCCCTACACATGTTTGAATTGAATCATTTGTGATTCTGAGAGATTTATACTTCCACTGTTCCTTTTGAAGGTTGTAACTCTCATGGAAGTGTTAATGTTGCGCCTCTACTTTGAGCTGCAAAGCGTGTCTAGGCTGAGAGATGTGACTAGCTGGGGGGATTGTCTGTTGTTAAAATCTAATTGAAGGGAATATACCTTTTCATATCTCTTTCCTTTTGGTAAATTTGCACACGTTTGCTGTTATATATTTGTTTGTTTGTTCCACACAGGGCCATTGTGCTTCCCCTCTTAAATCTCTTCCTGCTCTTCCATATTAGAAAATCATGCTCTCTTTTGTGTTTAGCATTAAGTATTTCTGCTTTGTCTTTATGACTTTCCCCAAGATGTGCAGAAAAGAAAGTAAAAGACAGAGAGGGTTGTTATTTCAGCTTTCCCACTGGGAGTTGACTCATGAGAGACACATTGTAATCCTCTAGAATTTGTAATCAAGATTCTCCAAGTAATTGATTCCATTTCAATACATTACAGTACAAATATATCAGTTAACCTCGTAATGTCCTCGTAATGTCAAATGCCTAGCTGCATCATTGACCTACAAAAGCAAAATTAGGCCATATTGGAGCCTATTTATTTGCAATAATGAATACATTACAGTACATCCCAATGCACATTTACCACCTGTAAGCAGTGGGATTAAATTGAAGCACTGCAGTGCACAGGGTACCAAAGGTACGAAGAACACTGGCTAAGCTTCACCAGATGCCTACAATGTTAGACTGCATGAGCTACTTCAGAGCACTACCTTAGGGAATAAACTGACATGAGGGCTAAAAGCTACCCAACATTTAAAACCGACAAGTTAAATACACAGAAACACAAAGTCATTACGCTAGCCCACTGCAGTAGTCACGTCCGTGTGTAGTGTAGTATGTGCTTAAATATCAAATTAATTGGTTCACATTTACAATGACCTACTGGCAAAGTGGCCTTGTCAGCTAGTTTCAGGCTGGGGGCCTGTCCCTTGGGCCTTGCATGTAGGAAGCATGGAGGAACAAGGCATTCTGTCCAGCCCACTCACCACAACATCTTAACCTTTTCCACCGAAGAACAGTCTGCTGTTGAATGCACAAAAGTGAGTTGACATTAAGGAAAGCAGAAACTGCTGGCAAAAGAGGCAGGCTTAATTCAGGCAGTGCAGAAACCTTTAACCAAAGTGCGTCAGCAGAAGACCTAAGAGAACACTTTAGTACTGTAAAAGCAACTTATTCACTGAGCAATATTGTTGCACTACTGGAAACCTGTATCAAGCTACCTGTATGGTTTTATCTACTATAGAGTGTGGTACTATATTAAGGCCGTATTTGCCATCTTGCTAACACAAGCATGTAAATAAATATAAACTCAAAAAAAAAAGAAACGTCCTCAGTGTCAACTGCTTTTATTTTCAGCAAACTTAACGTGTAAATATTTGTATGAACATAACAAGATTCAACAACTGAGACATAAACTGAACAAGTTCCACAGACATGTGACTAACATAAATTTAATAATGTCTCCCTGAACAAAGGGGAGGGGGGTCAAAAGTATCTGGTGTGGCCACCAGCCGCAGTACTGCAGTGCATCTCCTCCTCATGGACTGCACCAGATTTGCCAGTTCTTGCTGTGAGATGTTATCCCACTCTTCCACCAAGGCGCCTGCAAGTCCCTGGACATTTCTGGGGGAAAGGCCCTAGCCTCACCCACCAATCCAACAGGTACCAGACGTGCTCAATGGGATTGAGATCCAGGCTCTTCGCTGGCCATGGCAGAACACTGAAATTACTGTCTTGCAGGAGATTACACACAGAACTAGCAGTATGGCTGGTGGCATTGTCATGCTTGAAGGTCATGTCAAGATGAGCCTGCAGGAAGGGTAACGGACAGCGTTGCGATTGCCTGCAATGACAACAAGCTCAGTCCGATGATGTTGTGACACACCGCCCCAGACCATGACAGACTCTCCACCTCCATATCGATCCCACTCCAGAGTACAGGCCTCAGTGTAATGCTCATTCCTTCGACGATAAACGCAAATCCGACCATTAAACCTGTTGAGATAAAACCGCGACTTGCCAGTCCTGTCTGGTCCAGAGATGGTGGGTTTGTGCCCATAGGTGACATTGTTGCCGGTGATATCTGGTGAGGACCTGCCTTACTACAACAGGCCTACAAGCCCTCAGTCCAGTCTCGCTCAGCCTATTGTGGACAGTCTGAGCACTGATGAAGGGATTGTGCGTTCCCGGTGTATCTCGGGCAGTTGTTGTTGCCATCCTGTACTTGTCCCGCAGGTGTGATGTTCGGATGTACCAATCCTGTGCAGGTATTGTTACATGTGGTCTGCCACTGCGAGGTTGATCAGCTGTCTGTCCTGTCTCCCTGTAGCGCTGTCTTTGGCATCTCACAGTACGGACATTGCAATTTATTGCCCTGGCCACATCTGCAGTCCTCATACCTCCTTGAAGCATGCCTAAGGCACGTTCACGCAGATGAGCAGGGACCCTGGGCATCTTTCTTTTGGTGCTTTTCACAGTCTGTAGAAGGCCTCTTTAGTGTCCTAATTTTTCATAACTGTGACCTTAATTGCCTACCGTCTGTAAGCTGTTAGTGTCTTAACGACCGTTCCACTGGTGCATGTTCATTAATTGTTTATGGTTCAATGAACAGCATGGGAAACAGTGTTTAAACCCTTTACAATGAAGATCTGGAAAGTTATTTGGATTTTTACGAATTATCTTTGAAACAAGGGTCCTGAAAAAGGGATGTTTCTTTTTTTGAGTTTAGTATCTAGATAGGTAATTGTCAACTCTTTCCCTATCGCTCTTTCTGTCTCTTTCTCTGGCATATGCACATTCCAATACACACTTAAACACAGACACACACACACTCCTCATATGCACAC
This sequence comes from Brachymystax lenok tsinlingensis, assembly GCA_030435695.1. Classification (NCBI taxonomy): domain Eukaryota; kingdom Metazoa; phylum Chordata; class Actinopteri; order Salmoniformes; family Salmonidae; genus Brachymystax; species Brachymystax lenok. Next base: position 31,401,473 of record CM059811.1, on the reverse strand, counting down.
ACAGCAGTGTGTGTGTGTGTGTGTGTATTGGCCCACTTTGATGCACACTAGCATCATTAGAACTAGGTTGCCAGACGCTATGGGAAAGGGCTACCACACACAGCTCAGTCAGCTTAAAAAAGTCTCCAGCCAATCCTCCAGAGATTCATTACAGAGACAAGCAGCTCCTGCAGCCAGGCACACAGTGAACCCGGTGAAAGTTATCACGGGTATGATACAACTGTCGGTATCTTTCACTCAAAAGGGATTTCTGTTTGCTTGGAGCTCTTTAGTCTCACTTTATTTTCGCATTGATAGGGGAGATTTTCAAGGAAGTTTAGCGGCCTCTTGTTTGAGGGGAGGAAAGTTTCAGTTGATGCATGGAGATGAGAAGACCTGTAGTTTCTTAAACTGATACTGGACATACACAAACCGCAGGCAAACACACAGACAGATAGACAGAAAACACACACACACACCTAGGCAGACAGCAGCCACACACACACCCCTTGTTTCACTTTCTGTTCTTTGTGCCCTCTTCTATTCCTGCTGACTGCAGGCTTTAACACACAGGTAAAATTACAAGGGAATATCATTATACCAAGACCTTGACAGAATATGCCACACTCCTCTTTTTTTTTTACCATTATTTTACTAGGCAAGTCAGTTAAGAACAAATTCTTATTTTCGATGACTGCCTAGGAACAGTGGGTTAACTGCCTGTTCAGGAGCAGAATGACAGATTTGTACCTTGTCAGCTCAGGGATTTGAACTTGCAACCTTTCGGTTACTAGTCCAACGCTCTAACCACTAGGTTACCCTGCCGCTCTTCTCTTATCCTCAGAGTGGAAAAACAAAAAGAACAAAAGAACCATCACACATCCTAATCTGTGCTGATGTCAGCGTTTTTACAAGATGAAACAACAACAAAAAGTTTCCTGAAACATTATTCCCTTTCCTATTTTCCCCACTCTCTCCCTCTCTCACTGCCCTTCTCTCATCTCAAAATGGTGTCACTTGTGGTGCTTTTGCTGAAAAGGGTGCTGTCAGCAATGTCTCAAAGAGTGCTGAACAGTTCACAAAGTCTCTGAAAGTAACCCTAGCCGTGTCTACTCATATGGTTACATATATAGAATATATATTTTATTGGGTCATGTGGCATTAAAATCCAATATTCACCTGAATCATCAGCATCAGCAAAATCCTCTTTACAGTGTGTTACAAAGCATTTTCAAACAGTAGTTACCATGCCATCGCTCAACTGAGCTGCCCCAGGTTTCTGTGAGCAACGATCACTCACCATGCCATTTGCATGTGAACAGTCCATGTGAAAAATGTCTCTGTCTTTCTAGCTTGGAAGGGATCCCGTGTGCACTAGCGACTGTCACACCCTAAAGAGTGAGGAATGGCTGAATGAAGGTCTCCTTTATACATATTTTGCCTCTTTGGCTGCATTCAGGGTTACAGCAACAACAAAAAATTAATGACTGAAATTTAAGTCAATGTCAGATTGATTGTCTGGGGCCAAGTTAACCTCCCCTTTCAAATATGAAAGTCAAGACCATCATGCTTTTAGGGAAAGGGGATCATTTGTACATGTATTAATCTGCGAGTTTGACCAATTCCAGTACCCTTAATTTAATTTTTAAGTAATGAGAAGCTCAGTTCTGTTGAATTTTTAATTAAAAGGACATTCTACTCCAAAATGAATAAAAATAAAAGTATGCTGACACCGTCTAAAATATAACTTCCACCTCCAGAAATGAGCCCAATAACATATTGGTCAAATTTATTATTTTATGATTTTAAAGTAATTGCACAGTGAAAATCGTACTTTTAAAAGTTAGTATTCTGTTAACTCTTATACAAATAATGTTGTTGACTCGTCCTATACGCGTATGTGTCCAAAGCATAAATTGGACATAAATCTACCATACAGTGTGTTACAAAGCATTTACGAACAGTAGTTACCATGCAATCGCTCAACTGGGCTGCCCCAGTCGTCTGTGAGCAATGATCACTCACCATGCCATTTGCATGTAAACAGTCCATGTGAAAAATGTCTCTGTCTTTTTAGCTTGGAAGGGATCCCGTGTGCACAAGCAACTTCCTCACACTAATGAGTGAGGAATGGCTGACTGAAGCTTCACTTTATAAATCTGTTGCCTCTTTGGCTGCATTCAGGGTTTAACCTCTACAGGCACCAGGGAAGTATTCGGAAGTTTGGAGAGTCTGGCGTGCTCAAAGTAAGAAACTAGGATATGCACGTAATTAGTACTATTGGATAGGAAAGACTCTGAAGTTTCTAAAACTGTTAAAATAATGTCTGTGTATAACAGAACTGATATGGCAGGTGAAAAGCCAAGGAATTTCTGTCCGGGAATTTCTTTTTTTGTGACATGCCCTCACTTTCAATGGCTGTCTGGGATTCTCAGTCAAATAGGACCCATATTGCAGTACCTATGGCTTCCACTAGATGTCAAAAGTCTTTAGACAAGGTTTCATGCCTTTATCATGGAAGACAACCGAACAGAAGAAGAATTTGTAAGTGGATAGAGGAAGTCACTTTAGTTTTTTGTGCGCGAGACCGTGTGCGCGTTCCTCGGTATTTTTCTTTTCTATCGTTTATCCGTGTGAAATATCGTATTATCCGTGTGAAATATAATCGTTAATATACATAAAAGTATACCTACGGATACATTATAAATGTTTGATTTCTTTGGGCAAAGTTGATAGGTATAATTTGAACGCTTTCTCTTCCATGTACAATGGGCGAGTGGACTGTGGATTTTCTGAACATAACGCGCTAACCACACAAAGATTTATGGATATAAACAATGACTTTTTTTTAATAAAAGAAGAGGTAAGAGGTTAAAGCAAAAAATCTGTTGAATTAAACATCAGTCAATTCCCGATCGATTGTCTGGGGCCAGGTTAACCTTCCCTTTCATGTAAGAACTTCATGACCATCCTGCTTTTAGGGAAAGAGGATAATTTTCTACATTGTGAGTTTGACAAATTTTTATGTAGAAGTACTGAGCTCAGTTCTGGTGACTTTTTAAAAGGTCATTCTACTCCAAAATGAATGAAAAGAAAGAACACAATCTAAAATATAATTTCCACTTCCAGAAATGAGTCCAATAACATATTGGTAAAATTATGTTTAAATTATTTTAAAAGTAACTGCACAGTGAAAATCTCACGTTTAAAAGTTAATGTTCTGTTAACTCACATCCAAATAATGTACACAAACATTGACTACATCTCATCTGCCCAGACACACATGCCAACACCCCCATCCCTATTGCCTGCATTATTGTGTGCCACTTGGCCTTAAATTGTACCAATTTTGTTTTTCTCGGTCGACCATACTATTTCAAGTGTCCAAGTGTCCAAGCAAGACCTTCAATGTTCCTTTTGTTCTAAAAAGTCCCTATTTATATCCATCAAGCTCCGTTTGGTTGGAGCGTTCTGTTCAGAAAATCCACCATCCACTCGTCCCATTATACAAGACAAAAAATATACCTATAAACTTTGTCCAAACAAATCAAACAACATTTCTAATCGATCCTTAGGTACACTATTATGCATATTAACTATAATATTTCACACAGATAATATCTTTTGAAATAGAAAAGTAAAAAAACGAGGTGCGCGCTCCCGGGTCCCACGCGCCACAGACAGAAATGACTTCCTCACTCCACTTGGAAAAACTTCCTGTATTCCTCTAGTTTTCAAGGTAAACCTAGTTTCTGGGCCTGAGTGGCAGGCATTGTATTTTGGGCACGCCAGACTCTCCAAAACTCCCAACACTGCCGCCGCTCCCTAACTAGTTTTAAAGACCTATTAAACATGTCTGTAAAACCACAATGAGGACATCGACCTACTGAGCAAGTTTTCATAAATCATTGGGTACAGCACAAGAAAAAACATAAGAGAAATCAGAAATAGGGGCATAGTTCACTTTCACTTTTACTCAGAGTACTATTAATATCACCTCCCCTGTCTGATATCTTAACTTTCTTTATGCCACAAAATCTAAATGTAGAAATGTAATGTTTTAGGTCATTAAAATGTACTGCGACTGGATAATCCCTGTCGTTTCTCCTGATTGAACTTTTATGTTCACTGATTCTCTGTTTGAGAGAACGAGAGGATTTACCTACATAGCACAGCCCACGTGGACATTTAATAATGTAGATAACATGGGTGGTGGAGCACGTAATAATGTCATTGATTTGGAACCGTTTTCCTGTATGTGGGAGGCCGAAATATTCACACTTCATCATATTGTTGCACTGTGCGCATCCTCTGCATTTATAGCTACCATCTGGAAGAGGGCGTAAAAGAGCCTGGCTGATTTTCCTTTGTGGCTGGCAGTTGGCAATTTATCGCGTAAATTGCGACCTCTCCTATAAACAAGAAGTGGTGGATTTTTTAATTCAGCCTGCAAGGCTGGGTCCGATGATAAAATATGCCAGTGTTTCTTGACCGCATCTCCCACTTTTCGCGAGTTCACTGACTTGTCTAGTTAAATAAAGGGGACACTAAGAGCATAACATTTCTGCGCCCGAATTTTCTAATTCTAGTCTAATCAATACCCAAACTGATATAAAGTGAAAAGAGAAATCATTAATTTATCAAGACCAGTTCCCATGCTTGTCTCAGAGCAGCGCGAAACGGTACAAAAATAGTTGTAGGCTTTTGCTTCAAATGCTATTGCTTCTAACTTCAATATGCTCTTTAAATAAATAAGACCTACACCACTTTAACAGCACATTACTCAACACTTACCTCCCGTATCTTACCTCATTTGCACACACTGTATATAGACTTTTTTTTCTACTGTATTATTGACTGTATGTTTGTTTATTCCATGTGTAACTCTGTGTTGTTGTATGTGTCGAACTGCTTTGCTTTATCTTGGCTAGGTCGCAGTTGTAAATGAGAACTTGCTCTCAACTAGCCTACCTGGTAAAATAAAGGTGAAATAAAAAAAAATAAAAAAAATAGTGAGACTCATGTTGCCTACGGTGCTACCTGCATCTGTAGTAACACATTTTGCACTGCGGGAGCCCCCATCCACTCCGGAGCCCCCATCCACAAAATACAGAGAGGTGTTGGTAAAGGTATATTGTCCTGCTAATAACGCTTAATGTGCTATTATAATACTGTACATGGTGCCCAGGTCAGGATAACAAAAAAAAATCTTAATTAAAGACTTTCAGAAAGAATGTTGATCCAAAGCCATTAATGAGTGAGTCACTCAAATTTATGTACAGTGGCTTGCAAAATAATTCATCACCCTTGGCGGTTTTCCTATTTTGTACAGTCGTTCCTCCTTTAAAAGTTGCAAGCTTACACCCAGCGTCACGGGTTCATTGCTCCAGACCACCACAAGGAGAGTTAGAGCACTCATTATGCATTTGGGTCCCAAGGTTTTTATATGACCAATCATATCATACCATGACGAATTTGACACGAGCCACCCCTCCCTGGAGACTTTCTTCAGCAAAGATGGCTGACAAAACATTACGGGGAAGCAAATGTAAGTAATTGTTACATCATAACGAGTCAAGCTAAAAAATTACAATTGAGAGGAACACATTAGTTAATGTAGAGACAAACAATTGTGCATATTTTTTGTCATGAAGTTAATTTACGAAAATCGCTATTTAGCAAGTTTTTTTCTGTCATATCCAATGCCAGGTGTATCAAACTCCATTCTGTGAATGATGCTGTGTCTGCATGTATGTATTACAATTATACACTTCAATAGAGTTTACCACTCCGGCTCCTGGGACATCAATGATTATGCAATAGACTAGAAACATGATTTAAGAAAAGGCTGATTTGTAATTCATATATACAGAATAAAAACAGTGCATCCTGCCAGCACGCCCACAAGCGTGCTGAATGACACGTGGAAGAGAGCGAGGAACGAGATGGGAGTAACAGTCCAGGCTATAAATAAATATTATTAGTTTTTCACAAGCGTAGCAGGATGGACAAATATCTAAATAGACTATTCAACCTTTACTAAAGAGTTGTCTAATTGCCGAGCTAGGTGTGAAACCCGCCCCCCACCCCAACTTGAGCTAGGTGTGTACCCCCCCACCTTGCAACAAATAATTTGTATACAGTTTAAGTCAGAAGTTTACATACACTTTGCCAAATACATTTAAACTCAGCTTTTCACAATTCCTGACATTTAATCCTACAAAAAATCCCTGTCTCAGGTCAGTTAGGATCCCCACTTTATTTTAAGAATGTGAAATGTCAGAATAATAGTAGAGAGAATTATTTATTTCAGCTTTTATTTTCACATTCCCAGTGTGTCAGAAGTTTATATACACTCAATTAGTATTTGGTAGCATTGCCTTTAAATTGTTTAACCTCTCTGCGCACGGATCCCGCTAGCGGGATCGTTTTCAGAGCAAACATAACGCGGCAAATTCAAAATAAAAATTTGTAATATTTAACATCCTTCGATATACAAGTGTTGCATAGCCATCAAAAGCTCTGCTTCTTGGCAATATCACTGCGTTGTCAGATTTTCAAAAGGCTTTACGGCGATAGCACTACATTTGATTGTTTGAGGCTAGTACCTCACATATTTTCCACATTAGCATAAATTCATATCCAGCTCGGTTCTCAAAATGTCCATATCACAGCTAATATAAATCGCTTACCTTTCAAATAACTTCTGCTGAGGTCTTCCCAAGTGTCCAAACAAGAGAATCCATGGTTCTTTTGTTAGAAAAAGTAATTCATTATATCCATAAATCTCTGTTTTGTTGGCACGTTATGTTCAGCTACTCCACCAAGCATTGTCAGTCTACTCGCCCGTTTTACAGTGAAGGGACCGCGTTCAAGTTATACCTCTCATCTTTTCACAAACAAATCAAATATCATTAATAATGCATCCTTATGTATTCTTTTATGAATAATAGCGATCATATTTTACACAGATGGTAACTGAAACGTTATAAAAGGAAAAGAAAGCTGGGTGCACTCACGTTCTCGTGAACGTGCACGGTTGTTTACATTTTTCCCTTCCTGTAGTCTTTCTTCTTCTATAAGGATCTCCTCAGGGCTTTTTCCTCCAGACACTTTCCAGAGACTGTTGACATCCAGTGGAAGCCATAGGTACTGCAACCTGTGTCCTATTCCTCATTGATTTCTATTACCAGGGCTTCAAAGTGAGAGTAGAGCAACAGAAAAAGTAATTCCAGACAGAAATTTCTCTTGTTTTTGCCTGCTATATCTGTTCTGGTATACCCACAGACTATATCTTAATGGTTTTAGACACTTCAGAGTGTTTCCTATCCAATAGTACTAATTATGTGAATATCCTAGTTTCTGGCCCTGAGTGGCGGGCATTTAACTTTGGGCACGTCAGACAGGCGAAAATTCGGAAAATGGGGACCCTAGCTGTAACAGGTTAACTTGGGTCAAACTTTTCTGGGTAGCCTTCCACAAGCTTCCCACAATAAGTTGGGAGAACTTTGGCCCATTCCTCCTGACAGAGCTGGTGTAACTGAGTCCGGTTTGTAGGCCTCCTTGCTCGCACAAGCTTTTTCAGTTCTGCCTACAGGTTTTCTATAGGATTGAGATCAGGGCTTTGTGATGGCCACTCCAATACCTTGACTTTGTTGTCCTTAAGCCATTTTGCCACACATTTGGAAGTATGCTTGGGGTCATTCTCTATTTGAAAGACCCATTGCGACCAAGCTTTAACTTCCTGACTGATGTCTTGAGATGTTGCTTCAATGTATCCACATAATTTTCCTCCCTCATGATGCCATCTATTTTGTAAAGTGCACCAGTCCCTCCTGCAGCAAAGCACCCACAGAACACGATACTGCCACCCCCATGCTTCACGGTTGGGATGGTGTTCTTCGGCTTGCAAGCCTCCCCCTTTTTCCTCCAAACATAACGATGATCATTATAGCCAAACAGTTCTATTTTTGTTTCATCAGACCAGAGGACATTTCTCCAAAAAGTACGATCTTTGTCCCCATGTGCAGTTGCAAACCGTAGTGTGTCTTTTTTATGGTGGTTTTGGAGGAGTGGCTTCTTCCTTGTTGAGCGGCCTTTCAAGTTATGTCGATATAGGACTTGTTTTACTGTGGATATAGATACTTTTGTACCTGTTTCCTCCAGCATCTTCACAAGGTCCTTTGCTGTTGTTCAAAGGGCTGGACAACGGGCCGCACCAAAAAAAACGTATGGTTGCCAAGAAAGCTGTTAGTTAAGCCAGATTCTTAAAATGTGTACGCAGCATTTGTGTGTTGGAGTCACTTCAATTCATAATTGATCCAACATTTCTACCATAGGCCACTGTAATCGATGGGGGCTCAGGGCTTTACCATTCTGCTCCTAACGAGGAGAGTCACTCCTCATTAGCCAAGAGTCAGGCGACATTGCCGGAGAGTCAGATGGAGAATGACGTGTTGAAAAGGGCGAGGGACAAGATGGATTCACTCTCCATGCCAGGCACAGCTGTGAGCTCTGGAACTCCTTCTCCGACAGGCAGTCAACATATGTGGCGGGTTCGTCAGGTCTTCGGTTCACCCTGACATTTCCATTCCTCTTCTGACAACAGAACTTGACCAACTGCTCACCAGGCACAGAAAGGGCCGTCCGGACCGTTATGCTGTTCTGCTATTCCAAGGATGTGTAACCGAAGAGAGATACCACTAGTGGGCACAGAATACAAACTGGGATGGATCCTGAGGCAAATGTGGCTTACCAGTGAACCTCCGGGTGTTCATCATTAATACTGTGTCTCAGACGTTTCCGTCCATGCCTGATGCACCCCAAAAAAGCATTAAAGACAGAGTTAATGAGTACTTGAGATCACCGAGAAAGTCTGGACATGGCCTGCTCTCCCTTATATAAGGAATTAGGCACTTTCCCACTACAGTATGTACTGTATGCTATGTTCACTTGCCAGACTAAAAAACAAATGCAGGTGGCTTATATGTTCAAAATGTTTTAAATGCTTTATTATCCAAATGTAAAAGCATATACTGAAAAGTATTGTATTTCTTCATCAGCATCTTTATGCTTTTGTTAACCTTTATGCTTTCGCCTAAAATGACATACACAAATCTAACTGCCTGTAGCTCAGACCCTGTAGCAAGGATATGCATATTCTTGGTACCATTTGAAAGGAAACATTTAGAAGTTTGTGGAAATGTGAAAGGAATGTAAGAGAATATAACACAACAGATCTGGTAAAAGATAATACAAAGAAGAAAACAACCATTCTTTTTTTTTTTTTTGGTACAGTCATCTTTGAAATGCAAGAGAAAGGCCATAATATATTATTCCAGCCCAGGTGAAATTTAGTTGCTCATCCACTGTTACTTCAGTGCCAGTGTTGTAGAGGTATGGCAGACGCTCCACCCACTTCTCCCAGACTCTCTTATGGCTGCCAGTTTGTCTCTCACACATTTTGAAGGTCTTGACTCACGGTTATCAAATCATAGCATTCTTCAGAAAGTGCCAAAGACTTTCAGTGGCAGTCTGCATCCCATAGACTACATGTAGCCTGGCCTCTGGACCTATACACTTCCGCTAAGATTAGCAGCCCTATGTAGGCACGCAGGTCAATCTCATCCATCCTTTTCCAGTTGTCTCCATATTTACATAAACCCTCCAAATTTGTCCTCTCCAGGATGAGTTTGTTCATGTATAACATGTAGAATGTTGGGGTCATCCTTATGACATTTTGTGCTGCCATCCTGCCTGGTTGTCATATGGTGACAAGGACCATGTTATTTTGCTGTTCTTTGACAAAAATGTCTCTCTTTCAGCTTGGGGGATTTCTTCTTCATCTGAAGATGATGCATCGTGCTCTGGATTTTTCCCCATCTTCTTCTTCAGGTACCTCCTCCTCTTCTAAATCATTGTTCTCTTGTTTCTCCTGGATGTCTGAAATCAGATCGACGACATGTTGGGCACTGAAATGTGCACTCATGGCTTCAGCAAAGAGAGAACTGTGGGGACTGTCATCTGCAGAACCTTTATAGCCTCTGACTGCATTCCCCATTAGTAAACAATGCTTTCAAGAAATGTACATTTTTTCTGAAATGGTTTTTATTTTGTCTGTGAACTTGAGTCATGTGTGGGGTCGTGGAGGGGAGATGCTGCACATGCACACGAAAGTTTTAGTTTTGTCTGTTCAATCACTAGCACACATTTCAGTTTCTCAGTGTGTGTGTTTGTAGTTTTTGTGGTGTGTAAATGATTTTATAACTGCCGGATCAAAAATGACCCTAAGAGAATCTTTGTATCCTGGTGGTGTACAGCTTTCATGTAAATATGAACAAAGGTGATGTTTCACTTTTTCTAATGTTGGGGTCACTCTAGGAAAAGTAATCAAATTTCAAGTTGAAGAAATATCATTTAGGGGGTTTTCTCTGCTGTTAAACAAAGTGGCGGATAATTTTTGACCCATAAGATAACACAAGGGTTAAATAAATAAGACCTACACCACTATTAACAGCACATTACTCAACACTAACGAGACTCATGTCGCCTACGGTAGGCCTACAATATATAAAAAAATATGACGTGTCTCTCTGCCAATTACAAGAGGATTGGAGGATTGGAGGAAATTTCTGTAATTCAGTGATATTCATTCCCATAGTAATTCGTTAAGGATCCATAACTAAATAAACATCGACATTTTGAAAGAGTATTTTTTTATCATTATTTTATTAATGAAAGCTGCCATTATTAGTTACATTGTTTTAGTTTGAACGTGCAGACTGGCACTAAGAACAGAACAGTGGGAATGTTTCCCTAGTCAGCGCCATTATTAGTGCAATGCCTCTTAAATATTTTGGAGATTATTTTGTTTTCAAATAACGTAAAATGAGCGAGGAAAAAGGCCATTCTTGAACATGGGGTGAGACATTGTTACTAATTTTTAAATAAAGTCAGTTTGTTATTTAGAAGTTTTTATTTATGTTTTGAGAGGGAGAAAAAAACAAAACCTACAGTCATCTCATGGGTCTCCCAGTCGAGGCCGGCACAGGTATTAAACACAGCTTGCACATCTATACAGTGTCTTAGACCGTTGTGCCTCTCAGGCGCTATACAATGTGACTGGTCGGGAGTGGCATACAGTATTACAGTAAGAGAAAAATAATCCTAACAAAATAAAATAATAAAAACCTTAGTGTAACAACAGTTTTAGTAAGTAATACTGAAGTAGTGCACAATTATCAGTTTCTTTTTAGGTTTATGTCGCCCATTCATTGTCAGTTAGAGACACAGTAGGACGCAAAAGTATAATCAGTGCTCCAACTCCCACTTGCCCTGATCTGGAGCAATGAATTGGTGACGCAGGGTACCGTACTAAACCACAAATTACCTCTAAATCCCACAGTGTAAGCTCGCAAATTTTGAAGGAGGAACCACTGTATGCAATTTCTTGAAATATGCAGACAGATGGATTAAAAGTATGTTACATTGTAATACTTCTGACAGACAACTTTCTAGCTCCGCCCACAACTTCACGACTTTTTAGCATTCCCAGAAAGCATGGATTATTGAGTTATTGTTAGTTTTACACTTAAGACATGACTCTGCCGTTGTGCTGTACAATCTGTGAATTTTCTCTCTGCTTTTTAACATACTGTAGGTACTTAATAAAAAAACTATTTCACTCATATTGTAAGTAATTATATGTCATATTTCATAGACATCTGGAAACACTGGGCAGTTACTTTAACATATTGGACAATGAATACAGCCTATGCATGGTCTGTATTATCTGTATTATCAGATTGTCATTATCAATAAACATTATCACCTGTAACCAAACTGGACAAAAGGAAAACGTATGTGAGAATGCTATTCATTGACTACAGCTCAGCGTTCAACACCATAGTACCCTCAAAGCTCATCACTAAGCTAAGGAACCTGGGACTAAACACCTCCCTCTGCAACTGGATCCTGGACTTCCTGACGGGCCGTCCCAGGTGGTGAGGGTAGTAACACATCTGCCACGCTGATCCTCAACACTGGAGCTCCCCAGGGGTGCGTGCTCAGTCCCCTCCTGTACTCCCTGTTCACCCAAGACTGCATGGACAGGCACGGCTCCAACACCATCATTAAGTTTGCAGACGACACAACAGTGGTAAGCCTGATCAACGACGAGACAGCATATAGGGAGGAGGTCAGAGAACTGGCCGGGTGGTGCCAGAATAACAACCTATCCCTCAACGTAACCAAGACTAAGGAGATGATTGTCGACTACAGGAAAAGGAGCACCGAGCACGCCCCCATTCTCATCGACGGGGCTGTAGTGGAGCAGGTTGAGAGCTTCAAGTTCCTTGGTGTCCACATCAACAACAAACTAGAATGGTCCAAACACACCAAGACAGTCGTGAAGAGGGCACGACAAAGCCTATTCCCCTCAGGAAACAAAAAACATTTGGCATGGGTCCTGAGATCCTCAAAAGATTCTACAGCTGCAACATCGAGAGCATCCTGACCGGTTGCATCACTGCCTGGTACGGCAATTGCTTAGCCTCCAACCGCAAGGCACTTCAGAGGGTAGTGCGTACAGCCCAGTACATCACTGGGGCTAAGCTGCCTGCCATCCGGGACCTCTACACCAGGTGGTGTCAGAGGAAGGCCCTAAAAATTGTCAAAGACCCCAGCCACCCCAGTCATAGACTGTTCTCTCTACTACTGCATGGCAAGCGGTACCGGAGTGCCAAGTCTAGGACAAAAAAAGCTTCTCAACAGTTTTTACCCCCAAGCCATAAGACTCCTGAACAGGTAACCAAATGGTTACCCGGACTATTTGCATTGTGTGCACCCCCCCACCCCTATTTTACGCTGCTGCTACTCTCTGTTTATCTTATCTGCATAGTCACTTTAACTATACATTCATGTACATACTACCTCAATTGGCCCGACCAACCAGTGTCTGTACATAGCCTCGCTACTGTTATTTTCAAATGTCTTTTTACTGTTGTTTTATCTCTTTACTTACCTACACACACACACACACACACACACACAAGCTCTGTTGCGCAGCTGCACCTAAACCATGCTTGAAACCACAGTTGTAACTGCAATTGTACGAGTAGAGAAATAAGCGTAGTATCAATGGAAAACTGGGATCCCCCTCTTTCTTAACAAAGGTCAAAACTGCTTTCAAAAGTGTTTTCCTGCGATTGCTTTAAGTATACATGTTTCCCTCCCCTATCCACTGGTCACACTGGTTGAATCAGACTTGTTTCCACGTAATGTCAATTAAATGACGTTGAACCAACGTGGAATAGACTTTGAATTGACGTCTGTGCCCAGCGGGTATGGATCTCGCAACTTTAATGCACCTCCAGATGAATATTTCTCTTGCATAAAACACACAAGAACAAGCCTACTAGGTAATTATGTAAACTTGTCTACTATGTGGTTGTCTCATTTAATTTTAATAACATTTCATGGCAAAAATAGTAGCACTGGAAAGTTACATCCTGAGTGATAAAGTATAGGTTTTGCATCACTTTGCCAGCAGCTACAGTAGGATACACACCTCTGTTTGAGTTGAGTGCCGCGGTGGAGCAAATTATAGACTATTTAATTCCCTTCATCTGAACATCGGAGTGTCAGCAACACTCATTCATGTCAGTTCAGTGCACGCAGCATACCAGAGAAAATAAAATATTTTAGAATACATTTATTTCTGAATATATTTTGTGGAACAGACATGTATTAGGCTATATCATCTCCAGACCGCCCCATGTATATATTTTTCATTTACGCGCAGTCTTTACCTAATCATCCATTACTTCAAAGCGCTTCATGTATTTACTTTACTCTTGATCGAATACCAGTGAGGAAATAGAAATTTGTAAATTGACACAAAGACAGAAGGGAGGGAGTTAAAAAGGATGGATAGGATAGTAGAACATTTATATGAATCGATTTCTGTGCTAGGCTAGCTACGGTGAGCAGTGCCAAGCGTGTTCATTATTTATCGGCGCTAACAGACACAGTTCTAATGTAGAGCTGTGATGAGTAATCGGGCCTCTGAGGCAACTCCACAGTCCCTGCTTCCCGCTCCCCTCTCTCCGCTCCCAGACGACGAGTGAGTGCCAGCCAGGGTGCCATTCATGGCAGACTTTACTAGCGTTCTCTCTCTGCTGATATTAATCATTCACTGCATTACTAATGGCAATTTCTATTCTTCCTTTCCTCCAACTTTTCCTCGCTCCCCTCGCTCTCTCACCCTCTATATTTGTCAGTTTTACCTCTTCTTCTATATGCAAGATCCCATGCCCTCAACACCTTAATTTTATACACAGACACTCACACCACGATGTGGTCTAAATTATGCATTTCAAAATGTGTGTCTAGTGTGGACACTGAATCTAATGATTATTTCCTAATTGTGATCATTATTTGTTTTGTGTAAAGCCTGCCTGTCAGGAGTGGAGTGTAGCATGCATCTGTGGAGAAATAGTTTGTGATGATGAATATCAAGGTTTACCAGACCACTTGATATAGACATCTAGTAACAGATTAGACCACAGAAAGGTGGAAGTCTTACTTTATGTCACAGTGTGTGTGTATCATCATTGTGCGTGTTTATTATGTATGCATTGATGATCTAGAGTAGACAAACAGCAGGACAATTGATAAGAAGTGGGAAGATAGATATCAGACTGGAAATAATGAATGCATTTTTTTGTCATGTGATTTAGTCTACTGTATCTTACCAGTAGCCTATGGTCACTCAAAAGCAAAAATGTCAGGACAACAATAGCAGAGTACCAGAGGCAAATGTCATAGTAAACAATACAGTCTCAATCTAGTGCTTCTCTCCCCCCCTCCTGCCCTCTCTTTCTCTCTCACATATCACACACACACACACACACACACACACACACACACACACACGTGTGGTATTACTATACTTACATACACAACACACACATACACACACACGGTTATCCCCCCTGCTCTCTGTCAACATCCCAAGCACCTTTCTCTTTATTGACCCACAGAATCATGGCTCCCTGCTCCCCGTCACTCCTCCAGGCTGTTGAAGGGGTCTCAGCCCTGGTCGCTTCCAAGGCCCTCCAGCTCAGGAAGATCCTGAATGACATATCCCCCACGGACACACACATTCTATATTGGCTAAGGTTCCCCCCTTGACATTTCATTCCCCCTTCCCCTCCTTTCCCCTCTCCCTCCCTCCCTCCCCCAATCCCCACTCTGATATTTCATGGGGCTTGCCAGCTGTCACATTAGAGTCAGACAGTGTTCTACTACACGCTGTTAGCGGCATATGCCTTTAACTTCACATTAGTGAGAGAGGGAGGTTTTTCATCCAAAAGGAAGTCAAATGATCCATGAATATTATTCTGTCATTTGAAAACAGGGCATTACGAGAAAGTAAGTCATCAGTTGACTCCATTGCCCCCTAATGCAGTGGCTGGGGCTGTGCCTTCCCCCAGGCCCTGTGTAGTATTTTATTTTTTATGGGTTGTTTTCTCTTAAAATCAGACTATGGAAGGAAAAACCTGTGTTTTGTTAATTAACGGAACGTTCGTTGTTTATCTGGAATACTAATGAACGTGCAAAATATAAACAACTTCCTCTTGTTGTTGAGGAGATTTTTATTGTGTAGCATGTGATCTTGAAAACAATGGAACAATACATTACTGAATGATTTAAGGAATGGGTGGTTGCAGGTCTAGCCTATTGGCACTGAGCAAATTTCAGGTCTGCTAAGCGCAACCTTGAACGTTGCGGAAAAATTCTGTGCACCTTCCAGCACGCGCTTACTGTGAACACTGAGGATGTACCCGCTTTAAGATACAGTTTTTACAGTGGCCAAGTAGGCTACTGTGGCTATATGATCATAATGTAGGCCTACCAGAGTAGCCTACCATAAAAAACAATGGAGAAAATTCATCCTGTAACACTAACTTGGAAATAGCTGTTCTGTCATTCAGCCTACAGTACCAGCCAATGTCTGGTGTTAAATATAGGCCTACATTCCATGAGACTTTTGGTGAGAAAAAAACATGCAGGACTTGACACAAACCTGTTTATCCACTTGTCATTCAGACAAGGAGGTGACGGAAAATGTTTTTGTGTTGTGTGATGCAAGAAACCACATTACAAAATAAAATGCATTATTATTCCCATAACATTATTACAGAGAATCTGACAAATTATGCTACCCTCTGCCTATTGGCTACGTAGCTAATTCAAGCCTGTCTCAAAATACAATACTTTAAGAGAAAAAAAAGCTCTTTACCTGACTTGCTTTTCAAAGATGTCTAGAAATGTGCTCGTTTTGTGCTCGTGTAGGAAGCAATCCCTCCCCTATTGCTGACTACAAATGATCTATAACTGGGCTAATAACTAACTAACTAGTAAAGGATATGAACAAAATAAATGTGCACATGTGGCTACATGCAGCTCTTGCTTTGATCTCATCACCACAGCTGTACAGTCCAGTTCAAAGTAAATGGAACAGATACATTTATGGCAATGGTCTATTTGCTTGTAGGCCAACTGCAGCTCTGGTTGGTTAGGCCGCAAAAGTACGGGTATGGGCTGAGTCTTGTGCTTTAGAATCCTCCTTGATGCGTTCTGGCTACAACAACATTTCTTGCAGAGTTTGTTTTGTTTCGATATATTGCATTGAAAGTGGCTAATATTGAGTTGATTCGATCAGTGTTAACTAACAGGGAAAACTCTATAAACTTGAGTGAAGTTTAATTGCCTGCTTCTCTCTGCGGGCTGATAATTCTTCTGTGCTATGTGCAGCAGTCCCAATGGAGCTGCGAGGCAGTCTCAGACTACTGCACCCCCGCGCACGTGTGCAGCTTACAAGGGAACATTGGTTGCAACCTTATTCAACTGATAGCAATGATCTTTTTCTTCTTCTTCTTCTTCTTCTTCTTCTTCTTCTTCTTCTTCTTCTTCAGTGAAGCCGTTTCCAGCTTTGCCCAAGGTCAACAGCTGTCAGTGGTTGTCATAGACACGCATGTAAGAGAGAAGTCTTCACTATTTATCTGACTTGGCCTTGAATGACATTGTTCATAGAAGTGACCTCCACACATAGGTACAATATTCCTGAGTACATTAGATCATTAGTGTATTTTAGGTTTTGCTGCAGGTCTAGGCTACTGGTCGGTAGACAATAAGAGTTACAGAAGACATCCAGAAATACCTACAGAAATGGAGGCTGCTGGGGGGGAGGCTCATGATGTCTGGAATGGAGTAAATAGAATGGTATCAAACACATGGAAACCATGTGTTTGACTTGTTCTAGATGATTCCATTTATAACGTTCCAGCCATTACTATGAGCCTGTTCTCCCCAATTAAGATGCCACTGGCCACCTGTGACCTACAGAGAGCCCACTTGCTTTTTTCTTCTTCCATGGATTTCACATGGGAAGTTTGAAAATAAACTTGTGGTTCATCCCCTTCTCCCTGACTCCACTGGATCCACCATCATTGGCAGGCTGTATCGAATAATTGGTGATGCAACGGTTGAATTTTCGTGTGGCACCATTTGACGCTGATCGATGGAGAGGGGGAAAAGAAGAAGCAGTTTCTTAGCAAATTAGGACTTCTGTCAGCACTTAAGCGTTTCATCTCGGAACTCGGCCCACATTTTGTGGATGGGAAATAACACACGTACTCACTGCACCCATTGAAGTTTCCACCTACACACTCGGAGTGTATTGACGCCGAGACGATACAAGACAAGAAAGCAGCAAACTCCGTAGAAGAGGGGAAAAAACATTACTTAATAAAAAGAGGGGAAAGTGTTTACAGTTTCCTCATTGAGATGGTGGGTTATTAATGAAATGTAGGTCATGGATTTATGTACCTATCTATTTAGGCAGATGGAGTGAAGTCAGAGTGGGTTTCTGGGCTGTTAATTATTCTCAATAGTCCTGGTTAATCCTTGAGCAGTGAGGTAAAAACAGATGCAATGAGCCACTGCCAAAAATCCTTGCAAAAAAAGAGGACTAAATAAAAGGACTAGGTAGATGTTTTTTGGTATTACTGGTTGTAATTTAGAAGCCATTGGTTATTGCAGAATCTTAGATTTGAATAATGTTTTGGGCTGGAAACCAGAAAATCTCAGGGGGACATGTTGCAGTTTTTGGATGAGCCCTGCGTTTTTAGGAGGATTCACTGCAACATACTTGATATAAGTGACTGCGTCAAGCATGATGTTTGTCGTTGTAAATGAAGAACGGACAGAACGCCTAAAGAACTGTGGTTTAGAATTGTACTTAAAAAGGAGAGAACCAAATGTACTCGTTTACTGGTTGAAAATGGCATATTCATATTAGTCACATGCGCTGAATACAACAGGTGTAGACCTTACAGTGAAATGCTTACTTACGAGCCCCTAACCAACAATGCAGTTTAAAAAAATATGGATTCGAATAAGAAATAAAAGTAACAAGTAATTAAAAAACAGCAGTAAAATAACAATAGCGAGACTATGTACAGGGGGGTACCGGTACAGAGTCAATGTGCGGGGGCACCGGTTAGTTGAGTTAATATGTACATGTAGGTAGAGTTATTAAAGTGACTATGCATAGATGATAACAACAGAGAGTAGCAGCGGTATAAAAGGGGGGGCAATGCAAATAGTCTGGGTAGCCATTTGATTAGGTGTTCAGGAGTCTTGGGGGTAGAAGCTGTTTAGAAGCCTCTTGGACCTAGACTTGGCGCTCCGGTACCGCTTGCCGTGCGGAAGCAGAGAGAACAGTCTAAGACTAGGGTGACTGGTGTCTTTGACAATTTTTAGGGCCTTCCTCTGACACTGCCTGGTATAGAGGTCCTGGATGGCAGGAAGCTTTGCCCCAATGATGTACTTGGCCATTCGCACTACCCTCTGTAGTACCTTGCGATCGGAGGCCGAGCAGTTGCCATACTAGGCAGTGATGCAACCCGTCAGGATGCAGCTGTAGAACCTTTTGAGGATCTGAGGACCCATGCCAAATCTTTCAGTCTCCTGAGGGGGAATAGGTTTTGTCGTGCCCTCTTCACGACTGTCTTGGTGTTCTTGGACCATGTTAGTTGGTTGGTGATGTGGACACCAAGGAACTTGAAGCTCTCAAACTGTTCCACTGCAGCCCCGTCGATGACAATGGGGCGTGCTCGGTCCTCTTTTTCCTGTAGTCTGCAATAATCTCCTTTTTCTTGATCATGTTGAGGGAGAGGTTGGGCACTGATAAGCACCTAAATTGGAACACAGTGGTTGTACAGTAACATGCTATGAATTTCATCATATTTTACATTGACATTTTAGTCATTTAGAAGACGCTCTTATCCAAAGCAACTTACAGTAGTGAGTGCATAAATGTTCTTACTTTATCGTCAGAGCTCAGGCTCTGCGCTTCACAATGCTGTATGGAATTTGACTGACAGCTGATCTGAACTTAAGCACTGCACGAGACAAGAAGTAGCCCACATCCCTTCCGCAAAATGAGCATATTTTGCTCAATGTTTGTTGTCTGGGTGAAGGAAATTCTGTAAATTAATAGCAATCAATATATTTTGAATGAGGAGACATTGAGGATTATAATATATACCTCTTTGATGTCATAAAACAAGCCATACACCCGTGCACTTCACATTTCCATATCATAAAACTCATGTCATGTACGGTGTCAACGTTTATGATCACTATGTTTGATGTACAATTACAAGATGTCATACCCTGGGTTTTTCTGAACAGATTGAGCCTGTTTCTCTGTCATGAAGAAAATGTGCCCCGCAACACGCATCTGAATTCACTCATGAATCCTTTCTATGCCCACCCGACCCAGATTTAAAATGGTCCCTTCTTGGATTGCATAAACAACAACAGTAATTGTTTGATGGCGGGGATGCAGGGTTGTGTTCTAAACAAAACGACTGCAAAGTGTGCTTGCTCTAGTTCCTCAATGGCACAGCTAGGAGAGCAAAAAAAAAAGCATCTTATAGTTGAAGACTTCTTTGAGTCATAAAAGTGCATTGAAATTACTTGGGAACTGTGCACACTTCGGAGAGGTGTGTGGTCACATGGAGACACCGGTTAGACCTCTCAGTCAAACCATTGTCATTTGTGTCTTATGTTGCGCCTACCCCACATTTTCCGGGAATTTTCTTATCATGTTACATAATGTATTCAGAATATTTTCATTTCTTTATTTACTAATGTGGTGAAAAGTACAGTAAATGTAAAATGCAAATAAAATCAACTGTGCTACCATTCTTATGAATATGCATTTCATATTTATTACGTAAGAAACATTTCAAATTAGCCCTATACATAAAGGCCAATTCATATGAGTGTGAAAAGTTAAAGAACAAAAATTCATTATAATCTTGACTTTTTTCCCCACACCATTTTTCTACATTAGCCAGATTTCATTTTTTACGTTTTTGACTTATCCTGGCAGCACATCAGTTTACAGTGTTGAAGTAAGAGAGTATAGTTTGGAAAGTACAAGTAAACAACAATGAAATAAGACGGCAACAACCAGGTAAGAGACCTGCATCATTATACTTAGAGCTTTACCATTTCAAAAAGGACGTATTTTGGTGTTTTTGAACTTTGTCATTTTTTTTGTGGGGGGCCCTGATACTACACACCGAGGACATGGAAGTGATTAGCTGTTTAAGTTAAGTTTGCAAATACACAAAAGGTGTCTGGAGCCTTCTATAACATGCAGGTTACATAAAAAATAGTGATTTGGTTGTAAAAAGAAAATTCTCCTTTAAGGATTAGCCCAGATTTTTTACAATTTTCACAGATAATGACATACCCAAGTCTAACTGCCTGTAGCTCAGAGCCTGAAGCAAGGATATGCATATTCTTGGTACCAATTGAAAGGAACCATTTTTACGTTTATGGAAATGTGAAAGGAATGTAATAGATCTGGTAACAGATAATACAAAGAAAAAAAAAACTGTTCTTTTTTTGTACCATCATCTTTGAAATGCAAGAGAAAGGCCATAATGTATTATTCCAGACCTGGTGCAATTTAGATTTTGGCCACTAGATGTGTATGTATGTGCAAGGGTTTATACCGATCCAATGAACCATTGCATTTCTGTTCGAAGTTTTGTATCAAGACTGCCCAATTGTGCCTAATTTGTTTATTCATAACTTTACATGTTCAAAATTGTGCACTCTCCTCAAACAATAGAATGGTATTCTTTCACTGTAATAGCTACTGTAAATTGGACAGTGCAGTTAGATGAACAGGAATTCAGATATGTCTATGTCAGATATGTCTATGTCCTGGGAAATGTTCTTGTTAACACTGAGGTCCATATCCGCATATTGATATGCTTTTTGATATTTTCAAAATAAGGATGATTTCTGATCTATTTCTCAGTTTTCAGCACATGCTCAATAATTTGACAAATATGATATCCATTTTTTCTTTCATGCACATTTTTGGATTCCCTTCGGATATCATAAACGGTATGGCCGGATATGGCCTCATTAGATATCCTGAGATACTGTAGGCCTATGAGGACATGTTATTTTTTCTATATGCTGACAAATACTAACAGTAGGCCTACATACAGTGATGGAAAAAAGTATTTGATCCCCTACTGATTTTGTACGTTTGCCCACTGACAAAGAAATGATCAGTCTATAATTTTAATGGTAGGTTTATTTGAACAGTGAGAGACAGAATAACAACAAAAAATCCAGAAAAACGCATGTGAAAAATGTTATAAATTGATTTACATTTTAATGACATCTCATGAGGGATTTTGTCCCACTCCTCTTTGCAGATCTTCTCCAAGTCATTAAGGTTTCGAGGCTGACGTTTGGCAACACGAACCTTCAGCTCCCTCCACAGATTTTCTACAGGATTAAGGTCTGGAGACTGGCTAGGCCACTCCAGGACCTCAATGTGCTTCTTCTTGAGCCACTCCTTTGTTGCCTTGGCCGTGTGTTTTGGGTCATTGTCATGCTGGAATACCCATCCACGACCCATTTTCAATGCCCTGGCTGAGGGAAGGAGGTTCTCACCCAAGATTTGACAGTACATCGTCCATCGTCCCTTTGATGCGGTGAAGTTGTCCTGTCCCCTTAGCAGAAAAACACCCCCAAAGCATAATGTTTCCACCTCCATGTTTGACGGTGGGGATGGTGTTCTTGGGGTCATAGGCAGCATTCCTCCTCCTCCAAACACGGCGAGTTGAGTTGATGCCAAAGAGCTCCATTTTGGTCTCATCTGATCACAACACTTTCACCCAGTTGTCCATTGAATGATTCAGATGTTCATTGGCAAACTTCAGACGGGCATGTATATGTGCTTTCTTGAGCAGGGGGACCTTGCGGGCGCTGCAGGATTTCAGTCCTTCACATCGTAGTGTGTTATCATTTGTTTTCTTGGTGACTATGGTCCCAGCTGCCTTGAGATCATTGACAAGATCCTCCCGTGTAGTTCTGGGCTGATTCCTCACCGTTCTCATGATCATTGCAAGTCCACGAGGTGAGATCTTGCATGGAGCCCCAGGCCGAGGGAGATTGACAGTTCTTTTGTGTTTCTCCCTTTGCGAATAATCGCATCAACTGTTGTCACCTTCTCACCAAGCTGTTGATATTCTGTCTCTCACTGTTCAAATAAACCTACCATTAATAAATAAGCATGCCCCATTAAAAAAATGTTGAACTTAGAACAGAAATAACCCTTGGTTCACCCCAGACTTGACTGCCCTTGACCAGCACAAAAACATCTTTTGGCATTCAACATTAGCATCGGATAGCCTCTGTGATATGCAACTTTTCAGGGAAGTCAGGAACCAATATACACAGTCAGTTAGGAAAGCTAAGGCTAGCTTTTTCAAACAGAAATTTGCTTCCTGTAGCACTAATTCCCAAAAGTTTTGGGACACTGTTTAGTCCATGGAGAATAAGAGCACCTCCTCCCAGCTGCACACTGCACTGAGGATAGGAAACACTGACACCACCGATAAATCTACGATAATCAATAATTTCAAAAAGCATTTTTCTACGGCTGGCTACGCTTTCCACCTGGCTACCCCTACCCCGGGTAACATCTCAGCTCCCCCCGCTTCTTCTTCACCCAAATCCAGACAGCTGATGCTCTGAAAGAACTGCAAAATCTGGATCCCTACAAATCAGCTGGGCTAGACAATCTGGACCCTCTCTTTCTAAAATTGTCCGCTGAAATTGTTGCAACCCCTATTACTGGCCTATTTAACCTCTTCTTTCATATCGTCTGAGATCCCCAAAGGTTGGAAAGCTGCTGCGGTCATCCCCCTCTTCAAAGGTGGAGACACTCCAGACCCAAACTGTTATAGACCTATATCCATCCTGCCCTGCCTTTGTAAGCTAAGTTAACAAACAGAACACCGACCATTTTGAATCCTTCCATAAATTCTCAACTATGCAATCTGGTTTCCGAGCTGGTCATGGGTGCACCTCAGCCACGCTCAAGGTCCTAAATGATAGCATAACCGCCATCGATAAAAGAGAGTACTAAGCAGCAGTCTTCATCGACCTGGCCAAGGCTTTCGACTCTGTCAATCACCGCATTCTTATCGGCGGACTCAATAGCCTTGGTTCTCAAATGACTGCCGTGCCTGGTTCACTAACTACTTCTCAGATAGAGTTCAGTGTGTCAAATTAGAGGGCCTGTTGTCTGGACCTCTGGCAGTCTCTATGGGGGTGCCACAGGGTTCAGTTCTTGGGCTGACTCTCTTCTCTGTATACATCAATGATGCCGCTCTTGCTGCTTGTGATTCTCTGATCCACCTCTACGGAGCCGACACCACTTTTGTAAACAAGGTTTGACGCGCGCGAGATTGTGAGCGGGCCCCAGTTTCTTTTTCTTTTCTATTGTTCACGTTATCGTCCGGATGAAATATTACAGTAAATATACATAAAATGATACATAAGGATACATTAAAAATTATGTTTGATTTGTTTGTAGAAAATGTATAGGTATAATTTGAACGTGTTCTCTTCACGGTTCAATGGGCGACTCAACGATGGATTTTATGATCATAACGCGCCAACCAAAAGGAGATATATGGATATAATAAATGACTTTTTCTAACAAAAGAACCATTGGATGTCTTCGTTGGACACTTAGGAAGCCCTCAGCGGAAGTTCTGTGATAAGGTAAGTGATATTTTTAAGCTCTAATAATGGGTTTTGTGTGACCCGCGCGCTGGATATGAATTTATGCTAATGTGGAAAATATGTGGAGTGCTATCCTCAAACAATCAAATGTTGTGCTTTAGCCGTAAAGCCTTTTTGAAATCTGAAAACGCTGTGATATTTTCAAGAAGCTGAGCTTTTGATGACTATGCATTACTTGTATATTGATGAATGTTTAATAATTAAACTTTTGGATTTTGAATTTGGCGCCTTACATTTCACCGGGTAGTGTCGGGAGTGGCCCGCTAGCGCGCCGGTGCTCCCTAAGTAACTACTTAGGGAGCAGTGGGGCACTAGCTGTCTTATTTCACTGTTGTTTCCTGGTACTTTCCTAACGTTATCCTCTTATTTCAGTAATGTAAACTATGGTGTTACCATTATCCATACCAACAAATAATTGCAGTGTATCATACTGGACATTTTAATCAGTTCGAACCTTAAACTTCGACATGCAAATCTCATCTCGCTGAATTAAATTCACTACTGTCACGATCCTCATAATGGACAGACCAAGGCGCAGCGAGGCATCCAGTATACATGTTTACTTAAACGAACGAAACACACGTAACTGGGCAAAATAACAAACAGAACGAAACGAAGATCGTAACATATACCATAGACTGACGATACAAACAAAGCTATGTCTAAACAATAACCTACAAAACCTAAATGAAAACCAGAAACATATATATGGTTCCCAATTAGAGACAACGACACACAGCTGCCTCTAATTGGGAACCATTACCCCAACATAGAAATAGAACACCTAGAACTCAAAAACCCTACACCAAAAACGAAACCTAAACACGCCAGCCTAAAATTCTGGCCTGGACGTGACAACTACTTTTCCCTGTGTGATGTAAACATACTGTATTTACTGTACCATATTCATTTGAGTTATTGTCTTTACCCCTCAGCATATAATAAAATAATTTAAAAAAGAGAGAGGGAGAGACAGGAGGTAAGAATTATAAAATGACACATCGTTGCCTTCTACATTTATTCACTATAGTCTGTCTTGGATAACTTATTCCAGTGCATATATTCTATGACCCTATGATGTGGGGTAAATTATATATTTTTAAATGTTATTTAACTAGGCAAGTCAAATTCTTATTTACAATAATGCCCTACCGGGGAACTGTGGGTTAACTGCCGTGTTCAAGGGCAGAATGTATTTTTATTTTTATGTTGTTAGCTTGGGATTTGATCCAGCAACCTTTTGTTTACTGGCCCAAAGCTCTAATCACTAGGCTACCTGCCGCCCCACATTAATCAACAAACGCACAAGTATTATAGCGCTTTCAATAAAGATCACGCCACAGAATATAGATTTTTAACATGGTACAAAGTCTAGGTTTCTAGGTCATGCCTAGTCCAATGTGCAGGTAGAGTCAGCGAGAGATCGAGGGAGATTGTATTGTGCCTGTTCAGGACAGTATAGTAGCAACAGCAAAAACAGCAGCAGGAAAGAGCAGATGCTGGAGTGATGTGATGTCAGAGTGCACACACACTGATTCACAAACAAATCCACACACATAGTTTCACACAGGTGGAAGCGAGGTCCCTGGTGTCCCTGTCCTCAACACCGTCTACCCAGCCGCACGTAATGCCATCAGAGTACGGTACAGAGACTGCTAGCGTTTTGTAGTCCCTGTTTGTCTACCACTCTCCCCGGATGAATGGGATCGATCTGTCCTTTTGCTCTGTGACCTGGAGACTGAGCTTGGCTCAACAGAGATATTTCTGTGTGTGTGTGTGTGTGCGCATGTCTGTGTGTGTGCATACATTGTCTATGGAAGTCACTGTCCCATCAACAACACCACAGTTGGATGTAAGAGCCATTTAAATGTGGGAATAACAATATGTTCTCCCCTGAAGCCGTCAATAGGAGGTATAATCCTGAAAATGGTTTTCCATTAAAAGATTCCACTTAATGATTGGTTCCAAAGAGAGGAGATGAATGTTTGTTTTGCTGATTCCGCTCTCTGTCTTTTTCTCTCTCTCTCCTTCCCTCCCTCCCTCCCTCCCTCTCTCTTTCCATAAAAGCACACAGTCTAACCTGACCCATAGCGCTTTCAGTTGCATCTCTCCATGGTTAAAACCTGTCTCTTAGCTACATACTAGGAAGGTGACAGCATGATGTCCCTCTTCACCAGTTCGCCACACAACCAAGTGGTCTTAGCATGAGATAATTCCTCTCTACTGAAATAACTGCTTGTACTCTCCAGTCGAGAGAGTAGAGACATTGAATTGGCCTGTTTTTCTATTTTTTTCTCATGTAAAATTGACAACCTACGAGCCACGAAGCATTCATGTCACCTAGTTCTACCGCCCTCTTTATGGCTTATGGCCTTTATCTACACACTGGGCCAGCGGTCAGGGTGTGTGTGCGTGTGTGTGTGTCTGTCAGAATATAGCATCTTTACCCCATCCAGGAATGATTTTCTATCGCTGATGTGCTCAGGGCTTTAAAATAAAAAATGTAATTGGTAGCGCTGGTGCTTCCAAGTTCTAAAAGTTTGGAGCACAACATAAAGTGCACAGTGACCGTACATACATCCCCAACCAGAAGCCATGGATTACAGGCAACATCCGTACTGAGCTAAAGGGTAGAGCTGCCGCTTTCAAGGAGCGGGACTCTAACACAGCAGCTCTTTGAACCGTACTACACCTGCTCCGATGCTCGTCGGATGTGGCAGGGCTTGCAAAATATTACAGACGACAAAGGGAAGCACAGCCGTGAGCTGCCCAGTGACACAAGCTTACCAGACAAGCTAAATTACTTATATGCTTTTATGTTTGCTCACATGTTTCAAGCAGACCACCATAGTCAATGTGACCAGGCTAGTAATAGGGGTTGCAACAATTTCGGCAGATAATTTTAGAAAGAAAGGGTCCAGATAGTCTAGCCCGGCTGATTTGTAGGGGTCCAGATTTTGTAGCTCTTTCAGAACATCAGCTAACTGGATTTGGGAGAAGGAGACATGGGGGAGGCTTTGGTGAGTTACTGAGGGGGGTGCAGGGCTGTTGACCAGGGTAGGGGTAGCCAGGTGGAAAGCATGGCCAGCCGTAGAAAAATGCTTATTGAAATTCTCAATTATTGTGGGTTTATCGGTGGTGACAGCGTTTCCTGTCCTCAGTGCAGTGGGCTGCTGGGAGGAGGTGCTCTTATTCTCCATAGACTTTACAATGTCCCAAAACATTTTTGAGTTTGTATTACAGGAAGCAAATTTCTGCTTGAAAAAGCTAGCCTTGGCTTTCCTAACTGCCAGTGTATATTGGTTCCTGACTTCCCTGAAAAGTTGCATATCAGGGGGGCTGTTCGATGCTAATGCAGAACGCCACAGGATGTTTTTGTGCTGGTCAAGGGCAGTCAGGTCTGGAGAGAACCAAGGGCTATATCTGTTCCTGGTTCTACATTTCTTGAATGGGGCATGCGTATTTAAGATGGTGAGGAAGGCACTTTTAAAGAATAACCAGGCATCCTCTACTGACGGGATGAGGTCAATATCCTTCCAGGATACCCGGGCCAGGTCGATTAGAAAGGCCTGATCGCTGAAGTGTTTTAGGGAACGTTTAACAGTAATGAGGGGAGATCGTTTGACCGCAAACCCATTACGGATGCAGGCAATGAGGCAGTGATCGCTGAGATCTTGGTTGAAAACAGCAGGGGTGTATTTGGAAGGCAAGTTATTTAAGATGACATCTATGAGGGTGCCCGTGTTTACGGCTTTGGGGTTGTACCTAGTAGGTTCAATTATGATTTGTGTGAGGTTTAGGGCATCAATCTTAGATTGTAGGACGCCCGGGGTGTTTAGCATGTCCCAGTTTAGGTCACCTAGCAGCACGAACTCTGAAGATAGATGGGGGGCAATCAGTTCACATATGGTGTCCAGAGCACAGCTGGGGGCAGAGGGTGGTCTATAGCAAGCGGCAACAGTGAGAGACTTGTTTCTAGAAGGTGGATTTTTAAAAGTAAAAGTTGTTTGGGTACAGACCTGGATAGTAATAGCTATCATCTCTGCAGTAGATAGCAACACCGCCCCCTTTGGCCGTTCTATCTTGTCTGAAAATGTTGTAGTAAGGGATGAAAATTTCAGCGTTATTGGTGGTCTTCCTGAGCCAGGATTCAGAAACAGCTATGACATCCGGGTTGGCCGAGTGTGCTAGGGCAGTGAATAAAACGAACTTAGGGAGGAGGCTTCTAATGTTAACATGCATGAAACCAAGGCTTTTATGGTTGCAGAAGTCAACAAATGAGAGAGCCTGGGGAATAGGAGTGGAGCTAGGCACTGCAGGGCCTGGATTAACCTATATATCACCAGAAGAACTATAGGCTATAATGACTGGTCGTCTAGGACATCCTGAACAGAGAGTAAAAAGAACAGGTTTCAGGGGGCGATAAAATAGATTAAAAGCATAATGTACAGACAAAGGTATTGTAGGACGTAAATACAGTGGAGGTAAACCTAGGCATTGAGTGGTGATGAAAGAGATATTGTCTCTAGAAACATTTAAACCAGGTGATGTCATCGCATGTGTGGGTGGTGGAACTGAATGGTTGGATAAGGTTTATTGAACAGGGCTAGAGGCTCTACAGTGAAATAAGACAATAAACACTAACCAGAACAGCAATGGACAAGGCATATTGACATCGAGGAGAGGCATGCTTAGCCGAGTGATCATAAGGGTTCAGTTAGTAGTGAGGCTGGTTGGGGACACGGCGATTCAGACAGCTTGCCGGGGGTAGCAAGCTAGCAAAGGCTAGCAGGCCGTCTAACAAAGACGGAGGAAGTCTGTTTATAGCCTCCTCGTACGTTTCCGTCTGTAGACCAGTCGTAATGGGTTAGTGGGGTTCCGTATGGTGAAGGGGACCAGGCCAATTGGCAAAATAGGTAATAGTGGCCCAAGAAATTGTCCAAAGGACCTGTTAAGCTAGCAGCCGATATGCTCTAGAGAGCAAAAATGTTAGCAGGCAGCAGTTAGCTGATGGGCGTTCAGGTGACGCGACGGAGGGCCAGTTGAATAACCCCCTCGGGCAGCTAACGTCAGTAGTCCACTCGTGAAGGCCCGGTGAGGCTCTGCGCCAGCAGTAAAAACGGGTCCGGATAGGTGTTGTAGCCGAGGAGTGGCTGATGGGATTCTTCAGCCAGACGGAAGATGGGCCGAGCACAGGCTAGCTTCAGGCTGATTGGTGCATTGCTCCGGGACCAACGTTAGCCAATAGTCACACGGATAGCAGCTAGCTAGCTGCAAGATCCAGGTGAAAATATCCAGGGCTAGGAATCCGGGGATATGGAGAGAAAATAAGTCCGGAATGCTCTGGTTTGAGTCGCGTTATGCCAACGGCGAGAGCTTTTCCGAGCTAAAGGTTAGCTGCTGCTGTCCGCTAGCAATGGTAAGCTAAATACTAACGTTAGCTAGTGAGCTAGCTTCTGTAAGGGAATTCCGGATTCGAGGTGGATAATACTTGAAAAGAAAAAACAGATCCTTCCCACTTTGGGAGAGGCGGGTTGCAAGAGAGTGTTTTGAAGTTAAGTTTTAGAAGAAAATATATAAAAAGATATATACACTGGACACGACAGGACGAGGACAAAAGACGTCTGACTGCTACGCCATCTTGGATTCACAGTTGAAGAAGCCGGAGGTGAAGGTCCTGGGCTGGTGTGGTTACACATTGTCTGCGGTTGTGAGGCCAATTGGACGTACTACCAAATTCTCAAAAATGAAGTTGGAGGTGGCTTATGTAGAGAAATTAACATTAACATTAACATGACAACAGCTCTGGTGGGCATTCCTGCAGTCAACATGCCAATTTGCACATTCCATCAAAACTTGAGACACCTGTGGCATTGTGTTGTGTGACAAAGCTGAACATTTTAGAGTGGCCTTTTACTGTCCCCAGCACAAGGTGTACCTGTGTAATGATAATGCTGTTTAATCAGCTTCTCAATATGCCACACCTGTCAGGTAGATGGATTATATTGGAAAGGAGAAATGGTCACTAACAGGGATGTAAACACATTTGTGCTCAAAATTTGTAAGAAATAAGCTTTTTGTACATATGGAACATTTCTGGGATCTTTTCTTTCAGCACATGAAACATTGGACCAACACTTTACATGTTATGTTTATCTTTTTGTTCAGTGTAGATAGCTAGCTGATGAGGTAACATGACTGAACAAGGTGTAATCAAATGGCCAACGAGTAGTTTTAGAACGCCCCACGACATGGTTTATGAATGTGAAATGGAAGAAACCATAAAGTTGCGCCAGTAATGGGCTATGGGTTTGAATTGTTTGGGCTAAAAACAAGCAGTTTTCGCTGTTTTCTCTAACACACTCGTAAACAATGGTAGAGCGAATTCCACTTTCCACAGCAAAATATTTAGGAGCATGTATGACCAAAAGGGTTAAATGCCCTTATACTAATCTGAACCTAAAATGTCAGCCAGTGATCTAGACCAACCACTAAGACCCAACAGAAAAGACCAGACTATACAGGATATTTCCCACTGAATTGTATTGTTTCCCCTTGAAGACTGTTAGGCTAGGATCATCATTAGCTTGATTACCATACACACACACACTCACACACATAAACAGACACACACAGACTGATTCTGTGGGTACCATCTGGTTCTCTCAATTACATGGGGGAATAATTTGGGGGTGAGACTCACCAAATCCTGAACCATTGGCTGCTAATTGTCAGATCCATTCATTCAACCCTCAGCCACTGCTTAATTAAGATGATACAGCTCTCACGTGCCTCTGTGCATGTGTGTGTAATAGAAGGAGTTACCATCAACTAAAGGATGGGCAACTTGAGTCCTCAGGGGCCTGGTTGGCAGTGTGGGGTTCAGGACCACTTAAAGCGAGACCAACTCAAGACCAAGACCGGCGCAGATCGAGTCCGCGTCGGAGGGGGTGCAGACTGACTCGAGCGAGACCGGGAGGGGAAAAATTTGGTCCGAAACATAGTAAGGACCGAAATCTGAAAAATACTAGTCTAATTCAAGACCATGATTGGAATTCTGTCAAATCACCACCATAATAAGAGTTCAAAATGTGTTCATATTTCAGATCAACATACAGTGCATTCGGAAAGTATTCAGACCCATTGACTTTTTCCACATTTTGTTATGTTACAGCCTTATTCTAAAATGGATCCAAAAATTTTTAAATCTACACATAATACACCATAATGACAAAGCAAAAACTGTTTTTTAAGAAAATGTAGCAAATGTCTAATATAAAAAAAATGTAATATCACATTTACAAAGGTATTCAGACACTTTACTCAGTGCTTTGTTGAAACACCTATGACAGTGATTACATACTCGAGTCTTATTGGGTATGACACTACAAGCTTGGACACTTCAATAAAGGCCTGATTGATGGAGGGATGCAGAGATGGTTGTCCCATCTCCACAGAGGAACTCTGGAGCTCTGTCAGAGTGACCATTGGGACTTGGTCACCTTCCTGACCAAGGCCCTTCTCCCCGATTGCTCAGTTTGACCTGGCGGCCAGCTATAGGAATAGTACTGGTGGTTCCAAACTTCTTCCATTCAAGAATGATGGAGGCCACTGTGTTCTTGGGGAACTTCAATGCTGCAGAGTTTTTTTGGTACCCTTCCCAAGATCTGTGATTTGTCACAATCCTGTCTCGGAGCTTTACAGACAATTCCTTCGACATGCACTGCCAACTGTGCAACCTTGTATAGACAGCTGTGTGCCTTTCCAAATCATGTCCAATCAATTGAATTTACCACAGGAGGACTCCAATTAAGTTGTTTAAACATCTCAAGGATGATCAATGGAAACAGAATGCATCTGAGCTCAATTTCGAGTCTCATAGCAAAGGGTCTGTTTTCTACTTTGCATTTTTTTTATTGCGTAGTAAAACTACATAAGTGATGCTCTCCACTTTGTGGAGGACCGAGGTCTGTGGAATTAAAGTATGATAGCTAAGGAAATGGTGAAAACATCTTTGTCCGGATTACATCTTCAAAGTAAGGGCAACCACGGCATCCATCTATGACAGGAGACGCATCCATCTATGATGTATACGGACGGTTAAGAAAGTGGTTTCATTTCAAGTTAAAGTGTACTGTTAGCTAGCTAACATTAGCTGGCTGGCTCACTAGCTAATGTTACGTTCATGCAGGTTAGTAACGTCATGAGATGTGATTATGGTTCATTGTTTAGCTAGCTAGCTACACATCTTAAAAAAAGACTCCAGTATGGAAGTAACCATTTCGGGTGCATTCATAGATTCAGTCTGGCCATCTACTCCGATTTCAGAGCACTCTCGTCTGAGTGTGATAGAGCGCAGAATAACTTAGGAATTTGGCATCCTACCTGGTCGCATACCTGGTTGATCGGGGTGCCAGAATTTCGAACTCAGCAATGAGGCCTGGATCTAGGATGTTGATGAGACGGGGAAGATGGATGGGCCTAAAAAAAAAAGGAGACAAAGAACTGTGAGTCCTAGACACATGAAACAAAGTATGTATACGGAGGGTACGGGGCTACAGAAGACGAACAGCAGAGGGGCTAATAATCTTAGAGATGGGGAAAGGGACGATTAAACAGGGGGAAAGTTTGCGGGACTCCAACTGGAGTGGGTGGGTGCTGCTATGGTGACCAGTGAGCTGAGATAAGGCGGGGCTTTACCTAGCAAAGACTTATAGATGACCTGTGGGTTTGGCGACGAATTTGACGCGAGGGCCAGCCAACGAGAGAGCATACAGGTCGCAGTGGTGGGTATTATATGGGGCTTTGGTGACAAAACAGATGGCACTGTGATAGACTACATCCAATTTGCTGAGTAGGGTGTTGGAGGCTATTTAGTAAATGACATCTCCGAAGTCAAGGATTGGTAGGATAGTCAGTTTTACGAGGGTATGTTTGGCAGCATGAGTGAAGGATGCTTCGTTGCGAAATAGGAAGCCGATTCTAGATTTAATTTTGTATTGGAGAATTTGAGTCTGGAAGGAGAGTTTACAGTCTAACCAGACTCCTAGGTATTTGTAGTTGTCTACATATTCTATATCAGAACTGTCCAGAGTAGTGACGCTAGACGGGCGGACAGGTGCGGGCAGCGATTGGTTGAAGAGCATGCATTTAGTTTTGCTTGCATTTAAGAGCAGTTGGAGGACACGGAAGGAGTGTTGTATTGCATTGAAGTTCGTCTGGAGGTTTGTTAACACAGTGTATAAGGAAGGGCCAGAAGTATACAAAATGGTGGGAGTTACATAGGGCGGTGCTCAATTGGCCCAGCGTCGTCCGGTTCAACTTCTTAGGGAGCAGCGCATTGAGGTGACCGTTTTGGAGACCCTAGCGTGCCCAAAGTAAAATGTCACCCGTTCAGACCCAGAAAATAGGATATACACATATTTAGTACCATTGGATACGAAACACTCTGAATATTCTAAAAGTGTTAACCATTTGTCTGTGAGTAAAACAGAACGGATATGGCAGGCGAAACCCCGAGGAATTTCTGTCCTGGAAAAAGTGGTTTTGACACATTGCTCATTTGGAACCCCTCCCTTATGAAAATGCCCATATAAGGGCATATGAATGCAGTACCTATCGCTTTCTCTGGATGTCAACAGTCTCGAGACAATGTTCAGATTTTTAGAGCAGAGAAGAGCAGAGAAGAAGAGGAATCAGGAAGTGTCCCCAGAGATGTCAATAGAAGAGGATGCGCGCTCTCTCCAAGCGCGCTCTGTGGTTTTTTCCTTTCTTATAGCCCAGTTTATATTCCGGTTAAATTATTATAGTAAATATAGATAAAAGTGTTCCTAAGGATACATTAAAAAGGATGTTTGATTGTTCTTGGACAAGTTTATAGGTATAAGTTGAACGAGTTCTCTTCACGTTTCAATGGACGCTGTAGTTTCTGACTATAACGTGCAAACCAAAAGGAGATTTATGGATATAATACATGACTTTTTCTAACAAAAGAACCATGGATTGTCTTCGTTGGACACTTGGGAAGCCATCAGCAGAAGTTCTTCAACAGGTAATTGATTTGTTTTCGCTGGGAAATGTGTTTTCTGTGAACCGTGGAGGCTTATGAATTCATGGTAATGGTAAAACTATGTTAGGTGCTACCCTCAAACAATCAAATGTGGTGCTTTCGCCTGACAACGCTGTTTTTTTGCCAAGAAGCAGAGCTTTTGATGACTATGAAACACTTGTATATTAATGCATGTTTAATAATTTAAAACTTTTGGATTTTGAATTTGGCGCCTTGCATTTCACCTGGTAGTGTCAGGGGTGGGGGCGCTAGCGCGTCGGTGCTCCCTAAGTAGTTAACCCTTTCATGCGTGAGTTCCAAATATCTCTAACGGACGCCCCAGCGTGAGTTTTTTATGCAAGTGATGTTAGAATGTTCCCTTACTGGTCCTTAAGAAGTTAACTACTTAGGGAGTGGTGGGGCACTACCCGGTGAAATGTGAGACGCCAAATTCAAAATCCAAAAGTTGAATTATTAAACATTCATCAATATACAAGTGTTGCATAGTCATTGCGAAAGCACAACATTTGATTGTTTGAGGATAGCACCTCCAATATTTTTCCTTAGCATAAATTCATAAACCAACGCGGTTCACACAAAACACATTTCACAGCGAAAACAAATCCCTTACCTTTTGAAGAACTTCTGCTGAGGGCTTCCCAAGTGTCCAACGATGACAATCCATGGTTCTTTTGTTAGAAAAAGTAATTTATTATATCCATAAATCTCAGTTTGGTTGGCGCGTTCCACCAGATGTTTTTTCAGAGCATACAACCATGCCAACAACCATCCGTGGAGATCAGTGGACAAAGGAATGGACAACGGGCTGCACCGAATAAATGCATGGTTCCACAGAATATCAGGAATCATGGTAAGACCCAAGTGCAGACTGTGTGAAGCAACAATGTGTATTGTAACAAGGGCAGGCAAATGACAGGTCAAGGCAGGCATGGGTTGATAATCCAGAGTAGGAGCAAAGGTACAGGACGGCAGGCAGGCTCAGGGTCAGGGACAGACATTGGTCAGGCGGGTGGGTAAAGGGTCAGGACAAGCAAGGGTCAAAAGCCAGGAGGACGAGAAAAGGAGAGGCTGGGAAAAGACACACAGTCGTCTGGAACAGCTGATGCTCTCATGCATGCCTCAGTGTTGCTTGCCTCAAAGCGAGCATAGAAGTGATTTAGCTCGTCTGGTAGGCTCGTGTCACTGGGCAGCTTGCGGCTGTGCTTCCCTTTGTAGTCTGTAATAGTTTGCAAGCCCTGCCACATAAGACGAGCGTCGGAGCCGATGTAGTATGATGATCTTAGCCCTGTATTGACTTTTTTTATAGACCGAGTCACTGGTGCTTCCTGCTTTCATTTTTGCTTGTAAGTAGGAATCAGGAGGATAGAGTTCTGGTCGGATTTACCAAATGGAGGGCGAGGTAGAGCTTTGTACACATCTCTGTGTGTGGAGTACAGGTGATCTAGAATTGTTTTCCCTCTGGTTGCACATTTAACATGTTGATGGAAATTTTGTAGAACTGATTTAAGTTTCCCTGCATTAAAGTCTCTGGCCACTAGGAGCGCCGTCTCTGGGTGAGTGGTTTCCTGTTTGCTTATTTCCTTATACAGCTGTCTGAGTGT
Organism: Brachymystax lenok tsinlingensis; assembly: GCA_030435695.1. Classification (NCBI taxonomy): domain Eukaryota; kingdom Metazoa; phylum Chordata; class Actinopteri; order Salmoniformes; family Salmonidae; genus Brachymystax; species Brachymystax lenok. The sequence goes on along the minus strand of CM059811.1, from coordinate 31,365,623 downwards.
GTCGTAGTGCCAGCATCTGTCTGTGGTGGTAAATAAACAGCCACGAAAAGTATAGCTGAAAACTCTGTAGGCAAGTAGTGTGTATTTACATTTTATTATGTTACTTTAGTTTATTAACTTCTTAGGGAGCGGCTGCATAGGTGACGGTTTTGGAGAGTCTGGCGTGCCCAAAGTAAAATGCATGCCACTCAGGCCCAGAAAATAGGATATGCACATAATTAGTACCATTGGATAGGAAACACTCTGAAGTTTCTAAGAGCGCCCCACCACTCCGTAAGTAGTTAAGAGCTTGTACGTAAGGATTTCCAGGTAAGGTCTACAACTGTCATATTCTGCGCATGTGACAAATTACATTTGATTTGTTTTTTTATATAATCCTGATAGGCCTGAAAATGGGCTCTATTTCTGTTTACTTCATTTAGGATATAATGTCATTATAAGGTGTTCTGATTTCCATTAAGACTATACATTATTATATGGAGGATCAATCACAAAAATAGTAAATGGCACCATTTTGAATAAAACTGATAGGATTTTATGCAATACCTGTGAACAATATCTACATCCCTAGATACTTTAATGCCCTTATGCCTATTTTTGTAATAAATACACAATTTACATATGCTTTGCATTGTTTATCATGGCAGGAGAATGTAATAGATCTAGCATTAGCCCAGGAGCAGCGATGGACATCAAACCAATAGTGTGCTTTATCCAAGGCTGATAATTAAAAGACACATCGATCCCTCCACCAACCGACTCCACGCAGACCGCCTCCCCTTTAAGACCCAATTCCTTCTTCCGGTTAGATACATTCATCACCCACAATGCCATGGGGTGTGATCACTGACTGTAAAGTAGAGAATATTCTAGAAGAATAGAGAGAGCGAGAGAGAGAAGGGAAAGGAAATAAAGAAATACAAAATATATACAGAATAAAGAAGGACACTGTGTTTTAGTTCTCTTGCGTCATCATGTCTGTGCAAATGAAAATTCATTCAGAATAGTAGGATGCAATGTAATGCCCCCCATTGCTATTAACATGGGGGAAATAAATGCATGTTTACACAGCGTTTTCAAACTAATTGTTCTTTTGACCAATCACATCAGATCTTTTTCAGAGTGTATGTGATTGGTCAAAAGACAAACTAGTGAAAAAAAAGTGACATCTACATTAAAACACTGTAAATGCATTCAGAAACAAAATGATTAAATGGGAACATTGCAAGTGGGCAATGTTACATACAGCATCCTCTGTTAAATTATGTGTAGAACATATAGTACATATCACAGAATAATGCCGTAACACACATGGAGTAAGTTCCGCTCTAGTATGTTAAGGGAAAATATTTTTGTAGACGAGGCATTTCCCTTTATTTGTCACAATTTAGCAATGTAACTCTGGTATAACACATACAGTACACACAATATCAAGTGAACTAGTGACTGGTGCTACAGCTAGCTTTCACAGTACAGTGTAGTGCATAAAGTCATAAGAGTAGGCAAGGTACGGTATAGTGAGCCGAAGGTCAATTGAGTGATAGGGTATAGAGGTGGGAGAGAGCTATTGCAGTGATGAGAGATACTGTGTGGGGAAGAGAGCCCAGCTACCCAGACCTCTCGAAGAGCATTCATTCTCTCTTCTAAGAGGGCCCTACAGGCTTCTCCACTACCCAATGCTTTGCACCCACCCACTTTGCACCCACCCACCCACTTCTCTGAGGTGAGTGTGTGAGATGAGAGTCTATTGGCTGAAGATGGTGTGAGGCATTGTTTCTGTTTGTGTGTTTGTCTCTATGTCAAAATGGGTGGACATCTGTTTATTTGCTGATCTGGGACTAGGTAAAAGGATGTATGTGTACCTGAGTGTCTTTGTGTGCATACTATGTATATCTGTGACTGTGGTGGTAGACTTGATATGAATCTATCTTTCTGCATTTGTGTGAGTTCCTTTTGATTTCATCTTAACGATTGTGCCATCAAGGACTTGTTACTGGCTAATTACCCAGTAGCATTGATTGAATAATCTGCTGGTTAGATTCAATGAGGCAGGAACAAAAAACGATACAGAACAGGAGATATATTTACCTTCCATAACCAAAAATTATTATTATACTTTATATTAGCAAATCATTAGGACCTGCATAATGTATGTTTGGATGTGAGTGGGTTAGTCCACTATACGATCATGGAAGAAAAAAAAAACATATAACTTTTATGAAATGTCACTCTCATTTTATGATCTAAATTATAAAAAATGCATTCTTTCCCATGTTTTCAAAGGTTATTTCGAAATCATATTGACAACTAAATTGAGTATCTGAGGGGGTTGCTGAAGTGATTTAGAAGTTAATTAACCGCATGATCTGTTATTATACCAAACCTGATGACTGTGTTCGTGTGTGTGTGTTTGTCTGCATGTGTGTGTGTCCGTACATGCAAATGTGCGTGACTAAATGTGTGTGCGTACATGCGTGTGTGTGTGCCTTTTTATGTGCCTGGATGGTTACAGGTTTGTTTATGTGCACAATCAAAGAGTTGCAAGGAAAGCAGAAAAACAGGGACAGCTACCCTAGCTAGCGTAATTCCGATTATCTGCTGCTGTGTAGACTGTGATGTTAAACCCAATGTTGATATAAAGAGCCTATTCTGTCTCGTGAAGGTTGCTGGCTAGCCACTCCAAGCCCTGCTGACAATAGGTTCCCCACCAACGTGCGTACACTGTAATTACATGCTAATAGACTATCCCAGAACTGTGTCAACTGTCATGAATCATTTGTCGCAACTCCATAGCTCTGATCCCCTTTTTCCTTTAGGTCTAAATCCTCTCTCTCTACCTGGTACTGTTTAAGCATGTACTCTGTCAATTCGCAGTTCTCTGTTCTTCACACAGGGTTACGGTTGTTGTGAGTAGCTGATTTTCATCCCAACCACCCGATCCTCCACCCTCCCATTCAGCCGCAATGGCCAGATGCATACACCCATGCAGTGAATGTGCACAAACCACCCCCGAGACAGTAGTGGGACAAAATTAGTTGGAATATCCATGCGAGTGAACATGGATGGCTCCAGTTTCAAACACCACTTGGGTATGGTATTGTCCCATTCACAATGGTAACGATTACCCAATTGAGGGATGCATGCTAAAAGACAGGAGCCTGCTGCAGTGGCTTCACCATTAATGCTACAATATAACGCCCACCTAACTGTCGAACAATTACAGAGCGGTCAAAATGTTATTTGTGCAGTTAAGCCTGACACCCATCACAACCACAAGTGTGACTGCAATACATGAGGCATCCAAGAGCCCGTCCGTTCATTTGACTTCACTGATGTTCACTGACATTGAGACAGATTTGATGCGGGCCAAATGGAGATGAAATTATGAATTGTGTGTTATGGAGTGGATTGGAGCAGTGGAGCTAGTGGAGCCGCTTGTGAATGGGGATTGAATTACCTTCCCCTAGCTTCTTAATAGGGACCTCATTACACTGTGGGGCTACCGTGACTTCCTGCATTCATGGCGGTTGGATGGCGAGGGACACATTGACGAAGTGACGCAATTAACATTCCTGACAGGTAGAGGCTGCGTAATCAGGGGTCACATGCCCCGGTGAACCGCTCTGACTCTAATTCAAATATTTATGTTCTAACGTAACAAGCCCAGTTATGATTGAACTTTTACTGCTGTTTACTACAGCCGCCACTGACTGACTGCACTGACTGACTGCCAGACAGAGGGGTTGTTTAGTGCCTAGGATGGAGAGGGAGAGGGGTGGATGAGGAGAGGTGCGGATGGAAGGATGATTGGAGATCAGTAAGTTCGATCTGATGCATCCTAGTAACTATAGGGGAAAGGGTGTGATAGTCCTGTACTGTAATACAATACATCCACATTACTGTATAGTATGGAACATAGAAGACAGTTGTGATTACTTATTTGGTGATGTCGAAGTAGATGCTATCCTCACTAACAGTTGGTTATTATGTATTAAAGTTCAAAACAGGCAACAATGTCATTTTAAAATGGCCTATACAGACTACACCAGGTGTTCATTTTGCATTAAAGTCCCTGTCGATTGGAGTGATGTTGTTCTGGGCCATTTCTTAAAAAGCCAAAGCCTGCATTTATTGTCTCCCTTTAAGAAATCCAGGACAGCATATTGTAAACCAGTAAACCAATCCCTCAAACCTACAGATTAAATAACATACAGCTTTATTTCTATATTTCCTCCTTGCCTACTTAGATACATTTCCCTGGCATTGAAATATCCAATTATGTTGACTCGGGAGCATTGAGAGGTAAGTCTGCGGCGGACAGGGAGCCAAAGGTGACAGCAATAGCTGGAGAGCTCTCAACTCTCGACGACACTGATGACATAGCATTCCGCAGCAGCGAAGCTCCTTGACTTAATAACATTACCTACCAGCCCAGGCCTCTCAACCACCACCAACACCACTCCCTGTATCGTGGCTATTTTTAACTGGCTAACCTTTAGCTAGCTGGGCCCTCTTTCCCTCTCTCTGGCTCTGTTGGTGAAGTGACTGGCGGGGGCTAGCTCGTCCACTCCGCCCAGCATGTGTGAAACAGTGGCTGATAATTACACAGACTCTTGATTTAAGGACCCTGTTGTTGACCTGCGGGGTCCTTCGTTATTTTCGGACGACCATGAATATGCCTGCTAATGCTATAGTCTCGAGGGAACTTATCTCTCATTTTTGGTATTTTTATATTGTGTTGCTCGGGCAGGCATGGAAGACCTTTACATCTGTACACTGGAGCTAGGGATGTTGGCAGGGAAAGTGAGGTTTAGTTAATGTTCTAGTACTAACTAATGCATGAAAACATGTTCCTAATTTCCGGATACACTACCAATTAAATTATGTACTGTATGCTACATATAGGACATATCAATGACAACTATATACAGTACAGTGCCTTAGTATTCAGTAAACCACTGTTAAATGTAAGAAACTATTGGATTTCATTACAATTATGGATGTAAATCAGAGCATATCTGCTAGCCTGGACATTTCTCCCATCATAAAAGCCATGTTCTATGGTTGTTATAAAGGCAAGGGGCTTCATGCCAAAAGCAATGTTTAAGTTTTGAGCTGAAGAACAAACATGGTGTCATTGCCACTATTTTGGATGATCTGAGATATCTCTGGCACGCACTGAAGAACTGAGTCCAGATGCCTGCTATTTAGTGACAGCTGCATTTGTGGATGTCCATTTAACTAATAGACTGATATTTAAATGCATCTGTTTGAATGAGGCAGTTTGAACACCAAGCGGGCCCATTGTGAGTGGAGAGTATTGACATTTTCACAGGGAGAGAAAATAGACAATGTCAATATAGGTGCTTGCCATTCATTAAGTCGCATTACCATTAAAGGTGCATATTCTCATGGGTGACATTTCAACAACCTGTGTTTCTTTTTTCTCACTGGCAAAATAAAAACTTGGTTCATTGTGTGTAATAATGGTGATTGGATACCTCATCAGAGATGCCTTTGAATGGAAGGTCATGGTCTCTCTAAAGTCATTGATGCTCAAAGAAGGGATTTGAAGCATGAAACATCAGTGGTCATGTACATCAAAGAAGGATTTTATATGATATCTAGAACTGAAAAGTCTAGTACTAGCATTATTTTGAGTTGTTTTCCCTTGAGTTAAACATCCATTACCAAGTAAACAGACTTAAATGAAAGGCCGTTAGTAAGGTAATAAATACATGATTTTGTCTTCAATCAATATTTATCATTAAGAAACTTCTCCTCATGTTAACTTATGCTATACGGATTTAATCCAGCCCTAAGTATCACGGAAGATATGCGTTATAGCTCGATTGAAATGCATAGTCAAGACTGCGTTCACAGTAAACGCTGCGTATGTCTGCTCAATCGGAAATTACCTTTAAATGTTAACGTGGATCTTCCATATTCTCGTCTGGGTAATTTAGGGTTTTATTTGAAAAAAGGCTTCTCGACACTGGTTTAGACTACCAGCACTAAATAAGGAAGGAATTAAGTCACTCAGGAATGGGTTTTACTGTATTGAAATCAAACACACACACATATACTTCAAATGCACTCAAACACAATCATGTATGCTTTCTCTTTAAGGTACCTATGACTAGTATATATCATGGTTAGATCACATTCCCTGTACAATTTCTCGATCACTCCTTATTTATCCAGCTTAGGTTTTGTATTTGTGTGAATCAGTCACTTCTGTATTCCCCTCCTCTTGATCAATTCTTAGAGCTCTATGTTTACAGCTCTTATAACGATTTCTGTTTGGAGAGAGAGTGGGAATGAAAGAAAGAGTGGGAGAGAGAGAGAGAGAGAGAGAGAGAGAGAGAGAGAGAGAGAGAGAGTCAACATGCACAGAGGCCAACACAACAAATTGACATTACTTGGTATGCATGGAGCTGGGCAGGCAATCGTGTTATAAATTGGCATTTGGCGTAGGGCCAATGGTGCATTGCATTAGTCAATGTAATAAAATGCCAGGCGGAGAAAAAAAGAAAACGTTAGCTCTGTAGATGAGATCTAAAAAGGGTAGCTGGCTAACAATATTTGTAGACAGGAACCCTGGCTAAGACCAGCTAATGAGATCATATCAGAGCGCAGGCTTAGGTAGAACTAAATTAGATGACATTCACTTTGACAAATAATTTCCTCCTTCTGTATGCATATGAAAAAAAGAGGCCAAACGTTTTCAAATTGGAATCCTGGATAAGACGAACGCACTAAGTCAGGTAGGTGCACCAAAAGTTTAAAACTTTGATGGAGATAAGAACGGAATAAGACGCATGGCGGAGGCTTATGTCTGCTCATTATTCAGAGGATAAGCAAGGTAATCTATGATTTGGTTGCAGGAATTAGTGTTGCGAAGGGTGATGAGATAAGTCTTTAAAATTATGAAAGGCCTATTAACTACTTAGGGAGCAGCCACTCCCGACACTACCCGGTGAAATGTGAGACGCCAAATTCAAAATCCAAAAGTTGAATTATTAAACATTCATCAATATACAAGTGTTGCATAGTCATCAAAAGCTCTGATTCTTGGCAATATCACAGCGTTCAAAAAGGCTTTACGGCGAAAGCCCAACATTTGATTGTTTGAGGATAGCCCCTCTCATATTTTATGCATTAGCATAAATCCATAACCAATGCGGGTCTCAAAAAACGCATAAAATCACTAATATAAAATCCCTTACCTTACCTTTCAAAAAACTTCTGCTGAGGGCTTCCCAAGTGTCCAACGAAGACATCCAATGGTTCTTTTGTTAGAAAAAGTCATTTATTATATCCATATATCTCCGTTTGGTTGGCGTGTTATTATCATAAAATCCATCGTTGAGTCGCCCATTGAACTGTGAAGAGAACACGTTCAAATTATACCTATACACTTTCTACAAACAAATCAAACATCATTTTTATGTATCCTTAGCTATCCTTTTGTGTATTTTTGCTGTAATATTTCAACCGGACGATAATGTGAACGATAGGAAAGAAAAATAATGTGGTGCGCGTTCACAATCTTGCGCGCATCAAACCTTGTTTACAAAAATTGTACTAATTATGTGCATATCTTATTTTCTGGGCCTGAGTGGCAGGCATTTTACTTTGGGCACGCCAGACTCTCCAAAACCGTCACCTATGCAGCCGCTCCCTAAGAAGTTAAACAGCTTGGGAAATTCCATAAAATTATGTCACGGCTTTAGAAGCTTCTGATAGGCTAATTGACCAAATTTGAGTCAATTGGAGCTGTACCTGTGGATGTATTTCAAGGCCTACCTTCAAACTCAGTGCCTTTTTGCTTGACATCATGCTGAAAGACCCAGCCACGTTTCATCTTCAATGCCCTTGCTGATGGAAGGAGGTTTTCACTCAAAATCTCACGATACATGGCCCCATTCATTCTTTCCTTTACACGGATCAGTCGTCCTGGTCCCTTTGCAGAAACACAGCCCCAAAGCATGATGTTTCCACCCCCATGCTTCACAGTAGGTATGGTGTTCTTTGGATGCAACTCAGCATTCTTTGTCCTCCAAACACGACGAGTTGAGTTTTTACCAAAAAGTTCTATTTTGGTTTCATCTGACCATATGACATTCTCCCAATCCTCATCTGGATCATCCAAATGCTCTCTAGCAAACTTCAGACAGGCCTGAACATGTACTGGCTTAAGCAGGGGGTCACGTCTGGCACTGCAGGATTTGAGTCCCTGGCGGCGTAGTGTGTTACTGATGGTAGGCTTTGTTACTTTGGTCCCAGCTCTCTGCAGGTCATTCACTAGGTCCCCCCGTGTGGTTCTGGGATTTTTGCTCACCATTCTTGTGATCATTTTGAGCCCACGGGGTGAGATCTTGCGTGGAGCCCCAGATGGAGGAAGATTATCAGTGGTCTTGTATGTCTTCCATTTCCTAATAATTGCTCCCACAGTTGATTTCTTCAAACCAAGCTGCTTACCTATTGCAGATTCAGTCTTCCCAACCTGGTGCAGGTCTACAATTTTGTTTCTGGTGTCCTTTGACAGCTCTTTGGTCTTGGCCATAGTGGAGTTTGGAGTGTGACTGTTTGAGGTTGTGGACAGGTGTCTTTTATACTGATAACAAGTTCAAACAGGTGCCATTAATACAGGTAACGAGTGGAGGACAGAGGAGCCTCTTAAAGAAGAAGTTACAGGTCTGTGAGAGCCAGAAATCTTGCTTGTTTGTATGTGACCAAATACTTATTTTCCACCATAATTTGCAAATAAATTCATAAAAAAATCCTACAATGTGATTTTCTGTATTTTTTTTCCTCCTTTTGTCTGTCATGGTTGAAGTGTACCTATGATGAAAATTACAGGCCTCTCTCATCTTTTTAAGTGAGAGAACTTGCACAATTGGTGGCTCACTAAATACTTTTTTTGCCCCACTGTATGTGATGATCATGCAATATTGACACTTTGAGACAGACCAAGTGAACGGGAACAAAAGTCAACTTTGAATTTTGTGGTTTAAATACATCCATCTGGTGTCCAAGTTTACCTATTTTAAGAAATGCTATTGGATGGTGGAGAAAACGTTTAAGACCTTCGATAGGTTGGTGCAGAATTTGTTACAGGAAATCATCACGGACACCTGTTGATGTTAGCATAGGGATAAATGTACCAGGTTGTCCGATGGGAAAGCTAACGTGTAGCCTTTGATCACCTGCAACTATGTTGAACATTGACTGATGCTTCAACTTAAACATTACACCAAGAGAAAAATACTTATTGTGCCGAGGTTGACACAGGTTTTTTTTTTAAGCCGCAGACCAAGTGGGGGACTGAAGGACCGAAAGGGGTCTGTCTGCTTGGTAAACTGGCAGACAAACTTAACAACAAAGGTGCTTGGAAGATGGCAGACAAACATAACAACAAAGGTGGCCATAGTCCACCACCAGGGTAATCTTGTCAACCAGCCGGCTCTTTCTATATGCGGTAGCATTTGAGACTGGGAACGGGATTGGGGTTGTTTTGATTAGGCATATTTTGCAATCAAAAACAAGTATAACCATATATTTTTTAACATGTTCTGGCATTCACCCACACCGGTTTTTATAACTGATTGTTTGCATGAGGAATGAGGAAAAGCCTAGTACTGAGGATGAGGTTAAAACAGTCATCTTGGATAAACACAACACACCCTTACATGGGAAATATAACTGACTTTTCCATGTAAGGTTGTGTTGTGTTCATCAATTTCTGATTTAACCTAATGCTTATTACCAGGCTTTTCCTCATCCCTCATACAAAAAATCTATATATGTCGATTTCAATAATGTATGATTTTTTTTCTTATGAAGTACAGCTACACCATCCAAACTGATCCTAGACCAGACCCTTTCCCCTTACAGAAGCATCTCTCACTGCACGTTGTGAGCCACACACAGCAGACTAACTAATTTTATTGACAGGACATGACGGTAAGATGGCATGAGGCAAGTTGGCAGGAGGCAAGTTGGCAGGAGGCATGGTCCTGGGACACAGTCAGGAAATCAAAGTAAAAGAAAAAAAACATTGTAGGGAGACAAACACAGTTTTTTCATTTCTATTACGTCAAATGCAACATATGAAAAGATTCAACACAATCAGTGGTGATTTTAGCATAAACAAAAAGCTTATATTTTTTATGCATGCCAGCAAAGCCACTACACAACATGACACAACACTAAACAATGCATTAATTTCACTATAACGGTGACAAATGGTGCCCACAAACTGTTAGGGCCTACTTAAATCTATCCCAACAGAAGAGCTTTATTTTCAGCACCATGGAGTGAATCCTTACCTTGTTGGCCGCCATGAGGCGCAGCTGCAGACATTGTCAGATGATTTAATAACTCGTGTCAGACAGGACAGATGGGAGCAACGACTGCTGCACCTGTGGCTGTTCCTAATCATCCACTCCCTACCAGCTCAGCGTCTTCCTCCCTTCGGGACCCTCATCTCCCGGCACCCGAGCGCTATAAGGGCCATCCTGGGAGGTATCACGGGTTCCTGCTTCAATGCTCGATGGCCTTCGAGCTGCAGGCATCAACGTTTCCCACCGGGTGTTCCAGAGTGGCATAAGTTAACTCCTTGCTCTATGGACGGGCCCTGGCCTGGGCCACGACCATATGGGAGCAGCAATCAGACATTTGTTTTAATTGGCAAACCTTCACCCAAGAGATGAAGAGGGTTTTTGATCACCTCATCAGTGGCAGGAACACTGCTCAAAGACTCGCAGGGCAGCCGGAGCGTAGCTGATTGTGCCATTGACATTCGGACGCTCGCCGCTGAGAGCTGTTGGAATACAGAGGTACTTCACTCAGCCTTTCTGATACGGACTCAGCGAGGTTCTCAAGGATGAACTGGCTTCCCGGGACAACCCTTACACTCTGGATGAGCTTAATCGGTCTGGCCATCCGGAATGACCACCGGCTTCGGGAACATCATCATGAGAGGACGGAGGGGTCCCGAGTTGACTCCAGTGTTTTGGGTTCCACTGAGGGAGTCGATTCTTCGTTTGTTCCACTGTCTTATGCTGCGTCTGCTTGTCCTGTACCCCGTCAGAGTTCTCAATTCAGCTCTGGTTCTCCTTCATATCCTCCAGAGGAGCTGATGCAATTTGGACACAGCAGACTTTCTGCTCTAGAGAGAAGGTGCATGATTAACAAGCATTGTTGTCTTTACTGTGGACAGTCTGGACATTTCCGTGTCTCCTGTCCCGAGCTGATGGGAAACGGGATGTCTCGTCAGTAGACGGGAGAACACTGGCGAGTCCGATAGAGTCTCCAGCTGCCGACACAGTATGCACCTTGCTTCCGGGTAACCTGCGGTAGGACAATGGGCAGTTGGACATTCCGCTTTCATAGACCCTGGGGCTACCGGCTGTTTTCTGGATTGCACATTAGCTCGCCAACAGGGGCTGCCCCTCACTAAGCTGGACATTCCGTTGTCGGTCACTGCGCTGGATGGTCAACACCTAGGGTCTGGGAAGGTGAAGCAACTCACCATGCCTTTTCAGCTACGAGTTCTGGGTTATCATGTGGAGTTCATCCCGTTACATTTGGTGGACTCTCCTGACCTTCCCCTGGTTCTTGGACACTTTCTATCCATAATCCTCAAATTGACTGGCCCTCGGGAAGAGTTCAGGAATGGAATCCTTCATGCCTGTCCACCTGCCAGCAACGCTCTCCACATCTTTCCGGCCCTGCTCATCTGGAGGCTTCCAATTCTCCTGTTCCACCGGATGGGGATAACAAGCCTGATCTTTCCAGCGTACCTCGGGATTACTGAGATGTGGGTCAGGTCTTCAGCAAATGAAGGACCAGCGAACTGGCCCCTCACAATTCCTACGATTGTGCCATCGACCTCCTGCCCGGCACCACTCCTCCGAGAGGAGGGCTGTATTCTCTCTCAGGTCCAGAGACTGCAGCCATGAAGAATTATTTTAAGGAGGCGCTGGCAGCTGGTTTTATTTGGCCATCCACTTCACCTGCAGGAGTGGAATTTTCTTTGTTGGAAAGAGGGATGGGGGATTACGTCCCTGTATTGATTACCGGGGATTAAATAACATTACCATCAAGAACCGTTACCCTCTTCCTCTTATGTCGTCAGCCTTTGAAAGACTCCAGGGAGCTACGGTTTTCTCAAAATTGGATTTACGAAACGCTTACAATCTGGTGCGCATCATACAGGGAGACGAGTGGAAGACAGCGTTCAACACCCCAAATGGACATTTTGAGTACCCTGTCATGCCGTTTGGACTTACAAATGCTCCAGCCATTTTCCAGGCCCTGGTTAATGATGTGCTACATGACTTCCTTTACCAGTTCGTGTTTGTGTACCTGGATGACATCATCTTCTCCAGGTCCATGGTTGAACACATTTAACACTTTTGCCAGGTTCTTCAAAGACTAATGTCTCACCACTTGTTCGTGAAGGCCGAAAAGTGTGAGTGTCATGTTCCTCAGAGCTCCTTCCTGGGTTACATCGTGTCTCAGGGCAGTGTAAGGATGGACTCCCAAGAGGTAGAAGCGGTGGTCAACTGGCCGCGGCCCAGCACAGTCAAGCAAGACCAGCGTTTTTTTTTTTTTTTCTCATTTCGACCAGAGATTTGTGAGAGACTTTAGTTCTGTGGCTGCACCATTGACAGGGGCTCGGCTGGGCATATAAGCTGAACCCCTGCTGCTGAGAAGACGTTCCAGGACCTGAAATGTCGGTTTTCTTCTGCACCCATTCTAGTTCATGCGGATCCTTCTCGTCCCTTCGTGGTAGAGGTGGATGCCTCTGACGTTGGCGTGGGTGCGGTTGTGTCTCAGCGCTTGGCTAAAGACCAAAAGCTTCATCCCTGTGCCTTCTTCTCCAGGCGTCTCACTCCAGCGGAGAAGAACTATGATGTCGGAAATCGGGAGCTTATTGCAGTCAAACTGGCTTTGGAGGAGTGGCGTCACTGGTTGGAGGGTTCGGAACATCCCTTTACGGTTTGGACTGACCACAAGAACCTGGCCTACATCCAGGAGGCCAAACGCATCAGTCCCCGACAGTCTCTTTGGGCTTTTTTCTTCACTCGGTTCAGATTCACTTTATGTTACCGTCCGGGGTCTAAGAACGTGAAGCCGGATGCCCTTTCTCGCCAGTTCCCAATCTCCAGTGAGGATCGGCCTCCAGGATCTATCATCCCCAGGTTGCTTATATATGCGCCGGTGTCCTGGGGTATCGAGACTGTAGTGAGCGAGATGCAAGGTGGGGAGGCAGTTCTTGATGGCTGTCCTTCTAACAGACTTTTTGTTCCTCTTGGGGCACGGTCCAAGGTACTTCAGTGGGCTCACTCATCGCATCTCACCTCCCATTCGGGACGGCAGTGAATGCTAAAGTTTCTAAGGAGGTTTTGGTGGCCCTCAGCGGAGGGAGACACTCAGACCATTGAGGCTGCCTGTCCGACATGCTCCTTCAATACAAGAATCCTCGTCAGCAGCCTCTGGGGCTTCTTCATCCACTGCCAACACCTTCTCGACCCTGATCTCATCTCTCTATGGATTTCATCACGGGTCTTCCATCCTCAATGGGCCACACTGTCATCCTTGTCTTTGTGGACCGCTTTTCCAAGGCGGCACATTTCCTAATCTTCCATCTGCCCGTGAAACTGCTCAGCTAGCCATTCAAAATGTTTTCCGCCTTCACGGACTTCCTCTGGACATCGTCTCCGACCCGGGCCCCCAGTTTTCCTGGAGGCCGTTCTGTACTCTTCTGGGGTCATCAGCCAGTTTGTCCTCGGGCTATCACCCTCAGTCCAACGGTCAAAAGGAGCAGGTGAACCAGAATCTGGAAACCGCCCTACGGTGCTATGTGCCCGCCAACCCCGCCACTTGGAGTCAGCATCTTTCCTAGGTGGAGTACGCACACAACATTCTGCAATGTTCCTCCACCGACTGGCCTGTCACCATTTCAGGTTTTGTATGGATACCAGCCCCCTCTGTTTCCAGATCAGGAGATTGAACGTCTCATCTCTCGTTGCTGCCGGACCTGGAAGAGGGCTCAGTCAGTCCTCAGCTCAGGTTCAACGACAGGCCAACCGTCATCGCCATTCGAGTCCTCTCCTGCATCCAGGCCAGATGGTCTGGTTGTCTACTAGGGATCTGCCTCTACGCGTGAAATCAAGGAAGTTGGTACGTTGGGCCAGTCAAGGTCCTACGGCCCATTAATCCAGTGGCCTATCTTCTTCGTCTTCCCCGGTCCATGAGGGTTCATCCCACCTTCCACATCTCCAGACTCAAGCCTGTGGTGTTCAGTCCTCGGGCTCCAACTCCGCTTCGCATGACAGTGGGACAGCCAGTCTATACTGTGCGACGCATCGTCTCCAGTCGCCAGTTCCGGCGTGAGACTCAGTATCTCGTGGACTGGGAAGGTTACGGTCCTGAGGAGCGATCCTGGGTTCCGGCTCAAGACATACTGGACCCCGGACTCATTCGGTATTTCCGTCGCCGTTCAGCTACCCTTAAGGAGGGGTCCTGTAACAGTTTCTGTTTTATTTGATTGTTGTTTCCTTAGGTTAGCGCTGGAGGCCACCCTTACCTTGTTATCTAGTGTCCAGTTTACCCTGATTATTACTTATTGGATTCACCTGTGTTTAATTACTTTCTCTGTTCACATTTTTATTTAGGTTCCTCAGTTGGCCTGTATCTGTGCTTAGGGCTCGTGTTTTACTAGTGTGCTCTTGTGCGGTTGCCTTGTTTCTTTTAAGAATCTAAGTAAAATATCTGGATTTACAAGCATTATTGTTACACCTAATGTGTTCAACTACTAAGGTATGTCGCAGTTAAAGGTATGTAGAGATGCAGTCAAATATAGTGGCACCCTTGCATGATGCACTATTTCTTGCAAAAATAAGTTGACATTTTAAGTAACTTTATTTTTTAAATCCTTTTTTTGTAGAGCTGCTGACGGAGATGCTGGAGGCACTTCCTGGCAAGCTGCCCTGGATCAAGTAACAAAACGCTCATGTAGAAATATACAATGTAGAACAGATATAATTTTTTTGTCATGGAAAAAAGGAAATCATGTCAGCTCTATATTAGACATGTCTCTCTGCTCCTGAAGGCATCCCAGGTGCTCATTGTGTTGGCAATATCTGTTCTTTACATATCATGTACATGTGTACCATACAGACACCATTCAAGCAATTGTTATTGATTACTTATATTTATGTGAATGTACATTGTGTGTGTCTGGCAAACTGTTTAGCCCTGTGTGGTTCAGTTGGTAAGATTGTGGCACTAGTAATGCCAGGGTCTTGGGTTCAATTCCCACTGGTGCCACCAATACGAAAATGTATATACACATTGTTGTAAGTCACTTTGGATAAAAGTGTCTGCTCAATAGTGGACATTACATTACAGACAGTACTTTAGCCCTCCTGACTCCAGAACACATTTTGCTGACTTAACACAGATGTGAAAAGAGTTACCTGATTTATCCAAAAATAGCATCTGAGACCCATCAGAATATTTCTAATCATGTGAATCATTCAGTTGGCAGCATGATGCTGCTTACTGTTAGGTGGAGAAGAGTTCATGAAAATGGTCCTCCATTGTGGCAGTCAGTGGTAATAGATAAACAACACCACATGGTGAGCTGGAAGGAAGATAATTTCTGGAAGGCTAAAAGAGGAACAGAGGACAGACTTGGGCTTGAGTTGTTATTTATAGAAAATATGCCAGGTTAGGTTTAAGATTGCTGTGAATGAAGGTTGCTGTTTTCTGTCATGCTATTTACTGTTTGACTATGGTGAAGGGGAGTGCTGAAAAGTTATAGGATCAGTATCCAAGGAAACTGGTTGAGAAAGCTAGAGTCAATGCTAATGTTGTGCAATCAAAATAGGGTAGAAAATAATTGGTCTGAACATGGACACAAATCTTAGGCAGATGGAGATTGGCTGCTTTTGGAATTGGGCTGTCTTGTAATTACCTTTTTGTGTTGGCAGTGTATGTCAACCATTATCCTTTTTATAGTGGTGTCAATTACAATTTAAATGCACACACGTCTGTGCATAGTCAATCTGTGGTGATATTGGCTTAATTGGATGGTAGGAAATATGATTAAACATAATATATGAGCCGATACAAAACAAGTGGGCTATAAATCTCTAGAGATAGGCTCGTGTTGCAATGAGAATATCTTTGATATTCTGATTGAAGCTGTTAAGAAAATCTTGATGAATGCCAATTTGAGCATTTTGAAGATTAAAATGCACTGATTTAGCTAGAGTGTCTTTGAAGTAAATTGTCTCTATGGGAAATAGCAAATATACATTATATACAGTGCATTCGGAAGTATTGAGACCCCTTACGTTTTCCACATTTTGTTACGTTACAGACTTATTCTAGAATTAATCAAATAGATTTTTCCCCCTCAAATCTACACACAATACCCTATAATGACAAAGCCAAAACAGGTTTTTTGAAATTCTAAATAAATCACAGACAGTTTCACCAGCAAAGAACCCCCACACCATGCCACCAGTTCCTCCATGCTTCAAGGTGGGAACCACACATGCAGAGATCATCCGTTTACCAACTTTACATCTCACGAAGACACAGCGGTTGGAACCAAAACTCTCAAATTTGGACTCATGAGACAAAAGGACAGATTTCCATCGGCTAATGTCCATTGCTCATATTTCTTGACCCAAGCAAGTCTCTTCTTCTTATTGGTGTTGTTTAGTAGTGGTTTCCTTGCAGCAATTCAACCATGAAGGCCTGATTCACAGTCTCCTTGTCATGCCCTGACCGGTAGGAGCCTGTTTATGTCTCCTTTTGGTTTGGTCAGGGTGTGATTTGGGGTGTGCATTCTATGTTATAGTTTTGTATTTCTTTGTTTTGGCTGAGTGTGGCTCTCAATCAGGGACAGCTGTCTATCGTTGTCTCTGATTGGGAACCACACTTAAGCAGCTATTTTTCCCTCCAGCTTTGTGGGAGGTTGACGCTGTTATTTGTGTGTATGCTGTTGGTGCTACACCTATTTGAGCTTCGTTTTGTTGTTTTGATTGTGTGAGTTAACAATAAACATGTTTAACTCCACCCGGCACGCTGCGCCTTGGTCCGTCTTTGAAGATCGTGACAGAACCTCCCACCACCAAGAGACCAAGCAGCGTGCCTACCTAGAGTCCTGGACATGGGAGGAGATCCTGGACGGGAAGGGACCCGGGAGGCAGGCGGGGAAATACCGCCGTCGGAGGAAGCTAAGAAGGAGCGGCGCTTCTACGGACAAAATATGCGGAACACGGCTGGCCTTTAAGCCCGAGAGGCAGCCCCAAGATTTTTTTGGGGGGGGGCACACGGGGAGTTTGGCTGGACCAGGTTAGAGACCTGGGCCAGCTCCCCGTGCTTACCAGAGGGAATAGCGCACTGGTAGGGCACCGTGTGAGGCGGTGAAACGCACAGTGTTGCCAGTGCGTGTTCACAGCCCGGTGCGCGACATGCCAGCTTCCCGCATAGTTTTTGTGAGTAGGAGTGTTCAGCCTGGGAGGAGTGTGCCGGCTCAGCGCTCTTGGCCTCCAGTACGCCTCCTCGGACCAAGATATCCTGCGCCGGCTCTGCGTACTGTGTCTCCGGTACGTCCTGTGCCAGCGCCCCGCAGGTGCAGAGCGGAGTTATCCATTCAGCCAGGACAGGTTGTGCAGGCTGTACGCCGGAGACCTCCAGTGCGTCTTCACGGCCCAGTGTATCCTGCCCCGGTTCCACGCTCCCGGATCCCTGTGCGTGTGGTGAGCCCAGCATGCACTGTCCCACGCTCCAGGATTCCTGTGCGCGTTGTGCGCCTTCAGAGCCCGGCGAGGCCTGTTCCTGCTCCACGCACCAGGCCCCCTGTGCGCATCGAGAGCCCGGCACGTCCTGTCCCTGCTCCACGCACCAGGTCCCCTGTGCGCATCGAGAGCCCGGCACGTCCTGTCCCTGCTCCGCGCACCAGGTCCCCTGTGCGCCTCCAGAGCCCGGCGAGGGTCCCCAGTCCGGGGCCCGCAGCGAGGGTGCCCAGTCCGGGGCCCGCAGCGAGGGTGCCCAGTCCGGGGCCCGCAACGAGGTTGCCCAGTCCGGGGCCCGCAACGAGGGAGCCAGAGGTGGTGCGGGGTCTACGTCCCGCACCAGAGCCGCCACCGCGGATAGATGCCCACCCAGACCCTCCCCAATAGGGTCAGGTTTTGCGGCCGGAGTCCGCACCTTTGGGGGTACTGTCACGCCCTGACCGGTAGGAGCCTGTTTATGTCTCCTTTTGGTTTGGTCAGGGTGTGATTTGGGGTGTGCATTCTATGTTATAGTTTTGTATTTCTTTGTTTTGGCTGAGTGTGGCTCTCAATCAGGGACAGCTGTCTATCGTTGTCTCTGATTGGGAACCACACTTAAGCAGCTATTTTTCCCTCCAGCTTTGTGGGAGGTTGACTCTGTTATTTGTGTGTATGCTGTTGGTGCTACACCTATTTGATCTTCGTTTTGTTGTTTTGATTGTGTGAGTTAACAATAAACATATTTAACTCCACCCGGCACGCTGCGCCTTGGTCCGTCTTTGAAGATCGTGACACTCCTCTGAACAGTTGATGTTAAGATGTATCTGTTACTTGAACTCCGTGAAGCATTTATTTGGGTTGCCATTTCTGAGGCTGGTAACTAATTAACTTATGCTCTGCAGCAAAGGGAACTCTGGGTCTTCATTTCCTGTGGTGGTCCTCATGACAGGCAGTTTAATTTTTTTATTTATATTTTTTATTTAACCTTTATTTAACTAGGCAAGTCAGTTAAGAACAAATTCTTATTTACAATGACCGCCTACCAAAAGGCCTCCTGCGGGGACAGGGGCCTGGGATAAAAAAAATATATATAGAGAGAGACACTACATAAAGAGACACCTAAGACAACAACATAACTGCAACACATGATAACACAGCAAGGTAGCAACACAACATGACAACAACATGGTAGCAACACAACATGGTAGCAGCACAAAAACATGGTACAAACATTATTGGGCAAAGTCAACAGCACAAAGGTCAAGAAGGTAGAGACAACAATACATCATACAAAGCAGCCACAACTGTCAGTAAGAGTGTCCATGATTGAGTCTTTGAATAAAGAGATTGAGATAAAACTGTCCAGTTTGAGTGTTTGTTGCAGCTCGTTCCAGTTGCTAGCTGCAGCGAACTGAAACGAGGTGCAACCCAGGGATGTGTGTACTTTGGGGACCTTTAACAGAATGTGACTGGCAGAACGGGTGTTGTATGTGGAGAATGAGGGCTGCAGTAGATATCTCAGATAGGGGGGGGGAGTGAGGCCTAAGAGGGTTTTATAAATAAGCATCAACCAGTGGGTCTTGCGGCAGGAATACAGAGAATAGAGTGCAGTGATGTGTCCTATAAGGAGCATTGGTGGCAAATATGATGGCCGAATGGTAAAGAACATCTAGCCGCTTGAGAGCACCCTTACCTGCCGATTTATAAATTATGTCTCCGTAAACTAGCATGGGTAGGATGGTCATCTGAATAAGGCTTAGTTTGACAGCTTGGGTGAAAGAGGAGCGAATACGATAGAGATAACCAAGTTTATATTTAACTTTAGCTTGCAGCCTTGATTTGTGCTGAGAGAGGGACAATGCACCGTCTAGCCATAATCCCAAGTACTTGTATGAGGTGACTACCTCAAGCTCTAAACCCTGTGGGAAGAGGGACATTATTCTTACCAAACCACATGACCTTTGTTTTTGAGGTGTTCAGAACAAGGTTAAGGGTGGAGAAAGCTTGTTGGACACTGAGAAAGCTTTGCTGTAGAGCATTTAACACAAAATACGGGTAGGGGCCAGCTGATTATAAGACTGTATCATTTGCATATAAATGGATGAGAGCGCTTTCTACTGCCTGAGCTATGTTGTTAATGTAAATTGAGAAGAGCGTGGGCACAGGATTGAGCCTTGGGGTACTCCCTTGGTGACAGGCAGTGGCTGAGACAGCAGATTTTCTGACTTTTTACACTGCTCTTTGAGAGAGGTAGTTAGCAAACCAGGCCAAAGACCCCTCAGAGACACCATTATTCCTTTGCCGGCCTATAAGAATGGAATGGTCTAAAAAGCTTTGGCCAAGTCAATAAAAATAGCAGCACAATATTGCTTAGACTCAAGGGCAATGGTGACATCATTGAGAACCGTTAAGGTTGCAGTGACAAATCCATAACCTGAGCGGAAACCAGATTGCATACCCGAGAGAATACTATAGACATTGAGAATACTGTAGACATCAAGAAAGCCAGATTATTGACAAGTTTTCCCAATACTTTTGATAAACAGGGCAAAATAGAAATAGGCCTATAACAGTTAGGATCAGCTTGATCTCCCCCTTTAAATAAAGCACGAACTGTGGCAGCCTTCCAAGCAACAGGAACCTCCCCAGAAAGGAGAAACAGGTTAAAAAGTTTGGAGATTGGCTTTGCGATGATGATAGGGGCAGCAACCTTAGGGAGCGGCAGCTGAGGTGTCGGTTTTGGAGAGTCTGGCATGCCCAAAGTAAAAGGCCTGCCTGACTGGAGAGTCTGGCTAGCGCCCCACTGCTCCCTAAGTAGTTTAACTTCTCAGGGATTGCTGGGGCGCTAGCGGGCTGCTCCCGACACATATTTTTCCCACAGCCATGAATCGATTAGCCATCATGGCACACACATAACACATTTCACAGCGAAAACAAATCAATTACCTGTTGAAGAACTTCCTAAGTGTCCAACGAAGACAATCCATGGTTCTTTTGTTAGAAAAAGTAATGTATTTTATCCATAAATCCTCCATTTGGTTCGCGCGTTATAATCAGAAACGTGACACAAACTCGTTCATCTTATACCTATAAACTTGTCCAAGAACAATCAAACATAGTTTTAAATGTATCCTTAGGAACACTTTTACGTATATTTACTATTATAAATCAACCGGAATATAAACTGATCGATAAAGGCGGTAAAAAGACACAGCGTGCCTTCTCGAGGCCTTGGCGCTGGGTACTGTTTACATAAATGAGTGACTTCCTGGTTTGCTCTTATTCTCTGGTCTAATTCATCCAAAATGAAAACTTACACCGTCTCCAGACTGTTGACATCTAAAGGAAGCGATGGGTACTGCATTCATATGCCCTTATATGGTCATTTTCATGAGGGAGGGGTTCCCAAATGAGCAATGTGTCAAAATCACTTTTTCCAGGACAGAAATTCCTCAGGGTTTCGCCTGCTATATGCGTTCTGTTTTACTCACAGACAAATGGTTAACAGTTTTGGAAAATTCAGTGTTTCCTATCCAATGGTACCAAATATGTGCATATCCTATTTTCTGGGCCTGAATGGGTGGACATTTTACTTTGGGCACGCCAGGTTCTCCAAAACCGACCCCTCAGCTGCCAATATCACAGCGTTGTCAGATTTCAAAAAGGCTTTACGGCGAAAGCAGCACATTTGATTGTTTGAGGGTAGCACCTCACATATTTTTGCCATTACCATCATTTCATAATCCATCACGGCACACACATAACACATTTCACAGCGAAAACAAATTAATTACCTGTTGAAGAACTTGGTATTTGATATGTTTAGGAAAAGTTTATAGGTATATTTTAACACATTCTCTTCACGTTTCAATGGGCGATTCGACGTTGGATTTTCTGAACATAACGCACCAAACAAACAGAGATTTATGGATACAGCAGAAGTTCTTCAACAGGTAATTGATTTGTTTTTGCTGTGAAATGTGTTTTGTGTGAACCGCGATGGTTCATGAATTTATGCTAAAGGACATTTTGGAGGTGCTACCCTCAAACAATCAAATGTTGTGCTTTCGACATAAAGCCTTTTTGAAATCTGACAGCGCTGTGATATTGCCAAGAAGCAGAGCTTTTGATGACTATGCAACACTTGTATATTGATGAATGTTTAATAATTTAACTTTTGGATTTTGAATTTGGCGTCTTGCATTTCACCGGGTAGTGTCGGGAGTGCCCCACCACTCCGTAAGTTGTTAACCAATTTTGGTCTTTAATGCAGGGCCGACAGACAAGTTCCTAAATGTTTCCCCCTGTTTTTAAAGGGAGATAAACCAAAAGCCCACCGTGCCTATTTTTTGAAGCTTTGTCATTCCATTTAATTTGAATCGAAATTATATAAATTGTTCTGCTTGACATAATGTTGTTTGGACAAGACATACTGTACCTGCACATGTCACCACAGCTTTTGCATCCAATCACATGTCTCCTTCATAATTTAACCATAGGGAATAATGGGTAGAACTTTGATTGTAGTGGAAATGTGCTTCTTTATTGTTGTGATACATATATGTCATTCATATTTATGTTATCTCATACCAGGCTTAAGCCTAACAGCTGTGGGTACTGTAGTGTTAGGCATGGGTGTAGTTTTGGACAGCAAATGAAAAGCAAAAGCAGGTATGACTGCTCATGTCTTAGTATCTACTTCCTCATTCTAATTAGTTTGGTCAGTATATATGCGGGTTAACCTATTAATATGTTGTGTGAGTACAGAAATATGATGAGAGAAGAGCTTAAACACCTCAGGTGTGGCCTGTATGATGAAGTCGTTATGGATACCATTCTGAGAGTCATTAATCATCACTTATAGGCTCACATCTGATTGCACAGGGGGAGTTTGATACATTTTATCATGTGAGAGTGTTTTGGTGCATATAGAAAAAAAACACCTTGCTCTGTCCAGATTCTCACATACACAGTGTACTATTTGAATAAAAATGGCTGAAGATTGGAAAAACAACTCAAACAGGAAGTACAACCACTTAATAATGCAACTCAACAAACTCCATTAACTTAAAGGCTTTTCCAGCTCTTTACCGATGATTGACTTAGATTCCACTCAATATCACTAAGTACTCTGCTTAGTAGAAACACGGAATCCAGGAAAGTGAATAGCATGCTGGGTCAAATTTACAAATTGGCTTTATTTCATCCATATAGAAGGTTTTACTGGCAAAGGAATGGAATGCTTACTCAAGCCGATCCTGTTGCACATTCAGTTATATAGAAGTTACCGCTCAATCAGCAAAATCCTGACACTTTCAGCGTCTCGTGTCAGTCCCCTTTCTCTCTCTCTCTAACCCCCAGTACATCTGACGGCAGCCACACAGTCAAGCAGACTAATCTACCTCAAGTCTCCTAAGGACTCAGTGTGAATGCCACCTAATTCTCAAACCTGTCACTTTGTATTTGTTACCCATCTCCTGCATCTTTACTTAATGAATAAGAAAATGCCCCTTACCTATCCTTAGCAGTCTACCGTACTGGAAAAGTTGTCCAACCAATCCTGTCAACACGTTTTGGGTAACTAAAATGTGTTTTTGGAGTCTGTTGCTGTGCGAAACGTGTTTTACTTATTCCAAATTCCCGGAATTGTCTGTTCTTGAAAACAACAATACATCAACCAAGCACTGGCGTAACGCAGTTTCTCTGGACCCCCGCAAGGTCAGAGTTCCAGCCATCTCTCCCCTAAAAAATAAATAAATAGAATGTGTCAGCCAGACAGCCACTCACAAAGTATACACCACCAATTGCTGTCCATGGTTCTGAAATTTCAACATGTCTATGCGGCTGACAA
Source organism: Brachymystax lenok tsinlingensis (assembly GCA_030435695.1). NCBI lineage: Eukaryota > Metazoa > Chordata > Actinopteri > Salmoniformes > Salmonidae > Brachymystax > Brachymystax lenok. The sequence continues at coordinate 31,341,965 of CM059811.1, read as the reverse complement.
ACACATCGATTAAATGCTTTCTGTGGTGCCAGGGCATGTAGCCTATAGCATTGATTTGGCTAATGGATAAATGTTTATTGGTAAGCCTATTTGGTCGAAATTTTCTCATGTCAAGCCTAACATTTCATTAGACTATACACGGTGTCGCAAGACTGCCATTTAGACTGCTGGCTGGCGGCAATAATGTAATTACTTGCTCATTAGGCCTAATTAAAGTTGGAAATTCAAACATTGCAGATTGTAAAAAAATAAGTATCTACTAATCAGAAACCGATAGATTTTTGGGGAATATATACAAGTGTCCTGTATAGCCTACCTGAACCTGCATGACATGGGCCGTTCTCTCACCCAGCTTGGATAAAAAGTTGGTGTGCGTAAAACCAGTCTATTCATGTCAAATACTACAGCCAGTCCACCCACAAAACCCTAGCTTACTAGGGATTGTTTCATTATGCAGTGTAGCCTACTATTTAAAGCTACGTATATACAGTATTTAGTTGCTATTTTTATAAACTTTTATAAAAATGATACATCAAATAGCTTAGTAATGAGCAAAAAAGTAGTCAGCTTGAGGATACATTTTGCCATGTTTTGTTTGGTTAATGGCCTACACAAATGGGCTGCAATCAAGGAAAAGAGCTTCTATACAGTTAATCTCTTTCCGTAAACTGCTGAGGCCAGCAAATAAAGAGAATGTGAGGGGCTCAATAAATATGTTGCAGAACTGCTGTATTTGAAGCACAACTCCCTTCTGCCAGTTTTCCTGATGTTGCTAGGGAAATCAAGCTGTTTTTCACCATCCCTTTAACTCTCACTTCTGCAGAGAGATTGTTTTCTAAACTAAGGGCTCTTTTCAATCCACATCGCGGAAGTTCAGCTTCACAGCATATGTGACTTGTTTCAGGAAACCAGGTCGTATGTCACGCATCACTACTTCACAGGAGAGGCATTTGAACGTAAACTTTTTTTAAATCAAAATGCGTTTTTTGGCAGAAAAGCCATCTGGAACATGTGAACTTCCATGTGCCATAATAACAAACTTGTATGCCATATGTAAATACAAATAAAAGTGTTAAATTACAAGCCTAGTTGGTTTAGCCAAGGAAAAAGCCAGGGACCTTCCCTCTAGCCATAATTGGCTGAGATAATGGATGTGCTGGACATGAGTTCGAGAGATGAGTTCGGATTGGTCTGCCATGTAGCACGCTTCTGCTATAACATGAGTTGGTCAGTATGTGTAGGTAATCCTTTCTAACGCATTTTTTTTAAATGATATCACATACAACTGCATAAGTGTTGCTCTCTACTTTCTGGAGGACCGAGTTTTGAAATCAGTGGAATTCCCGGTGTAATTAGAGTATGATCGCTAAGGAGATGGAGAAAATGCTGGTGTTTGATTTGCAAATATGCAGAGGGAGTCAAAAGAGAACACAGAGAAGGCTGTTGTATAAAACAATTGTCTCCGGGTTACATCTTCAAACTAAGGGCAACCATGGCATCCGTGCCAGAGAGGGAAAACCATCCACCCATGTATACGGGTACTAGTCTAGCTAGCTAGATTTTCAGTTATTATACGATTTTGTCAGAAAGTTGTTTTAATTTCAAGTTAAAGAGTACTGTTAGCTAGCTAGCTTACGTTATCTGGCTGGCTCATATATGATCTGTGAAGTAATATTATTTGTATCTCATAGCCTTTCGCATTGCTAGTTATAGCCTATTGTTAGTTAACATTGAACCTGATTGGTTAGCTACCTGCAAATTCATGCATGGTAGTAATGTTATGAGTTGGGATTATGGTTCATTGTTTAGCTAGCTAGCTACATGTCTAAATAAAATGCTCCACTATGCAACTAAACATTTCACTACACCTTCTGTATCCTGTGCATGTGAAAAATAAACTTAGATTTTATTTGATATCCTGTTTGGCCTAGGGGGCAGTGTTCGGAAGTTCGGAGAGTTTGGCGTGCCCAAAGTAAAATGCCTGTTACTCAGGCCGTTTCTAAAACTGTTAAAATAATGTCTGTGAGTATAACAGAACTGATTTGGCAGGCAAAAACCAGAGGAAAATCCGTCCGGAAAATCTGAATCTGTCATGTCACACTGTTTTCAATTGGCATGCTATTCAAAGCAGGGTTTTTTAGCTACCAGATTGCAGTTCCTATGGCTTCCACTAGATGTCAAAAGTCTTTAGAAAAGGTTTCAGGCTTTCATCTTGAATAACCAAGGAGTAAGAGGTGTTCTTCCTGGGGTCTCGTGAAGTGTACTGTTATGGGTTGCGCGCGTAACAGTGAGCGCGCTCATAGCTCTTTTTCTTTTCTGTTCAACAGGCTATATTCCGTCTGAAATATTATCGTTTATATTCATATTAGGGTATCTGAGTAATGAAAAAAAAAACGCTGCTTGACTTGTAAGGTAAGGGATTTGTTCTTGCTGTGAAATGTGTTTTGTGTGAACTGCGATGGTAAATGAATTTATGCTAATGGAAAAATATTGGAGGTGCTACCCTCAAACAATCAAATGTAGTGCTTTCGCCGTAAAGCCTATTTGAAATCTGACAACGCTGTGATATTGCCAAGAAGCAGAGCTTTTGATGACTATGCGACACTTGTATATTGATGAATGTTTAATAATTAAACTTTTGGATTTTGAAATTGGTCGCCTTGCATTTCACCGGGTAGTGTCCCACCACTCCCTAAGTAGTTAAACAGCTTGGAAAGTTCCTGAAAATTATGTCATGGCTTTAGACACTTCTGATAGGCTAATTGACATAATTTGAGTAAATTGGAGGTGTACCTGTAGTTGTATTTTAAGGCCTAACTTCAAACTCAGTGCTTTTTTGCTTGACATCATGGGAAAATCTAAAGAAATCAGCCAAGACCTTTGAAAAAAATGTTAGACCACCACAAGTCTGGTTCATCCTTGAGAGCAATATCCAAATGCCTGAAGGTACCACGTTCATCTGTACAAACAATAGTACGCAAGTATAAACACCATGGGACCACGCAGCCGTCATAACGCTCAGGAAGGAGATTCATTCTGTCTCCTAGAGATGAACATACTTTGGTGCGAAAAATGCAAACCAATCCCAGAACAACATCAAAGGACCATGTGAAGATAATGGAGGAAACAGGTACAAAAGTATCTATATCCACAGTAAAACAAGTCCTATATTGAAATAACCTGAAAGGCATTTCAGCAAGGAAGAAGCCACTGCTCCAAAACCGCCATAAGAAAGCCAGAATACGGTTTGCAACTGCACATGGGGACAAAGATCGTAAACTTTTGATTAAATGTCCTCTGGTCTGATGGCATTTTTTTTTTTTACCTTTTGGCCATAATGACCATCGTTATGTTTGGAGGAAAAAGGGGGAGGCTTGCAAGCTGAAGAACACCATCCCAACCGTGAAGCACGGGGGTGGCAGCGTCATGTTGTGGGGGTGCTTTGCTGCAAGAAGGACTGGTGCACTTCAGCAAATAGATGGCATCATGAGGGAGGAAAATGATGTGGATATATTGAAGCAATATCTCAAGACATCAGTGAGGAAGTTAAAGCTTGGTCGCAAATGGGTCTTCCAAATGGGCAATGACCCCAAGCATTCTTCCAAAGTTGTGGCAAAATGGCTTAAGGACAACAAATTCAAGGTGTTGGATTGGCCATCACAAAGCCTGACCTCAATCCTATAGAAAAATTGTGGGCACAACTAAAAAAGCATGTGTGAGCAAGGAGGCCTACAAACCTGACTCAGTTACACCAGCTCTGTCAGGAGGAATGGGCCAAAATTCACCCAACTTATTGTGTGAAGCTTGTGGAAGGCTACCTGATACGTTTGACCCAAGTTAAACAATTTAAAGACAATGCTGCCAAATACTAATTGAGTGTATGCAAACTTCTGACCCACTGGGGATGTGATGAAAGAAATAAAAGCTGAAATAAATCATTCTCTCTACTATTATTCTGACCTTTCACATTCTTAAAATAAAGTGGTGATCCTGACTGAACTAAGACAGGGAATTTTTACTACGATTAAATGTCAGGAATTGTGAAAAGCTGAGTTTAAATGTATTTGGCTAAGGTGTATATAAACATCCGACTTCAACTATAGCTAACAGTACACTTTAGCTTGAAATGAACCTCTTGGGGATAAGAAAGGAGTGTTGGGGCACTAGCGCCCCAGTCACGACAACATCCGAGAAAATTGTAGAGCACCAAATTCAAAATCCAAAAGTAGAATTATAAAACATTCATGAAAATACACATGTTGCACACTCTTCAAAAGCTTAGACTCTTGGCAATCTCACAGCGTTGTCAGATTTCAAAAAGGCTTTACGGCGAAAGCAAAACATTTGATTGTCTGAGGACAACACCCCGTGTACTTCCTCAATTAGCATAATAATTAAACCAGCACGGGTGTCACAAAACACATAAAAAGAGCTAAAATAAATCGCTTACCTTTGATGATCTTCTGCTAAGGGCAATTCGAAATGTCCAAGCAAGACATCCAATGTTCCTTTTGTTAGACAAAAAGGGAAGAGAAAGCGTTCAAAATATATCTAACAACTTTGTCCAAACATATCAAACATCGTTTATAATGTATCCTTATGTACACTTTTATGTATATATTAACTATAATATTTCACACGGATAATATCCTAAGCGATAGAAAAGTGAAATCCAGAGGCGCGCACTCACTGTCTCGCGCGCACAACACAAAAGGCAATTCCTCAGTCAACTTAAATAATCTTCTTCTATCCGTTTGTTTTTCAAGGTAAACTCATCAAACCTTTTCTAAAGACTGTTGACATCTAGTGGAAGCCATAGGTACTTCAACCTGGACAGAAATTCCTCAGATTTTCGCCTGCCATATCAGTTCTGTTATACTCACAGACATTATTTAACAGTTTTAGAAACTTCATAGTGTTTTCTATCCAATAGTACTAATTATGTTTCTGGGCCTGAGTGGCAGGCATTTTACTTTGGGCACGCCAGACTCTCCAAAACTCCCACCACTGCTGCCGCTCCCTAAGAAGTTAAACCACTTCCTGTCAAAATTAGAAACGTGTAATACCTAAAAATGTAGCTAGCTATCATCATGCATGATGGACTCCCTGTCAGGAATGCCATACCATGGTTGCCCTTAGTTTGAAGATGTAATCCGGAAACAGGTGTTTTCTCCATCTCTTTTCCTGTCATACTCTAATTCCACTCATTTCAAAACGTGATCCTCCAGCAAGTTGAGAGCAACACTTATGCAGCTGCACTACACAATACAACTTGTTTTTTAAAGGCGTGTTCGACAGGACTACCAACACAGGCTGACGAGTTCAACTAGACAGAAGCCTTCAATATGGCAGACGAATCTGAACTCCTTTCTCGGCATGTCCAGCCCCCTCATTATCTCAGCTAATCATGGCTAGTGAGAAGTTTGCTAACTTCTTCTGTGGCTTAACCAACAAGGCTGGTAATTTAACAATTTTATCCGTATTTACAGATGGCATACACATTTGTTTTTGAGTTCACATGTTCGAGAAAGCATTTCTGCCAAAAAAATAATTTTGAGAAAACATTTTTACATTCAAACGGCTCTCCTGTGAAGTCGTGACTTGTGACATGAGCCTAGTTTCCTGAATCAGGTCACATATATACACACACTCATACACAAACATCAACACACTTGTGAAATTATCTGAGCAATGGGACAATGACAATCATACAGAGACACACACACACACACACACCATCCTTTCCATAGCAGGGAAAGTTGTTTACCTCTGTGAGCAGCAGTATTGCATTATTTTGGGGCCCGTCTGTGGCGTTGGTTATGGATTTAGGCTTCATCACTCTCTTAGCTTTGATTTATAATTCCCAGAAGCACTTAATTAAACGGTGTGCATGAAAGGCTCATTTCCCTCCTCCACTTCCTTTCTTTCTTTATTTCTGAATAACTGAGGGCTAGATTTACTGACCACTGGTGCGGGAGAGCCAGAAAGGAAGCTGAGCACTCTATAAATTGCTAAGCTCCGCACCATAATTTGTATCAACGTCCTGCTTATGAAGCATATTTTCTATTTGCTCTTGTCGTTTTTTAATGGTCTCTTCTCCCCTGTCTAATCGCAGCATGCAGGATATTAATTTGGGAGCTCTGACTTTGATGACTTTCTTGCACTTTTTTAATAAACACAACTTCCCCACCAGCTGTGCTTTCCTTTTTTGAGAAGTTATGATCGTTGCCGCCAAAAGTTTTTATCTTTTGAAGGGAGATTTTTTCTCACAAATTGTCGGGGAGCTCCTGGCCCTGAGGGAGTGTATTTGGTTTATTAAAACCACAAAAAAACTGCAACCCTGAAGTGCCAGATTTTGATGTTGTCTAATGAGCAAGAGTATAATAATAATGCAAATAACTGCTACACACACACACACACACACACACACACACACACACACACACACGTCATGAGCAAACCTGGACCACCTATTGAGATGTGCCTTTTGTTAAGTAAATCAGGTGATAAACGAGTTGAAAAGGAGACTTTTTTGAGGTTTCCTAGGATGCTGCTGTTGGCACACTGTGGTGCTCGGCAGAGACAGGATGCATTTGTTTCCATCTTAATTTATATGAGTTCCTCGTATGGAGGGCCACATACAGGATACTGTGTTGGTGTATTTAGAAGAACTTGAGTCAAAGTCTGCTCAGTCTTTACCAATGCAAATGTATAGGGAGGGTATACTTTTAACCGAATTAAAGCATATTCGCCCGGATATTTCACTATTTAACCAAACTTTGTCAAATGTTTTCATAATTTTGGAGTGTCTTTACTTCCTGTTTTAAATGTGATCCTGCGGGTTCTCATGGTAATTGGGACCGATCTTGCGGGACTCAGGACAAAAACAGGAAGCACATTTAATCTGGGTCAGCATTCGACTGTAGCAAATTACCAATGCTAAGTAGATAAAGTGAAATGGATATATGAATTCAAGGATGGAAAACAAAACATGTACTGCCTCCCTAGGAATTCATATTCAAATCTATCACATTTTTTTGTTGATGCAAATTTGATAGAGGTTTCAGGGCAATAAATAAAATAAATGCAGTGGGACATGGACACAATTCGACATTAGGAGACTCCCATAACGTTTTACAAAGTTTGTTTGAAGGGCAAAATACCCTTGTATTTGTAATGCATTACTTACCTAGCCACCACAGAATAACATTGCCCATGAATCCACCCAAACAATGATTTTATATATGCTAGAAGTGTCTGAGTCACACATTGAAGTCAACTCAAGGTAACAAAATGCCAAGTCATTCAGATAATTGAACGAGAGCCCACTCAGAATATCATTGCATAGAAAATCATTCAGGGAGACCACTGTAACACCAATAACAGACAATAAGGCAAGGGCCAACAGCCACTGACATTTTATTTAGTAAATAAATAGAAATATGCCAAAATAAATAACAACCTCTTGCTTCTTCCTTGACTTTTCCTAAATATGTACATTAGACCTTGCTTAGTAGTCAGATTTTTTTTATCACAAACAGAAAACTATTTTTGGAGTCTATTAGCTCACAATCTCTGTATTGTTGTTTTAAAGATGGGCCATTACCATTAATATTCAGCTCATATTCAGGACCAGAAGGACAGCTTGTTAAAATGGGCTAAACTGATAATTCTGGGAAGGCTCTACTTCTATATAGGTATATATATCATTCAACTCAAATGGGATTTGAGATGGAATTCATTCTCAGTCACGACCATCTTCAAGGAAATCTGCGGTGATTGAATGAGGTATTATGGTAGATAGAGGCAGCAGTCCATGAGTGTATTGAGTTAAGGCCCAACATGGTTCAGCAAGTGCAAGTGTGTAACAACGGGATTGTTGCTGTCCTGTTTGACTGAGCAGTTCATTTGCACATGCACTGACACAAACATAGCAAACAAAAAACACTGACCACTGAGATGTTCTATTATCTATGTCTTCCCTGAGGCTGTGTGACCCTGGGGGAGGGGGTCGCAGCCCTGTAGAGGGTAATGATATTCATCCTCCCCTCCAACGTTTTTTAATCATGCACCATTATTTATGAAAAGAGAGAGTGGCGGTGGTTAGTGTAATGAATACTCAGGTGCACGTTCACGCGCAGAGCACGGCAGATGTTTATTAAGCCTTCACAGAAGGCAGGAATCGTGGTCAAAGGCAGGCAATGGTCAAACACAGGTAGGCAGTCAAAAACAAACAAAGAACTGAACTAAATAGGGAGCTGATGAGACCAGGTGAGAAACGAACACCGGTGAAATCAATGAACAAAAATGAAAGACAGGGCTACGTTCAAGAACACAAAGAAAAATAACACAAGGTTGACTAAGAAAAGAAAAGCAGATCCTTACACGTAGCAGTCATCTTTTTCCATGTACTCCCCCTGCTCTCCTGGGCGTTTCAGCATCATTTGTGAAATCAGCTGTGGCAGCAGAGGGAAAGTTATTGGTACAGAATTGACTTATTGGAGTGTGCAGATGCATGTCTTTCAACCGGGGAGGTAGGAGAGAAGAGAAGGAAAGGAGGAAAGGACAGAGGCGTGTACAGGGAAGAGGGGATGGGAGGAGAGAATAAATTAATGGAACAGTTGGGGAACTCGCTGAGGGCGCCGATTCATTTGTCATTCCAATAGGAGTTGTCTGTGTTTTGAGATTGGATTTTGCTTTATTATTATTGTTTTGCAGTAGGGGAGGTCTCCATGTCTGAATGGTGGTGGGAGAAGTTGACACTTAAGTGGCTACGGTGCACAGAGGGAGAATGGTCCGGCGAATAAAAAGCTGTTTTGTTTTCCTGCATTGTATCCTATGGGTTAAGATTATAATATGTGTACCTAATGTTGTCTACTCCCTTGCCTCTCTTGTACATGAGCTAAAATGACAAGGCAATCTTCGGCTAGATTGAATTCTATGTAGGAAGTTTGCAGCCAGGTACATTGGTCCTACTCACATTAACAAATATTACAGTATACTATGGTATAAATACTATAGCATTCACTGTAGTTTTTTTGTGGACTTTACTGTAGTTTCACTGTAGTGTTTTTATGGATTTTAATATAGTATTCCCTGCAGTTGTTTTGCGGACTCAAGTACTCAAAAACACTACAGTGAATTACAGTATAAATAGTGTAGTGAAATAAAACTGTAGCATATACTACAGTCGGGGCCAAAGGTTTTGAGAATGACACAAATATACATTTTCTCAAAGTCTGCTGCCTCAGTTTGTATGATGGCAATTTGCATATACCCCAGAATGTCATGAAGACTGATCAAAAGAATTGCAATTAATTGCAAAGTCCCTCTTTGCCATGCAAATGAACTGAATCCCAAATAAACATTTCCACTGCATTTCAGCCCTGCCACAAAAGGACCAGCTGACATCATGTCAGTGATTCTCTCGTTAACACAGGTGTGAGTGTTGACGAGGACAAGGCTGGAGATCACTCTGTCATGCTGATTGAGTTTGAATAACAGACTGGAAGCTTAAAAAGACGTGCCATCATCAATGCTTTGCACAAAAAGGGCTTCACAGGAAAGGATATTGCTGCCAGTAAGATTGCACCTAAATCAACCATTTATTGGATCATCAAGAACTTCAAGGAGAGCGGTTCAATTGTTGTGAAGAAGGCTTCAGGGCGCCCAAGAAAGTCCAGCAAGTGCCAGGACCATCTCCTAAAGTTGAATCAGCTGCGGGATTGGCACACCACCAGTACAGAGCTTTCTCAGGAATAGCAGCAGGCAGGTGTGAGTGCATCTGCATGCACAGTGAGGCAAAGACTTTTGGAGGATGGCCTGGTGTCAAGAAGGGCAGCAAAGAAGCCACTTCTCTCCAGGAAAAACATCAGGGACACTGATATTCTGCAACAGGTACAGGAATTGGACTGCTGAGGACTGGGGTAAAGTCATTTTCTCTGATGAATCCCCTTTCCGATTGTTTGGGGCATCTGGAAAAAAGCTTGTCCGGAGAAGACAAGGTGAGCGCATCCTGAGATCATTCATGTGTGGGGTTTCTTCTCAGCCAAGGGAGTGGGCTCACTCACAATTTTGCCTAAGAACACAGCCATGAATAAAGAATATTACAAACACATCCTCCGAGAGCAACTTCTCCCAACCATCCAGGAACAGTTTGGTGACGAACAATGCCTTTTCCAGCATGATGGAGCACCTTGCCATAAGGCAAAAGTGATAACTAAATGGCTCGGGGAACAAAACATCAATATTTTGGGTCCATGGCCAGGAAACTCCCCAGACCTTAATCCTATTGAGAACTTGTGGTTAATCCTCCAGAGGCGGGTGGACAAACAAAAGCCCACACATTCTGACAAACTCCAAGCATTGATTATGCAAGAATAGGCTGCCATCAGTCAGGATGTGGCCCAGAAGTTAATTAACAGCATGCCAGGGCTTATTGCAGAGGTCTTGAAAAAGAAGGGTCAACACTGCAAATATTGACTCTTTGCATCAACTTAATGTAATTGTCAAAGCCTTTGACACTTATGAAATGCTAGTAATTATACTTCAGTATTCCATAGTAACATCTGACAAAAATTTATAAAGACACTGAAGTAGCAAACTTTATGGAAATTTATATTTGTGTCATTCTCAAAACTTTTGGCCACGACTGTATAGTAATTACGTGTTTTAGCGGATTGTAGTATGCTGTAGTATTTACTGTAGTGTTTATGATGAATGTAATATGTTTGTTTTTGTCATTTAGCAGACACTCTTATCCAGAGTGACTTACAGTAGTGAGTGGATACATTTTTGTACTTTTCCCGTATTCTGTAGTATTTTCTGTAGTGTTTTTGCGGACTGTAATATACTGTAGTATTGAGTATTGACTGTTTTTACGGACATTCCTGTAGTGTTTTCCATTATGTTTTTGTTTTTATTATCTTTGACATAGAAGTGGAGGCTTTCATCTTGAAAAAAACTACTGGAGATATATTAAAAGAGCACATTTACATAACCTGTAGGTAGGTAGGACTGAGGCTTGAGCGGATAGTTCAGAGATTTGGCTCTTTTCCATAACCTGTACGGAACACAATATATGGTCTATACTTAGCCTGTCGGTTTCTCACATACGGGTTGCACAAATTGGGATATGGTGAGGGGAATGGGCAAAGTATGTGAAAATTAGATACTGTAGTATTTACTATAGTTAAATTGTTTTTGCTGACATTATAGTAGTATTTACTACAGAATTCTACATTAAGTAAGCACAGTAGTATTCTATAGTAAACTGTAGTATTTTTTCATGTCGGTATGGGAGAAAGAAATACAGTGCCTTGCAAAAATATTCATCCCCATTGGCGTTTTTCCTATTTCGTACTATTACAACCTGTAATTTAAATCGATTTTTATTTGGATTCCATGTAATAGACATACACAAAATAGTCCAAAGATGTGAAGTGAAATGAAAAAAAATACTTGTTTCAAAAATTTGAAGAAATAAAAACGGAAAAGTGGTGCGTAGCATATGTTTTCTCACCCCCTTTATTATGAATCCCCTAAATACGATCTGGTGCAACCAATTACCTTCAGAAGTCACATAATTAGATAAATAAAGTCCACCTGTGTGCAATCTAATCTGTCACATGCTCTCAGTATATATACAGACGTTCTGAAAGGCCCCAGATTCTGCAACACCACTAAGCATGCGGCACCATGAAGACCAAAAAGCTTTCCAAACAGCTCGGGGACAAAGTTGTGCAGAAATACAGATCAGGATTGGGTTATAAAAAAATATCTGAAGCTTTAAGGGGAAACATTTAAATGTCTTGGAATGGCCTAGTCAAATCCCAGACCTCAATCCAATTGAGAATCTGTGGTATGACTTAAAATTGCTGTCTTTCAGCGGAACCCATCCAACTTGAAGGAGCTGGAGCAGTTTTGCCTTGAAGAATGGGCAAATATCCCAGTGGCTAGATGTGGCCAGTTTATAGAGACATACCCCAAGAGACTTGCATCTGTAATTGCTGCAAATGGTTGCTCTATTAAGTATTGACCTGGGGGGGAGGGGACAGACAAACAGAAAACACAGGTATAAAGATGAGCGGCACCTGGAGGGGGGTGGAGACAATCACAAAGACAGGTGTGACAGATAGCTATAGAAACTTCCAAGTCTTCCACTCTTCAATCGGTTGTTTCTGACTGTTTTGCCAACACACAAAATAATGTGGTTACAATGGATCTACAAATGGACAGCTTGATTTATGGACAGTAGTTTTCAGGAATGAGTCAAATTCAATAAAATTTGACTTGGAAAGCCTTTTCATATTATCGATCTGGTAGAAACCAGGCCTTGTTTGTTACATGTTTATGTTAGGGTTCTTGTCTATGTACTTTGGTTAATCTGTTGGTAATAACTGGAGTTTCGTCTCTTTCTCTCTCCTCTCTCTCCTGACTCCTGAGAGTGCAGTCCTTGTGGCTAGAAGCGGCTCGAGAGAAAATTAAGGGGGGAAATATACATGTCTGGTGTTCAGAACTGGATAATGGTGCACTTGTTCTGTATAATTGGACTGGAATAGCACTGTAATTTGTGACTGGAGAGCAAGAGGCTCGACTGTTGAACGTGCAAATGTGCGTCAAACTCCCATGTTAAACAATTCTTGACAAGGGAAAATACTTTTAGTTAATTAGCAACTCATTTGCATGTTTTATCCCCAAAATAAAAAATATTTAATTCTAAATTAAATCTAGTTCTGCTTTTATAGAAATGTGCTTATTGTTCCTTTTGGTTATTTAGAGTGTGAATGGGTTTCTGTGTGGCCCTTGAAGTGTTTTTTCAAGACCAGAGACTATTCATCAGTAAAGGTAAACTGTAATATACCATAATTCTGTGACCTGAACATCCTTTCCTTCAAAATGGTGGTCTTGTGAGTAGATAGTCGGGCATGACGTGTGTGTTCTGAATCCTGTATCTTCCTTTCTATAAGGCTCCATCTGTGTTTCGGAGTGCTGGCTTACTCCCCAAACATCTCTTTGGACTTGTCAGTCCTGCATTCCTGGATGTTACCGACGCTCTGACAGGAAATGATCCAATCAATGAAGTGGCGGGGGGCACAGAGAGAGAGAGACGGGTGGAGTTGAAAACAAAGCGATCATGGTGATTGGCTGTCTGGACAAAGGTCAAGGCGAGGTGAAAGGAGGGAGTTTTTTTTATTCGTTTTTTATTTCACCTTTATTTAACCAGGTAGGCTAGTTGAGAACAAGTTCTCATTTACAACTGCGACCTGGCCAAGATAAAGCAAATCAGTGCGACCCAAACAACAACACAGAGTTACACATGGAATAAACACACATAGTCAATAATACAACAGAAAAAGTGTATATACAGTGTGTGCAAATGAGGTAAGTTAGGGGAGGTATGGCAATAAAAAGGCCATTATGGCGAAGTAATTACATTATAGAAATTAAACACTGGAGTGATAGATGTGCAGAAGATGAATGTTGCAAGTAGAGATACTGGGGTGCAAAGGAGCAAAAATAATAATAACAGTAAGGGGATGAGGTAGTTGGATGGGCTATTTACAGATGGGCTATGTAAAGGTGCAGTGATCTGTGAGCTGCTCTGACAGCTGGTGCTTAAAGTTAATGAGGGAGATATGAGTCTCCAGCTTCAGTGATTTGTTTCAGTTCGTTCCAGTCATTGGCAGCAGAGAACTGGAAGGAAAGGCGGCCAAAGAGGAATTAGCTTTGGGGGTGACTAGTGAAATATACCTGCTGGAGTGCGTGTTACGGGTGGGTGTTGCTATGGTGACCAGTGAGCTGAGATAAGGTGGGGCTTTACCTAGTAAAGACTTGTAGATGACCTGGAGCCAGTTGGTTTGGCGACGAGTATGAAGCGAGGGCTAGCCAACGAGATCATACAGGTCGCAGTGGTGGATAGTATATGGGGCTTTGGTGACAAAATGGATGGCACTGTGATAGACTGCATCCAATTTGTTGAGTAGAGTGTTGGAGGCTATTTTGTAAATTACATCGCCGAAGTCAAGGATCGGTAGGATAGTCAGTTTTACGAGGGCATGTTTGGCAGCATGAGTGAAGGATGCTTTGTTGAGAAATAGGAAGCCGATTCTAGATTAAATTTTGGATTGGAGATGCTTAATGTGAGTCTGGAAGGAGAGTTTACAATCTAACCAGACACCTAGGCATTTTTAGTTATCCACATATTCTATGTCCGAACCGTCCAGAGTAGCAATGCTGTACGGGCGAGCAGGTGTGGGCAGCGATCGATTGAAGACCATGCATTTAGTTTTACTTGCATTTAAGAGCAGTTGGAGGCCACAGAAGGAGAGTTGTAAGGCATTGAAGCTAGTCTGGAGGTTAGTCAAACTACTTAGGGAGCAGTGGGGCGCTAGCCGGTGAAATGTAAAGCACCAAAATCTAAATCCAAAAGTTGAATTATTAAACAATATAACTGTTGCATAGTCATCAAAAGCTCTGCTTCTTGGCAATATCACAACGTTGTCAGATTTCAAAAAGGCTTTACGGCGAAAGCACAACATTTGATTGTTTGATGATAGCACCTCTAATATTTCTGCATTAGCATAAATTCATAAACCAGCGCGGTTCACACAAAACCCATTTCACAGCGAAAACAAATCCCTTACCTTTCGAAGAACTTCTGCTGAGTAAAAAATTAAAATGAATAGGCAGCCTGGAGAAGAAGGTCAGTACAAAAGAAACTGCAAATCCAGATGGATTTTCCTCTGATTTTCGCCTGCTATATCAGTTCTGTTGTACTCACATACATTATTTTAACACTCTTAGAAACGTCAGTGTTTCCTATCCAATAGTACTAATTATGTGCATATCCTATTTTCTGGGCCTGAGTGGCAGGCATTTTACTTTGGGCACGCCAGACTCTCCAAAACCTTCACTTATGCAGCCGCTCCCTAAGAAGTTAAGTGTCCAAAGAATGGCCAGAAGTATACAGAATGGTGTCGTCTGCATAGAGGTGGATCAGAGAATCACCAGCAGCAAGAGCGACATCATTGATATATACAGAGAAGAGTCGAACCCTGTGGCACACCCAAAGAGACAACAGGCCCTCTGATTTGACACACTGAACTCTATCTGTGCAGTAGTTGGTGAACCAGGCGAGGCAGTCATTTGAGAAACCAAGGCTGTTGAGTCTGCCGATAAGAATGTGGTGATTGACATAGTCGAAAGACTTGGCCAGGTCGATGACTACAGCTGCACAGTATTGTCTTTTATCGATGGCAGTTATGATATTAGTTTGGATCTAGAGTGTCTCCCCCTTTGAAGAGGGGGGTGACCGTGGCAGCTTTCCAATCTTTGGGGATCTTTGGAGGGGGTCAAGAAGATTCCAGCCCCATGACTCCCAGTCTGTGTGTGTGTTTGTGTGTGTATAATTATTTTCCTACCTTATCAGGACCCCAAAATCCTAACAATTCACCCGAATTTCCTGACAAGGTTGGATTTTTTTTTTTTTTGAAAAGTGAGGACTTTTTTCATGACATGAATTTGTTCAAATGCTATTTAAAGCTTAAGGATTAGGTTTAGGGTTATGGGGTTAAGGTTAGGTTTAGGGTTAGGGGTTAGGGAAAATTCGATTTGTAATGGTCAAATATTTGGACTCCAAAAAGTTCAGAAATTTCACGAAAATAAAGCTGTGTACATGCATGTGTGCAAATGTGTGTGTGTGTGTGTATGCATGCTAAGTGTGTGAGTGTGTGTGTGTGTGTGTGTGTGTGTGTGCCTAGCGTGAGGTAACACTCCAACCTCTCACACTGAGAGCAGTCATCCCACTGAGCGTCATTTGGAGGGGGATGGTGATGGTGCTTTCTGGTTGTGGTTTCAATTAAGCCATTGAGTGTCTGGAGAGCCCGTCACTGTCTGTTCAATGCCACATAGGCGACATTTATACAGGAAACCAAATTCTGATCTTTTTTTCACTAATTGGCATTTTGACAAATTCGATCAGCTTTGAAAAAGCTCTGATGTGATTGGTCAAAAGACCAATTAGTGGAAAAAAATATAGAGATATAGATCGAGGTCTCTGACGAGGAGTGTAGACAACCGGTGGGAGTCATTGGCTAAAGGATGTAGCAAGGATACCGGCCCAGTCTTTGGAGGCTAGCCTAATGCCTGTCAAAATACCAGACTTTGTAATGAGATGTTGCATACTGTGAGCTGGTCGAACATTGTGCAACTGTAATCAGTGGCACACTGAGTCAGACCCTATTCCGTTTGCTCTTTTACTGTACTGAACAAAATTCAGAAGTATATTTTGTCTAGAAAGGCTTTGTCTCCAACACCCGCTAACATACACACACACACACACACACACTTTCAGATTTATTTCACATTTTCATAATAATGTTTGCTGAGAGAGATAGACAGAAACAGAATGTCATTGTATGCTGTAGCGTTAAGATTTCCCTTCACTGGAACTTGCTGAGCCAATGTGGCTGAGCCAATGTTGCTCCTGGACGTTTCCACTTCTCAAAAACAGCACTTACAGTTGACCAGGGCAGCTCCAGCAGGGCAGAAATTGAACTAACTTGTGGAAAAGGTGGCATCCTATGACGGTGACACGTTGAAAGTCACTGAGATCTTCAGCACGGTCAATTCTACTGACAATGTTTGTCTATGGAGATTGCATGGCTGTTTGCTCAATTTTATACACCTGTCAGCAATGGGTGTGGCTGAAATTGCCAAATCCACACATTTTGAAGGTGTGTTCACATACTTTTGGCCATGTAGTGTATTTTTCAACATGCTCACAACCTGCCATTGGAATTAAATTATGCAACAATTGTGCATGTCAAGTTATAGTCGAATAATGTATGGAAAATTATATTAACTGTCTACTTTTCTTTCTATTCAGCACTTCAAAACTAACAATTTTGAAATATGTATCTTGTATTTTTAGCTATTGGTTTAAATGGTAGTTAAAGTGACTAACTGGTGGGCCTATCATTATCTGATGTATTAAGTAAATTGGGAAAGAGACGGTAAGATGGTTTGAGGTGGGAAAAAGATACTGAGGAGGCAGATGCAGATCAGACAGCTTGGAGAACAGTGTGTGACCGCGGTTGTCACTTCTCCTTCCCCCGGCCTGCACATTGGCAGGGGCCCACTGTGAGCAGATCGGTTACCTGGTCATCTGTTTAGCTCTGCTGGGGCATGAGGGGACCGGCACCGCAGGTCTCCACGGCTCTTTAACGGCCAGGCAATCTGCTCGGCTTGTAGCGAGTCTGCCCGTTAGTCACACTCTGAGACACACACACACACACACACACTCAAAACTCAGAAACACGTGCATTCAGACACTCACTCGCACACATGTGGGTATGCGCACGAAAACACACACTTTGTAAATCTCTGCAGGTTTCATCCCTGTCCTTCCGCCCTACCCTCTAACTCTTTTGTCAACTGAGTATGGAAAGTCAGGTGAGCACCATTCAAACAGAAACCAGGAGGAATGGATGGCATCTTCACTAAATTGTTGAATACAATGTACTTAATTTAGGAAATTACATTAAATGAGGTTAAATAGAGCTCAGCAGGTGTTCCAACAATAATAAGAATCACTTCACAACAATTTAAGACTCTAAAAACTATAATATCAGCGAACAAAGCCTACTTTTCCAGGAAGTTGACATTTTTATTTCATGAGGTCATTACCTCCTACACTCATTGGCAGTACGTTAGAAATCTGCATAGACCTACTTCCTCTGTGGATGTGCTCTGTGATACCGCAGTTATCAAGTGAACGTGTGTGTGTGTGTGTGAGAGAGAGTGAGAGGTTTATTGAAGTGTTAGACTGACGGAAGACAAGACCGAGTTGGGTAGGTTTTTAAAGGAACATCATCTTTTTTTTTCTGCATGGAAGTTTGATGTTTCCATATACAGTGGGGCAAAGAAGTATTTAGTCAGCCACCAATTGTGCAAGTTCTCCAACTTAAAAAGATGAGAGAGGCCTGTAATTTTCATCATAGGTACACTTCAACTATGACAGACGAAATGAGAAAAAGAAATCCAGAAAATCACATTGTAGGATTTTTAATTTATTTATTTGCAAATTATGGTGGAAAATAAGTATTTGGTCAATAACAAAAGTTTATCTCAATACTTTGTTATATACCCTTTGTTGGCAATGACAGAGGTCAAACGTTTTCTGTAAGTCTTCACAAGGTTTTCACACACTGTTTTGCTGGTATTTTGGCCCATTCCTCCATGCAGATCTCCTCTAGAGCAGTGATGTTTTGGGGCTGTCGCTGGGCAACACGGACTTTCAACTCCCTCCAAAGATTTTCTATGGTGTTGAGATCTGGAGACTGGCTAGGCCACTCCAGGACCTTGAAATGCTTCTTACGAAGCCACTCCTTCGTTGCCAGGCGGTGTGTTTGGGATCATTGTCATGCTGAAAGACCCAGCCACGTTTCATCTTCAATGCCCTTGCTGATGGAAGGAGGTTTTCACTCAAAATCTCACGATACATGGCCCCATTCATTCTTTCCTTTACACGGATCAGTCGTCCTGGTCCCTTTACAGAAAAACAGCCCCAAAGCATGATGTTTCCACCCCCATGCTTCACAGTAGGTATGGTGTTCTTTGGATGCAATTCAGCATTCTTTGTCCTCCAAACACGACGAGTTGAGTTTTTACCAAAAAGTTCTATTTTGGTTTCATCTGACCATATGACATTCTCCCAATCCTCATCTGGATCATCCAAATGCTCTCTAGCAAACTTCAGACGGGCCTGAACATGTACTGGCTTAAGCAGGGGGACACGTCTGGCACTGCAGGATTTGAGTCCCTGGCGGCGTAGTGTGTTACTGATGGTAGGCTTTGTTACTTTGGTCCCAGCTCTCTGCAGGTCATTCACTAGGTCCCCGTGTGGTTCTGGGATTTTTGCTCACCGTTCTTGTGATCATTTTGACCCCACGGGGTGAGATCTTGCGTGGTGCCCCAGATCGAGGAAGATTATCAGTGGTCTTGTATGTCTTCCATTTCCTAATAATTGCTCCCACAGTTGATTTCTTCAAACCAAGCTGCTTACCTATTGCAGATTCAGTCTTCCCAACCTGGTGCAGGTCTACAATTTTGTTTCTGGTGTCCTTTGACAGCTCTTTGGTCTTGGCCATAGTGGAGTGTGACTGTTTGAGGTTGTGGACAGGTGTCTTTTTATACTGATAACAAGTTCAAACAGGTGCCATTAATACAGGTAACGAGTGGAGGACAGAGGAGCCTCTTAAAGAAGAAGTTACAGGTCTGTGAGAGCCAGAAATCTTGCTTGTTTGTATGTGACCAAATGCTTATTTTCCACCATAATTTGCAAATAAATTCATAAAAAAATCCTACAATGTGATTTTCTGGATTTTTTTTCCTCATTTTGTCTGTCATAGTTGAAGTGTACCTATGATGAAAATTACAGGCCTCTCTCATCTTTTTAAGTGAGAGAACTTGCACAATTGGTGGCTGACTAAATACTTTTTTGCCCCACTGTATACCCATAATTTCTGGTCAGAGTGGAATTTAATAGCATGAACCACAAAGTTGTTAGTCTACATGCATTGCATGGAGCTGTAATAGCAGCCCAAGCATATCCATTTCTGTACTGTAGATACAGTACCTTTGGTAAGTATTCGGACCCATTTCATTTTTCCATATTTTGATAGGTTACAGCCTTGTTCTAAAAATGATTAAATATTTTTTTCCCCTCATCAATCTACCCCATAATGACAAGGCAAACACAGTTTAAAAAAAAATCTGAAATATCACATAGTATTCAGACCCTTCACTCAGTACTTTGTTGAAGCATCTTTGGCAACAATTACATTTTGAGTCTTCTTGGGTATGACGCTACAAGCTTGGCACACCTGTATCTGGGGAGTTTCTCCCATTCTTCTCTGCAGATCCTCTCAAGCTTTGTCAGGTTGTATGAGGAGCTTTGCTGTACAGCTATTTTCAGGTCTATTCAGAGAGGTTCAAGTCTGGGCTCTGGCTGGGGCACTCAAGGACATTCAGAGACTTGTCTCGAAGCCACCCCTGCTTTATCTTGGCTGTGTGCTTAGGGTCATTGTCCTGTTGGAAGGTGAACCTTCGCCCCCAATCTGAGGTCCTGAGCGCTCGGGAGCGGGTTTTCATCAAGGATTTCTCTGTACTTTGGTTGATCCTGACTAGTCTCCCAGTCCCTGCCGCTGAAAAACACCCCCACAACATGATGCTGCCACCACCATGCTTCACCGTAGGGATGGTGCCAGGTTTCCTCCAGATGTGATGCTTGGCATTCAGGCCAAAGAGTTCAGGCAAGTATTGGTTCCATCAGACTAGAGAACTTTGTTTCTCATGGTTCGAGAGTCTTTAGGTGCCTTGTGGCAAACTACAAGCAGGCTGTCATGTGCCTTTTACTGAGGTGTGGCTTTCGTCTGGCCAATCTACCTTAAAGGCCTGATTGGTGGAGTGCTGCAGAGATGGTTGAACTTCTGAAAGGTTCACCCATCTCCAGGTTTTTGGTCACCTCCTTGAACAAGGCCCTTCTCCCCCGATTACTCAGTTTGAGATGGTTGTCCTTCTGAAAGGTTCTCCCATCTCCAAAAGGTGTGGGAGACCACAAAGCTCTAGGAAGAGTCTTTGTGGTTCCAAACTTATTCCATTTAAGAGTGATGGAAGCTATTGTGTTCCTGGGGAGCTCTACTGACAATTCCTTTAACCTAATGGCTTGATTTTTGCTCTGACATGCACTGTCAACTGTGGGACCTTGTATAGACAGGGGTGTGCCTTTCCAAATCATGTTCAATCAATTAAATTTACCACAGGTGGACTCCAATCAAGCTGTAGAAACATCTCAAGGATGATCAATGGAAACATAATGCACCTGAGCTCAATTTCAAGTCTCTTAGCAAAAGGTCTGAATACTTATGTAAATACGTTATTTTATTTTATTTTTTATGTACACAAATTCCTTAACCTGTTTTCACTTTGTCATTATGGGTTATTGTGTGTAGGTTTCTTTATATTTTTTGATACATTTTAGAATAAGGCTGTAACGTAACAGAAAATTGAAAAGGTCAAGGGGTTTGAATACTTTCCAAAGGCACTGTACCTATCATTGGAATATCATGAGTCTCACAGTTAAGTAATGGTTATGCTGTATGTAACATATAAGTAACACGCGTTCATGGAATGCGCCTCTGGATATTGCCTCTTGGAAGACCAAGAGTATAAATGTCCATGCAATGACAAATAAGCTGTCCAGTCAAGGCAGTTACATCAATGCTTTGGTGGATATCTCACCCCCAGCTGGCTCTTACACAAGACATTATACATGCTCTGCCTGTTCTTGACGTACTTTAAGAGGAGATAAACATCATAATTTACCTGTTCTGTAGGCACCAAAACAGGTGTTTCACTGACCCGCCTATTTTTGTAATGTTGTGGTGAGGGATGTGAAAGGAGTAGGGGGCGTGACCGCTTCCTCGATGACGTTGCTTTTCCAAGGAGAGTTTGTGTGTGTGTTTGTTTGTGCATGTGTGTATGCGTCAGGATCTATCAGGCCCTGGTTGACTCTAATAAAAGTAACTCTGACAGTACAGATTATAGTACACCCCCACCTTCTCCCACCCCCTCCAATGCAGCACCCTCAGATGGTACCCCCTCCGGAGTCTGTTCGCTGAGCTATGTTATAATTATCTTGCCTGCCAAGTGATATTATATATCATCACGGGGGCCAGCAACTGGCCTGAGTAAGTATAAAAATGTTCCAGCGTTTCATTGTTCACAGCTTAATCAGGTCAAATCCGTGGCATGTTCAATTACAGTGATTTTCCAAAGGTACTGGTTAGTGTCCAATCGCGACAACAAATCTTGTCACACACGTCAACTTCTGTATCTCTTTCATCTGCCGGGAGCAAGCGGCAATTAGGTTCAGATCTTGAGTGCACTGTCAGCGGACCTTTGGTTTAAATCAGTAAATGAGTCATGTTATTTAACACCCGCCAATGTTGTGCCAGATTATGGTCCTCAGTCTCTCTGGTCCTCAGTCTCTCCCTGCAACAGAGAGAGCGCTTCTAAAAGCTTGGTACCACGTACATGACCTGGCAGCCAATGGAACGAAGCCATGCAGCAATGTGACGTCAATATATACTGATGCACAGTTTATACAGTTGAAATCGGAAGTTTACATACACCTTAGCCAAATACATTTAAACTCAGTTTTTTCACATTCCTGACATTTAATCTTAGTAAAAATTCCCTGTCTTAGGTCAGTTAGGATCAGCACTTGATTTTGAGAATGTGAAATGTCAGAATAATAGTAGAGAGAATGATTTATTTCAGCTTTTATTTTTTTCATCACATTCCCAGTGGGTCAGAAGTTTACATACACTCAATTAGTATTTGGTAGCATTGCCTTTAAATTGTTTAACTTGGGTCAAATGTTTCGGGTAGTCTTCCACAAGCTTCCCACAAGAAGTTGGGTGAATTTTGGCCCATGCCTCCTGACAGAGCTTGTGTAATTGAATCAGGTTTGTAGGCCTCCTTGCTTGCACACGCTTTTTCAGTTCATGGCCACTCCAATACCTTTACTTTATTGTCCTTAAGCCATTTGCCACAACTTTGGAAGTATGCTTGGGGTCATTGTCTATTTGGAAGACCCATTTGCGACCAAGCTTTAACTTCCTGACTGATGTCTTGAGATGTTGCTTCAAATCAAATAAATCAAATCAAATTTTATTTGTCACATACACATGGTTAGCAGATGTTAATGCGAGTGTAGCGAAATGCTTGTGCTTCTAGTTCCGACCATGCAGTAGTATCTAACAAATTCACAACAAATACCTTATACACACAAGAGTAACGGAATGAATACGAGTATGTACATATAAATATATGGATGAGTGAGGCAGGATGCAGTAGATGGTATGGAGTACAGTATTAACACACATATATATATATATATACAGTGGGGCAAAAAAGTATTTAGTCAGCCACCAATTGTGCAAGTTCTCTCACTTAAAAAGATGAGAGAGGCCTGTAATTTTCATCATTGGTACACTTCAACTATGACAGACAAAATGAGGAGAAAAAATCCAGAAAATCACATTGTAGGATTTTTAATGAATTTATTTGCAAATTATGGTGGAAAATAAGTATTTGGTCACATACAAACAAGCAAGATTTCTGGCTCTCACAGACCTGTAACTTCTTCTTTAAGAGGCTCCTCTGTCCTCCACTCGTTACCTGTATTAATGGCACCTGTTTGAACTTGTTATCAGTATAAAAGACACCTGTCCACAACCTCAAACAGTCACACTCCAAACTCCACTATGGCCAAGACCAAAGAGCTGTCAAAGGACACCAGAAACAAAATTGTAGACTTGCACCAGGTTGGGAAGACTGAATCTGCAATAGGTAAGCAGCTTGGTTTGAAGAAATCAACTGTGGGAGCAATTATTAGGAAATGGAAGACATACAAGACCACTGATAATCTTCCTTGATCTGGGGCTCCACGCAAGATCTCACCCCGTGGGGTCAAAATGATCACAAGAACGGTGAGCAAAAATCCCAGAACCACACGGGGGGACCTAGTGAATGACCTGCAGAGAGCTGGGACCAAAGTAACAAAGCCTACCATTAGTAACACACTATGCCGCCAGGGACTCAAATCCTGCAGTGCCAGACGTATCCCCCTGCTTAAGCCAGTACATGTTCAGGCCCGTCTGAAGTTTGCTAGAGAGCATTTGGATGATCCAGATGAGGATTGGGAGAATGTCATATGGTCAGATGAAACCAAAATATAACTTTTGGTAAAAACTCAACTCGTCGTGTTTGGAGGACAAAGAATGCTGAGTTGCATCCAAAGAACACCATACCTACTGTGAAGCATGGGGTGGAAACATCATGCTTTGGGGCTGTTTTTCTGCAAAGGGACCAGGACGACTGATCCGTGTAAAGGAAAGAATGAATGGGGCCATGTATCGTGAGATTTTTAGTGAAAACCTCCTTCCATCAACAAGGGCATTGAAGATGAAACGTGGCTGGGTCTTTCAGCATGACAATGATCCCAAACACACCGCCCGGCAACGAAGGAGTGGCTTCGTAAGAAGCATTTCAAGGTCCTGGAGTGGCCTAGCCAGTCTCCAGATCTCAACCCCATAGAAAATCTTTGGAGGGAGTTGAAAGTCCATGTTGCCCAGCGACAGCCCCAAAACATCAGTGCTCTAGAGGAGATCTGCATGGAGGAATGGGCCAAAATACCAGCAACAGTGTGTGAAAACCTTGTGAAGACTTACAGAAAACATTTGACCTCTGTCATTGCCAACAAAGGGTATATAACAAAGTATTGAGATAAACTTTTGTTATTGACCAAATACTTATTTTCCACCATAATTTGCAAATAAATAAATAAAAAATCCTACAATGTGATTTTCTGGATTTCTTTTTCTCATTTCGTCTGTCATAGTTGAAGTGTACCTATGATGAAAATTACAGGCCTCTCTCATCTTTTTAAGTTGGAGAACTTGCACAATTGGTGGCTGACTAAATACTTTTTTGCCCCACTGTATGTGTGTGTGTGTGTGTGTGTGTGTGTGTGTGTGTGTGTGTGTATGTATGTATGTATGTATGTATATATATATATATATATATATATATATATATATATATATGTGTATGTGTATGTATGTATATATGTATGTGTGTGTATATGAGATGAGTAATGTAGGATATGTAAACATTATATAAATGGCATTGTTTAAAGTGGCTAGTGATACATTATTTCATCCAATTATAATTATTAAAGTGGCTAGAGTTTTGGGTCGATGGCCGAACGGCATAGGCAAGATTCAGTAGATGGTTTAGAGTACAGTGTATACATTTGATATAGGTATGTTGTATAAGTAAACATTATATACACAATTGTTTAAAGTGGCTAGTGATACATTGTTACATCCAATTCCTATGTTTAAAGTGGCTAGAGATTTAAGTCAGTATGTTGGCAGCAGCCACTCAATGTTAGTGATGGCTGTTTAACAGTCTGATGGCCTTGAGGTAGAAGCTGTTTTTCAGTCTCTCGGTCCCAGCTTTGATGCACCTGTACTGACCTCGCCTTCTGGATGATAGCGGGGTGAACAGGCAGTGGCTCCGGTGGTTGTTGTCCTTGATGATGTTTTTGGCCTTCCTGTGACATCGGGTGGTGTAGGTGTCCTGAAGGTCAGGTAGTTTACCCCCGGTGATGCGTTGTGCAGTCCTCACTACCCTCTGGAGAGCCTTACGGTTGTGGGCGGAGCAGTTGCCGTACCAGGCGGTGATACAGCCCGACAGGATGCTCTCGATTGTGCATCTGTAGAAGTTTGTGAGTGATTTTGGTGACAAGCCGAATTTATTCAGCCTCCTGAGGTTGAAGAGGCGCTGTTGCGGCGCCTTCTTCACCACGCTGTCTGTGTGGGTGGACCAATTCAGTTTGTCTGTGATGTGTACGCCGAGGAACTTTAAACTTTCCACCTTCTCCACTACTGTCCCCTCGATGTGGATAGGGGGGTGCTCCCTCTCCTGTTTCCTTAAGTCCACGATCATCTCCTTTGTTTTGTTGACATTGAGTGAGAGGTTATTTTCCTGACACCACACTCCGAGGGCCCTCACCTCCTCCCTGTAGGCCGTCTCGTCGTTGTTGGTAATCAAGCCTACCACTGTAGTGTCGTCAGCAAACTTGATGATCTGGTTGGATGCGTGCTTGGCCACGCAGTCATGGGTAAACAGGGAGTACAGGAGAGGGCTGAGAACGCACCCTTGTGGGGCCCCAGTGTTGAGGATCAGCGGGGTGGAGATGTTGCTTCCTACCCTCACCACCTGGGGCCGGCCCGTCAGGAAGTCCAGGACCCAGTTGCACAGGGCCGGGTCGAGACCCAGGGTCTCGAGCTTAATGACTAGCTTGGAGGGAACTATGGTGTTAAATGCTGAGCTGTAGTCGATGAACAGCATTCTTACATAAGTATTCCTCTTGTCCAGGTGGGTTAGGGCAGTATGCAGTGTGATTGCGATTGCATCGTCTGTGGACCTATTGGGACGGTAAGCAAATTGGAGTGGGTCCAGGGTGTCTGGCAGGATGGAGGTGATATGATCCTTGACTAATCTCTCAAAGCACTTCATGATGACGGAAGTGAGTGCTACGGGGCGATAGTCATTTAGCTCAGTTACCTTAGCTTTCTTGGGAACAGGAACAATGGTGGCCCTCTTGAAGCATGTGGGAACAGCAGCCTGGGATAGGGACTGATTGAATATGTCCGTAAACACACCAGCCAGCTGGTCTGCGCATGCTCTGAGGACACGGCCAGGGATGCCATCTGGGCCGGCAGCCTTGCGAGGGTTAACACATTTAAATGTTTTTCTCACATTGGCTGCGGTGAAGGAGCGCCCGCAGGTTTTGGTAGCCGGCCGTGTCGGTGGCACTGTATTGTCCTCAAAGCGAGCAAAGAAGTTGTTTAGTTTGTCTGGGAGCAGGACGTCATGGTCCGCGACGGGGCTGGTTTTCTTTTTGTAGTCCGTGATTGACTGTAGACCCTGCCACATTCCTGTTGTGTCTGAGCCGTTGAATTGTGACTCTACTTTGTCTCTATATTGACGCTTAGCTTGTTTGATTGCCTTGCGGAGGGAATAGCTACACAGTTTGTATTCAGTCATGTTTCCGGTAGCCTTACCCTGGTTAAAATCAGTGGTTCGCGCTTTTAGTTTTGCGCGAATGCTGCCATCAATCCATGGTTTCTGGTTGGGGAAGGTTTTAATATTTGCTATGGGTACAACATCACCAATGCACTTGCTAATAAACTCGCTCACCGAATCAGCATATACATCAATGTTGTTGTCAGATGCTGTCCGGAACATATCCCAGTCCACGTGCTCGAAGCAATTTTGCAGCATGGAATCGGATTGGTCGAACCAGTGTTGAACAGACCTGAGAACGGGCGTTTCCTGTTTTAGTTTCAAACAAAATGGAGTCATGGTCAGACTTGCCGAAAGGAGGGCGGAGAATAGCCTTTTATGCATCACGGAAGTTGGAATAACAATGATCCAGGATTTTACCAGCCCGGGTGGCACATTTGATATGCTGGTAAAATTTCGGAAGCCTTGTTTTCAAATTAGCCTTATTAAAATCCCCAGCCACAATAAATGCAGCCTCAGGATATGTGGTTTCCAATTTACCTACAGTGAAAAGAATTTCTTTCAGTGCCGTCGATGTATCAGCTTGAGGGGGGATGTACACGGCTGTGATTATAATCGATAATGCGGTCTGCATTTGATTGTAAGGAATTCTATGTCAGGTGAACAAAAGGACTTGAGTTCCTGTATGTTGTTATGATCACACCACGACTCGTTAATCATAAGGCATACACCCCCGCCCTTCTTCTTACCAGAGAGATGTTTGTTTCTGTCGGCGCGATGCGTGGAGAAACCAGGTGGCTGTACCGACTCAGATAACGTGTCCTGAGTGAGCCATGTTTCCGTGAAGCAAAGAACGTTGCAGTCTCAGATGTCTCTCTGAAAGGCAACCCTCGATCGGATTTCGTCTACTTTGTTGTCCAGAGACTGTACATTGGCGATTAAAATACTCGGGAGAGGTGCACGATGCGCCCGTCGACGTAGCTTGACCAAAAGACTGGCGTGTTTCTCTCTTCTCCGGCGCCGCCGTTGTTTTGAGTCGCCAGGTACGATGCAGTCTATTGTCCTGGCTGGGGTAACAAACAGATAATCCTCTTTGGGAAAGTCGTATTCCTGGTCGTAATGTTGGTAAGTTGACGTTGCTCTTATATCCAATAGGTCCTCCCGGTTGTATGTAATAAAACGTAATATTTCCCGGGGTAACAATGTAAGAAGTAATACATAAAAAAACTAAATACTGCATTGTTTCCTGAGAACAAGAAGCGAGGCTGCCATCTCTGTCGGCGCCGGAAGTTACATTTCCAGACAGGGCAGGTTATGCTGGGCAGGTTATCAATATATCCACATAATTTTAATTCCTCATGATGCCATCTATTTTGTGAAGTGCACCAGTCCCTCCTGCAGCAAAGCACCCCCACAACATGATGCTGCCACCCCCGTGCTTCACTGTTGGTATGGTGTTCTTCGGCTTGCAAGCCTCCCCCTTTTTCCTCCAAACATAACTAAGGTCCTTATGGCCAAACAGTTCTATTTTTGTTTCATCAGACCAGAGGAAATTTCTCCAAAATGTAAAATCTTTTTCCCCATGTGCAGTTGCAAACCATAGTCTGGCTTTTTTATGGCGGTTTTGGAGCAGTGGCTTCTTCCTTGCTGAGCGGCCTTTCAGGTTATGTCGATATAGCACTCATTTTACTGTGGCTATAGATAGTTTTGTACCTGTTTCCTACAGAATCTTCACAAGGTCCTTTGCTGTTCTGGGATTGATTTGCACTTTTTGCACTAAAGTCCGTTCATCTCTAGGAGACAGAACGCTTCTCTTTCGTGAGCGGTATGATTGCTGCGTGGTCCCATGGTGTTTATACTTGCGTACTATTGTCTGTACAGATGAACGTGGTGCCTTCAGGCGTTTGTAAATTGCTTCCAAGGATGAACCAGACTTGTGGAGGTCTACAATTTTTTTTCTGAGGTCTTGGCTGATTTCTTTTGATTTTCCAATGATGTCAAGCAAAGAGGCACTGAGGTTGAAGGTAGGCCTCGAAATACATCCACAGGTACACCTCTAATTGACTCTAAATGATGTCAATTAGCCTATCAGAAGCTTCTAAAGCCATGACATAATTTTCTGGAATTTTCCAAGCTGTTAAGGTCTGGAGACTAGCTAGGCCACTCCAGGACCTTAACGTGCTTCTTCTTGAGCAACTCCTTTGTTGCCTTGGCCGTGTGTTTTGGGTCATTGTCATGCTGGAATACCCATCCACGACCCATTTTCAATGCCCTGGCCGAGGGAAGGAGGTTCTCACCCAAGATTTGACGGTACATGGCCCCGTCCATCGTCCCTTTGATGCGGTGAAGTTGTCCTGTCCCCTTAGCAGAAAAACACCCCCAAAGCATAATATTTCCACCTCCATGTTTGACGGTGGGGATGGTGTTCTTAGGGTCATAGGCAGCATTCCTCCTCCTCCAAACACGGCGAGTTGAGTTGATGCCAAAGAGCTCCATTTTGGTCTCATCTGACCACAACACTTTCACCGAGTTGTCCTCTGAATCATTCAGATGGGCATGCATATGTATATTCTTGAGCAGGGGGACCTTGCGGGCGCTGCAGGATTTAAGTCCTTCACGGCATAGTGTGTTACCAATTGTTTTCTTGGTGATTATGGTCCCAGCTGCCTTGAGATCATTGACAAGATCCTCCCGTGTAGTTCTTGGCTGATTCCTCACCACTCTCATGATCATTGAAACTCCACTAGGTGAGATCTTGCATGGAGCCCCAGGCCGAGGGAGATTGACAGTTCTTTTGTGTTTCTTCCATTTGCGAATAATTGGAATCTGATTGATTGATTGCTTCTGTGGACAGGTGTCTTTTATACAGGTAACAAACTGAGATTAGGAGCACTCCCTTTAAGAGTGTGCTCCTAATCTCAGCTCGTTACCTGTATAAAAGACACCTGGGAGCCAGAAATCTTTCTGATTGAGAGGGTGTCAAATACTTATTTCCCTCATTAAAATGCAAATCAATTTAGAACATTTTTCACATGCGTTTTTCTGGATTTTTTTGTTGTTATTCTGTCTCTCACTGTTCAAATAAACCTACCTTTAAAATTATAGACTGATCATTTCTTTGTCAGTGGGCAAACGTACAAAATCAGCAGGGGATGAAATACTTTTCCCCCCCACTGTACTCATTTTATTATTAATTGTCTTGTTTGTAGACATATTCATGTTAAATCACGCTAATTTGGCTCCCTGACAAATGTGTGTACACAGCCATGTGAAGTGAGTCGTAGGTAATAACTCCAACTTTAGAGACATACACACAGTCCCCATGGAGAGATCTATCCCTGAGGCCTCTCTATCTATTTGTCCCTGGTCCAGGATGTAGCTTCAACTGCTTTACCAAGGCTACATCTGTCATGCCAGTGTTCTCAGAGCCTGTAATTGACCCCAGCTTCACCACAAAATCTACAACCTCCCACGCATGGCTAAGATTCTTGAAGAGATGTTGAACAGAGGATGAATAAAGATTAAACAAAGATTAAGAGGTTGGCACTTGAACAGAGGTTACCATGGATTTACCAACATACACTACCATTCAAAAGTTTGGGGTCACACCAGTCACAACGTCAACAGTGAAGAGGCGACTCCGGGATGCTGGCCTTCTAGGCAGAGTTGCAAAGAAAAAGCCTTATCTCAGACTGACCAATAAAAACACAAGATTAAGTTGGGCAAAAGAACACAGACACTGGATAGAGGAACTCTGCCTAGAAGGTCAGGATCCCGGAGTCGCCTCTCCACTGTTGAGGGTGGTATTTTGCGGGTACTATTTAATGAAGCTGCCAGTTGAGGCGTCTGTTTCTCAAACTAGACACTAATGTACTTGTCCTTTTGCTCAGTTGTGCACCGGGACCTCCCACTCCTCTTTCTATTCTGGTTAGAGACAGTTTGCGCTGCTCTGTGAAGGGAGTAGCACACAGCGTTGTACGAGATCTTCAGTTTCTTGGCAATTTCTTGCATAGAATATCCTTCATTTCTCAGAACAAGAATAGACTGACGAGTTTCAGAAGAAAGGTATTTGTTTCTGGTCATTTGTAGCCTGTAATCGAACTCACAAATGCTCCAGAACCCACTAATGCTCCAGATACTCAACTAGTCTAAAGAAGCCCAGTTTTATTGCTTCTTCAATAAGAACAACAGTTTTCAGCTGTGCTAACATAATTGCAAAAGGGTTTTCTAATGATCAATTAGCCTTTTAAAATTATAAACTTGGATTAGCTAACACAACGTGCCATTGGAACACAGGAGTGATGGTTGCTGATAATGGGCCTCTGTACGCCTGTGTAGATATTCCATAAAAAATCTGCCATTTACAACAACAATAGTCATTTACAACATTAAGAATGTCTACACTGTATTTCTTGCGTACTATTGTTTGTACATATGAACTTGGCACCTTCATGCATTTGGAAATTGCTACCAAGGATGAACCAGACTTGTGGAGGTCTACAAAAAAAATTCTGAGGTCTTGGCTGATTTCTTTTGATTTTCCCATCGTGTCAAGCAAAGAGGCAGAGTTTGAAGGTAGGCCTTGAAATTCATCCACAGGTACACGTCCAATTGACTCAAATGATGTCAATTAGCCTATCAGAAGCTTCTATATCCAAGACACAATTTTCTGGAATTTTCCAAGCTGTTTAAAGGCACAGTCAACTTAGTGTATGTAAACTTCTGACACACTGGAATTGTGATACAGTGAATTATAAGTGAAATAATCTGTCTGTAAACAATTGTTGTGTCAGGCACAAAGTAGATGTCCTAACCGACAAAAGTATAGTTTGTTAACAAGAAATTTGTGGAGTGGTTGAAAAACAAATTTTAATGACTCCAACTTAAGTGTATGTAAACTTCCGACTTCAACTGTATATCCCACCTCAGTCATCAACCATCGAAATGCAGGTGGCTATGATTTGTTGCTTCCATTATTCAATGCTTGAAAATAAAATTTACCAAAAAAAGGTGCAGAAATGGTATTATAGCGAATGGTGATGCAGGGAAGCAAATCTGGGTCTCTGGCATGAAAGGCAAACACCCTATGCATCATGCCAATAGGATTAGCCCACTTAGTGGGAATTGCAACATGGTTCATATGGAGAGGGTCAATGCACTGCCCCGTCCAAATAGGAAGCCATGTCCCTGTGCTTTGACTATCCTCAGCCCCCTCACACATCTGGGCTGTGCATTCAGATGGCATCGCAGCCACCATCCCACTTCTGTCACCAATTTGTTTGTCCCCGGACAGCGGCGTGGCAGGGAAGCAATCCCATGATTCCGGCGTGAAAGGCAAACACCCATACACATCGCGCCCATATTGTTAGTCCACTTCGAGGGAATTACCGAGGATCGTTACAATATGATCAGGCACGTGAATATCATGGAATGGATTCATCGCTGTAGGCAAAGCTGTAGAAAGTGGGTCAGAGGTAAGCTGAAGTGATTTTCCTCTTCACCTCTCCTCTGTCTACTTCTATTTATCCTTCACTCTCTTCCTTCATTTGGAGGTGGGATTGTGTCTGGTGATTGATCGTTTTCCGTGCACAACTGTGCGAGCTCAGACAAGACGCTTATGCCTCCTCTCTGTGAGCTCTTTCCCTTGGTTTATAGCTTTATCCTTCATCTGTCTGTGTGTGTCGTGCTTGTGTAGCGCGTGTGTCTGTGCTTGCTTGCCTGCATGTATATGTGTGCACATCTTACCTACTCTATCCAGTTGGCAATTGCATTCCTTTAGGAGCCTTTAGCACTATCATCTGGGAAGTTAACTAATTTATGATAACAATCCATATAACATTGTCTTTATGGCACCGTTGCCAATCAGAATGGCACACAGTGGATTAAAGTCATTATTTAAGTAGAGGTAGGTGTTTAAATGGAAAGTCACCCCGTCAGGTATCAGCCTACAAAGCCACACACTGATTGAAATGGTATATTACAACATGCAGGGGACGTGGCCCACACTACTACGACACATTTAACCTCTCTAACCTACTTGACAAGTTATTGAAAATCATTGTCAAGTTTTTGAGTTTCACTCATGGATGAGGTCTACTATACTATTGCTAAATAAATGGTATACGTTTTCCATTCAAGTTCATCAGAATATACGGCCCGGAGCGCGTTGAGAATTCCGGCCTCACTATTTCTCAGTTAGTAATTTTAACGCAAATTCCTTCCATCCCTCAGTTACTGTTTTACTCGTCCATCCCATTCCCCAAATTACTCAGTTTTACAATCACAAAAATGTATTCAGGTCTGTTTTCCAGTGAGGATGAATAACGATTGTGACAAAGGGAGTTGCTCGACACTATTAGTAGTACAGACTTTTAGCGTTGTTTCGTTAGGCTTGACTACTTTTTGTAATTATGTTTTTCCACTAACCTCGCCATTACCATTCATTGCTCGAAATGGGGAATTCTAATTATCGAAGTATAGAATGCATTCTCTGGCAATATGTATTAAATCTATTTAAGACTAGGATCCATTGTTCTATTTTTGTATACAGTTTGTGTATTGACATGGATGATCTCATTATCATTTTCAAACATCCTATATGCATTCAGCAACAGTATGTGTCAAAAATGCAGGCCAATGACATGTTCATACCCTTGAATAAACTCCAGACCACATAATCAAACACAATTGTTAAAGAACATTTAGGCCGGGATTCAATACAATCGTGGTTATAGGCATTGCAGTTTTTGAAGGATATCGTTTCCGCGTTCAAAGTTCCTGAGAATTGACTTTAAAAGCTGCAATGCCTATAACTCGCAATCGGATTGAATGCCGGTTCAAAATGAAAATATCTCCCAGTGTTTAATATTGTTTCTGTTGTTATGTAGAAGCACATGCAGAGGAGAGGTCTGCCTGTGTGTCTGCACACTCTACACTCAGGGTCTAAGTAGTGACAGAAAGGCCATGGTGTGCTTATTTGATGTGAAATCTGTGTCCTTTGTGCCTTGGCCTTTGAAGGAGCGAGAGGAGAGGAGAGCAGAGGACAGGATGGAGAAGTATTGCCAGTTCTCATCACCTCATCAAGTACTCTCTGATGTAAACCTCTGACTACTTCTGAACAGTGGATGGGTGGAAAGAGAACTAAGGACTCCATCTGCATCGATTTTTCAAAAATGGTAAGCATTGTTTGTGTGTGAATGTGTACTGTAAAATCATCTTATAGGGCTATTGTCCACCTACACGTGTATAGTCTTTGTCCAGCATGTTCAACAAGTTGTTACTCTGACAATCCTTTTCATCAGGTTTTTTTTACTAATGGAAACAGAATGTACATAAATGAAACAATTTTTAAAGATTGTCAAAATAGTGTCCAAAACATTAAGAACACCTGCTCTTTCCATGACATAGACTAACCAGGTGAATCCAGATGAAAGCTTTTATCCCTTAATGATGTCACCTGTTAAATCCACTTCAATCAGTGTAGATGAAGGTTGAGGAGACAGGTTAAAAAACTATTACTACTCACTTTTAAGCCTTGAGACAATTGTGTGAATGGGCAAGACAAAAGATTTAAGTGCCTTTGATTGGGGTATGGAAGTAGGTGCTAGGCGCACCGGTTTGGGTCAAGAACTGCAACACTGCTGGGTTTTTCACGCTCAACAGTTTCCTATGTGTATCAAGAATGGCCCACCACCAAAAAAGATATCCAGCCGGTATGAATACATTTCAGATGTAGGCCTTTGAAACTTTTGACTCTTTCTTGTATTGAATATATAACCATGTCCTCGACTTTTGTTCCTCGAAAACTAAAATAACTTGTCTGTATGTGGTTGATACAGATTGTACTAAATCATTTTGTGACACAAATCTCCATAGCTTTTTATCATATCAATTTTCTGCAGTCATTTTAAATTAGTATAAATATGACTTCTTCACTCAGCGGGTCCTTTCTTAAGAAGTACTTATTTTTAAAACCCTAGCCGAACACAGGACACATTCTCCCTTTGCTCTAAGCACTTTCTTAGTTCTGTTACCAAACTCC
Source organism: Brachymystax lenok tsinlingensis (assembly GCA_030435695.1). Classification (NCBI taxonomy): domain Eukaryota; kingdom Metazoa; phylum Chordata; class Actinopteri; order Salmoniformes; family Salmonidae; genus Brachymystax; species Brachymystax lenok. Next base: position 31,307,260 of record CM059811.1, on the reverse strand, counting down.
CCAAAATGTTCTTAGTGCTTCACTGTAACTGGTATTTAGTCATTATTTCAAATGGTGGTATCTTCAAAACAGCAATGTGAGAAAAATGTCACAGTCGCAAGATAAGTTTATCTCTCAGACACTAATTATGGCAATTTAACGAGTCACAATCAGGAGATTTGTTTAATCTTGCTCGCATCTCGTAACTCGTGTCACTGGAGCCTGTTTTGGGTTGGGGGGTGTTGGGATTTAATGAAACACAGCGTGAAGTCACCGAAAAGCAGAACACACTAATTAGAGGGCTTACACAAACACACTAAATGGCTTTAAACTGTGATTAACACGTAATTGTCCTACTGTAGATGGAAACAGATATAGAGGGAGTAAAGGGTTCAATTAGGATTTTGGGGGAGTTGTCGGAGAAGGCTCGGCAATAGGATGACTGTCGTCATCAAAATTTGTCAGGCTTGCAACAACAATTTTAACATGAAAATATTGGTGGAGCAAACTCAATCAAAAAAAGTTATATGCATCGAAACCACTTATAACATTCGGTTATGATCAGTTTACTTCCCAAAGTCAAATTCAGCATGGGTCTAAAATATTGCTACTTTGTTAGAGTATTGGGACACAGCCAAAACACGTTCCGAGTGCGTCTGCCTACCTGTTACCAAGATGCTCTAGTTAAGAATTAAAGTTCATAAAATTACTCCCTCGCTTCATCTATTGCAGAGTTACATGGGTATAACAGTCTAACATCAAACATTAACAAGCCAGTTCGTATACTGTACAGTAGCTACCTCAAAACACGTTAGTCACTACTTCCATCCACTACCAACCACAGTTGAAACTTTATTTCCAGCTTGTTTTATTTCAACAGATGGCCTTATATCAATGTTTAGTGGCTGATGAGGGCCGAGAAGTTTTAAAATGATTTGCTAGGAGATCAGCTAGCTAGCTATCTAGAAGACATGGTAAACAATGAAGTTGACACATATCAGTGCAATCAAAGTTACCAGAGAAAAGATGTTAACTTATCTGTGGCCAATGACCATGAGCCTTGTTGGAGGGACACTGTCAATGTAACTCTATGGCAGCGTTGAGTCAGAAGGGGGCAGAAGCTGCCTGGCCTTCAGTGGGCTCTCTCTTTAGGTGCTGCGATGTTGTGAGTGACATCACCCTGAGTCAGTCATGCGCAACCAGCGAAGATCAATGACGCCAACACTCTGTGCTTTCTCTGGCTGCTGTCCGCCACTGTGGGAGGCCAAAACAGCTGCATTCTGGAGCTGCCTTACTCAAAGAACATTTTTAAAAACAACAATACGAGAGAAGGAGTCGAGTATGCTGCTTTATTAACTCAAGCAATGATTTTGTTTACACTGTTTACTAACTGATATGATATAATATTATGACAACGAATGAACGTCAGAATTACATGCACAACAGCGCCATCTGCTGGACAGTGGTGGGGCTGGTTCACACTTACCCTGAATGACGCCTCGCCGCTGCAGGTTTGTGTAGTTTTCAGAACTTTACCTGGTATTTATTTTGAAATGACATGGTTAAGTGGTAATTGCATGACAATCATCTAACTACCAGTTGGTTTTGCGGGGATTCATTCAAATGAGCACCACTACCATTTGGTACCATGGTAAGAGCACAATAGAGAGCACAAGAACTTACATATTATGATTAGATAATGTCATAGTACCTACCTGCTGAATACAAGCTGAGAAGTTATAATAAAAAAGTAAACAAACAAAAAGTTCTATTTTATTCACAATAACATTTCAACTACAGGTGAAGTCGGAAGTTTACATATACCTTAGCCAAATACATTTAAACTCAGTTTTTCACAATTCCTGACATTTAATCGTAGTAAAAATGTCCTGTCTTAGGTCAGTTAGGATCACCACTTTATTTTAAGAATGTGAAATGTCAGAATAATAGTAGAGAGAAAGATTTATTTGAGCTTTTATTTTTTTCATCACATTCCCAGTGGGTCAGATGTTTACATACACTCAATTAGTATTTGGTAGCATTGCCTTTAAATTGGTTAACTTGGGTCAAACAATTCAGGTAGCCTTCCACAAGCTTCCCACAATAAGTTGGGTGAATTTTTGCCCATTCCTCCTGACAGAGCTGGTGTAACTGAGTCAGTTTTGTAGGCCTCCTTGCTCGCACACGCTTTTTCAGTTCAGCCCACAAATTTTCTACAGGATTGAGGTCTGGGGTTGTGATGGCCCCTCCAATACCTTGACTTTGCTGTCCTTAAAACAATTTGCCACAACTTTGGAAGTATGTTTGGGGTCATTGTCCATTTGGAAGACCCATTCAATATATCCACATAACTTTCCGTCCTCTTGATGCCCTCTATTTTGTGAAGTGCACCAGTCCCTCCTGCAGCAAAGCACCCCCATGATGCTGCCACCCCCGTGCTTCACGGTTAGGATGGTGTTCTTCGGCTTGCAAGCCTCACCCTTTTTCCTACAAACATAACAATGGTCATTATGGCCACACAGTTCTATATATGTTTCATCAGATCAGAGGACATTTCTCCAAAAAGTATGATCTTTGTTCCCATGTGCAGTTGCAAACCATAGTCTGGCTTTTTTATGGTGGTTTTCGAGCAGTGGCTTCTTCCTTGCAGAGCGGCCATTCACGTTATGCCGATATAGGACTCGTTTTACTGTGGATATAGATAATTTTGTACCTGTTTACTACAGAATCTTCACAAGGTCCTTTGCTGTTGTTCTGGGATTGATTTGCACTTTTTGCACCAAAGTATGTTCATCTCTAAGAGACGCGTCTCCTTCCTGAGCGGTATGACGGCTGCGTGGTCCCATGATGTTTATACTTGCGTTCTATTGTTTGTACAGATGAACGTGGTACCTTCAGGCATTTGGAAATTACTCCCAAGGATGAACCAGACTTGTGGAGGTCTACCATTTTTTTCTGAGGTCTTGGCTGATTTCTTTTGATATTCACCATGATGTCAAGCAAAGAGGCACTGAGTTTGAAGGTAGGCCTTGAAATACATCCACAGGTACACCAAATTATGTCAATAAGCCTATCAGAAGCTTCTAAAGTCATGACATCATTTTCTGGAATTTGCCAAGCTGTTTAAAGGCACAGTCAACTTAGTGTATGTAATCTTCTGACCCACTGGAATTGTGATACAGTGAGTTATAAGTGAAATAATCTGTCTGTAAACAATTGTTGGAAAACTACTAGTGTCAGGCACAAAGTAGATGATCTAACCGACTTGCCAAAACTATAGTTTGTTAACAAGAAATGTGTGGAGTGGTTGAAAAACGAGTTTTAATGACTCCGACCTAAATGTATGTAAACTTCCGACTTCCACTGAATATTTTTATGAATACCTTTGTTTGATAATCAGTAGAAGTAAATCTGAGACCAAGGCCCTGACTCCAACTGGTAATGAGTGCCATTAAGATCTGTGAGACCCCACCTTCCTTCTCATCTTAATCATCCTAGGCCACTCCAGCCTGGCAGTCCCCCTCCTCCTGTGGTCAATTAGGCCGGCCATCACTGACAGCATCTATAGGAGGTCACATGACCCCCTTGGTCTGTGCCATCAACCTTGCCATCTGATTGGCTGCCCCCCTCTCCCGGGCCGTCAAAGCGAGGGGCGGGTCACACAGCAAGTAGGGGGAAGTGGGCATGTGGCATCCCGACCTCTTCCCGGAGGTCTCACTAACGATGACAGGGGCCTTCCTACGAGGCTCATTAAGGATATAATTTAGAGTGACTTGCTTTAAAGCACATAAAGAGTCGCCATGCTGAGTGTGTGATGAGCCAGAGCTGCAGCCGGAACCACTTCCGCAAATGGATTATGGACAATTTACTGCATGTGAACTCGAGCATCTCCTTGGCTTTGCAACTCACTCCTTCCTCCACACCAACTAACTACACATTTGTTTTGGGGAAAATGTCATAGTGCTTATAGACCTATAATATGAATGGGTCTTTCTATAAACTAGTGTACCAGTGAGCATTTCCTATGCTGGACAACAATTGTTGGTAAGTCATTGATAATAATCTGCCATGTCATTCGGGAGAGAAATGTACACAATAGGAAAATGGGGGAGGATCATGCTTTTTCAATTTCAGTTGGGGAGGATATTAGAATCTTTCAATTTTTTGTCCAGGGGGGGGTCATGTAATTTGTAATCTATTAAATGTCATATTCAAATAAAATTAAATTGCATTTGTCACATGCGCCGAATACAGCAGGTGTTGACCTTACAGTGAAATGCTTACTTACAAGCCCTTAACCTCACAAGCTCCAGCAGCAGAGGTGACTGTTTTGGAGAGCCTGGCGTGCCCAAAGTAAAATGCCTCCCATTTAGGCCCAGAAAATGGGATATGCATATATTTAGTACCATTGGATTTTCCAAAACTGTTAACCATTTGTCTGTGGGTCAATCAGAACGCATATAACAGGCAAAACCCTGAGGAATCTCTGTCCTGGAAAAAGTCATTTTGACACATTGCTCATTTTGGAACCCCTCCCTATTGAAAATGACCATATATAGGCATATGTTTGGAATGCAGGAAGCTTCCTTGTGACAATGCAGTTTTAATAAAAAGTAAGAGATAAAAATAACAAAATTAAAGAGCAGCAGTAAAATAACAATAGCGGGCTATATACAAGGGGTACCGGTACAGAGTCAATGTGCGGGGGCATCTGTGTCGAGGTAATTGAGGTAATATGTACATGTAGGTAGAGTTATTAACGTGACTATGCATAGTTAATAACAGAGAGTAGCGGCAGCGTAGGGTGAGGTCCAATGCAAATTGTCTGGGCAGCCATTTGATTAGATGTTCAGGAGTCTTATGGCTTGGGGGTAGAAGCCATCAGCAACCCATCAGGATGCTCTCAATGGTGCAGCTGTAAAGTCTTTTGAGGATCTGAGGACCAATGCCAAATCTTTTCAGTCTCCTGAGGGGGTAAAGGTTTTGTCGTGCCCTCTTCACGACTGTCTTGGTGTGCTTGGACCATGTTAGTTTGTTGGTGATGTCGACGCCAAGGAACTTGAAGCTCTCAACCGGCTCCACTACAGCCCCGTCGATGAAAATGGGGGCATGCTCGGTCATCCTTTTCCTGTAGTCCACAATGATCTCCTTTGTCTTGATCACATTGAGGGAGAGGGAGAGGTTGTTGTCCTTGCACCACATGGTCAGGTACCCTATAAGCTGTCTCATTGTTGTCGGTGATCAGGCCTACCACTGCTGTGTCATCGTCAAACTTGATGATGGTGTTGGAGTCGTGCCTGGCCGTGCTGTCATGAGTGAACAGGGAGTACAGGAGGGGACTGAGCACACACCCCTGAGGGGCCCCCGTGTTGAGGATCAGCGTGGCAGATGTGTTGTTACCTACACTTACCACCTTGGGGCGGCCCGTCAGGAAGCCCAGGATCCATTTGCAGAGGCAGGTCTTTAGTCCCAGGGTCCTAAGCTTAGTGATGAGCTTTGAGGGCGCTATGGTGTTGAATGCTGAGCTGCAGTCAATGAATAGCATTCTCACATAATTGTTCATTTTGTCCAGGTGTAGAAGGTCAGTGTGGAGTATAATGTAGATTGAATCATCTGTGGATATGTTGGGGCGGTATGCAAATTGGAGTGGGTCTAGGGTTTCTGGGATAATGGTGTTAATGTGAGCCATGACCAGCCTTTCAAAGCATGGCTACCAACGTGAGTGCTACGGCTCTGTATTAATTTAGGCAGGTTACCTTAGTGTTCTTGGGCACAGGGACTACTGTGGTAGGCTTGAAACATGTTGGTATTACAGACTCAGACAGGGAGAGGTTGAAAATGTCAGTGAAGACACTTGCCAGTTGGTCAGCGCATGCTCGGAGTACATGTCCTGGTAATCCGTCTGGCCCTGCGGCCTTGTGAATGTTGACCTGTTTAACCTCTCCTGGCTAAGGGGCAGTGTTTGGAAGAGTCTGGCCTGCCCAAACTAAAATGCCTGTTACTCAGGCCCAGAAGCTAGGATATGCACATAAGAGGTAGTATTGGATAGAAAACACTCTGAAGTTTCTAAAACTGTCAATATAATGTATGTGAGTATAACAGAACTGATTTGGCAACCAGAGGATGGACATGCTATTCATTTTACAGTGATTTAGCTCCCAGATTGCAGTTACTATGGCTTCCACTAGATGTCAACAGTCTTTAGACAAGGTTTCAGGCTCCGTGTTTTTTTGAAAACCAAGGAGTTAGAGCTGTTTTTCCAAGTGGACTATACTGTTTTGCACACTTTGGTTTTTTCCTTTTCTATTGACCAGGTTATTTTCCGTCTGAAATATTATCGATTATATACATATTAGGGTACCTGAGGATTGATTAGAAATGTTGTTTGAGTTGTTTGGACAAAGTTTATAGGTATCTTTTTTTGGTTTCATTTGTATGTATGTTGACTGGAGTGGAACGTTGGATTACTGAGCAAAACGTGCCAACCAAACAGAGCTTTTGGGATATAAAGAGAGACTTTATCGAACAAAAGGACCATTTATTGTGTAGCTGGGACCTTTGGAACTTGTACCAGAGTTATAGTGATTTATGTAAATCAGAGTACAAATTTGAGTAAAATTGTTTGAGCCCTCAAGTTCAAAATGCCTCCTCACTGGTTTCAAACTTTATTGATTTATTTAAGCTGTCAATTTTCCTTCACTCTGGTAAGATGCAATGCCCATTTGAACTCCCATGAATAAACACTGAAACAAATACTGGGTAGGACAGAGATGGCTCTTCTGGAAATTAACATTTTAATATCATGCAGTATTTTTCTGGGCTTGTATGTGTGCCAATTTATGCGTTGTGGACAAAGTTTAATAGGTTGGTAATATTCCCAATTACCAGACCCTTGCATCGGTCAAACTTAAACATCGGAAAAATTAAAGCGAGGGAGGTCATGTAGGGCAGGGGGGAATTCCCGTAGTCTTTCCCCCATCCCCTCTCTGTCTTTTCCCCATCAGATCCAGCCACTGACTACATTATCAACGTCACTGGGTAGATCTTAAGATAAATATGGGTCACGTTTATGTTAATGGGCAAGAAATCTGCAGTACAAACTTGGCTGACTTTTTTTCTCTCTCTTTCCCCTTGCTTGCTCTCTCTCTCTCTTCTCCCGTCTCTATCTAATTAGCCGCTATAGCGAGCTCAGACTGGACAGGGCCCTATAATGCAGCCAGATGTTTGCCGGAGATTTCACCCCGGGGGGAAATGTTTTGTTTACCACTGGATGAAAACATCTTGCTTGCCCTGTTTCGCCTTTTAGGGTTTATGTACAAAACTATTTTTGTACATAAAACCTTTTTAGATTTGCACATTAAATGAGAACGTGTTCTCAGTCAACCTACCTAGTAATATAACGGTAAAATAAAAATTTAGAATAAAAAAATAATCACACAATGTGATTTATATAGTCAACATAAACATGTATCAAATAAGCAGTTCTCTTAAACATTTTCATCTTCGAAGTGCCTATGATTGACATGTTCACTGCACATGTCTCAATAAAGCTTGGCTTTATTAATAATTATAAAATGGTACTCTACCAAGACTGTACACCTAGCACTGTAAATTACTATCCAAATTGGTAGAATTAGCCAAAAAGACGCTCTTATACATTTCCCCTCCTCCCCTCCAACATATAGCTGACAACCATTACCGTACTCAACACTTATCACCATACAATTGACATGTAATCTATTTCTAAGATGATTCATTAAGATCTCACATGACATCCTATGGAATCTGTCTTAATCAAGGCCAGAGTGTAGGAAACAAATGAAAAAGAAGCCTGGTCTAAAAGGAGAATCAACCTCATCTGCATTTCTGGAGTGATTTCATAAGAGTGGGATTACAATGTTGGATCATTAATGAGTCAGATGGGTAGTGTCTAGATGAGATATGTGATTGGGCAATAATACCCCTCATCTACATTCTTTCCCAGTTTCAGATCCACTGCATTTCTAATTGGGCAGTGCTTGGTCTCAATGCAATGAATGTGATGTTGATTTAGTCAATCGTAACATGATCTTGTATCTTCTTAAGGCTTTGTTAGAAGAAGTCAGATAGAAAAAGACAAGATGGACAGAATAAGAGGTTCACACGTAGATCAAGCAGTAGCTGTAATTCACTCACGTCTATACCCTCTGTCAAGTTAAGTACATTTCAACTTGAAGACAAACAATGATAAACTATCTACCATGTAATGAATGCATTACTATTTGAATCTGTCAAGTTCCTACAGAGTGGGGTTGTCATCTGATAATGGCACACAGTTTATTGTTGTAGGCTATTATCTTTGGATTTGGTCACTAACACTCAAAGGCATTATTTTGTATTCATTCCAAAATAACCCATTCTATTCACAGGCTCCCGAGTGAAGCGTATCTACCACATTCTGTGTAACATCAAGAAAGCACAATCACATTAGCATAAAGTAAAATTCACATTTTGTGAAATGCCAATCCAATTAAACAGGTTTTCATTTCCTTCCTTTCCTCGTCTAAATGGGGCTTTTGCATCTTTTACAAGGTTGATGTGCAGTAGAAGACACATTTAGTCAACACAGCGCCTAGGCCTTCCTAGGGGACTATTAGAATTGGGTGCCTAATGAAACAGGCTCATGAAGACAGCAGGAGGGAGGCCAAGCAAAACTAAAGCAAGGGAAGCACCAACAAGACAAGTGGCCTCTCGGGGAGAAAGGAGAGGGGGGAGACAGGCCAAGCACATGGAGGTGTGATGGTGTAATGGTAGGGAGCCAGAGGCCCCACATTCTTAACACCCATGGACAAAGGGTCTCAAAAGGAGGTTTCTCAATATATTGTAGAGGGAAGGCCAATGCTATTTCAATCGATGTTACTTGATTGGACATGGAGTTTGTCCATTGGGATGCAGTTCATTTCTGAATGGACTGGAGTATAAATTAAATTCACCTACTCTCTGAAACCAATAGTTGACTAGTATGGGAGTGAATAGTTGTGAAACACTAGTGGGAGTAGTACATTTTTTTAAGGAAACGGCTTCAACACAGTGTGGAAGGAGGAGTACAATACTGTTGGACAGGGCATTCTTAGCTTGATTGGTGGACTGGAGTGCCAGTGTCTTGAGACAAACCAGAGCAATAGTCTAGCGCCTTCACTTCATTTATGTTTTTTGTAAACCCTCCAACTAATAAGAAGCTCGTCCAGTTTTACATGTCCCTAAATCTGAAGGTGGTTTCAACCTTCCAGATTTGGGATTGTATCAATTTGCCACCTAAGTAGTATTGTTAAATGCACTAAAGAGGAACAATGGGTACATATTGAAGATGCGCATGCTCATCCCCAGATTCTTTTCACGTGTCTGTGTTCAAAGGATGAATCTAAGAACATTAACAACTTCATAGATAAGAAAACTATGAATTTTTTTTTTTTTTACATGGTTTAAAAGTAGAGACTCAAGGCTAGAAAATGATATAGCATGCACGACAGTTGAGGAACAATGGGAAAGTAATTCTCTTTTGAAAGACGATACATTTGTAACCACACTTTTGAGAAAATAGCCCTTGAATATTTTGGTACACCTACTGGGAAGCTCGTATTTCCCTACGCCCATTTAGATTTAGCATCGTTCACACCCTCTTGAGCGTTAGCCCCAACTATTTCTTTAAGAGGCCAAAGATTTTAAGACTAAATGCTGGTTTATACTACGTCTATCGACAGTTGTCGCAGAGACATCATGAACATTCCATTGTCGTTAGACATCAAACATGTCGTTGTTGTTATGAAAAAGTTTAGCACAAAAATTACAGGCTGCAGGACATCAGCAGCCTGGTGGTCCAAAATAGCATAACTAGTGTATTTTAACACCAATAAATCTAGCCGTTTAAAAACGATTTTAGTACATGTTGATCTAGCAAACCAGGCAACTAAAAGCAACTTCCTAAACTATATTTTGGTTTGTTTCTAGCTTGTTAGCTAGCAAGCTAATTTTAAGTTAGCTGAGTGAGTACGCTAGTGTACTAAACAACCAAAAATTGCAAGACTAGAGACTGGTTTACAGTGCTTTCGGAAAGTATACAGACCCCTTAACTTTTCCCAACATTTTTTTTACATTACAGCCTTATTCAAAAATGTATTAAATAATCAATATACACACAATACCCCATAATGTCAAAGCGGAAACAGGTTTTTAGATTTTTTTGCAAACTTGATTGGAGTCCACTTGTGGTAAATTCAATGAATTGAAAGGCACACACCTGTCTATATAAGGTCCCACAGTCGACAGTAAATGTCAGAGCCATGAGGTAGAAGGAATTGTCCGTAGAGCGCCGAGACAGGATTGTGTTGAGGCGCAGATCTGGGGAAGGGTACCAAAAATGTCTGCAGCATTGAAGGTCCCCAAGAATTTGAAGAAATTCGGAACCTCCGAGACTCTTCCTAGAGCTGGCCGCCCGGCCAAACTGCCAAAAGTCACCTGAAGACTCTCAGGCCATGAGAAACAAGATTCTCTGGTCTGATGAAACCAAGATTGAACCCTTTGGCCTGACTGCCAATTGTCACGTCTGGAGGAAACGTGGCACCATCCCTACGGTGAAACGTGGTGGCAGCATCATGCTGTGGGGACATTTTTCAGCGGCAGGGACTGGGAGATTATTCAGGATCGAGGCGAAGATGAACGGAGCAATAATGAGATCCTTGATGAAATCCTGCTCGAGAGCGCTCAGGACCTCAGACTTGATCATAAATTTGCAAATATTAAAAAAAAAACGGTTTTTGCTTTTTATTATGGGATTTTGTGTTTAAATTGATGAGAAAAACATTTTAATCCATTTTAGAATAAGGCTGTTAACGTAACAAAATGTGGAAAAAGTCAAGGGTCTGAATTTTTTCAGAATGCATGTATGAGCTACACATTGACACATCTAGCCCAAGGTTAAAAAAATACTTACAAATAATCAATGATCCGGAGCATGTCTTTAAATGCTCCTTCTCAGGTTTATTTTCATAATTTAAGCTTTTTTTATTATTTTACTCTTGCTTTCTCGTAACTCCTTGCTCTCTCAAGCTACTTTATTTTCCTCTCTTTTTGACTTTTCCTTTCTCTTTACACCTCTCTTTTCCTCTCATTTGACAAACTTATGCCAGGCAGGCCTTGGAGTATCACCAAGGAAAACAGAAGCAATTGGACAACTCTTCTCTCTCTCTCTCTCAACCTGACCAGATTCCTAATCAGATAACCTGCAATTTAAAAAAATATTTTTAGACATGGCTTCTCATTTTTCCATTTCGCATATCCCAGTTGAAGATTATTTATCTAAACACAGCGCTCTCTTCTGAGTGTGCATTCTGTGGCCCCCAAGCTATTTTCCACATGGGCAACCGTGAAGTCATATTGACACTAAACATATGGTCGGCCTGCTCGAAGATAGACTCTTGCAGACTCCCAATGTTTCACTTGTCTTAATGAATAATACCATGGTGGATTCAAGCGTCTGGAATTGCTGGGATTTTTTTTTTTATTACACCAACAATGCTTTCATGCATGAATTAGCAGCTTTGCATTTTCCTTCTTTCTTCTTCTTTTTTTACATGGAGCTGGGGAATAATACAGTTTGTAATTTCATTTGCAATAAAATTAAGACTGAAAATAATTACGTCCTTCCAATGGCAATAAAATTAAGACTGAAAATAATTACGTCCTTCCAATGGCCCGTTTTCTGTTTAAATCTGTGTTCAGTGATATTGCATACATCTTAACCTACTGAGACAAATACTGTCAAAACCAAAGATAATTTACAGTATCCATGTTGTATACATGCAGAAGAAAACATGCAACATATTACTTTTGTAATTGATAAACATCTGCCCTGGACTGCCTTGGCATAGTATTGTGCATTCAACCTTTCCTCAGTACAATTAATATACATATCATAACATTAAGTGACAGACTAGGTTATGAAAATAACGAAAGCTCATAAATAGAAATTCCAAGATGGAATGTGAACATCCCCTTTAGACAGATAGAAGATATGTGTCTGGGTCCTGATTTCCCTGACATCAGAAAGAGAGGGCAGAGAGAGAGCAGTTTAGAGGGGGTAGAGACGGCTAGAGAAGGTAGAAAGGGAGGAGAGAGAGAGTGAGTTTTAAATAACCTTTATTGGGTCGGGGAACCCACAACACGATAAACACTCTTACCAAACCATGGTTACAGATCATTTAAAAACACAACACCAAATCTTCCTCCACAGTAACTAAACACAACAGCCTCTGAATACCCCATATACTCATAAACAGATCAATACTGTTAACCATTTTGTAATAGGCAAACTCAACCCTCAGTCTTGCTGCCAACATCCCCTCCAGCATTCCCACCACATCCACAGACCCCTGTCCCCAAATACTGTTCTTTCAGGTCTTCCATATTGCTAATTTAGCTGCTCCTGACACAAAATTACGCAAAGGAACTACATACCTTCGACTAAACCTGCACTTTAGCCCAAATATAAACTGTTGGGAAGAGAAAACCTCTCCCAGAGCAGAGAACCAGCTTGTGATCAGGACAATCATCCCGACCAACCTGGGACACTGTAAGTACAGATGTGCCAGAGTTTCAGACTCAGCACAGAATGGACACCCTTCCCCAACTGTCGGGTCCAGGTGTACCAGATGCATATTTGTGGCTATGGCTCCATGTATTATCCTCCATTGGAGGTCAGCTGTCCTCCTTTCAATAGGCAGTTTGTATAAAGACCACCAACAGCCTTTTGGGGAGGCACCTGGACCAAACACACCCGCCCACCTCGTCAATTTTACCCCTTCCAGGGACGAGGCACGGGACACTTTTACACAGATTTTGTACATGGTCTTCTTTCCCTCTGCCTTGAACTCCCCCAGCTCCGGGTTATCGAAAGAAAAACAGCATCCCCACGGCCTCCTCAAATGTCCTCGCCGCAGCATTAACATTCAACGCAGAAACACATAATCCAGACCCTCCATCCACCGATCAGAATTGGAAATGTCAGTCACATACTGCTGATGGAGTACTGGCAAGGAATTACAGACGTCAGCTACGACCTCAGTAGGATAGATAATCGGGTCCTCGCTCTGTCTCCCAGCTCCTCCAATGATCTGCTCCTACTCTGCATCAGATGACCCAGCTTGGTACACCCCACACCTAACAGGCATGAACGTAGGCTGGCTGAACCCATAGCACGGGACTGGATGGCAGTGTTGTAAAAAATAGGCTCTTCAAAAAGTCACATCCCTGGTGGCGTGCCGGCCTTACGGGACTTGACAAACTCTCCAAGCCTGCATAACAGACTCATAAAATGGAGTCAAGCCAGACAAATCTCACCCCTCTAGCTTTAAGAGGAAAATATGCCTGTATAAGCCCAAACAGCCCGCTCTCATCATCAATGTATAGGCTGTGTCGACCCAGCTAGAACCGTCACTGTACAACAGTCTCTAGGCTGCTTGAAGCCGGAAAGCCATGATCCTGGAAGAAATGTCCATCAGGCCTTGCCCACCCTCGTGCAGTGGCAGGTACAGGGTCGCAGCTTTAATCCAATGTTGTCCAGACCAAAATAAATTGACAAGGGTCCTCTGAAGATCTTGTATCAGACCCCTGTAAAATCATTAGTCTGTGCCACAGGGTAGAGGCAGCTAGATTATTGGCTACCAGCACCCTTCCCCTACATTACAACTGGGGTAGCACCCATTTCCACCTTGACAATCTGGCACACACTTTCTCCACTACACCCTCCCAGTTTTTTTTCTGAAAGACATCGGAGCCTAGAAACCCCCCCAAAGTCTTCATCCCATCTCTGAATCCCCCCTGGTAACCGTGGAGCGGACCCCGTCTGAAGCTGACTTGCCCACAGTGATTCGCTCTTTTCCCAATTGACTCTAGCTGAGGAGGCTCCCACATACACCTTTAAAGCATTTGAGAGAACCTTAACGTCCTCACCCCCTGTAATAAAAACTGTCACGTCATCTGCATACGCAGACAGTGATATCGTGGGACCCTTCATTACCCTTAAAAAACAAAGCATTGGTTTAATTGCCGGACTATATAAATGCCCTGAAATTGGGCATCCCTACCTGATACCCCTTTGGACGGGGATGGGGCAACTCAAACCACCCCCCACCTTCACCATACAAACCCAAAGGCTTTCATTGTTTTGAACAAGTACTGGTGGTCCACACGGTCAAATGCCTTCTCCTGATCCAAAGAAAGTAAACCCACATTCACATCAGACAGTTTACAAATGTCTAAAACATCTCTTATTAGAAACAAGTTATCAACAATAGAGCGGTCAGGTACACAGTAAGACTTGTCCTTGTGGACCAACATCCCCAAATACTCTTTCAACCTGTTTGAGAGACATTTAGATAGAATTTTATATTCTGTACACAGCAATGCAACAGGTCTCCAACTTTTTAGAATAGCCAAATCCCCCTTTTTTGGTAACAATGAAAGCATAGCACGTTGACAGGATGCAGGAAGAGAACCCTCATGAAAAGCTTCACACACCACTTCATAAAAATCCTCCCCAATAGACCCCCAAAAGTGCTTATAGAACTCAGATGGTTAACCATCGATGCCAGGGGCTCGGCCTGATGAGAGCTGCAAAACTGCTGTGGACAGCTCCTGCAGAGTAATGTCAGAGTCCAAAGCAACTCTCTGCTCAGGTCCCATGTAACAACAGTTCAGTACACAGAGAATCAAAATCCTCCGCCTTATAGAAGGCAGAGTAGAAGTCCACGGCATGTTGGCGCATTTCACTGTCATACTTGGTCACCTTCCCATCAGGGAGACAAAGGCAGACCATCTGTTTGCGTTGCAATGTCGACTGCCCAAGGTTAAAAAAAAAGAGCTAGGAGCATCCATATCCTTGAGGGAAGCAAAGCGAGACCTAATCAAGGCACCCTTCACTCTTTCATGTAGAAAGGACCTCAGTTCATGTCTCTTGTCCTGTAAGTTCATTACTAGTCCGGGGTCATTCTGAGTGAATAACTTCAGTTCAACAGATTAGTCTCTTTAACTTCAATACGAGACAGAGCAGGATACTGTTGACAAAACAATCATATTTGGTCCTTCCCAACCTCCCACCATTGTCTTAAGGTCTCTAAATGGACTCAAGGACTCAAAATGTAACAGTCTGATGGCCTTGAGATAGAAGCTGTTTTTCAGTCTCTCTGTCCCAGCTTTGATGCACCTGTTCTGACCTCACCTTCTGGATGATAGCGGGGTGAACAGGCAGTGGCTCGGGTGGTTGTTGTCCTTGATGATCTTTTTGGCCTTCCTGTGACATCGGGTGGTGTAGGTGTCCTGGAGAGCAGGTAGTTTACCCCTGGTGATACGTTGTGCAGTCCTCACTACCCTCTGGAGAGACTTACGGTTGTGGGTGGAGCAGTTGCTGTACCAAGCGGTGATACAGCCCGACAGGATGCTCTCGATTGTGCATCTGTAGAAGTTTGTGAGTGTTTTTGGTGGCAAGCCGAATTTCTTCCGCCTCCTGAGGTTGAAGAGGTGCTGTTGCGCCTTCTTCACCACGCTGTCTGTGTGGGTGGACCATTTCAGTTTGTCCGTGATGTGTATGTCGTGGAACTTAAAACTTTCCACCTTCTCCACTACTGTCCCGTCGATGTGGATAGGGGGTTGCCCCCTCTGCTGTTTCCTGAAGTCCACGATCATCTCCTTTGTTTTGTTGATGTTGAGTGAGAGGTTATTTTCCTGACACCACACTCCAAGGGCCCTCACCTCCTCCCTGTAGGCTGTCTCGTCGTTGTTGGTAATCAAGCCCACCACTGTAGTGTCGTCAGCAAACTTGATGATTGAGTTGGAGGCGTGCTTGGCCACGCAGTCATGGGTGAACAGGGAGTACAGGAGAGGGCTGAGAACACACCCTTGTGGGGCCCCAGTGTTGAGGATCAGCGAGGTGGAGATGTTGTTACCTACCCTCACCACCTGGGGCTGGCCCGTCAGGAAGTCCAGGACCCAGTTGCACAGGGCTGGGTCGAGTCCTAGGGCTCGAGCTTAATAACGAGTTTGGAGGGTACTATGGTGTTAAATGCTGAGCTGTATTCGATGAACAGCATTCTTACATAGGTATTCTTCTTGTCCAGATGGGTTAGGGCAGCGTGCAGTGTGATTGCATCGTCTGTGGACCTATTGGGACGGTAAGCAAATTGGAGTGGGTGTAGGGTGTCTGGTAGGATGGAGGTGATATTATCCTTGACTAGTCTCTCAAAGCACTTCATGATGATGGAAGTGAGTGCTATTGGGCGACAGTCATTTAGCTCAGTTACCTTAGCTTTCTTGGGAACAGGAACAATGGTGGCCCTCTTGAAGCAGGTGGGAACAGCAGACTGTGATAAGGATTGATTAAATATGTCCGTAAACACAGACCCTGCCACATTCCTCTCGTGTCTGAGCCGTTGAATTGTGACTCTACTTTGTCTCTATACTGCCACTTAGCTTGTTTGATTGCCTTGCAGAGGGAATAGCTACACTGTTTGTATTCCGTCATGTTTCCAGTCGCCTTGCCCTGATTAAAAGCAGTGGTTCGCGCTTTCAGTTTTGCGCAAATGCTGCCATCAATCCACGGTTTCTGGTTGGGGAAGGTTTTAATAGTTGCTATGGGTGCAACATCACCGATGCACTTGCTCACCGATGCTCACCGAATCAGCGTACACATCATTGTTGTTGTCTGATGCTGTCCAGAACATATCCCAGTCCACGTGCTCGAAGCAATCTTGAAGGGTGGAATCAGATTGGTCGGACCAGCGTTGAACAGACCTGAGCACAGGCATTTCCTGTTTTTAATTTCTGTCTATAGGCTGGGAGCAACAAAATGGAGTCATGGTCAGACTTGCCGAAAGGAGGGCGGAGAATGGCCTTGTACGCGTCACGGAAGTTAGAATAACAATGATCCCGGGTCGCACATTCGATATGCTGATAAAATTTAGGGAGCCTTGTTTTCAGATTAGCCTTGTTAAAATCAACAGCCACAATAAATGCAGCCTCCAGATATGTGGTTTCCAGTTTACATAGAGTCCAATGAATTTCTTTCAGTGCCGTCGATGTGTCAGTTTGAGGGGGGATATATGCGACTGTGATTATAATCGAGGAGAATTCTCTTGGTAGATAATGCGGTCGTCATTTGATTGTAAGGGATTCTATGTCAGGTGAAGAAAAGGACTTGAGTTCTTGTATGTTGTTATGATCACACCACGACTCGTTAATCATAAGGCACACACCCCCGCTGATGTCTCTCTGGAAGGCAATCCTTGCTCGGATTTCGTCTACCTTGTTGTCCAGAGACTGAACATGGCAAGTAGTATACTCGGGAGCGGTTCGCGATGTGCCCATCAAACAGAAGATCCGCTTCGGGAAAGTCATATTCCTGGTAATAATGTTGGTAAGTTAACGTTGCTCTTATATCCAATAATTCCTACTGGCTGTATGTAATAAAACTTAAGATTTCCCAGGGTGACAATGTAAGAAGTATTTCATAAAAAAACTAAATACTGCATAGCTTCCTGAGAACGTGAAGCAAGGATGCCGGGAATGCATATAAATATATTTCAAACTAGAACAGGCATTCCAAAATCAAATATAGCGATAAAATAAATCACTTACCTTTTGCAATCCCAAAGAATGGTCGTTTTGTTCGATAAAGTCCCTCTTTATATCCCTTAAGCTCAGTTTGGTTGGCGCGTTTTGTTCAGTAATCCAACCGTTCTACTCGTTCAACATACAGACATAGGAAACCTAAAAAAGGTTACAGATAAACTTAATCCAAACAAGTCAAACAACGTTTCTAATCAATCCTCAGGTACCCTAATATGTAAATAAACAATAATATTTCAGACGGAGAACAGCCTGTTCAATAGAAAAGAAAAATAATGAACAGCGCGCACACAGTCACGCACGCAAAATGGTAATGTCAGTTCCAACAGCCACTTGTCATAACTTCTATTTCTTGTTCATTTTTCTAAAAATAAGCCTGAAACCATGTCTAAAGACTGTTGACATCTAGTGGAAGCCATAGGAACTGCAATCTGGGAGCTAATTCCCTCTATAGTGACCAGCAATGGAAGTCAATGGAAAAACTGTGACATCAAAAAAAAACCAAATATGGATAGATTTTCCTCTGGTGTTCGCCTGCCATATCAGTTCTGTTATGCTCACAGACATAATTTGAACAGTTTTAGAAACGTCAGAGTGTTTTCTATCCAATACTACCAATTATATGCATATCCTAGCTTCTGGGCATGAGTAACAGGCAGTTTACTTTGGGCACGTCAGGCTCTCCGTACTTCCGAACACTGCCCCCTAGCCCGAAGAGGTTAAGAAAAACCACCACCGCTTTATTCTTAAGCAGCATTCTCATAGCGTACCTTCTCTCCTACGACGACCAGACACTCCTCCACAGTGACGGTAGCTTCAGTAACACATCTAAAGCCTTGCCGAAGGGACGCCGTCCCTGTCACTATGTGGGTCGCCATCCCAGCCAAAGCCAGGGCAATTTCAACAAGAAAAACAATAAACTTAATTCTACCACAACAAATAATTATGAAAAATGATCACCTTAATCATGCATAGAAAATGGAAAACCTCCAAGAAAAGTAAACCAAGATGAAACACAGGCGATCTAACTCCAGACAACACTCGCACTCATACAATTCCCAGCATGCACCAACCACTCCCAGCATACAGAGAGAGAGAGAGAGAGAGAGAGAAAGAGAGAGAGAGAGCCCTGCGGCAGTGAGCTCCAGACTGAAGATGCGCGCTGGAGCGAAAGAGGAAGAGCAAATTGTTTTGCTTGATTGCATTGTATTGGATGTTGTGTGGGTGGGTTTGTGCGTGTATGACTGATGTCTGTCAGTAGGTTGCAAATACATGTTTTCCTCTCTGTATATTTGTGTTGTGTATGTGTTTGATGTACAGTGCCTTCGGAAAGTATTCAGACCCCTTGACTTTTCCCACATTTTGTTACATTACAGACTTATTCTAAGACGGATAAAATAAATAGAAAACCCTCAGCAATCTACACACAATACCCCATAATGACAAAGCGAAGACAGTTTTTTAGATACTTTTGCAAATATATTTAACTTTAAAAACATAAATACCTTATTTGCATAAGTATTCAGACCCTTTGCTATGAGACTCGAAATTGAGCACTGGTGTATCCTGTTCCTGTTGATCATCCTTGAGTTGTTTCTACAACTCGATTGGAGTCCACCTGTGGCAAATTCAATTGATTGGACAATATTTAGGAAAGGCACACACATGTCTATATAAGATCCCACAGTTGACAGTGCATGTCAGATCAAAAACCAAGCCATGAGGTTGAAGGAATTGTTCATAGAGCTCAGAGACAGAATTGTGTCGAGGCACAGATCTGGGGAAGTGTACCAAAACAATTCTGCAGCATTGAAGGTCCCCAAGAACACAGTGGCCTCCATCATTCTTAAATGGAAGAAGTTTGGAAACACAGAGACTCCTAGAGCTGGCCGCGCGGCCAACCTGAGCAATCGGCAGAGAAGGGTCTTGGTCAGGGAGGTGACCAAGAACCTGATCGTCACTCTGACAGAGCTCTAGATTTCCTCTGTGGAAATGGGAGAACCTTTCAGAAGGACAACCATCTCTGCAGCACTCCACCAATCAGGCATTTTTGGTAGAATGACCAGACGGAAGCCACTCAGTAACAGCCACATGACAGGCCGCTTGGAGTTTGCCAAAAGGCACCCAAAGACTCTCAGACCATGAGAAACAAGATTCTCTGGTCTGATGAAACCAAGATTGAACCCTTTAGCCTGTATGCCAAGCGTCACGTCTGGAGGAAGCCTGGCACCATTCTTACAGTGAGCATGGTGGTGGCAGCATCATGCTGTGGGGATGTTGTTCAGCGGCAGGGACTGGGAGACTATTCAGGATCGAGGCAAAGATGAACGGAGGCGTGCTTGGCCACGCAGTCATGGGTGAACAGGGAGTACTGGAGAGGGCTGAGAACGCACCCTTGTGTGGCCCCAGTGTCACCTTCCAACAGGACAACGAACCTAAGCACAACGCAGGAGTGGCTTCGGGGCAAGTCTCTGAATGTCCTTGTGTGGCCCAGCCAGAGCCCGGACTTGAACCAAATCTAACATCTCTGGAGAGACCTGAAAATAGCTGTACAGCAACGCTCCCCATCCAACTGGACAGAGCTTGACAGGATCTGCAGAGAAGAATGGGAGAAACTCCCCAAATACAAGCTTTTAGCATCATACCCAACAAAGTACTGAGTAAAGGGTCTGAAAACATAAGTAAATGTGATATATCATTGTCATTATGTGAAATTCTGTGTAGACTGAAAAAACGATGTAATCAATTTTATAATAAGGCTGTATTGTAACAACATTTGGAAAAGGTCAACTGGTCTGAATTCTTTCCTGAAGGCACTGTATAGTTGATGCTGGTAACAATGAAAATTCATGAAACCACATATTCATTTTGATTTCCAACCAACATAACTTCAAGCGACCCAGTCTACATCTAGACTGATGACAGGGGTGACTGTAAACACAATACAGCAAACCCTATTCCACCACAGCCCTGAAAATATATTTGATTGCAATCTAAATATCTACATATTTCTAAGGTGATGGAGAAGTCAAATGTAAACAAAAGTTAAAACTTGCCTCTACGACTACTGTTAGAAAAGGCAAAGCACAGTGTTACAGCAGAAAAAATACATTTCAAACAACAAGTTAGATTAGATTCAGTGACCACAAAGCTAATGACGTATATGACAGAAGTTATAAAGTATGTATTAAAAATAAGTGATGAATTGTCTTTATTAAAAGGGTGTTCTGCAGGTTTTAGGTCAAGTAGGGAGGCAGATGAGGCTGAAATGTGGGCAAAGACATTCTTGAACCCAGATGGAATTCTCAGTTGCCTAAGAAGGTCGCCCCGATGTCGAAACAAGTTAATATTACCCAAGGAATGTATAAAACATATAAATCACTTAAATCTACCTAAGAAATGTTTTAAACGTCTTAAATACAGGTACTTCAGTTAAACATTTCATTTTTACCCTACTTTGATGAGACATTCCATAACGTTGCAGTCTGTAATTTCCCAACTCTGGTCCGTTCATTCACAATATTTTTCCTACATTACCACCGAATACTGCTACAGTATAGCTAGACCAGAGGGAGAATCAATCACCCTCTCTTTACACCGCATCCCAGTTTACTGCATGGTCACAGAGTGCTGCATTAAACAAGCATTAGCACAGCAGCACAACACAGATGCACCCCCTAACCCTCTCCTCCCTTCTCTACCATGGTGGATGGATATTGATGACTGTGCAATACCAATTGGTGTAATTAATGCCTAGGTTGTATGGGAAGGACATTTATCACCACTGGGCCTTCACTTTTTCACGCCCTATTGAGTCATTGGTACAGCCTGGCTGAGCAGAATCTTAATTGCAGGCTTGTCGTTGTCGTCCCTCCCAGTTTAGTTGTGGAAACAGACAGAGCATACGCATACTGTAGGAGTGCACACACACGGCAGCGCACAAAACACATTCTCTCTCACATACACACTTCCTCTCACAAAAATACACACACACACACTCTCTCTCTCCTATGCATGCAGTACACACACATTATCTGGTCAGCTTCTGCTGGGTAAGGTAGTGGGTGTGCAGGGTGTCCGTCACACACACCCACCACGGGACACAGAGGAGATTACATAACTCCAGAGAAAGCATCTCTCTCTGGTCTGGAGACAGGCAGGGGGAAGAGGATTTAGCTACAGGAAACACACACCACATGCCTCACTAAATACATGATTATTGAATGTGATGCAATTATTTTATATTTTACAGTAAAATTATATCACTGTCATTGGAAATTTCATAAAATAGACAAACAATTTGTCATGAGTCCAATGTTTAATATATAAAACATATTTGGCCAATGTCTGCTATTAAGTCTGCATTTCAGATGTTTAAAGATGATCACATCACATGCAAACCTCCTGATATACCAACCACTTCCTTTTCTGAAAGCACCCCCACAATAGAAAAGCACACTTGGCTAATTCCCTGGGGTCTTGTGAGGGGTAATGCCAGGGCTTTTTGATGAAATGCTTAAGGCTTTTGAAAGTTCACGCAAGATAAGTCTGTGTTTAGGGGAAGGAGATGGAGGGGGTGGAGGAGGAGGAAGAGGGGACTCCTCAGCCCAGTGACTAATTGAAAACATAAATGTCAGAGAGGAAGCGAGACAGAACTGTAGGGGAGGCATGGAGAGGGAGGGAGGGAGGTGCCCAGGGAATACCAATGAACGCTCATTATCATCACTGTGTTTAACTGGTTAGGCCAGGAATGATAATTAAAGCAGGGCCAGAATGGATGGAGAAAGGGATGGAGAGGAAAATAGAAAATTGGGAAAATAGGAAGGTACAGAAAGAGATGGAAAAACAAGAAATAGAGAATAGGAGAAAGATAGGGGGAGATATAGAGAAAGAGTGAGTTGAGATGCTGAGCAACAGTAAAGAGAGTAAAAGCAACAAAGGGACATTTTGAAACAGTAAGACAAACAAAAAAGTAAGATGAATACATAGGTTTATGGTCAGGTAGTAGTGCTCTCCTGTACAGTATGGGCCCGATTCCGACTTAGGATATTTCGTCTTTCTTACTCACTTCCCAGTAGTTTGCATTCAAACTTACCTTATGAAGGTGTACAGTGGCTTGCGAAAGTACTTTGAAGATGCTAAATATTTTTTGGGGTCAAACAAGAAATAAGACAAAAAAACATAACTTGAGCATGCATAACTATTTACCCCCCCAAAGTCATACTTTGTAGAGCCACCTTTTGTAGCAATTACAGCTGGAAGTCTCTTGTGGTATGTCTCTATAAGCTTGGCACATCTAGCCAGTAGGATTTTTGCCCATTCTTCAAGGCAAAACTCTAGCTGCTCTAGCTCCTTCAAGTTGGATGGGTTCCGCTGGTGTACAGCAATCTTTAAGTCATACTACAGATTCTCAATTGGATTGAGGTCTGGGCTTTGACTAGGTCATTTCAAGACATTTAAATGTTTCCCCTTAAAACCACTTGAGTGTTGCTTTAGCAGTATGCTTATGGTCATTGTCCTGCTGGAAGGTGAACCTTTGTCCCAGTCTCAAGTCTCTGGAAGACTGAAACAGGTTTCCCTCAAGAATTTCCCTGTATTTAGCGCCATCCATCACTCCTTCAATTCTGACCATTTTCTTAGTACCTGCCAATTAAAAACATCCCCACAGCATGAAGCTACATTTTTGTCTCATCTGACCAGAGTACCTTCTTCCATATGATTGGGGAGTCTCCCACATGCCTTTTTGGCGAACACCAAACGTGATCGCTTATTTTTTTCTTTAAACTCAGTTTTTCACAATTCCTGACATTTAATCCTAGCAAAAATACCCTGTCTTAGGTCAGTTAGGATCACCACTTTATTTTAAGAATGTGAAATGTCAGAATAATACTAGAGAGAATGATTTATTCCAGCTTTCATTTCTTTCATCACATTCCCAGTGGGTCAGAATTTTACATACACTCAATTAGTATTTGGTAGTATTGCCTTTAAATTGTTTAACTTGGGTCAAATGTTTCGGGTAGCCTTCCACAACCTTCCCACAATAAGTTGGGTGAATTTTGGCCCATTCCTCCTGACAGAGCTGGTGTAACTGAGTCAGGTTTGTAGGTCTCCTGGTGTAACTGAGTCAGGTTTGTAGGTCTCCTGACCTCAATCCTATGGGATTGAGGTCAGGGCTTTGTGATGGCCACTCCAATACCTTGACTTTATTGTCCTTAAGCCATTTTGCCACAACTTTGGAAATATACTTGGGGTCATTGTCCGTTTGGAAGGCCCATTTGCAACCAAGCTTTAACTTCCTGACTGATGTCTTGAGATGTTGCTTCATTATATCCACATAATTTTCATTCCTCATGATGCCATCTATTTTGTGAAGTGCACCAGTCCCTCCTGCAGCAAAGCACCCCCACATGCTGCCACCCCCGTGCTTCACTGTTGGTATGGTGTTCTTCGGCTTGCAAGCCTCCCCCTTTTTCCTCCAAACATAACAATGTTCAATATGGCCAAGCAGTTGTATATTTGTTTCATCAAACCAGAGGACATTTCTCCAAAAAGTACGATCTTTGTCCCCATGTGCAGTTGCAAACCGTAGTCTTGCTTTTTTACGGTGGTTTTGGAGCAGTGGCTTCTTCCTTGCTGAACGTCCTTTCAGGTTATGTTGATATAGGACTCGTTTACTGTGGATATAGATACATTTGTACCTGTTTCCTCCAGCATCTTCACAAGGTCCTTTGCTGTTGTTCTGGCATTGACTTGCAATTTTCGCACCAAAGTATGTTCATCTCTAGGAGACAAAATGCGTCTCCTTCCCAAGCGGTATGGCGGCTGTGTGGTCCCATGGAGTTTATACTTGCGTACTATTGCTTGTACAGATGAATGTGGTACCTTCAGGCGCTTGGAAATTTCTCCCCAAAATTAACCAGACTCGTGGAGGTCTACAATTTATCTTCTGAGGTCTTGGCCGATTTCTTTTGATTTTCCCATGATGTCAAGCAAAGAGGCACTGAGTTTGAAGGTAGGCCTTGAAATACATCCACAGGTACACGTCCAATTGACTCAAATTATGTCAATTAGCCTATCAGAAGCTTCTAAAGCCCAAAGTGCCAAAACTATAGTTTGTTACAAGAAATTTATGGAGTGGTTGAAAAACAAGTTTTAATGACTCCTACCTGAGTGTATCTAAACTTCCGACTTCAACTGTATACCTCTTGACACAATAATGAAATAGTAATGGTCTCTAAACCTTCAAGCAGCATACTGGACCCTATTCCAACTAAACTACTGAAAGAGCTGCTTCCTGTGCTTGGCCCTCCTATGTTGAACATAATAAACGGCTCCCTATCCACCAGAAGTGTACCAAACTCACTAAAAGTGGCAGTAATAAAGCCTCTCTTGAAAAAGCCAAACCTTGACCCAGAAAATATGAAAAACTATTGGCCTATATCGAATCACCCATTCCTCTCAAAACTTTTAGAAAAATATGTTTTGCAGCAACTCACTGCCTTCCTGAAGGAAAACAATGTATATTAAACCCTTCAGTCTGGTTTTAGACCCCATCATAGCACTGAGACTGCACTCATGAAGGTGGTAAATTACCTTTTAATGGCGTCAGAACAAGGCTCTGCATCTGTCCTCGTGCTCCTAGACCTTTGTGCTGATTTTGACACCATCTTGCTGTAGTCAACATCACCAACAAACGAACATGGTCTGAGCACACCAAGACAGTCGTGAATAGGGCACGACAAAACGTATTCCCCCTCAGGAGACTGAAAAGATTCAGCATTGGTCCTCAGATCCTCAAAAGGTTCTACAGCTGCACCATCGAGAGCACCCTGACTGGTTGCATCACTGCCTGGCATAGCAACTGCTCAGCCTCCAACCACAAGGCACTACATAGGGTAGTGCGGATTGCCCAGAACATCACTGGGGCCAAGCTTCCTGCCATCCAGGACCTCTATAGGCGGTGTCAGAGGAAGGCCCTACAAATTGTCAAAGACTCCAGCCACCCCAGTCATAGACTGTTCTCTCTGCTGCCGCACGGCAAGCGGTACTGGAGCGCCAAGTCTAGGTCTAAGAGGCTTCTAAACAGCTTCTAACCCCAAACCATAACATTACTGAACATCTAATCAAATGGCTACCCAGACTACTTGCATTGCCCCCTGCTACTCTCTGTTATTATCTATGCATAAGTCACTTTAATAACTTTTCCCACATGTACATATTACCTCAATTACCTTGACTAACCGGTGCCCCCACACATTGACTATGTACCAGTACCCCCTGTATATAGCCTTGCCATTATCATTTTACTGCTGCTCTTTAATTATTTGTTACTTTATTTCTTATGTTTTAGATATTTTTCTTGAAACTGAATTGTTTGTTAAGGGCTTGTAAGTGAGCATTTCACTGTAAGGTAACAATCCTGTTGTATTTGGCGAATGTGACAAATACAATTTGATTTGATTTTGATATGCTGGAGAATGTCAATTGGCTGAGTGTTTTGTAAATGCACCAGTCAGCAGTTAGCTACTGCCAGATAGGCAGCAGAGGCTATTTTTCCAAACCTATTTACATCTTTACTCAGAACCAATGGTGTACAACGACACACAACTCCAACAATCTCATTCCTCATTCACTCAGATGTCCATTGTCGGGTTTTCCAAATAAGAAAATAGGTAAATGATGGGATTCAATGCTATTACTATTTATCAGCAAATCAAGTTTTCACACTGAGTTGGTGTGTGTGGTTGTAAGAGCTTCTGCTTCTATGCCACAACAAGCAAACTGATCATTCATTTAAGTAAAAGGTCACTGTCTTACTGACAACTCTCTCTCTCTCTCTCTCGCACTCACTATGTGGCCCTGTCTCTCTCACCCTCCCTCCCTTCCTTCCTTCACACTCCTACAGTATTGCTCTTTTTCTCTCCCTCTCTCAATCCCTCTCTTTCCATCGCGCTCATCCATATCCCCTCAGGCTAAACACAGCCTATTGTGTTCTTCCATAATGACAACACATGTTGACACACTGAGAAAACTGTCACTAGTGCTCCAGCCCGGGATCATCATCATTTTGCTGCTTCCGAGGTGTGTATGTTTGTTTGTGTGGGTGTGTGCGTGCCTGTGTGTGTGTGTGTGTGTGTGTATTTACTGCACTGATTGACACCCTATCAGCAAGATTAGACAGAACTCTCATCTGCCACCAGTAGCTTTACATGGACCCAGATCACTCCCCCTGGTAAACAAGTCATTTCTAAGTGATATATACAACAGTATATAAATAAGGCAGTGAATCAGTCTCTGAGCGCTGTAGGGCCCTGCGTCAGACCAGCTGTGATTCAGGTAATAACCCTGACTCCTGATGACTAAAGGCACTGTTACAATGTGTGTGTACGCGTGTGCGAGTGCGAGTGTATGTGCTTATCAGGAAGTAAACAAGTAACAATCAGCCCAGGGACCCTGGATAGGGGAATGGAGGATGAGGTCAAAATGAGGATGTTATGATAGAATTGTCACTTTGTAATATTCTAGATTATACTATTATGTGATTTATAGCTAACACATAATCAAACCCACAACATAACCGCAATGAGAGGATGTCAGATGGGCAAGAATATTGTTGTGACTTACAGTAGATACTCACTTGATTAACTGTTTACATAGAAGCTGAACAAGGATTCAACATTCTGCTCATAAAACCCTACAACCTAAAAAATGTAACACTGCAACAAGCAAAATGAAGATACTACACAAAGTGACTAGATTTATGAACATCTGCATAAGAACAGAACATTGTGCGTTTTGAGACTTCAGAGCATCAACCCTAGATCACATACTGTATCTACAATAATTATGCAAGATCAACACATACATGTAAACCCATTAAACCTAAAACACCAAATCACGTATGTGTTAAAATCATGCATCCATATATACAGTGGGGCAAAAAAGTATTTAGTCAGCCACCAATTGTGCAAGTTCTCTCACTTA
Source organism: Brachymystax lenok tsinlingensis (assembly GCA_030435695.1). Classification (NCBI taxonomy): domain Eukaryota; kingdom Metazoa; phylum Chordata; class Actinopteri; order Salmoniformes; family Salmonidae; genus Brachymystax; species Brachymystax lenok. The sequence goes on along the minus strand of CM059811.1, from coordinate 31,279,639 downwards.
AAAAGATGAGAGAGGCCTGTAATTTTCATCATAGGTACACTTCAACTATGACAGACAAAATGAGGGAAAAAAATCCAGAAAATCACATTGTAGGATTTTTAATGAATTTATTTGCAAATTATGGTGGAAAATAAGTATTTGGTCACATACAAACAAGCAAGATTTCTGGCTCTCACAGACCTGTAACTTCTTCTTTAAGAGGCTCCTCTGTCCTCCACTCGCTACCTGTATTAATGGCACCTGTTTGTTATCAGTATAAAAGACACCTGTCCACAACCTCAAACAGTCACACTCCAAACTCCACTATGGCCAAGACCAAAGAGCTGTCAAAGGACACCAGAAACAAAATTGTAGACCTGCACCAGGTTGGGAAGACTGAATCTGCAATAGGTAAGCAGCTTGGTTTGAAGAAATCAACTGTGGGAGCAATTATTAGGAAATGGAAGACATACAAGACCACTGATAATCTTCCTCCATCTGGGGCTCCACGCAAGATCTCACCCCGTTGGGTCAAAATGATCACAAGAACGGTGAGCAAAAATCCCAGAACCACACGGGGGGACCTAGTGAATTACCTGCAGAGAGCTGGGACCAAAGTAACAAAGCCTACCATCAGTAACACACTACGCCGCCAGGGACTCAAATCCTGCAGTGCCAGACGTGTCCCCCTGCTTAAGCCAGTACATGTTCAGGCCCGTCTGAAGTTTGCTAGAGAGCATTTGGATGATCCAGATGAGGATTGGGAGAATGTCATATGGTCAGATGAAACCAAAATAGAACTTTTTGGTAAAAACTCAACTCGTCGTGTTTGGAGGACAACGATTGCTGAGTTGCATCCAAAGAACACCATACCTACTGTGAAGCATGGGGGTGGAAACATCATGCTTTGTGGCTGTTTTTCTGTAAAGGGACCAGGACGACTGATCCGTGTAAAGGAAAGAATGAATGGGGCCATGTATCGTGAGATTTTGAGTGAAAACCTCCCTCCATCAGCAAGGGCATTGAAGATGAAACGTGGCTGGGTCTTTCAGCATGACAATGATCCCAAACACCCGGCAACCTTGAAGGAGTGGCCGTAGAAGCATTTCAAGGTCCTGGGTGGCTTAGCCAGTCTCCAGATCTCAACCCCATAGAAAATCTTTGGAGGAGTTGAAAGTCCGTGTTGCCCAGCGACAGCCCCAAAACATCACTGCTCTAGAGGAGATCTGCATGGAGGAATGGGCCAAAATACCAGCAACAGTGTGTGAAAACCTTGTGAAGACTTACAGAAAACGTTTGACCTCTGTCATTGCCAACAAAGGGTATATAACAAAGTATTGAGATAAACTTTTGTTTATCAAATACTTATTTTCCACCATAATTTGCAAATAAATAAATAAAAATCCTACAATGTGATTTTCTGGATTTCATTTTCTCATTTCGTCTGTCATAGTTGAAGTGTACCTATGATGAAAATTACAGGCCTCTCTCATCTTTTTAAGTTGGAGAACTTGCACAATTGGTGGCTGACTAAATACTTTTTTGCCTCACTGTATATATTATGCACACATAACAGGTGATATCTTTTGCTCATTGTCTTACACTAGAATACACAGAATGATTGATAACCACAAAACCCAAGGGAATAACCATACGAGCCAACAGATTATCTATTTTTCTCCATTCCTTATTTAGTGGATGCATTGCGCACATGGCCACTTGAATTAATTGATCCCAACAAAAAGAGAATCCTATTAGCTAATTAACGAACAGTTAGGTCTCTGGTTCCGGAAAATTATAAATTATAGGATTCTGAATTAGGACTGTTCAATTCAAATGACAGTCAGGGTGTGTTGTCTTGTTTTGTTTCCTTCCATTTTGTAATTCGATATGGTCGTTAGATGTCCTCGCTGTCAAAACAACTATTGGTACAGTTGGAATTAAAGTTATCAAATGATATTGTGTGGCTGCACTAATAAGCTGAAAGGTATTGTATGTGTATGAGACTTTCAAATACGGCAGCGATCACATTTCCCCTCAGGAAATCTTATTTCACATCATTATTTACATGTTTTGCACATTTTGATTTACATTGTGATAAAAACATAGGTAGACCAAGAGAGAGCAGAGGGGAAATATACAGTACATGAAAATGTCCGGACTGTAATATAGCCCAGCTCTGTATCTTTGGCCCTCAGCCACGCAGTGAATGTGTCCCAAATGGCACCCTATTCCCTATATAGTGTATAATTTTGACCAGAGGAGAATTGGGGGCCATTTGTCAAACAGTGATTCAGGGATTCACACTTCGCCTGTATACCTACAATATAAGGTCATCACAGCCTAACTGCTGCTGAGCCACCAAACACACAGTAAGTGATGAGACATCTGTGTGTGTGTGTGTGTTTTTGTGTGTGTGTGCCTATTTAGTATTTCAGTGTGACTGCATGTATGTGCTGTCGGCTATACACATGAGTGCATATGAGTGAATGTCAATGTATTTTTGTACGTCTGTGTGTCTCATGAACGTGTGTGCTCCTGTACATGCTCCCATGTTCCCATGATGTTATGCTTTTACCGACGTGGGAAATCCTAAGATCACTACTTAAAAAAAAAGGCCATTGCATTTTCATGGTGCTGACAGATGCAAAGCTTAAAGCAGAAAGGTGAGGATCCATGCGGGCTTTCCTTGCTCTTGCTCTCCCTGGCACTGCTTAATACAGAACTCTTGCTGTGTAGAATTAATGAGGTCCCCACATCCAGGGAGGAACAGAGGAAGGAGGGAAAGAAGAAGAGAGAAAAAAAGTCAGGTGATATGGATCTCATCTCCTTGTCGAGCCGAGTCGCCTAGTAAGGTCAAGCAGTGTATCACTTATGTAGTCCGAGGCATTAAAATCATTTTCAGACCTTGGGAAAGGCTAAATGTAGCCAATCTCATGTGATCCCGTTTCCTAAGCTGCAGGTAAAACAATTCCATAGCGGAGGAGATGCTACTGTAGATGCTGGAGCCATGTTACACATGAGGCAAGCTGGGGTTTTAATCCCATACATAAATGTAACACCGGCCCGGTCGGAACAAGTGTGTGTTTGTGTGTGTGCGTGCGTGCGTGTCGGACGGAACGAGGCTGATACCAGGGTGAGTCACACCATGAAAGTACACATCAAAGCAATACTGCTCGCTGGGCCAGTTTTGCATGATATTATGTAATTTGTAGAATACCCCTCAAGTGAATTATAGTTTGAAGAAGCTCTTGTTAACTCTGTTTTCTGCGACAGGCGTAAAATGTACAATTATTTGATATCAGTTAACGGATATTTTCTAATATAAATGTTTTACATTTTGATTAATTATTTAACTTGAACTTCAAGGTCAAATCAAAAAGTCTATCAAATAACCTGTTCAATGTTGCAACCATCATGAAGACCAATATTCCTCACGATTGTGAAACTACAGTAGCATTGCATGGACCACATATTTACCGCCAGAAATTTGGCACTGCATGAATGTCTTGCATTGACCTGGGCATTGGGCATCATCCTGGCAAATAATCGAATCGTGACTTGGACCCATTCTTCACCATATGTGCATTAGTCAGCAACTAGGTGCTCTACTTTACCTATGTGCCTCTATGCCATATTGTGGGCTATCTGTTCAAAACAGCATGGGCAAAGTTAATAATGCCTTAATACTCTCCTGGGGAAGAGATTGCCCAGGGTCTGTGATGGAGGGGGTTATGATACTCTACCTAATGGAGACTGTATCCCTCCCTCCACTGCAATGAGAACTAATTTCGGCCATCCCTCTTTCCACCAACCCCATGGTGGCTAATTGAGCTAATGGATGGCCAGTGGAAGAGAGATCATCTGACTAATGTCCTCTGTGTGACCTAGGGCCCGATTCAATCAGATCTGCATTAGTATCGCGGAATATCGGCATTAAAAGTTAAAGGTAATTTTCGATTGATCAAACATATGCAGTGTTTACCATGAATGCAGTCTCCACAAATGGGTCATCTTTATCAACCCAGGACAGAGAGATGGAGGTGGTTAGGAGAGGATGGTGTGGGCAATGGACAGCTCAGAAAATTCCTCTCTGTTATGGTATGTATACGTCTCTCATTAATCAAAACCTCTGTCCAATGATTATGAATTGTTTTTGATATACACTATATATACAAAAGTATGTGGACATCCCTTCAAATTAGAGAATTTGGCTATTTTAGCCATACCCGTTGCTGAAAAAAGTACCCAAATGTCATACTTGAGTAAAAGTAAGATGTGACTGACCGCCTTGATTCGGTCTTATGTAGCAAAATTTAAAATTGTGTTTTTTACATTGGTTAAAAGCAGAGACACAGAGATACAAAATGGTATATTATACACTGCATTTAAAGAACAATGGGACAGTAACTCTGCTGTGAAAGTTGATACCGTAATAGAAAATTACTCAAGTAAAATTGAAAGTCATACAAAAAAATACTACTTTGGTAAAAGTCTAAATATTTTTTTTTGAAAATGTACTTAAGTATCAGAAGTAAATGTAATTTCTAAAATATAGTTAAGTATCAAAAGTAAAAGTATAAATCATTTCAAATTCATTATATTAAGCAAACAAGAAAGCACAATTTTCTTGTTAATTTTTTTATTCACGGATAGCCAGGGGCACACTCCAACAAGCATTTGTGTTTAGTGAGTCTTCCAGATAAGAGGCAGCAGGGATGACCAGGGATGTTCTCTTGATGTGTGTAAACTGGACCATTTTCCTGTCCTGCTAAGCATTCGAAATGTGACAAGTACTTTTGGGTGTTAGGGAAAATGTATGGAGCAAAAAGTACATTATGTTCCTTAGGAATGTAGTGAAGTATAATTAATCATTTTGAAAAATAGAAATAGTAAAAAAATTACTTAAGGAGTACTTTAAAGTATTTTTACATAACTAGTTTACACCACTGCTGACTGATGTAAAAAACACACAGCCATTCAATCTCCATGGACAAACATTGGCAGTAGAATGGCTTTACTGAAGAGCTCAGTGACTTTCAATGTGGCACTGTCATAGGATGCCAACTTTTCAACAAGTCAGTTCATCAAATTTCTGCCCTGCTAGAGCTGCCCAACTGTCAACTGTAAGTGCTGTTATTGTGAAGTGGAAACGTCGAGGAGCAACAACGGCTCAGCCGCGAAGTGGTAGGCCACACAAGCTCACAGAATGGGACCGCCGAGTGCTGAAGCGCCATTGAACTCTGGAGCAGTGGAAACGCGTTCTCTGGAGTGATGACAGTCTGGCAGAATCTGGGTTTGATGTCAGGAGAACTCTACCTGCCCCAATACATAGTGCAACTTGAAAGTTTGGTGGATGAGGAATAATAGTATGGGGCTGTTTTTCATGGTTAGGGATAGGCCCCTTAGTTCCAGTGAAGGGAAGTCTTAAAGCTACAACATACAATGAAATTCTAGACAATTCCATGCTTCCAACTTTGTGGCAACAGTTTAGGGAAGGCCCTTTCCTGTTTCCCCATGACAAGGTCCATACAGAAAGCGAGGTCCATACAGAAATGGTTTGTTGATATCGGTGTGGAAGAACTTGACTGACCTGCACAGATCCCTGACTTCAACCCCATTGAACACCTTTGGGATGAATTGGAACACCGACTGCGAGCCAAGCCTAATCGCCCACCGTCAGTGCTCGACCTCACTAATTCTCCTGTGACTGAATGGAAGCAAGTCCCCGCAGCAATGTTCCAACATCTAGTGGAAAGCCTTCCCAAAAGAGCGGAGGCTGTTATAGCAGCAAAGGGGGGACCAACTCCATATTAATGCCACATATTTTGGTAATGTACTGTAATTCCCCTATTGTTTAAAATGTCGATTGATATCTATTATATACGTTCGAGCTCACATGTAGCGTTTCCTATCTCATCTGCGTTGAAAGGACACGTGATAGGCTGTGCGCTAGTCGCCGGTCATTGTGGGTAATATATAATGTGGTGTTAAAGCACCCTGAGAGCCTCCTGGGTAACAACTAGTAACCCTCCCGCCCTGCCTGCACTGGACCCTCCCACCCTGCCTCACACCTGTCATACCTGACCCCACCCTTTCAGCCGCACCATTTGACACAGAGAGAGCTGTCCATTGTCGGATAGGATCAATTGCAAAATGATTGATGGGTGTGATAGGAGGTTTCATTGGATGAAAGGCTTGTGGTCAGGAATGCACAACACTCACACACAGGCGTTCATGCGCTTACGCACACATGCACATACACACAAATCCATTGAGAAAGTAAGTGTAGCAACATTTCTCGGATTCAAAGATAACTTCTTTCAGTGAGTGAAGTCTATTACTGTTTGTGTGTGTGTGTGTGTATGTGTTTGACTTTCCCACTGAGTGTGTAACAGTTTGTGTGTCTGTCCTCGCTGTGAATGCAATAAAATGAAGCCATAATGACATCATCCTCAGGGGTGTGATAGCCAGTGAAATAAACTGTGATAGAATTTATATCATCACAATTAAATCAAAGTTATTGCAGGAGTTTTCTTCTGAAGTTCTTTATTTGTTCATTCCAGAACACATAAAAGTTGGCTTTCAATCTCTCAGTGCACCGGAAAAATAAATATGAAATAAAATCAATTTAACAAAACACTAACTCCTTTTCCTTGGATACCATTTCCTCCTTGGCTGTACCAGAAAAATAAACATTTTAAGACAAACAATTTTTTAGGGTATATTATATTGTAATTCTTATACAGTTTATGGAATAATTCAGCTCACTGATAATATTCTGGGTCGTTAGTTTGCTCCATTGGGTTTTAATGGGAGTGAAATGTCGTCCTCTCTTTGCGCTGTGAGAGGTGATCAATGATGTCATTAATTAGCTTACATACTCTGGCTTTGGGTACTGGATCTCCTTGCTTTGATCTCACTCTCAACCCCTATCTGTCTCTCTACCGCTCTCCTCTTTTTTAAAGACCAACACGCCTTCGAAGGCCACCGCCTCAATGCCTTTTAGGGTTCAGATACTACTGTACCTTTTCTTGTCTTTATCTTCCTCCATGTCCCATGTTATCTCTGCCCTGGTTGGTCCAGGAACTTGACAGGAACCCAGGAAGGACCTCCTTCCTGCTTATCACATTGCCCCCCCCCTACACTACACCATGTATCTCCCAAAATAACCTGACTGGAGGTCGCATACTGTAGGTCAATCTCTCTATCCTAGACCCGAGTCAAGTCCCAGACCGCCACTCACGCAAGTACACAGGATATCAGTGTGTTAGATACATGGATGTGGAAGTACTAAATAAGCTCTGTTTTAGATGCTGTTGGTGTAAAGAATTATAGAATGCCTGATTTACCTAATTGATCACCATGGAAATAACCAATTCTAAGGATGTGGCATCTTGAAATCTTGTTATTCAAACAGTAGAGTGAAAAATATAGAATAGTTTGTGTGTACAGCACAGCATGTCAGTTATGAACAGCTTCACAATGCGCTTGAATGACATTTATTGTTCTGTAACTGTGGTTTCGCAAACTATAACTCCATACATTTATGTATGGAATTGTTCATATTCAAAGCCCTGTTTAATTCATAGAAATAGTCTTCCACAACAATTCCTTGAAATGCATTGCTTAAACATTAATTACATTCACATTCATTCTAATTTGTCTTAAAATGTATATTTTCCTACAGATTATTCCACGCTTGCCACCGAGAGTAATATAAATGCAATTCGAATTTCAACATAATTTAAACCAAATTTGTCCTATATTCATTTGATCACAGAAACAACATTTTTGGAAAATATTATTTGAAACGGGATCAGAATAAAATACAGAGAGACAGATAAATGTTTTCAGAAAGGGGAAATCAGACACAACAATGCAGAGAGCAACTCTCTGCGAGTCCTATGAGTAATCACACTGAGCATAAACCCCACAGAACATATAACACAGCTATAATGCAAACACTTTTTATCACACCATTCTCTTATGTTGGAAAGCACCAATGCGGGAGTTGAGAAAGAAAAAGTTTTCCAAATTATTGACGATGTAACTTTACGGTGCATTATAGTTTTCTATTAAGACACCATTGGTGCTGGGGTTGGTGCTAATCAGAGCGTAGGGAACTGAGCGGAATGGATCCCTAATTACCTGGCCTGTGATCGCCTCATACATCACCCAGACATATGGGCCAGATAGCGCGCGCACACACACGCACACACACACACACGCAGATGGGCACACACTGGCAGACACAGACCAACAGACCCACACACACAAAAACACACATAAAGGTCAGTGTTTCATTATAACGTTAAACTTTTCCCTTGAGGTTATGTATGTATTTTTGATGGGCTAGCAGTGCACTAGTATGTATACGGTATATAACAAAAAACATACTACCAATAATAATAATAATAATAATAATAATAATAATAATAATAATAACATGAATATCAATATACGTAGTGGTTGATTAACGGCTTGTATGAAACCACACACATTCAAACCGATAAAAAAGTTTATACCATATAGTTTTACCATGTTATATTTTAATTTCTGCACAGACGAAAATGACAAGCAATTTATTTACAGAAACCTGTACAAAAGCAAATTACATTATGTAAAAGATTTAATAAATAGAAGTGGGCTTGCGTTCAATACATTTTGCCATGTTCAGCTAAGCTGCGTGCATAGTGAATCATAATAAACGATGATAAACTGTTTCCTCAATTTCCATATCAACATCCAAGTCGCAGGACAAATAGTTTATGGTTAATATTACAAATCTCATCACAGACTGTGAATGCTCAATGTCTAATAGAAGAGAGAGCTGACTAAACATACACCTCAGGTAGCAAAAATATTATACTGTTTTAATATATTTTTCTAAAAACCAAACTTGACAGTCATCTGTGGATTACCAGGTCAAGGAAAGACCAATTGATTTTCTCCCTGTTTCTTTTCTATCAGATAATATTGTACATTCAGAAGTTAGCACAAGTAGCATATTGAATGTTTGAGGAAAGAGCTAATCAAAAAAGCTCAAATATAACACTTAGCTCCCTCTATATCACTTTCTCTGTCTTTCTAGAAACATACATGCAATTTCCTTTATGCTATAACACAACGAGAACCCGCTACACAATTTCTCTATTGTTTCCAATAGTGTGTTGAATTTTTTGCAATGTATGTGTTGTAAATGTTTGTTTTTGAGTGTGTATTTGGGGTTGCTGTACATCCTGAGGTGTGTATTCTGTCAGCATCTCTACCTTGCAACTTTTTTCAACCTCCATATTAGCATTTCTAGGCTTCCTCGCATCCTGAACAGTCAAATGTCTCCAAGTTTTTCTTCTAACAGCCTCAATTTGTTCAATCCGGAAGAGTGTTTCATGCACATTAGGTTGTTGCACTGAACATGTACATCAGCAGAACACCATAGGATAATAATTGTTAGATTATATTGTCATTATTACTAATATTAAGCAGTACAAAAAGTTGTAATTTGGTTATGAAACCACACTATGCTAGGAATGGATATTCATACCTTGAACATTCCACATAAAGACCACATCAATGTACCACACTGTATCTACTGTATCAGGCTTACCGACATTTGACTGGTCACATCCCGAGAAGCCAGAAAGTCATTGGATTTTTCCTCTATCGTATAAGAATCTTCAGGAGTTATTTAAAATTTGACATAAATACCATCCCCACTACTTTTAGAAAGCATGTCAGCATAATTGGTTTTGTACCATTTCAAACCAACATTGAATCATACCAATTGGTATAAAAAGGCACAATTGCATATTTTGAATTCACTCTATAGTTTAGTTTTTTTTTTTTTACATTTTTCTTTTGTACAGAAGCACTCTAAATATACAAAGTGTCAACAGAAAATATGACCAAAAAATAAAATACATAAAGATGATAATTTCCAAGGTTCTGACTGTTATTGAATGTCAAATAGAAAAAGAGAGAGGGAGAAAAAGGGGGGTGGAAATGCAATGCCGGTACAAAGTTGCAAATCGTCTTACTGTACTATGTAAGTCAGACATTACAGGTGAGCCACCTTGAACTGAATCTATGTTATAACTGTAGGGTTTGTTCATTGGAATGGGGAACGTTGTGGAAATTTGTCTGACAGGAATGAAAGAAACAATCAAATAAATATGATGGAACGGTAAAGAAATATTCTAAATAGACATACATTTCTTCCTCCCCAAACTGATATACTAAGTCATACTACATGGCTAATGTCAGTTTAGGTATAACAAAAGCAAGCAACAAGATGGACATCCATGTTCACAGGGTAAGGATTTTTTTGTATTTTCCTTTACATTTTTTTCTCCTTCTGTGTAAGTAAATTCCCTTTAAACATGCAATAAAAAGTACATATGTATGTATACAGTTTATAAGCATAGGAACACTTCTTCGAACGACAAGTAGCACTTACAGATTGGTGGACTGCCAAAAAGCAGTCTGTTTTGAACCAAAGGGTTAGCTAATATACAAAAGGGTTTCCATTGAATCTGATTTTCATCTGCTATTCTTTTGCTCGGTTATGGTTGCAAGACCTTGTGCCTACTCAACAGTGAAAAGACTACTTGCGATGGGTAAGGAGGAATAATGTCTTCATATTGTGTGTGTGTGTGTTTCTGTGTACAGTTGAAGTCGGAAGTTTACGTACACCTTAGCCAAATACATTTAAACTCAGTTTTTCACAATTCCTGACATTTAATCCTAGCAAAAATTCCCTGTCTTAGGTCAGTTAAGATCACCACTTTATTTTAAGAATGTGAAATGTCAGAATTATAGTAGGGCGCATGATTTATTTCAGCTTTAATTTCTTTCATCACAATCCCAGTGGGTCAGAAGTTTACATGCACTCAATTAGAATTTGGTAGCATTGCCTTTAAATTGGTTAACTTGGGTCAAACGTTTCGGGTAGCCTTCCACAAGCTTCCCACAATAAGTTGGGTGAATTTTGGCCCATTCCTCCTGAGAGAGCTGGTGTAACTGAGTCAGATTTGTCAGCCTCCTTGCTTGCACATGCTTTTTCAGTTCTGCCCACAAATGTTCAATAGGATTGAGGTCAGGGCTTTGTGATGGCCACTCCAATAACTTTACTTTGTCCTTAAGCCATTTTGCCACAACTTTGGAAGTATGCTTGGGGTCATTGTTCATTTGGAAGACCCATTTGAAACCAAGCTTTAACTTCCTGACTGATGTCTTGAGATGTTGCTTCAATATATCCACGTAGATTTCATTCTACATGATGCCATCTATTTTGTGAAGTGCACCAGCCCCTCCTGTAGCAAAGCACCCCCACAACATGATGCTGCCACCCCCGTGCTTCACGGTTGGGACGGTGTTCTTTGGCTTGCAAGCCTCCCCCTTTTTCTAGCAAAAACATAACGATGGTCATTATGGCCAAACAATTCTATTTTTGTTTCATCAGACCAGAGGACATTTCTTCAGAAAGTACGAACTTTGTCCCCATATGCAGTTGCCAACCAAAGTCTGGCTTTTTTATGGCGGTTATGGAGCAGTGGCTTCTTCCTTGCTGGGCGGCCATTCGGGTTATGTCAATACAGGACTCGTTTTACTGTGGATATAGTTACTTTTGTACCTGTTTCTTCCAGCATCTTCACAAGGTCCTTCGCTGTTGTTCTGGGATTGATTTTCACTTTTCACACCAAAGTACGTTCACCTCTAGGAGACAGAACGCGTCTCCTTCCTGAGCGGTATGACGGCTGCGTGGTCCAATGGTGTTTATACTTTTGTTTGTACAGATGAACGTGGTACCTTCAGGCATTTGGGAATTGCTCCCAAGGATGAACCAGACTTGTGGAGGTTGAAAAATAAATCTGAGGTCTTGGCTGATTTCTTTAGATTTTCCCATGATGTCAAGCAAAGAGGCACTGAGTTTGAAGGTAGGCCTTGAAATACATCCACAGGTACACTTCCAATTGACTCAAATTATGTCAATTAGCCTATCAGAAGCTTCTAAAGCCATGACATCATTTTCTGGAATTGTCCAAGCTGTTTAAAGGCACAGTCAACTTAGTGTATGTAAACTTCTGACCCACTGTAATTGTGATGCAGTGAATTATAAGTGAAATAATCTGTCTGTAAACAATTGTTGGAAAAATTACTTGTCATGCACAAAGTAGATGTCCTAACCGACTTGTCAAAACTGTAGTTTGATAACAAGAAATTTGTGGAATGGTTGAAAAATGAGTCTTAATGACTCCAACCTAAGTGTATGTAAACTTCCAACTTCAACTGTATATGTGGTTGTCCAAAATAGTTTGTCTACATGCCATCACGTTTGCCTACATGGCGCACCCTTTCTCAATTCAAACTATGCTCTCACTATACATTTACACATATGCATGTAGTTAAAGCAACTTGTAGTAGTATTGTAGTTTCTCCCATGTACCTTCATGCCAGTTTGTTGTTTCCTTTGCTTTGGTTTCTCTCGCATACTAACATGTAAGATGCTAACCTGGAGTCTTTTTCCCCACGCCTCTTTGTAACTGTACATCAATAGGTATTTTCGACTGTAATTCATTGAGCTGATTCTTGCTTAAAGATGTCTGTCTGTGACATATGGAAATGTACTTCCACCATTAGTGACATCTACATTCATGGGTAGTTGGACATGGACCTTGTTAGAGTACAATGCTTACGATTATGTGATAGAGAGTGTGGTCATGTCAGTGTTGTGTACAATATGGTATTTATTGCTCATTATAGCACACACCTTAACACAAAATAAGGTTCACGGAAAAACTTCACCACATAGCTTTCCTCGACCAGCTCAACCTATCATGCATACTTTTACATACCCAGCACTTATCTCAACTAACTCACCTCAAATCATGTTAGCTGTGTGTTGATTTGTGTCTTCTTGTCTGTGTGGGCAACTTTCATCTGAATAGGAATCAATATATGCACAGCCACGTACAAACATATTACGCAACTCAAGCAAAGACCGCTAACCAGTTCAGATTGGTCATGGTTCTAGATAGAAACTTGCATTCCAATGTATTTTTTGTCTTCAACTTTCAGGCCATCCAAAGATAGAGAAAGAGAGATAGAGAAGGGGAAAGTGAGCTTTAAAGCATTGGTCTGAATCTATGTATATGTCCAATGTTCACTTCTATAGGTGTCTATGAAAGAGGCAAAGAGAGTATATATGCACACTGGTAAATAAGCATACTTCGACATCAGTTCATCATTCACCCTGTGGGTCAGGGACTCCTGTGGCTTGGACATTGCCAACCACATTGACTTAATTTAGTCCCTTTGTCAATTATATTCTCCTATGAATGAGGCGATACACACAGTCTCATCCACAGGACAGAAAGTTAAAGCTTAGTCTTTCCCAAATGTTAACGACGATGCCATGCTAGTAGCCTTCGCAGTCTGTTGTTGTGTTTTGGTCTTTTTTGGAATGAGAAAGCAACATTGAATCATAAACTGTTGAAATGCAGAATCCAGAGTGAGTAGCACAAGGGGGTCATGACACGTGACGTGATTTAGGACACATTACTGTATGTAGGCTATATGACGCTTGCATGAGGGTGGGAGTGTCACTAAGACCCCAAAAGGCATGACATCGGTCCTCTGTAACACGTCTCATTGTCACACTCAAACTAGTTCACAAGTACAGTTATAGAAAAAGAGTGGAAAATAAAGAAAGATCCTCTTTTGTACAGTACAGTCTTTAAGAGGTGGGGTCAGGGAGAGATAATGCATGCAAGTTTTATGGAAATTAGTTGGTCAGGCAGCAGTAATGTTCCCATTGGCCGGCCAGCAGCAGTTACCCAATGCCCCACCAATAGCCCCACCCTCTTCTTCCTCTTGCAGGATATGGTCAGAATCTGAATTCTAAAAGGGATTATGTTTGTATCCACGTAGCTTTTAGCATTGTTTCATGTTGTTGTTGCTGTTGTTGTCTTGGAGAAGGGTTATCCTTGGACCTTTCCTGCTCAGCCAAGGTCCATTTGGTACAGTAGAAAGTGTCTTTAGTTGTTGTCGTTGTGGTAACCTACTATATTGTTGATGTCTGTGTACCAATGGCGCTAGCTCCCCGGCCCCCCTCACAGGTAGACCTCCCGGCGAGTGAGCGTGCCGCAGGGTGAGGGCTTGTACTCCCCGGTGGGGGCCAGAGGGATCTCCTCAATGGGGTGACCTACCACCCCCTCTTCAACCCCCGGTGGGCTAAAACTGGGCGAGCCGAAGGAGGAGGACGAGGAGGAGGCTGTCTTCTTGTTGAGCAGGTTGCGGTTGCGGTCATTGCCCAGCATCACGTGGGAGGAGGGGTCTCCATTGGACATGGCGGCCAGAGCGTCCTGGCTGCCAGTATGCTGCTGCTGCTGCTCGGGAGGGCTGCTGCCACTACCACCGCCGGTCATGATGGTGGAAAGCTTTGGTTGTTGGGTTGTGGTTGTCTTGGGCCGGCGATCAGGCGACGTGCGCACAGGCATCCAGCAGGAGTCAGAGTGGCCGTACTCATCGCATTCCCGGGTGCACTTGCCTGTCATGGCTACGTCGGGCAAGGGTCGGGTGTCTGAAGGGAAGAGAAGGAGAAGAGAGAAGGGTCATTAGTGAAGGTGTTCCGTTTCGCCGAAGTGGGACATAGCTAGATATTCTTAATAGAAATGCTAAATCTTAAAACTTGTTAGGTTATGGTATGGGACACATTCAATTTGTTAACAGGAAGTTTATGTTTCTGCCATTAGATGCGTTAGTCGGTACATCTCGACGTTGATAATTGGATGACAAAAAAAAAAAATTGAATTAAGTTTGGTTGCCATGGTTACTGGTGACTAATGTAAGCAATATGATTTCAATTGTATCATTGACATAGGTATTGAGATTTAACTGATACAATTGCTTTTGCTTTCATGCAGAACACACACCACATGAACAAAACAAACAAAATCTAAGTTAAAAAAGAACACTGCACCGAATGACGACAACATCTCAAACTGAAAACAGTGAGTCATAGCTGAAATAATGTCATGCTTCAAAATGTGGGGAGAGTGCAAATTGTGTTGCTCCTAAACCATTGTCTAATGATGTGTAATGCTATCTACTCTGTATGTAGGCGTATGCTGCAGTGCTGTATGTGGACATGTGTGAGTATGTTAAAGAGAGTGTGATAACAAGCTCTATACAAGCCAATTTCTCATTTAGAGATAGACAGAGTCACAGTCTGATCTAGGTAGCCTGCTAGTCAATCAAATCTAATACTATGGGCCTTAATCATTTACCAGACAGATGAAAGAAAATAAGATTAACCAGAGTACATGTAATTTGTCCTGAAAGATACATTGTATACATTGAACGCAGCACTAAAACTATGACTGCAACTAGCCTACAATGAATATCACCAATAGAGCTACTATTATGCCACAACTGCTACCGTTACTATTAATTGTTAGTATTATTACTTACAGATTTTTTTGCATAAAAACAGATCAAGAAATTAACAGACGAGTGACAGAAACTATATATCTTATGCGACAGAACAATCTACCTCACAAGCTCAGTTCTAGTTAAAAACTAGACGTTAAAAGCTGCCAGTGCCAGTGTTACAGTAAATAGATGCCATGTTAGATGTGGTCTGCCAATAACCAGAAAGATGTGAGGTATGAAATAAAACAAGCAAGAGGGGGTGAAGTGCAGACCTAGAAAGCATGCTGCCCTGCCCTTAAAATTTTATTTTAACCACGGCTTACTTTCAATGCTCTTTTTCTCCTGTAAAGGAAGAATAGAATAGAATCACTGGTTGTGCTTGGCATTGTAGGCACTTTCAAAATATACTGTATGAGAAATTCCCCACTGCATTGAATGAGACTACAATTCAATATAAAACAAGGCATCAATGAAACTAATCAAAGATATGTGCAGAAACATGTATAGATAGACATATAACAAAACGATAGAGAGAAGAGAGGGAGAAAGAATGAGAGCAATATAGTTATGTTGATTGAAATGTTTGATCCCCATAATGAATTGCTTGCCTGGTTAGAAGAAATCTACATCTTGTATCAAATACATCATGACTGCCATTCCTCTGTTTGTGTGAGTCCCTTGCCTTTTCACCACTGAAATGCATGTCAATACAAAAAATCGCTTGTAGCCATAGATCGTAACAAATCCATACGCCGTCAGTGCTAAGGTAGTAGCTACAGTACATGTAGACCTAGACAAGACATTTGGTGGATTTTCCATGTTATTTGTGAAACATAGAAAAATATTAATTTCAGCAAAAAATACACTAAACAAATAGAATGGAGTCATGGCAACCACTGTTGATTTCTAACATGCCAGACATTAAAAGTGAAATGGTAACTACAGCTGTAGAATGTATGGAAAAAGGCAAAAAATAAGAAAGAAATAAGAAAGTAAAATCTCCTTTTGACGCTTGATGGTTGAGCATTCATGTAGATAAAACGAGAGATCACATATCTGTCTGAGCAAAGAGATGCCTTTGCTTGGAAGAATTGCCCTGATTGGCTCTTCCACCCAGTCTGGCCTATAATTGAGCCATCAAGGTTTTAGTCCTGAGCTGCTACCCACACCCCGGCCCTCTCGCTCCTGAGTGTCGGAGCTTGTCTGATCGCCCTACTCACCCTCTCGCCCCAATCATACTCCCAGCACCTCGGAGAGGAAGGAAGAGGAGGCCCTCTCGCTTTGCTTAGGTCTCGTGGGTATACTGTCCAGCCTACAGCTATCACCTCCACTGCCCTCAGTGAGAGATAGGCCTCCACACAGGGCTAGGCAGCTTTCTACTGAGAACCGCTACAGTATATATCATATCATGCCACCTATAGTGATGTTTCTCACAGGGAAAATATCTAGCTAAACCACTAATTTTAACAGCTGAGCTGCTAATGCTGATGCTCCTTTCCAATGCTGATGCTCACAATCCTTTCCAACACACTTTTTGTTTTGACTGACATACAGCAACTATTATAAAAAAACAAGATGTGATGATTCTAAGCTAAACTAAGGTTTATATGCATGCTATGTTACTTTCTCACATATTTCTCCTATTGTAATACAAGTTGATCACAAGCAGGAGAAATGAAAAACAAACCATTGCAATCTCTGTACAAGCGTTCATTGAACGTTTTTGATCAGAAACCATCCACTGGGCACAAACTGGTTGAATCCACATTCTTTCAACGTAATTTGTCAACGTATAGTGACGTGGAATCTATGTGGAAATAACATTGGATATCTAAAAAGTTATCAGTGTTAACTGTTGTTTTGAGAGTGAAATTTCACCCGCAGGATTATGTCATCATGGTGTTAGCAGTTGATGTTACTATTCAATAACACAGACCCCAAAGCAAATCAGGGGGAGGAAAATAGGTTTATTTATTCAAATCATGCGGGGAGGTGGATGGTAAATTTTCATTCTCCCTTGTCCTCAGTGATTCTCTTCAGTGATTCTCTCCTGTGATTCTCTCCACAGAACAAAGGGACAGGACGTAGTTTATAACCCAGCCCTAGCCTGTGGTTGACCAATTAGAATTCCTTGCAATAAAACTGGGCCTATCGCCAAATAACAAGTATCCTATTTCAGGTTCAATGTATAAACAATATGGACCAATGAGAACTTGCCATGTAGCTATGAGTCACGGACTGAAATTCATCCCATGACTGACCCATTGATCATTAATCCCCTGTTGCAGAAAAAACACTTTCGATTGATCGTTAGTACTCTATTGACTTTTAGTCCTCTTGACCTTTAGTACTCTGTTGACCTCTCGTCTTCTGCGCTGTGTATTTATCTTGGGAATATTCTTACACTCCCGACTAGACCATTTAAAAAATAAATATACTTAAATTGTATTTTTAGAAAACATGAAAAAACAAACAGTATAAAAAACATTAGCAGTGAACATAAAATTATTTACATTGAACACTTTGCATTTCTATAAAACACAGGGCATATTTTACTTGCTTTACAATAAGACAATTTCAAATACCGTTATAGGAAATAAGTATTAACAGTTTAATGATGACTCCTACCACATATTAGAAGGAAACTCACACAAAAAAAGAATTGTCCACAAGACAATAATATTCAATCGTCCTATTGGCAAGGTAATCATTCACCAAGTCCTTTAAAAGTGACCAGCTCTTCCACACTGTTATCAGTCCCATATAGATAACTATTAGAAATTATGTTCTGACAGTCTGCCGGAAGTGAGGAATTCTTCTTCCGTTCCACTGGTTGATAAGGACTTCTCTAATGAACACTTCACCGGTGATCTTGTATCGTTTAAGGTAAGGTCCTTGGATCAAGGAATATTGCTTCAGCTTCAGACGGTAGATACTCATAACCTGTAACGAAGGAAACAAAAAAGTGAAAGTAACATGTCCTGGTTTCAAGAGAAATTGATTTCCCTAATATGATGACTGCGGTGTACAACATAGAAGCTTATCAGGTTCTGATCATCTTACTATGCTTCTTCACCCGAGACTGGCCCCAAATTGCTAAGTAAGTTCTTTATTTATTCCAGGCTCCGCTTTGTCATCAAAATGGACAACCTTGCAATGAGTGACATGTATCCATGGTGATTTTCCCTGGACTTTTACTGCTGACCTCGCTATGAGCAAAACTTGATAAGGACCTTCCCATTTTGGCCCTAATGTCTCCGTTACATATCACCCACTGTCCTGGTACTACGTCATGTCCCCCCCTTGGGAGTTAATCCCCACGCCTATTTTACTTCTCTGTTTATGATTTCTCCATGTGCTTTCATTTTCAAAATTGGAACTTGTCCAGGTAACTGGAGAGCATTCAGTAGAGCCATCACCTCTGGTCCATTCTTCACAAGAGCACCCAGTGATGTCATGAATCCTCTGTTTTTCCATATTTTCCCAAAATCATGGGTAACACCAAAAACATACCTTGAGTCTGTGTAGATATTAGCTGTTTTCCTTCAGCCTGTTTGCATGCTTATGTCAAAGCCACCAATTCCGTCAACTGTGCTGATGTTCCTGCCAGTAACATCCTTGTCACTATCACATTGTCCATTGTAGTAACTGCCCAGCCTGCCTTCCTCACACCCCCCTCCACAATGCTTGAACCATCTGTGCATAAGATAAACTCTGGGTTTTCCAATGGATGACTCTTAATAAACCCATCAGAGAGTTGATCCAAAACCAATTCACAACAGTCGTGTTCAAGTAATGTGGTATCCTAGTAGCTGGATTACATGGTGTGTCACGTTGTATGATGTAAGGAGCCAAAAACACCGTCAACCATTTGTTCCAACGTGCAGCTGTGACCTGTGCAGCACCATTCATTATCAAAAGAGTATGAACAGCATGTCGGCAGAATGTGTCTTTTCAACTATACTCATGTCCCATAGATATTTAATCATTACTTTTGCTAATGGGATATTGCTTTGTGCAAGGTGGGCCAACACCTGTCAAGCACACTGGTTCCATATCCAAAGTATCCACACATTTTTCTTCGTAGTCCAAATAGCATGGTTCTGAACTGTAGATCCCTGCAGTTGTCTAATTTGCCACGTCACCTTCCCTTCAGAGATGTTAAATGTAGAGTCAAGTTGCGTAATAACATCAAGACCTAAAATAGGTTGTTCAAATGAGCCTATCCACGCCCCTGCATCAATCTTCATTTGACCAATAGATATTGATAAGGGTTTGGTCTGTTTCCTATCTGCCCCCCCATCCTGTTGCTCTCATCTTCTTGCCCGTGTACTGAGGACATATATGTTTTGCATAAGATATGGGCAATACAGTAACTTCAGCACCCGTATCTACTAAAAAATCTACTGCAAAGTTGTTAACCCTCATGTTCACATATTCCATCCAAGTTCATATGTACACCAGCTGAGATGGGACGTAAGTCGGGTCTATTAAGTTTCCCTCCATAGTATCCAGCCAACTCTGCTGCTGAGCTGGAGAGAGCTTCTTAAATTTCTGCATCAGCATTGTGTTGTTGGGGCTGTTGTCTTGATTCCATTTTCCCTTCCCTACTTCTCCTGGCCATTCCTCATAAGAACACGTTTTCTTATCTGACATTCTCATTGCCAGTGACCAGAAATCCCGCAATAATGACATTCACCAGGTTTCTCTTCTGCTGAACGAATAATGTTGTTGGTTTCAATCGGAACCTATACAACTCTGATGACAGCCGGTTTATTATGTTGAATGATGTCTCTGTCCAGTCGTGACAACCTGTCGATGATGTCGCCGTAGTTTTGTCTCTCCCAGTCCGTAGTTGTGGAAACAAAAGTTTTTTGCAAATCATCATGTATGGATTGCATCAGCTGATGTGTGATTGCCCCATTTTTGGAGGAATTGAGTGCATCTTCATCTTCCATGTCGGGTAACCCACTGTGTCTACTCACTTCTGCTCTAAACCTTTCTTCAAATTCAACAAACGGTTCATTCGGTTTTTTAACACATTTGGTTATCCTCGTAGGGATAAACGGCGCGCTGGCGGGCCGCTCCCGACACTACCCCGGTGAAATTTAAGGCGCCAAATTCAAAATCCAAAAGTTGAATTATTAAACATTCATCAATATACAAGTGTTGCATAGTCATCAAAAGCTCTGATTCTTGGCAATATCACAGTGTTGTCACATTTCAAAAAGGCTTTACGGCGAAAGCACAACATTTGATTGTTTGAGGATAGCACCTCTAATATTTATGCATTAGCATCAATTCCTATCCAGCGCGGGTCAGACAAAACCCATATAAGAGCTAAAATAATTCACTTACCTTTCGAAGAACTTCTGCTGAGGGCATCCCAAGTGTCCAACGAAGACATCCAATGGTTCTTCTGTTAAAAAAAGTCATTTATTATATCCATAAATCTCAGTTTGGTTGGCGCGTTATGTTCAGAAAATCCAACGTCGAATCGCCCATTGAACCGTGAAGAGAACGCTTTCAAATTATACCTATCAACTTTGTCCAAACAAATCAAACATCATTTTTTATGTATTCTTCGGTATCCTTTTATGTATATTCACTATAATATTTCAACTGGATTATAGCCTGAACGATAGGAAAGGAAAAAACCACAGAGCGTGCGAGACCGTGAACGCGCATGTCATTCTATTGAGTTCCGGGGTCCACTACTAAATTCTTCTTCTATTGGCTTCTGATTCAACCTAAGGTCATGAAACCCTGTCTAAAGACTGTTGACATCCAGTGGAAGCCATAGGTACTGCAGTCTAGGTCCTAGATAACGTTGAATCCTATAGGCAGCCAGGAGAAAAAGGTCATCTACAAAAAAAACTGCAAACCCGGATGGATTTTCCTCGGGTTTGCGCCTGCTATATCAGTTCTGTTATACTCACAGACATTATTTTAACGGTTTTAGAAACTTGAGTGTGTCCTATCCAATAGTACTAATTATGTGCATATCCTAGTTTCTGGGCCTGAGTGGCAGGTATTTTACTTTGGGCACGCCAGACTCTCCAAAACCGACACCTCGGCTGCCGCTCCCTAAATATTATCTCTTCCCAATTGGTGCTTGCATTAGTCAGACCCTTAAGGAAAACGTGTATGGCTCTCCATCCATTGGCCACATCTTGCTCTTCACCACCCACAGCCCTATAAACCTTTTCTTCAAGTACACCATGTTCACGGTTGTTCAAAACAAAGGCTAATAACTGTAACCCATCATAAGGATGTAGATTGTGGAGTTTCTTATGACGCTTTAAATGGTCCTATGTTTTCATACCCATTTCTTGTGGATATTTCAAAGCTTTTGACCATTCATCCAACTGTTTTGGGGATGCTGATTTATATGTGATTACTGTCACTGGAGGTTTGTATTTACTACCTTTTACAGCCTGTGTTCTGGTTGGCCTAAGACATCGTTCATCACTGCTGTCAGAATCTATTGACTCAAGGCAGGCAGTGTTGACCAGATGCATGAAACCCGATCATCCTTGTGCAACTCAGCCTGAGGGTAGATTGAGGGAACAAAGGGTCCACATGTTGGAGCCAAGTCTGTTTTTACAACCCTTGCCTGTAATTGTTGAATTTCTCCTTTCAATGTTTTTATCTGTTCACCAAGCTCTCTCAAACTATCTTCATCTCTCTGCAATATCCTGTCATGATTCTCCAGAAAGAATTTCTCATCCCGTTTTCTTACTTCGGCTAAAACAGTTAAAGACTATGGTGTCTTTGTCAAGGAGTTAGACATCCTCTGTATTTTTCCCCAAGATTTTTGTATATCAGACATATTCCATATTCCATCTTTGTCAACAATGACAACATATTTCTTTATTATCTCTTGCCTACAATTCTCTACTTTGAAATTTAAAATCTTTTTCATGCTCACATCCTGAGGAGCTGTCCCGCCCTTTTCCAGAGTGGTTTTCCAACTTAATGGCACTACATTAACTTCTAAAGTTGTATAATATATATCTCTATGTTTATATATATTTTTAACCCCGAATATGTACAGTGGGGAAAAAAAGTATTTAGTCAGCCACCAATTGTGCAAGTTCTCTCACTTAAAAAGATGAGAGAGGCCTGTAATTTTCATCATAGGTACACTTCAACTATGACAGACAAAATGAGGAAAACAAATCCAGAAAATCACATTGTAGGATTTTTTTATGAATTTATTTGCAAATTATGGTGGAAAATAAGTATTTGGTCAATAACAAAAGTTTATCTCAATACTTTGTTATATACCCTTTGTTGGCAATGACAGAGGTCAAACGTTTTCTGTAAGTCTTCACAAGGTTTTCACACACTGTTGCTGGTATTTTGGCCCATTCCTCCATGCAGATCTCCTCTAGAGCAGTGATGTTTTGGGGCTGTCGCTGGGCAACACAGACTTTCAAAGATTTTCTATGGGGTTGAGATCTGGAGACTGGCTAGGCCACTCCAGGACCTTGAAATGCTTCACTGAAGCCACTCCTTCGTTGCCCGGGCGGTGTGTTTGGGATCATTGTCATGCTGAAAGACCCAGCCACGTTTCATCTTCAATGCCCTTGCTGATGGAAGGAGGTTTTTACTCAAAATCTCACGATACATGGCCCCATTCATTCTTTCCTTTACACGGATCAGTCGTCCTGGTCCCTTTGCAGAAAAACAGCCCCAAAGCATGATGTTTCCACCCCATGCTTCACAGTAGGTATGGTGTTCTTTGGATGCAACTCAGCATTCTTTGTCCTCCAAACACGACGAGTTGAGTTTTTACCAAAAGTTATATTTTGGTTTCATCTGACATTCTCCCAATCCTCATCTGGATCATCCAAGTGCTCTCTAGCAAACTTTAGACGGGCCTGAACATGTACTGGCTTAAGCAGGGGGACACGTCTGGCACTGCAGGATTTGAGTCCCTGGCGGCGTAGTGTGTTACTGATGGTAGGCTTTGTTACTTTGGTCCCAGCTCTCTGCAGGTCATTCACTAGGTCCCCTGTGTGGTTTTGGGATTTTTGCTCACCGTTCTTGTGATCATTTTGACCCCACGGGTGAGATCTTGCGTGGAGCCCCAGATTGAGGAAGATTATCAGTGGTCTTGTATGTCTTCCATTTCCTAATAATTGCTCCCACAGTTGATTTCTTCAAACCAAGCTGCTTACCTATTGCAGATTCAGTCTTCCCAACTTGGTGCAGGTCTACAATTTTGTTTCTGGTGTCCTTTGACAGCTCTTTGGTCTTGGCCATAGTGGAGTTTGGAGTGTGACTGTTTGAGGTTGTGGACAGGTGTCTTTTATACTGATAGCAAGTTCAAACAGGTGCCATTAATACAGGTAATGAGTGGAGGACAGAGGAGCCTCTTAAAGAAGAAGTTACAGGTCTGTGAGAGACAGAAATCTTGCTTGTTTGTATGTGACCAAATACTTATTTTCCACCATAATTTGCAAATAAATTCATAAACAATCCTACAATGTGATTTTCTGGATTTTTTTCCCTCATTTTGTCTGTCATAGTTGAAGTGTACCTATGATGAAAATTACAGGCCTCTCTCATCTTTTTAAGTGAGAGAACTTGCACAATTGGTGGCTGACTAAATACTTTTTTTCCCCACTGTATATATATGTCTAACCCCTTTTGAGGACTCAAACCTCTTATATTGTATGTGTTCATTTTAAAAGCTTGTTGAAGGCTTACATTATCCACACGTGTAAAAATTTCTACTCAACTAGCAAATAACTTCTATGCAACAAGAAGGTTTCACAAAAAGGACTCTATTAAAACGTTAGAGGACTCTAACCCCTATAATAAAGATTTAACAAACAGAACAAAGGACTTGAACCTTATACATCACAGATACGTATCACTCATTGCATGCACTAATTTTAACCTGGTTTGGTTCTTTTAAATGATATCGGTCTAGACTCACCCAGCAATTTGTTAGCAGTCAATCAGGAGATTAAGAGTTGAATCCCATGGTGGGTTGCGCTCAGCCCTCTCTCTTTCTTTTCCCTGGATCAACACACAGTTGATGAGTTTTTCCTTGTTGTTGTTCATGACCAATTCATCCCGGTCACGGCACCAAGTGTTATCAGTTGTAGTTACTCTTCAATAACACAGACCCCAAAGCAAATTAGGGGGAGGAAAATATGTTTATTCAAAGAGAACAAATCATGTGGGGAGGTAGATGGTAGATGTTCATTCTCCCCTGTCCTCAGTGATTATCTTCAGTGATTCTCTCCTGTGATTCTCTCCACAGACCAAAGGGACAGGATGTAGTTGATAACCCAGCCCTAGCCTGTGTTTGACCAATTAGAATTCCTTGCAATAAAACTGGGCCAATGGCCAAAGAACAAGAATGCTATTTCAGGTTCAATGTGTAAACAATTTGGACCAATGAGAACTTGACATGTAGCTATGAGTCCCGGACTGAAATTCCTCCCATGTCTCTGACCCATAGATCATTAATCCCCTATTACAGAAAAAACATTATTTCCATTGATCGTTAGTACTCTATTAACTTTTAGTCCTCTTGACCTTATTGACCTCTCGTCCTCTGCGTTGTGTATTTATCTTGGAAATATTCGTTATATCCACTATCAGAAAAAAACAACAATAGGCTTGGCAGGACCTCCAATTGGAGAGTTAATCTATCTACAGCTATCCATTTTGTTTACCATCCAGGGTTTTAACCAAGCCCAGATTAGCTTTGACATTTGTAACTGACTACTACAAATGTGCTATTATGAAAATGATTATTGAGAGATATCTTAATAAATAAATACAGTGCAAAATACAGTTTTTATAATTTTTTTCAAATTGATTCAAAATGAAATACAAACATTTCTCATTTACATAAGTATTCACTCCCTTGAGTCAATACATGTTAGAATAACCTTTAGCAGCAATTACAGTTGTAAGTCTCTCTGGGTACGTCTCTAAGAGCTTTCACACCTGGATTGTACAATATAAGCGAATTATTCTTCAAACTCTTTCAGTTTGGTTGTTGATCATTGGTAGACAGCCATTATTAAGTATTGCCATAGATGTTCAAGCCGATTTAAGTTAAATGTGTAACTAGGCCACATTCGATGTTGTCTTGGTAAGCAACTCCAGTTTATATTTGACCTTGTGTTTTAGGTTATTTTCCTGCTGAAACGTGAATTCATCTCTCAGTGTCTGGTGGAAAGCAGACTGAAGCAGGTTTTCCTCTAGGATTTTGCATGTGCTTAGTTCCATTCCATTTATTTGTTATCCTAAAAACTACTCAGTTCTTAAGGATTACAAAAATACCCATAACATGATGCAGCCACCACTATGCTTGTAAATATAGAGAGTGGTACTCAGTAATGTGTTGTATGGAATTTACCCCAAACATAACACTTTGTATTCAGGACAAAAAGTGAATTGCTTTGCCACATCTTTTGCAATATTTCTTTAGTGCCTTGTTGCCAACAGGATGCATGCTTTGGGATATTTTTATTCTGTACAGGCTTCCTTCTTTTCACTCTGTCAATTAGGTTAGTATTGTGGAGTAAGCAACAACTGTAATGTTGTTGATCCATCCTCAGTTCTCTCCTATAACAGACATTCATCTCTGTAACTGTTTAAAACTAGTTAGGGAGCGACAGCATTTTTCTGAGTTTTGGACAGTCTAGCGTGCCCAAAGTAAAATGCCTGCCACTCAGGCCCAGAAACTAGGATATGCATATAGTAGTATTGGATAGAAAACACTCTGAAGTTTCTAAAACTGTTAAAATAATGTCTGTGATTCTAACAGAACTGGCGAAACCAGAGCAAAATCCATCCGGAATATTTTTTTTTTTTACATGCCTTCTTTTACCATGGGCTGCTGGATTCCAGGACCCAGGTTGCAGTACCTATGGCTTCCACTAGATGTCAACCGTCTTTAGAAAAAGGTTCCAAGAGTTTGTCTTCTGTCTGGGGCGCGAGCGACATGAGAGCGCGCACCTCGGTTTTTTACTTTACTATCGTTCAAGATATTATCCGTGTGAAATATAATAGTTAATATACATAATAGTTTAGCTAAGGATCGATTATAAACTATGTTTGATTTGTTTGCAAAAAGTTTATAGGTATTTTTTTTCTTTTTCTTGTATAATGGGACGAGTGGACGGTGGATTTTCTGAACAGAACGCACCAACCAAATGGAGCTTGATGGATATAAATAGGGAATTTTTTAACAAAAGGAACATTGGATGTCTTGCTTGGACACTTCAGATTACCATCAACAGAAGATCATCAAAGGTAAGCCATTTATTTTAGCTCTTTTATGTGTTTTGTGACACCCGCGCTGGTTTTATTATTATGCTAATATGGGAAGTACATGGGGTGCTGTCCTCAGACAATCAAATGTTCTGCTTTTGCCGTAAAGCCTTTTTGAAATCTGACAACGCTGTGAGATTGCCAAGAGTCTAAGCTTTTGAAGAGTGTGCAACACAATATGTTTTATAATACTACATTTGCATTTTGAATTTGGCGCTCTACATTTTTCTGGATGTTGTCAAGGATGGGGGGCTAGCGCCCCACTGCTCCTTAATTATCCCCAAGAGGTTAAAGTCACCATTAGCCTCATTGTGAAATCCAATCCCTGAGCAGTTTCCTTCCTCTCTGGCAACTGAGTTAGGAAGGACGCCTGTATCGGTGTAGTGACTGTGTGTATAGATACACCATCCAAAGTGTATTTAATAACTTCACCATGCTCAAAGGGATATTCATTTTCTTTTTTTTTACCCATCTACCAATAGGTGCCCTTTTTTGCGAGGCAGTGAAATTCACTGCTAGACTGAGGGACCTTACAGATAATTGTAGGTGTGGGGTACAGGGATGAGCTAGTCATAAAAAGATCATGTTAAACACTATTTTTTCACACAGAGTGATTCCATGCAACTTATTATGTGACTTGTTAAGCACATTTTTACTCCTGAACTTATTTAGGCTTGCCATAACAAAGGGTTTAAATACTTATTGGCTCAAGACATTTCAGCTTTACATTTTTTATTCATTTGTAAGAAAATTTAAAAACATAATTCCACTTTGACATTGTGGGATATTGTGTGTAGTCCAGTGACACAACATCTCAATTTAATCCATTATAAATGCAGGCTGTAATTCAACAAAATCTGGAAAAGGTCAAGGGGTGTGAATACTTTCTGAAAGCACTGTTCAGTGTTGCTATTGAAGTGATTTCAAAGGGTAGGTTTAATTGATCAAATGAAAAGTAGCCATATTGAATAAGTCATATCATCAATTATACTTTTTAGGCCTATATAGCATTTGAGAAGTCATCAAACAGCTGTTGTTTTAAATTCAACTCAACTAAAAATAGACAATGCATATAGGCCTAGGGTCTCAAGCTTTGGATGAAAATGTATCTTCAAGTTAAAGGGTAACTCTCAACCCCAAATTCTGCCATTTCCCAATCCTTTTACATAAAAAAACATATTTGGGTGAGAAGTGGTGGATGGGGGGGATTATTCATTTTGGGGGTGGGTAAGAGTAGTTGAATATGATCCCAACACCTTCTCACTAAAGCATACAGTACTATCCAGGAGTCCACTGGCACGCTTTGATAATAAAATCAGTTATAGCAGTTAGGAAAAATAGAACTTCACATGACCAAGCTGCTTTTAAAATGTTTACATGGACTTGCTCAAGTGACCACTTTTTATAGGGTCACATACCAGGGGAGCAGTAAATGGAAACTGTAGAATTCCAGTGTGTAGATCAGCTTTTGCCCAATTTGCATTGTCTGTAAAAGATGTTCACCACTGGAACCAACCTCCAGAAAACTTAAAATGTGTGGCTAGTGTCATTGCTTTTACACAAAAGGTGAAAAAGTGGTTAAAAGAACGGTAAGTTTGTACCCACTTATGCTTTTTTTTTTTTACAATTTGTTTTTACAACTCATAGGTCCAATAGCAATGTGTCCGATGATTATTATGTGCAATGTCTTGACCTCTGTGTGGAAACTTATCTGTATATCTTGACCTTAGTTTTTATTATTATTTTGTCATTTTATTTTATAAATGTATGATGTTTGTATGTAGTCTGTTCATATATAATGTTTTTCTTGTTTATATGTTCACTAACCAGCAGATCTGACCCACTTGTTTACAGCTGCACTAGGGTCAGACAGCATCCCTATGTATATTAATACAACACAGAGCCTACGCAAAATTTGGCTCGGAAAACATACCTCAATCCAGGGAAGAGAAATGCTCAGAATTGTCCCATTATCAATTCGGGGTGTACAACGCATATCTCAACCCTGGATTGAGGTACGTTTTCCGAGCCATATTTGCGCCTGCCTGGGGACTGCAGACGGAAATTAGCTGTTGGCTAAATCTGGTACAACGCATAATTTCTCAGACGAGCGTCGACGGTGTAGTACGATTCAATCAAAGCTTCAATACAGGACTACGATTGAATAGTACTACACCGGCTCTGACGCTCGTCTGAGAAATTATGTGTTGTACCAGATCGGTCGGATGTGGCAGGGCTTGCAAACTATTAGACTACAAAGGGAAGCACAACCGCGAGCTGCCCAGTGACATGAGCCTACCAGACGAGCTAAATTACTTCTATGCTCGCTTCCAGGCAAGTAACAATGAAACATGCATGAGAGCATCAGCTGTTCCGGATGACTGTGTGATCACGCTCTCCGTAGCCGATGTGAATAAGACCTTTTAACAGGTAAACATTCACAGAGCCGCAGGGCCAGACGGATTAACAGGACGTGGACTCCAAGCATGCGCTGACCAACTGGCAAGTGTCTTCACAGACATGTTCAACCTGTCCCTGACTGAGTCTGTAAAACCAAAATGTGTCAAGCAGACCAGCATAGTCCCTGTGCCCAAGAATATTAAGGTAACCTGCCTAAAAGAGTACAGACCCATGGCACTCACATTCGTAGCCATGAAGTGCTTTGAAACGCAGGTCATTGCTCACATCAACACCATTATTCCAGAAACCCTAGACCCACTCCAAATTGCATACCGCCCCAACAGATCGACAGATGATGAAATCTCTATTGCACTCAACACTGCCCTTTCCCACCTGGACAAAAGGAACACCTATGTGAGAATGCTATTCATTGACTACAGCTCAGCGTTCAACACCATGCGCCCTCAAAGCTCATCACTAAGGACCCTGGGACTAAACACCTCCCTCTGCAAATGGATCCTGGGCTTCCTGACGGGCCGACACCCAGGTGGTAAGGGTAGGTAACAACACATTCGATACGCTGATCCTCAACACGGGGGCCCCTCAGTGGTGCGTGCTCAGTCCCCTCCTGTACTCCCTGTTCACTCATGACTGCACGGCCAGGCACGACTCCAACACCATCATCAAGTTTGCCGATGACACAACAGTGGTAGGCCTGATCACAGACAACGATGAAACAGCCTATAGGGAGAAGGTCAGAGACCTGGCCGTTTGGTGCCAGGACAACAACCTCTCCCTCAACGTGATCAAGACAAAGGAGATGATTGGCATTGGTCCTCAGATCCTCAAAAGGTTCTACAGCTGCACCATCAAGAGCATCCTGACTGGTTGCATCACTGCCTGGTATGGCAACAGCTCGGCCTCCGACCGCAAGGCACTACAGAGGGTAGTGCGTACGGCCCAGTACATCACTGGGGCCAAGCTTCCTGCCATCTCTATACCAGGCGGTGTCAGAGGAAGGCCCTAAAAATTGTCAAAGACTCCAGCCACCCTAGGCATAGACTGTTCTCTCTGCTAACACACGGCAAGAGGTACCGGAGCGCCATGTCTAGGTCCAAAAGTCTTCTTAACAGCTTCTACCCCGAAGCCATAAGACTCCTGAACAGCTAATCAAAGACCTACCCAGACCTCTCTTTTACGCTGCTGCTACTCTCTGTTTATTTTCTATGCATAGTCACTTTAACTCTACCTTCACGTACATATTACCTCGACTAACCGGTGCACCCGCACATTGACTCTGTACTGGTACCCTGTATATATAGCCTCGCTATTGTTATTGTACTACTGCAGTTTAATTATTTGTTACTTTTATTATATACATTTTTTGTATAACACTTATTTTTCTTAACTGCATTGTTGGTTAAGGGCTTGTAAGTAAGCATTTCACTGTAAGGTGTTCACCTATTGTATTCCGCGCATGTGACAAATAAAATTGTATTTTATTTGAAATTGACTTATGTTTTGTTGTTCATTGTCCCTGTTCAAATCAACATAATAATAATAATAATTCTGTATACTGTAATATAATAATGTGCAAATATGGATATTTCATGAAGAAAGAGAGTTAATATAGTTTATGGTGAAGTGCACTTGGTAAGAGCAGAGAGAAGCTGATTATTCCATAGCAGCACATTCTATTGGCTCCAGAGCCCAGCTAAATATGAAGAGTGTGATAATGAATTAGGCCAGAAGATCAAAGCCAGAAAGAGAAAGCTTCTCTATGTTGTGCACGACACTTTTTCCTCTCTCTCCTTGCTCCACCATGTTGAAAGCCCCTACTTCCCTAGGGCTGTCCATTGACATGCCTGTATTAATAACCACATAAATCATACTAGTCGTCGGAACCAAAACTGTCAAATAAGCACTTAAAACAAGGCTGGCTCTGTGACCAAAAGGTATAAAGAGTCATAATAAGGATTTTTTATTTCACCGTCTATTGTCTTATTAGCATCAAAATTCCAGAGGATGTGAGCGTGCTATATTTGGTGTGGCCCTCCCAGTCTCACACACACACACACAAAAAAACTTTTCATTTAAAGTTTATATTTTTTTTTTAAGAAAACATTTACCGGTTGGGGTCCAAATTTTTCTTTTATCACATTGTACTAGTGAGCAT
Organism: Brachymystax lenok tsinlingensis; assembly: GCA_030435695.1. Classification (NCBI taxonomy): domain Eukaryota; kingdom Metazoa; phylum Chordata; class Actinopteri; order Salmoniformes; family Salmonidae; genus Brachymystax; species Brachymystax lenok. The sequence goes on along the minus strand of CM059811.1, from coordinate 31,248,342 downwards.
TTAATTTTCAGACAAATGTCATTGGAAGGGTAAGGTTCCTACTGAGGTAGTCTGAGTAAATGAGTCAGAATTAGTCAGACTCAGAACTCAGGAAGAAGGCCATATTGTTGGGCACAGGGACAAAACTATGGTACTGTATGACTCAACAATGCTAATTAATGTGTGCTCATGAATATGAATTCAGGAAAACAACCAATTCAGGAAAAAATGGCTATAAGAAGGAAGTACAAAATTGTTAACCTACATTCATTAAGTATACAATACAAATGCCTAAGAGCGGGCTGGATCTTTTCACCAGCACTCTTCAAGCCCACTCCCATAATAACAAAACATGTGGGTCATTCTCAACTGTCAAAGCATTGCCACATCCTTAGAGCTCCAGAGCGCCATACCGAGGCCGATCCAAGGTTTCTTCCACAGGGCATGTTACTACCACTGTGGTATAGAGAACAGACCAGACCAGGGTGAGCCGGAAACAGTGGCTGTGCCTGCCATGTGCCCAGCTAGCTAACCACTGTCACTCTAACCCAAGGGGCTTTCAGCCAATTGGGTCTGTACATAATGCCTACTGTCTCCAGCCCTCAGTCCCTTTCAATGGACTCAAAAGAGGCTTCCACTTCGCAGGTATAGACTGGTGGACAGGTGGCTGAGAGGGAGGCTGAGGAGGGAAAAGATGTCTCTCCTCTATTCTTTGAGTTAATTACACATGGACAAAAGTCAATGCTGCCACCGTGAAGGCTACCCGCTGCTACAATGCTGGTGGGAAGATATTTCTGTTTCTCACTGGGTGTGTGTGAGTGTGCGTGCTTGTACATGCATGCACGTGTGTGTCTTAAAGCTGGACTGCTGAAAGTGGGCCAGTGGCTGCACTGAGCCAGGCTTTACTTTACTGGCTTTCCTCAATGCCTGTATCAGCTGACAGGCTAAAGTACTGTGGGCTAATTCAAAAGGCCTTCCCTGCAGAGGCACAATAGCTACTAGATATGGGGTCTTACTGTGGACTACTCCCTGAGATGTTTCAGAGTATGAAGTTGACGGATATATGGTGTGTGTGTTTGTGTGTTTACGCCAGTATGTGTGTGTGTTTAAGTGTGTCTGTTTGTACACAAACTCTCTCTCTCCCCCTCCCTCCTTCTCCCCTATCAACATTCCAATCACAGCAGATAGGGGTCAGTGTGGCTGGGTGTTGGTGGTGAGTCATGACACAGCAGATATAGGCTAGATAGTAGGCTGACCATACTGGACCTATTCTGCCTCAAGGACACACACTGTTACACAGAGAGAGTAGTGGAGGGAGAGGGTTGATCTGAGGGATACCTGCCTCAAAGCAGTGGGCTAATAATGTTTTCTATATGGCAGGGGAGACGTAGATAGATAAAGAAATAGATAATACTGTACATATGCACACATTCGAGCACACACTCACACATACACAAACACACACACTTGTTCTTTGCTCTAAAGACCATGGTATTATTAATCTCAGGCTAGTGGTATGTCTCTCCCTACAATGGACACGTCTTTCTTCTACAAAATTCTATCTGAATCCCTTATCACATTTCCCTAGTTAAGTGTCTAAAAACACTCACTCCTAAAATGTAATTAACAGTCGAGTCTTGAGGCCTTTCACATGCTTTACATTTACCGAAATAAAACTGTTATTGCTGTGAACACAGAGAATTGTTTATCCGTCTAAATGTATTTTCACTGCCGACAAAGCTCAATAATAAAATATTTAAAAAATCTTCAGGCTTGGCTGGATCACGAGACAGTGGCTCTGAGTGCAGCCGAGATTGGCTTTTAAATGAGTACGTGATCCCTTCATACCTTCATCAAAGCACTCTGATAGGATATATCTATTTATTCCAAAGACCAATCAGAGGGAGGTGACAGCGTACAGTGCCAAAAAATCTCAGGCCTTTATATGAATGTGAGAGAGAGAGAGAGAGAGAGAGAGAGAGAGAGAGAGAAGCATTCACTATACAGTCATTCTGTCATCTTCTCCCATTCTCTCCACTAATAGGTTTCATCTAATTAGGTGAAACTCAGCCTGGGTATGAGAACTAATTACTGGCCAGGGATCTACTGACTCTCAGGCTGAGTTTTACTCAATCTTCCTCTTGGGCAGAATCTTACTGGGAGGCTCCTGCAGCATAACACCACGCCTGAGAGAAAGCATCGCCATCAAACAACTCTAATAGTGCTATATGATTAAAGGTGGTGCAAAACATGGGCTTGGTAGAGAGAAGGAAGGAAGGAAGGAAGGAAGGAAGGAAGGAAGGAAGGAAGGAAGGAAGGAAGGAAGGAAGGAAGGAAGGAAGGAAGGAAGGAAGGAAGGAAGGAAGGAAGGAAGGAAGGAAGGAAGGAAGGGTAAAGGGAATAAAGAGAAATGGAGAGAAAATGAGAGGTACATTGAGAAAAAGAGAGAGGCAAAGGGAGGTGTTGAATTATTAAACACTTGACGGGGAATACAGACACAACAATATCCACACGGAAAAGGGGATATTTGTCTTTCTCTGTTTAGCTGTTTGCCAGACAATTAAGGAGGGATGAAAAATGAGAGAGATCTGTGGGAAGAAAATGAAAGGGAGGCCTGGATAGTCCTGACCTTTTGAAGATGAGAGACGCAGTGGGTTACGTTCGCAACAGCAGTAATTGTTGGTATTAACACACACCGTGCACGCCGACAGAGGTGTTTGAGTGCCACTGCGTGAACCGAGGATAGTACAGTCCTACAAATCACCTTTAAATCCCTAGCTCAAACACTGACACTCTGCAGTCACTTCAGTCAGGATTCTACAAAGATACTGGCTACTGGTTGGATTCCAAAATGGTGGTCAGCTCCTTGACCTTGATTGGTTTAGCATAAATATCCAACTGTCGTAGCACTTTGCGGCACTCTTGCTAGAATACACTGATAAATATGCAAATGGAATATAGATTGTGATTTCTGAATAGGCTGAAAGGATGATAAAGGCATTATTCTGCAACCCAATGATGTATCTGTACTAAATACTTATAGCTCATGTATTTGTAATTTACATTGGGTATTGGATCATGTATTAGGCTAATGCATAGAACCAATAGACCAGCTCCAGCAGTGCTTAATTTAGGCCTTCATGGCTGTTTTTCGCTTTTGTTTTTCAACACGTTGGCAAAAGAGTATCTGGCATAATGAGTGTAGTGCGGGACTACTCCAGAGGTGATTTATTGAAGAGAGATTAACTAGCATAATTTCATTCTAGTGACGATCTCACAGCCAATTACCAAATCTGACTCTCTCTCTATTTCTTACGCCACTCTCTCTCTCTCTCTCTCTCTGTGTCTCCCTTATTCTCTACCCAATCAGTTAGCTAGTCAGGTTGGAAACGAAACACCATAAATTCAGCGGTGACCCTCCTCCTCCTCATGCTCCTCCATTCATCTTCCATCTCTCATCCATGTACAGTTGAAGTTGGAAGTTTACATACACCTTAGCCAAATACATTTAAACTCAGTTTTTCACAATTCCTGACATTTAATCCTAGTAAAAATTCCCTGTCTTAGGTCAGTTAGGGGATCCCCACTTTATTTTAAGAATGTGAAATGTCAGAATAATAGTAGAGAGAATTATTTATTTCAACTTTATTTCTTTCATCACATTCCCAGTGGGTCAGACGTTTACATACTTTCAATTAGTATTTGGTAGCATTGCCTTTAAATTGTTTAACTTCTTAGGGAGCGGCAGGTGAGGTGACGGTTTTGGAGAGTCTGGCGTGCCCAAAGCAAAATGCCTGCCACTCAGGCTCAGAAAATAGGATATGCACATAATTAGTACTATTGGATAGGAAACACTCTGAAGTTTCTAAAAGTCTTAACATAATGTCTGTGAGTAGCGCCCCACTGCTCCCTAAGTAGTTAACTTGGGTCAAACGTTTCGGCTAGACTTCCACAAGCTTCCCGTAATAAGTTGGGTGAATTTTGGCCCATTCCTCCTGACAGAGCTGGTGTAACTGAATCAGGTTTGTAGGCCTCCTTGTTTGCACACGCTTTTTATGTTCTGCCCACACATTTTCTATGGGATTGAGGTCAGGGCTTTGTGACGGCCACTCCAATACCTTGACTTTGCTGTCCTTAAAACAATTTGCCACAACTATGGAAGTATGCTTGGGGTCATTGTCCATTTGGAAGACCTATTTGCATAATTTTCCTACCTCATGATGCAATCTACTTTGTGAAGTGCACCAGTCCCTCCTGCAGCAAAGCACCCCCACAACATGATGCTGCCACCCCCGTGCTTCACGGTTGGGATGGTGTTCTTTGGCTTGCAAGCCTCCCCCTTTTTCCTCCAAACATAACGATGCTCATTATGGGCAAACAGTTCTATTTTTGTTTCATCAGACCAGAGAACATTTCTCCAAAAAGTACAATCTTTGTCCCCATGTGGAGTTGCAAACCGTAGTCTGGCTTTTTTATGGTGGTTGTGGAGCAGTGGCTTCTTCCTTGCTGAACAGCCTTTCAGGTTATGTCGATACAGGACTCGTTTTACTGTGGATATAGATACTTTTGTACCTGTTTCCTCCAGCATCTTCACAAGGTCCTTTGCTGTTGTTCTGGGATTGATTTGCACTTTTCGCACCAAAGTATGTTCATCTCTAGGAGACAGAATGCGTCTCCTTCCTGAGTGGTATGATGGCTGCGTGGTCCCATGGTGTTTATACTTGCGTGACATTGTTTGTACAGATGAACGTGGTACCTTCAGTCGTTTGGAAATTGCTCCCAAGGATGAACCAGACTTGTGGAGGTCTACAATTCTTTCTGAGGTCTTGACTGATTTCATTTGATTTTCCCATGATGTCAAGCAAGGAGGCACTGAGTTTGAAGGTACACCTTGAAATACATCCACAGATACAACTCCAATTGACTCAAATGATGTCAATTAGCCTATCAGAAGCTTCTAAAGCCATGACATCATGTTCTGGAATTTTCCAAGCTGTTTAAAGGCACAATCAACTTAGTGTATGTAAACTTCTGATCCACTGGAATTGTGATATAATGAACTATAAGTTAAATAATCTGTCTGTAAAAAAATTGTTGGAAAAATTACTTGTGTCATGCACAAAGTAGATGTCCTAACCGACTTGCCAAAACTATAGTTTTTTAACACGACCTAAGTGTATGTAAACTTCCGACTTCAACTGTACTTGCCAAAAATGGTGCATTCATTGCGCATGTACACACACAAAAATACCATACGCTAACAAAGCACATCATTAGCATTAGCAGCTAATCTCCTACACCGCAGGTGGATATGGTGTAAAGTCATATACTGTATAACCGCCTAGGGCTGTTGCAGTGACCGTATAGGTCACGGGTCATGAAGGCAGTCAGATTCCACATTACCATTTAGTCACAGTAGATAGGCTTCGCCAAGCTCTGATGCTGCTGGTCACATGCTAACTGCCTGGTACTCAGCATCCCTCTAATCAATCTGACATCAATGCAAATGTATTCAAAAATCCACGCAGCCATTACATGCATAATTTGATAATGGTGTTTTCCGCTAATGGAACATTTGCGCATATAGCCTACTACCCTGTGTGCATTGCTGCGCTTATAATGTGAAGAAATAGCCTAATAGTTGATCAACATTTTAAGCTAAACATTCTGATATGTTGCGTCAGCCACATTGCATAAAAAAGGTGTTTTGATAATAGGGGTTGTATTAATTTGGGATCTATCACATCCCACAACTGTGCCAGACTATTTTGGAATATTTATTTCTTGCACAGAATGAAGTTCGAATAGGTCGAATTTTGTACTTGGGGGATCGTAGATTGACACATGCTAGTGCTTTTGCTGTTCATTAGGCCTACTCATCTTGTTGGCTGACAAAAAGTAAATGTGGACAGTTCTTCCAATATCTTCAATATGCACCTCGGAATTAGATAAGTACGCGTGCAGTTGGGTCCCCGATGTGTCCGTCTTCACTTTTATGTAGTCTATGAGAAAGACCGGAGCACATGATGGAGAGCCATGTGAGTGAGAGACGCTTCGGATTTCGCAGGACCTTTAGATGCAAGCTAGCTAGCTAAATTGCCATAAATGTTTAATGCTTTTCGACATGTCTCCAAATTAACGTAATTGGTTCAGAGTTTGTTTTGATATTTTAACCTGCGTGTCGTGATCGTGTTTGGTGTGGGGAGACAAAATAAATGTATGCACAGTGGCACACGATGGCGCACGCACGCAGCCGGTTTGGGTTCCGTGTCAGGGAGAAAGGCACAACGCAGCACTCCGGGTCGCAAAAGGCATAGATTTTCTGTGGGTACATTGCGGCCACAAAGGGGACTCCGCCCTGAGGCATTATTAAGCATATAGGAGTACCTATTTCTTTGTTACCCGCTCAACACAGAATAGCCGAATGTGCACACTCACTCAAATCGTTTGTAGAAAATATTTATATTTTATTCAGCATTGTTCAAATGTAATCTTCATACTATAAAATAATATAAAATAATGCCACGGAAATATAAGCATATCTTGTCTGCTAAATGAACTAGTGTAGTCCACAGCCATTTGGCATAGCCACATCAGAACCTAACATAAGGACAACTCAGAGTATTCTATTATTTTCTTCTGAAATAGACTACTTTTTCTTCATATCCTGCTTCTTTAGACCTGCCTAAAATAAATAATGGATTTATTGTTTAGCTGTAAGCTATATTACATGGATTTATTCAAGTTTTTAAAATGGCTTGTAGGAAACCAGGAGATGCTAAAATGTTAATTAACGGTCAATTACCGTGAGACCAACAGTTATTTGCTTGACAATCACCGTCTGATGAAATTTTGTGACCGCCGCAGCCCTATGCCTGCCACAGTGACAGATAGCAGGGGAGACTGTTCTCAGGCCTGTCCTTAAGAGGCCCTGGGTGACAGTGTGACCCGATCCATTACTGCAGCAACAGCAGGATGATGCCGACAGCAGAAAACAGTGACTCATATAGTCTGCTGGCTAAAATTATGTAGCTGGCCTAGCTGCCTCACAGGGAAACTACAATACAATAACTACCTCAACAAAATACAAGATGTCCTATACTACCATTGTAGAATTATATATGCTATATGAAGCCTGCTATATGTTTCTACTACTTTAAACGTTACACAGCATATTGAAACAAACTATACATCTTGACATTAGCACAATAACATAGCATATGCTATTTTAAAGTATGATTTTACTGAGTACAGATCAGTATCATATTGCTTACATACAGTATTTGGTTTACAATTTATCACATTCTCCTTGTTGTGGTACATAAAATCCTTTTAAAAAAGCGCTAGCCTAGAGATGAGGTGTTTTGGTATGAAACATACGCTACACTGGTAGGAACTGATAACACAAAAGCTCATTTTCATACAAACAAACATTTCTGCCTTCACACTCCAAAGCAGTCCTACATTTACCAGTGCATGCAGTGTTTCATCATGACACAATGCTAGGCAAACACAGACAGAAAAGAGTCGGGCACAGTATAGCATTAGATACACAGACATGTACAGTATATACATTTTAATGGGAAATGAGGGACGTCGGGTGTGCAGAAAATGGTAGGGCTTGAGCTTTTACTGTGTGTCGTCAGCGAGGGGTTAAATCTGAAAATGTGTGTTTTTTGGTTTGTTGTTTGTTATTGCGCTAAATTCTCTTCCTCCAGTCTTTTAGAAGGAAGTCTCATTGCCTCTCTCCACTGTCATTCCTTATCACACACTGCCAGGCGCGCCAACACAATTACTTATTTTACACCATTAAATGCTTATTTGTCAAAATACAATTTCAATTAAATCCCCCCCAAACATGCCTCGGTTTGTGCTTTGCCTCTCTCTTTACTAACTGGAATTATAACAACCATCCCTAAATCACTGTGCTTGTATAAAAAGACATAGGCTGTATGTGTGTAAAAATAAGTATCTCTAACATTGTTTGTATCACACAGATTATGGGGATTCAAAAGATGTCACATTTTCTTGGGAATCTCATAGATCCCATCCCAGAATAGTTTAAATGTGATGGGCACAAACGCTGCTCCATTTAAAGCACATGTACTACTCAGAGAGGGTTACAAAACCCTGTCATTACTAAGTAATGACACACTAGTTGGCAAAGGCACCCCTAACAATAGCCTTGGAATTGCATCAGAATTGCATTAATGTATTCTGCTTACTATACAAATATGTGTGACCTACATAGTGCAAGTCATATGGTTATTCATGTATGGATTTATATTTACATTGTATTTATACAGCACAACAGACACACACCAAAAGCAATTTAGGATATTTCTGGTAACAAAGCATACAGTACCAGTTTTGCTTACACTGCTACTAGTCTGCTTACCTGCTACTAGTCAGTAACGACTACCCTACAAATCTATACAAACTAGCCAAGTAGCATATTGCACCTACAGCAGCTAGTTGCTAGAGTCACTTTGAAAAACTGCGGCGCCAGAAGGCTAAATAGAGGCAACTAGCACCTAACACTATTCATAAGTGAGCTTACTTGCACCTACCACCTTCCTCATGGTAGTTGTGAGAGAGCCAACAAGCCTTTAGCCCCTAGCCATCTGTAGCCTCTCTAGCATGGTCCTAGCTAGTTGTGAGTGAGGCTGTATGAGTCGGGGCCAAACGTGAGGTGGCGACGGGTAATTAAGTTGACCCTGAGGGAAAGGCTTTTAGGGGGGATAAAAGGATAGACATCATACACAGTAACACCACTGAGCCGTATGGCCCCACTCTGGGCCATAATATAACTAAAAGCTCAAATAGAGCTAAAGACAAATTATTCAGGTTTATATTTTCAGGGGGATTATGCGGAGAGGGCAGAGTGCAAGCAGACATTGCTCGCACCTACAGCCTCATCAAAGTCTACCTGAACTCCTTGACGTACATCAGGAAATAGCTATGTTTTTGTCAGCTACTGCAAAGAACAAAATGTATAACAAAAGCAGTATGATTTATGTCTGGTATTGTTGCAAGGGTTTACTAAGATACCAAAGATAATTTTGCAGTAATTCAAGCAATTTGAGGCTAAATCAGTCTCTTTCTGCTTCCCTAGTTGAAAATAGACAGTAAAATGACATTTTTGTTCAGCAACAATGAGTACTGTACTATTGATTAACCATACAATTCACTATGACAACCTGATAGCCTTAACAAACCTCATTCAAACGGCAACTTTGTGTCCCAAGACCATTTTGTCTCTGAAACACCAGAAATAACAAATGCATTTACCGACATTTACTGAAATGGTAACAACGTAGTTTAATTCAATGTAACTGCAAGGGTGTTTTTCTGACTACACAATTTTATACATTTATGGGGAATTGTCCCCAGTCCCGAGTCATGAAGGCAGTCAAATTCCACATGACTGTTGAGTCAAGGTAATTAGGCTTCTCCAAGTTCTAAAGCTGCTGCTGGTCATTAGTAGCTTACCAAACATGCTAACTGCCTGGTACTCAGCACTCTATTGTCCCTCTAATCAATCTGACAACAATGCAAATGTATTCAAAAATCTAATCAAACACTTAATGAGAGCCCATGAGCTCATGTTGTGCAACATTTCTATTGGCTATTCAATTACGGGAGAATATATAGTGATGACTGCTAATAAAAAGACGACGATCCCATCAGCTTTCTATAGGCTAGGCCTACTATTTATTTCTCAACTTTCCTAATATTAAGCACATTGCTTATATTTACAACAGGAGTATTGCCTACCTGGCTGGCACGAGGAAAATTATTCTCCATTCGCTATTTAAGTGCTTAGATGACATGTATTTTTTTTCCCACTGCCCGTTTCGATTAATAAGGTTTGTATTACAACTAAAGTGGCCAAATAACTTCTTAAAATTAAGCACATTAATCCGCTTTACAAGGGGTGTAGAGCCTAACTGGCATATATAAGCACCGTGTGAGTTTCAAGTTTGGGGAAGACAATTTTCACTATAAAAATGCACCTTTAAAATAAAATCATTACATGCATAATTGCATTTGCGGTGACTTTTGATAATGGTGTTTTTCGCAAATGGAACATTCACCCTTATAGCCTACTGCCATGTGTGCATTGCTGTGCTTATAATGTGAAGAAATAGCCTAATAATTTATCAACATTTTAAGCAAAATCTTTTATCTGATGTGTCAGCCACATTGCATAAAAAATTTGTTTTGATAATGTTGTATTAATTTGGAATCTATCGTATCCCACAACTGTCCCAGACTATGTTTGGAATATTTATTTCTCACACAGAATAAAATAGGTCAACGTTTGTACTATGGGTGATAGTAGATTGACATAGGCAAGTGATTTGGCTGTTCGTTAGGCCTACTCATCTTGTTGGCTGACGAAAAGCAAATGTGGACAGTTCTACAAATACACACCTTGGAAATGGATAAGGATGCCCTCAGTCTCTGATGTGTCTGTCTAAATATGTAGCCTCTAAGAAAGACACGATTACGTGACAAAGAGTCATGTGAGTGAGAGTGCTTCCGATTGCGCAGCACACTCTGGGAGAAAGGCACAACGCAGTACTTTGGGCCGCAAAAGGCATGGATTCTTTTAGGGTGCATAACGGCCACAAAGGGGATGCCGCCGTGAAAAACACTATCAAGAGCTTGTCAAATTGTGAATGAGAAACTATTAGAGTGTGTAAAGGCAGCTCGAAAAAAGGCTTATGCCTTTCAAGCGACTTTTATCAAATCATCATTAGAATCTAATCATGCAGTCTTACAATGTATTCAAAATCAACACACAGCCCAACGTTTATAGAACAACTAAATTTACATTAATAACTAAATTAAGCATATAAGATGCTTTTTCTATCAGAATAGCAACTAGTGTAGCCCACAGACATTTGACATAGCCACATCAGGACCTAACATAAGGACAACTCAGAGTATGCTATATATTTTCTTCATATCATGCTTCTTTAGACCTGTCTAAAATAAATAATGGATTTATTGTGAAGGTGTAGGTTATATTACATGGATTTATTAGACTTTTTAAAATGGCTTGTAGGCTATGTGTCGAAGCCAGGAGATGCTAAATGTGTTTATGTTAATTAACGGTCATTTATCGTGAGACCAACAGTTATTCGCTTGACAATCACCGGCTGACCAAATTTTGTGACCGCCACAAGTGAGAGGAGACAGCCAGAAACACTGCGGCTATACCTCAATAGTCAAAAGTGGCTTCCTCTCTTTGTATCCTTTTCTTAATAAACACTGATGTGAAAGAACTGGAAAGATAGCCTAGTGGTTAGGGTGTTGGGACAGAAACTGAAAGGTTGAAAGATGGAAACCCCGAGCTGACAAGGTCAAAATCTGTCATTCTGCACCTGAACAAGGCAGTTACCCCACTGTTCCTAGGCCGTCATTGTAAATAAGAATTTGACCTTAACTGACTTGCCTAGTTAAATAAAGGTAAAAAATAAATAGCCAGACAGTATCTGCCGTCTTCTCAGATCAGTGCAGTTGAAGGAGAGGAGCTGAGGACATGAAGACTGGAAACGACTTAAGACTAGACACACACCAGACCCTCCCTTCTAAACAGGGCAGTTCAGAAACAGCAACTGCGCTAATGCCCAAGCTAAAGCACAGTAAGTGCATTATTTAAAGCACCGGGGGCTCAATTTGTCATTCTCGCAGGCTCATCAGAGGAGAACATTCGATATTAAATGCACCTTTCACTGGGGTTTACGCCACCTGTCTGTGGGATCAAAGAGACAGACCGCCGACTCCCAGCTTCCCTTCTGATTCCAACTGACAAAATGAGTCAATTAAATCAAATGGCTCCCCTACCAAAAATAAAAAGAAGAGAGAGAGCTAGTGATGTAGTTCTTAACTGGAAAGGTGTTGGGTTATTTGGGAGTAGGTCTAGACACAGAGAGTGCTCTGAGGTAAAGGTTAGTGGATTTAGATGATAGGAGAAGCCTGTCTTTGGTTGAAGGTGATTTCTGAGAGGAGTGAGAGGTGTTTGGCCATTTTATGGGTCAGGAGTTGTTTTTCTTGACCTTACAAAAGGAGCATCTCTTTCAGTTCAAAGGGGGGACCATTTTGGATTGAGCTGTTGACTATGTAAATAAACACCCTTGCACAGAAGTACAGTTGAAGTCGGAAGTTTACATACACTTCGGTAGGAGTCATTAAAACTCGTTTTTCAACCACTCCACAAATGTCTTGTTTAAAAAACTATAGTTTTGGCAAGTCGGTTAGGACATCTACTTTGTGCATGACACAAGTAATTCTTCCAAAAATTGTTTACAGACAGATTATTTCACTTATAATTCACTGTATCACAATTCCAGTGGGTCAGAAGTTTACATAGACTAAGTTGACTGTCTTTAAACAGCTTGGAAAATTCCAGAAAATGTTGTCATGGCTTTAGAAGCTTCTGATTTACATCATTTGAGAAAATTGGAGGTGTACGTGTGGATGTATTTCAAGGCTTACCTTCAAACTCAGTACCTCAGTACATCATGGGAAAATCAAAAGAAATCAGCCAAGACCTCAGAAAAACAATTGTAGACCTCCACAAGTCTGGTTCATCCTTGGGAGCAATTTCCAAACGCCTGGAAGTACCACGTTCATCTGTACAAACAATAGTATGCAAGTATAAACACCATGGGACCACGCAGCCGTCATATAGCTCAGGAAGGAGACACATTCTGTCTCCTAGAGATGAACGTACTTTGGTGTGAAAAGTGTAAATCAATCCCAGAACAACAGCAAAGGACCTTGTGAAGATGCTCGAGGAAACAGGTACAAAAGTATCTATATCCACAGTAAAACGAGTCCTATATCGACATAACCTGAAAGGCCACCCAGCAAGGAAGAAGCCACTGCTCCATAACCGCCATAAAAATGCCAGACTACGGTTTGCAACTGCACATGGGGACAAAGATGGTACTTTTTCCAAAACATTTGAACCAAGTTAAACAATTTAAAGGCAATGCTACCAAATACTAACTGAGTGTATGTAAACTTCTGACCCACTAGGAATGTGATGAAAGAAATAAAGCTGAAATAAATAATTCTCTCTACTATTATTCATACTTTTCACATTCTTAAAATAAAGTGGTGATCCTAACTTATCTAAGACAGGGTATTTTTACTAGGATTAAATGTCAGGAATTGTGAAAAACTGAGTTCAAAAATATTTGGCTAAGGTGTATGTAAACTTCCGACTTCAACTGTACTTTTGCGGCTCCGCCATCTTTTTATTTGATAGAGGTTAGGTTTTTCAGTTTAGCCATCTGGTCTACTCAACGCGACAAGGCCCTAATAGTTATAGGCTACAACTACTGTAGCACATGGAGTTGTTCTAGATAAGGTCACATAACCAGGAAAAGCTTGGGGACCTAGAAGTGACATAATCTAGGATCGTAAATGTGTGTTTTTTACTATATATCTTTGGAAGCATGCTGCAGGAAGGTTCCTGAACTATTAATGCATTCTACGTTCTATGTTTTTCAGTATTGCATTTTTACAGTTCATATGAAGTGCTAAGCCAACGTGTTCCTCAGATGCTATAGGCGACATACACAGCTATGCCTTTTCTCCCTTCGCCTTTGATGTTTTCAGGGAAACATGCTTTGTTATTCAATGTGCTTCACGGATGTTTTTTTTCGAATCGTTTTCTTTCTTTCTTCCTCCTTTTCTTTTTAGCAGAGCTCTGGGCTGATTGATTTTCCTCCCTCTCCCTTTCCTTTCCGTCTGTGCTTCCTTGATTTTAATGCTGGTGGGTTGTGGGAAATATTTATACGGCATTGATCGGACTCACGAACGGCGGAATTCAAACTGTTTTTGTCCCACGGACGTCTCTAAGTATCAATCACCAGAGGGTCGAAAGTTAGCATGCCTGCAGATTACCTTGCAGAGCCCAGGGCCAAACTCATTTTCCAAAGAATATAAAAAAATAGGCATCATTGTGTCTATATTTCTACCTTTGCTGGGTCCTTTACGAGAGAGAGAGAGAGAGAGAGAGAGAGAGAGAGAGAGAGCGTGCCAGCCATAGGAGGAGGGGATACTGGCTGTGAACGTGCATGGCATGTGTACAGTATTGAGGCGCGCCACCAACCCACCAACCCAATGATAATTCCTGCCACCGTTATTCCATAAATAATGTAACACCAACAGGATATTTTCCACATTAAACTTTCATGGTTCAGGCTGTCTCGACAGGCAACACTCGGCTCTGGCACACCGTAATGATAATGAAGTTTGTAAAGGGATGTCTCGCTCGCTCTCTTCCGCTTCATCTGAAGGCAACCATCACACCACAGCAGCCAGTCGGCTCTGATTATACAGTAAACTCAAAGGGGAGGTGGATGAGGGATATGTGAAGTTGTAGGAGGACTGAGGCTCAGATAGTGTGCTTTGATTCAGAGACAACGCATGTGGGGATGCTTGTGGTATTCCACAGGGGCCTGTCCTCTGGTTGATATCCCCAAGAAACACACACGGATGCATGCACACCAGTGGGCACCTCAATGGAGGAAGGGAAGGACCATCCTCCTCTGTCAAATTTCATAGAAATGTAAATAGTGAAACATTAAAAAAGTTTGCCTTTTTAGATACAACTATACTCAATATATTCATATGTTACCAAATAATTGATTAAAACATTATGCTTACAATGAAGGTCTATAGTAACTTCAACAGCACTCTCTGGGGTAGCACCATGGTGTAGCCGGATGACAGCTAGCTTCCGTTTTCCTCTGGCTACATTGACTTCAATACAAAACCTAGGAGGCTCATAGGCCTCATCCCTTTCCATAGACCTACATGGTAATTATGACCCCTCCTGGAGGACGACTTCCATCCAATATAGGATTAGAATCATATAATTAACCTAGTGTGTTGTATTGGGGTTATGTTGCAGAGCATTATAGGGGGGTTCTATGTGTTGAGAAGCTTGGCGAGTTGGTGACATTATTGTATATTATTTAATTCAAATTAGTTTCTTCAAATTACAGGAGACGAAGTAGGTAGATTACAAATCGTTTTCTGGATTTTAGAACTTTATTTTTGTGTCCAGTTATTGTAATTTATTCCAACTTGACTTGCTAACTTCAGTAGCAAGTACCAGTAGCTAGCTAGCTACAAAGCGTGAGTGTGCAATTTTCACTGCCAGAATGGCCAACACTAGTGAAAATGTTGTGGACCTTTTTTTGAAGAAACCCTTTCATTCTACTGGGGTACACGGAAAAGGTGTGAATTAAAAGCGAGGGTTTACCTCTGCCTGAGATCATCTTCATGAAGAAGGATGAAAGGGTGAGGGCGTTCTATACCAATTAGTATCAAAAGAATAGCTGGTTAAACTACTTAGGGAGCAGTGGGGCACTATAGGCAGCCTAGCCAGCCCAAGTTTGAATATAAACCAAATTTGATCACGTTCACATTTTCTCCTGACACACAAATGACTATAAATAAACTAATTTAAAAACAAAATGTCCCTTTTTCGGGACCCTGTCGCGCCGCTACTCCCTAAGTAGTTAAGGAGCGCTGGGGCGCTAGCGCTCCATTCCCGACACTACCCGGTGAAATGTAAGGCGCTAAATTCAAAATCCAAAAGTTGAATTATTAAACATTCATGCGCATTATGTGCATATCCTAGTTTCTGGGCCTGAGTGGCAGGTATTTTACTTTGGGCACGCCAGACTCTCCAAAACCGACACCTCGGCTGCCGCTCCCTATTAAGACACTAACAGCTTACAGACAGTAGGCAATTAAGGTCACAGTTATGAAAACTTAGGACACTAAAGAGGCCTTTCTACTGACTCTGAAAAACATGTTCGTACTGTGAGATGCCTAAGACAGCGCTACAGGGAGACAAGTCAGACAGCTTATCGTCCTCGCACGGGCAGACCACATGTAACAACACCTGCACAGGATCGGTACATCCGAAAATCACACCTGCGGGACAGGTACAGGATGGCAACAACAACTGCCCGAGTTACACCAGGAATGCACAATCCCTCCATCAGTGCTCAGACTGTCTCCCATACAGCATGTCAGATCTCTAATTCTTAAGTGTAGCCTAGGTTGCTGCAACATTTATGTCATGAGTATTTGCTTGTGTTTGTCCGGAGTGATTATGTGTTATCACCTTTTCTGCATCAAGTTCTCTCTTTAATCTCATTTTTAATGGATGATGAGATGGAAGCGATCAAATCATTCTAAATTGATTTCGACATCCCAGAAAAGAAAGTCAAAAGTTCCATATGTTCAGCAAGTAAAGCATCGTAACGTGCAAAATTTCCTCTACAAACTCTTTGTAGTTGCCCTTGTTAGCGGAACTTTCCCTCTCGTCATGTCCTCTAAAAGCCAATTCTTTCATGCCCAAAAATGCAGTGGTATCGATACACCGCTTGAGAACATCCCTGTTTCTTCTTACTTTCTCATTGTATTGTGCAATTTGAGTATGCAGACATTCGTCCATTACATGATTGAGTCTGATGTGGGCATTTGTATGCTCCCTGCTTTTGTTGTGCCTTTAGCTGAGCAACGTTCTTCAGGTCACTGTACCCCCCTTTCGACCCAAGGCTCAGACTTTCCAAAAAGCAGGCAAGGCCAGCAATACAGGCGGCTTGATGAAAGGCTCCCTCTTAACAAGACTCTAATCTTTTCAACCATATGCAACACTTGTATATCCCTGAGAGGTTAATCAGGGTACAGGAGGGGACTTCGCTGTAAACACAAATAGCAGACACATTCCATTACAGCTGCGCCATCTTAGGTTTGGGTAACGAATTTCTCCATGAAGTTAAACTCAGACATCTCAGAATTCACAATGTCAAACACAGACTGCGCATCTCGCCCACTTGACACATCAAAGTAGCCCAAGAAACATTCCTAAATAAAGCCCTGATCATCCACATACCTGATCATAACTGACAACTGCAAGCAGACTGATGGTACCATAGGTGGTGGGGCATTTTCTCCCCCTGGGTCCCGTATAAGGTATGACATTGATTAATCAGTTGTAAAAAGGTTTCATATGGGCTATCACGGGACCAGTTTTTCCTAATCAGGTCACAAGGTTTTAAAACTTCTTAGGGACCCAATCCCGTGAGCGGGATCGTTTTCGGACCAAACAAAGCGCAGCAAATTTGTAATATTTAACATTCATGGATATACAAGTGTTGCATATGGTTGCAAAGATGAGTCTTGTTAAGAGTTGATGACCACTCCACTCCACTACCATTGTCAACTCTCTCCTGACATAAACAGAAGCAGTGTCTCATGTGCCCGCTCATCCACTGGCATATTGAATGTTTCCTCTCCAAGCACTGTGAGTACCCTTATCAATTTTCTCTCATTTTTGTATGTAGAGTCAATCACACACACAAACCCAATCACATTATTACACATCAATGATTTTACTCCTTGCTTGGACTAACTCATTCTTGGCTCTTTTGTCTAACTGTGTAGTGTATTGTGTTATTGTCTTCCCAGTCAAATCCTGTCCTGCCCTCAGTGGAATAGTTGAGCTCTTCTCCATCACCATCCATCCACGATGAGCATGTCCTGCACAGAAAGCCTATGAACACCTCAACTCCTGTCCTGCACTGAAGTCAAGCCTCTGAACACCTCAACTCATGCCTCATCCCTTATTCAATCACTACAGTGGTCCCTTCCCAACACTGTGTAAGTTGCCCTCTCAATCCCATTACCCATAATACTGTGCTATAAATGTATTTTATTAAATGCTTTAGGTGAATGTTTTGGAAACACGCTTTGTCTCCGTGCGTTCCGTGCCTATACCGTGGGTCTCCCATCCTCCTAAATTTTCCAAGTCTCCAGCCTCCACTGATTCACACTCACACACGCACGCACACACACACACACACACACACACACACACAACCTCACACAAACCACTAAACAAACCACATTCACACATCCCTTAATCCACACAGTTACGTTTACCCTGAGTGATTTGACAGTTTCTCTGCTACTTTCATATTCAACGGCAGAACAAAGTGCATAATTTCTATGGAATAAAACTCTCCACAAGTCCCTCATTCTCCCAATTGCTCTGTGCAAGGTCATATGTAAATGTGATCCCTCAGCTACAGAGGCGTGCGTCCTCAGCCATGTCAACATAATAAATAATGGCAAAAGGCAGTTGCTGAATGCAGAGCGCCAGGCACTTCCTGGGGCTGAACCAATGGCATTCCAGGAAATGCAGCGGCACAAAGGGAGGCACTATTCAACCGGGAGAGCGTAAAGAGACACAACACCCCTCAGCACACACACATCCATCAGTATAAACACTCCAACTTAGCCTCCCTGTCATACTAATACAGTTCACTGAAAAAGTGATTTGGTAATGTGCTTCGCTGGAATGTGTGAGGCGAACTGTATTGCCAACAGCACCCCCTTTGGTGAGAAGGCTATGGTGGAGCGGACAAGGGTAAGGAAATTCAACTGTTTTTTCCCAACCAAGCAAAAAGACTGCAACATGATATGATAATTATAGTTATCACTTTGCAGAGGTAAAAAGAAGGAACGAAAGTAAAAATCCCTTCAGAGTTCTGCAATTTAATCTCAACCATTATTTCCAATTCATTGACTGTAGGTTAACTCCTATCGTTAACAATGTTTGCCTCAACTGATACAGGAGAACAAAAATAGAAAATAGAAGTTGTGGCAATAGTCTAGCCGTAAAATTAGTCACACATACTCCAGAGTACGGTATTATAACAAGTAACAGATTTCAATATCTGAGAAGTGTCTTTTAAAAGTCTAATAGGGTGTATATTTACCACACATATTTCTTCGATGGAGAGAGAAGGAGAGAGAGAGAGTGCGTAGAGAAAAAGAAAGAGAGAAAGAGTGTGTGTAGAGAGAGAAAGAGAGAGGTAGAAGATGAGATAGAAAGAGCTTACGGGAAAAGAGAGTGAGAGAGAGAGCGACCAACCATGCATACACTGCAACGAGAGAGAGAGAGTGCAAAGATAGACTGGTAATATGCTTGGGAATTTAATAAGGCTCAACGCTCCTCAATAATATCGGCCGCTCTACAGAGTCCACCGGGAGACATGTAATGCGCAGATAAAGGATGATGCATCCCCCTGACAAACGGCTTGTGCTAAAAGCTCTATATAAAAGCCACCCGCCTCAGCTAACGCACATGCTAATGTGCCAGCGGCTACACTTCCCCGTATACTGCAGTTCTTCTAAACCTTATTCACTTTAAGGTCACACTGTATATTCTTTTAGGGATGAAGACTCCACTGTATAAGATTAACTTTCCGTGGCTGGATGGTTAACGGCAAGGACAATGCATTGGATGTGAGATGTTTGCACATTCTTTGGTCAGGTTTTTACAATGGGAATGTTATGAGAGTGTGTGTGTGTGCGTATGTACATGTGAGTGTGTGTTTGCCTGCATGTGTGTTTGCTGTGTGTGTGTATTGCACGTGTGCAAAGTGTGAGTCAAATCTATGTGGGTGTTCACATTAACACAGCAGGGAAAAAAAGAGGCTGACATGTCATGTTCACTCACAGACAGACATACATCTCTTGCTTTGTTGACATTTACATACCACACTAGCTGGTGGCATATAAACCCCCTCTGGCCATACCAGGGTTAGAATTTAGGACAGGCACTTCTCAGGCACCCCTGTCACTACCTTGCTGGGGCCTACTCATGCTAGACAATGCATCCAAGCATGAACCACACTATACCGAACAAAACAGGCCACTGAGTTATCAACAAACCGTGGAGAACCAGAACATGCCCCCATTTTGCTCTCATTTAATATTCACTACCTCCATCTACCTTCGTTGATGCTCTCATTCTTTCTCCCCCTCTCTAACTCACTCTGTTCATCTACTGTGTCATCCCCTGTTCCTTTTTCTTTGCTAATTCTCTCGCTCTCTTCATCCATCTCCCCCTCTTATACATTTTGGTTGAATGCATTCAGTCGTGCAACTGACTAACTATGCCCTTTCCTTTCCCTTTCTCCTTTTCTCATCATCCTCTCTCCCTCCCTCTCTCCAATCACCCAGTATCTCCCTCTATCGTTCCTCGATCACTCTCTATCACCCCATATCACTATATACCCATTCGTATCAGGTAGACAAAACATTTGTTACAATAACCAACAGTCGTTGTCATAATAATAGATGAATCAGATGCCGTTCACAGGAAATGGCTAATGGGAAATACCTCATTAAGTCCTTTTGGAGACATGAGGCCATCCAACTCTCAGTCAGAACACGTTCAGTCATTGTCGGTTTCTTGCTCCGAACACACCAGCACTACCACACCATGCCAGTAGCACGCAGAAATGGTATCACTTAACATGCAATGTGCTTAACTCCCAGGATGCAAGAGTAGAACTATAGAAGAGGATGAGGAGAGCGGGAAAGGAGGAGAGGGGGAAAGAGGAGAAGAGGAGAGAGCACTGCATTGAATACTGAGCATCTCAAGCACTCGAGAAAGAAAAAGCAAACTTGGTCGCATTACAGTACTTCGAAATTACCACTTAATTTGATTCAATGCTTTAGTGTCTTCATTTTCTATTCTTGCAGTATGTATATGTGTGTGTGGGTCCGCGAGTGTTGTGGGTGAGTGGAACGGCGAATTGGTATAGAGTTATAGGATTTTCCCATAAAGATATGCATATCCCTTAGAGGTTTTAGGCTATCCATTCGCTAGTGAGAGAGAAAGAAGACAATAGTGGGTTTCTATGAGCATTATTAAAGGGGCAGTAATAAATGCCTTCTGTTTACCCCTTTGATGAATCATCTTTCTGTCTCGCAGAGAAGAAGACATATGACCATGACGGGGTGAAGAGAGGCAGAGAAAGAGGGATGGAGGCCAGCTCGGCTGACAAATATCTGACGACGTGCTCTGAGGATGATTCTTAAAGAAGGGATGAGGAAGCGTGAAGTTGGCGACAGTTAATGGTTAACAGGATTTAAGGAACACACACACACATAGACATACCACACAAACACACATGTGATTTCTGTCAACTTTACGATTCTCTTGCATGTATGTGTGTGTTTTTTCTTGAGAACCCTCAAATATTAATGGGCATATGATTTCCAGCAAAGGCTCATTATAACAATTTCTTCTTCAGGGAGAATTTAGAAAACTTCCAATGCTACTACTGCTGACTTTGGAAAAAATACAAAAAATTATTTAATGGCAGTAACAATTATATACCCCCATTTATGTTTAATAGTCTACACTCAATATATTTTAACCTACACACAGCACAAACAATTGTGCTAGCTTGCTAGATAACTAGAGCTAATGGTATGCCTTTGCTTCGGACAATTTAGGGGACATAGTTAACTAAGCTGGAACTTACTGAATATCTACACTAAGTAGCTCTGAGTTTCTGCCAATCCCTCTGCATCACACAGACATCCTGTTCAGACCGGAAGGCGTTATCTGCTGTGTCACTCCATTCAGTCGCTAACGCTAACTCTTAGCCCTGCAAATCAGCCTGTGCTAGCCTAGCACTAAAACATTTGCTGCACTTTAAGTCTGAAAGAGGGAGGAAGTGAGGCTTATCCTGCTAGCTTCACCGTAGTGGGAAGAACATGTTCCTATCCCTGGCCTTTCTTGCCAGGCAGCACTCACCTATCATGCATTAATTTTAGAGAAGGGGAAAAAGATTCCACGGTGCATTAGTGAAGAGATTTATTGATGGCTTTGCGCCTGCGATGTGGCAGGTGCTCTCAGGTACTTATGAAAAGCCCGACCCCACCACCCTACGCCTCGACAGATACGGTGGGAGAACACAACGTTCTGTCAAGGTTATTCAATCATTGCGTGAACGTTCTGGGTAACTTCTTCTGTCTTATCAGGGGAGCAGTAAGCAGTCTCCTCAGAGACCCTGACAGCTAGCACGGGATGATAGAAGAGGTACTCTTATGTCCACGTTAACATCGAATGGAGACGGATGGAAATCACAGTTTATATGGGCCAACTAATCCCTCTCAATGGAGTTTGCATATTCAGTCAGTTAGCATGAAAACATTAATAATGCAATTGTTTATCTATATGACCCCCAATGTCTATTTGGCTACATAAGGAAGACGCATGTATTAATCTAACCTGTCAATAGGAATCTAATCGGTAATAAATACAATTCACCCAGAAACATAAAAGCTAGGACACAAAAAAAAAGTATGCAACAAAAACCAACATGGCTGCCATGATAAGCTCCTCTGCCTCCTCTCCCTCTTCCCATCCCTCCCTCCCCTCTGTCTTCTGCTCGACATGGGCCCATTTAGCTCCAGCCCAGCTGAGGTTCATTGAAAGAGATGGCCCCATAAATATGCCACATTATTCCCCTACGATCCCGAAGTACGCTAGACAAAACACAGATAAATCCCTGTCACCCCACCAGGGCCGAGCAAGCACACAACACATGCCTACCCAACCCTACATTCATCAGTCAGTCTGGAACTGTTAAACCAATCCAACGCCATATTTTTTCACACCAAAAAACTATGGGAGGCTTTCCACAATGGTTTTCTGCTGAATTATTCGATTTTATGGGTTACTAGTTAGGAACAGTAAGTTTGTTCAAATGATACATTATCTATGTGGTATCCTGTATAGTTTCTATGCTTATATATAGTATGTCATGCTTACATATAGCTCTTGAAGTAGTCCTACTACTAGGCTAGTAGCATTTAAAATCCCAATGCTCAGCCCACTCTAGCCAGCCACTCCACCACCTCTCACCCTAGCTCACGCGTTCCCCCAAGGCTCCAGGCATAACCACGGCCTTCCTCTTATTCCTTTCTCCAACGGAAATTGATCTAAGAGAGCGGCATATCGGCTCTCAATCTCTGCTCAATGCATTTTCATTGTATTAGGGCCTAAGTACGAGATTAGCGCTTAAATCTGGACCGAGAATAGTGATCTGAGCACGGCCATGGCATATTAAATTGATGTGGATCCTAACACAGGGCTGAAGTGAAAAGCCGGCTCTGATCCCCAAGATAATGACCGTCAGGATCCTTTCTTTGGGTTGGTTTCTCACAGTTTGGAGGAGAGAGAATAAATCATTGATGTGTTTAAACTATTTATTCCTTCTCTAAATATGTGGAAATGGTGGATATGGTTTCTAGCAAATTGATTTTGTTCCTTTCCCTAGTGGAAAGAGAGGCGGGTTGGGTTCTCAGATGGAGTTGTCTACTGTGAGCTGGTAAAATAAATTGGAAAGTAGAAGGATAAGAATTCACACTTTTTTTCTTAGATTGGATGAATTTCAGTCACAAACTGAGACTATGGAACAGCTGTTGTTTGTCCTACATCTATGACACTTGTTGCAGTTTTGCCACATAGCATACAAAAGTGTGCTATTGTTATAATAAAATGACATCCTCTCAAGAGAGAAGCTCAACAGCTCATGAACAAAAAGAGGTCACAAAATATAAACTTTTTCAAATCCAGGACATGGTTCACGAGTAAAATTTCATAGAGTACAGTATATCCTCCAAGTCACAAAGGCACATTTTATACATTAATCATATTCATATAAGGATGCATTTCTCCTATCGCTGCACAACAGAGACAGAGCATTCTGCTTTTCTCTCATTCATTTTGGAAAATTATAGGGAACAACATATAGCGTTGTCCTTGAAAATTCCTCATGAAACTCAAACACAGCTCTGTGTGTGCCGATGAAGCTTAACACTCAACACAGGCTCATGTCCTGATTTAAACAGAGAGACTCACTGGGTATTACATCCAGGGTTGGGGAATAACGGATTAAATGTAATGGATTACAAAAAAACGCTAACTGTAATCCATTACGTTACCAGCAAAAAATACGATTACAGATACTTTTGAAAAACTATATGATTACTTCTAAATTCAGAAAGGATGTTTGCAATTTTTTTTAAATCTCAATGACAATTAAATCAGCATTAAAAAAATGTGGCAAATTTAACTTTGTTCCACCTGAGAGAGTCTTACCACAAGTCAGAGACCACTATGATGACACACCAAATGTATTTGATGGATCGCGGGAAAAGAGCAGGAATAGGCTTTTGTAGGCTACAGTCCAAGCTATGTCTCCAATGTTGTGACTGCTGTCAGCATCCAAAGATTATCCAACTTGAATAAACGCTTGGAGGTAAGGATAACAGCAGTGGTGTAGTCTTCGGAGATACGTATATCACTTATTATTGATATCTACATAGCACATTGATGTGAATCACACTGCTGCTCTCTCATTTAGCTATTTGAATTCAAGAAGTTTAAGCTGCCTGTCAATCATTGTTTTTGAAACCAGTGGACAGCCAGTGAAAATGTGCTCTTGCAACAGCTGCATGTGCGGATCCCAGCCTATGGAATATAAGTGGGGAGATTATTGTTCAATCTAATTCATGCTGATGAAAAAACAAATCCATATGCTTAATGGACAGATGCTCAAACTCACACAATTTTAACAGACTTAAAAGGTGCAATCTGTAGCTGCTACATCCGTTTTTTGAAATTATAAATTATAAACTCAGTAAAAAAAAAAAAACGTCCCTTTTTCCCTTTCAAAGAAAATTTCATAACTTCACAGATCTTTTTTGTAAAGGGTTTAAGCACTGTTTCCCATGCTTGTTCAATGAACCATAAACAATTAATGAACATGCACTTGTGGAACGGTCGTTAAGACACTAACAGCTTAGAGACGGTAGGCAATTAAGGTCACAGTTATGAAAAAGTTAGGACACTAAAGAGGCCTTTCTACTGACTCTGAAAAACACCAAAAGAAAGATACCCAGGGTCCCTGCTCATCTGCGTGAACGTGCCTTATGCAAGCTACAGGGAGGCATGAGGACTGCAGATGTGGCCAGGGCAATAAATTGCAATGTCCGTACTGTAAGATGCCTAAGACAGCGCTACAGGGAGACAGGACGGACAGCTGATCGTCCTCGCAGTGGCAGACCACGTGTAACAACAACTGCACAGGATCGGTACATTAGAAACATCACACCTGAGGGACAGGTACAGGATGGCAACAACAACTCCTCGAGTTACACCAGGAACGCACAATCCCTCCATCAGTGCTCAGACTGTCTGCAGTAGGCTGAGAGAGGCTGGACTGAGGGCTTGTAGGTCTGTTGTAAGGCAGGTCCTCACCAGACATCACCGGCAACAACATTGCCTATGGGCACAAACCCACTGTCGCTGGACCAGACACGACTGGCAAAAAGTGCTCTTCACTGGCGAGTCGCAGTTTTGTCTCACCAGGGGTGATGGTCAGATGAGCGTTTATTGTCGAAGGAATGAGCGTTACACTGAGGCCTGTACTCTGGAGCGGGATCGATTTGGAGGTGGAGGGTCCGTCATTGTCTGGGGCGGTGTGTCACAGCATCAACAGACTGATCTTATTGTCATTGCAGGCAATCTGAACGCTGTGCGTTACAGGGAAGACATCCTCCTCCCTCATGGGGTACCCTTCCTGCAGGCTCATCCTGACATGACCCTCAAGCATGACAATGCCTCCAGCCATACTGCTCGTTCTGTGCGTGATTTCCTGCAAGACAGGAAAGTCAGTGTTCTGCCATGGCCAGCAAAGAGCCCGGATCTCAATCCCATTGAGCAAGTCTGGGACCTGTTGGATCAGGGTGAATGTTTAATAATTCAACTTTTGGAGCGCCCCACTGCTCCCTAAGTAGTTAACTTCTTAGGGAGCGGCAGGTGAGGTGACGGTTTTGGACATAAAATGAATAGGCAAAATGGAGAATATGGTCATTTACAAAAATAACTGCAAATCCGGATGGATTTTCCTCGAGTTTTCGCCTGCTATATCAGTTCTGTTATACTCACATACATGATTTGAACACTCTTAGAAACTTCAGAGTTTCCTATCCAATAGTACTAATTATGTGCATATCCAATTTTCTGGGCCTGAGTGGCAGGCATTTTCCTTTGGGCACGCCAGACTCTCCAAAACCGTCACCTATGCAGCCGCTCCCTAAGATGTTAAACAGCTATATATTTTCAAGATATCAAAGTGTGACCAACAAAAAAGTTAACAATAGGCCTATACGAAATGCAGCATATGGCATTCATTTTTCACATGTAAATAGCACTTTTCAGTAATGTTCAAAGCATGCCATTCCATGAGCGCATCGTTTATTTTTAACTCAAATCAATATGCCCAATCAGTGCTCCATGACAACAAAATAAGTCCTTCGTTTTGGGGTTATGCTCAGGTAAAACAATTTGGCTGGTCTATACTTCCATATTTTCATGTGCTATTCTTGAAGATCAAGGGGTATACCATTTATTGGAAGGATTGGAATTCTGAGACTTTACATTAAAAACCAAAGAAATAATTTAATCGTCTTATTATTTGTAGTGGAAAGCAAAGGGTTAGAAGAAGATTACATATCCAACCCATAAAGTAACATTTAACATCCATATATGGCCAGCTATGTAAACTATCCTGCAATAGATGTCATTCAATTGGTAACATATATTTTTGTCTTCTTCTGTAACGATGTGCGCTGAGAGTCGGGAAGCAAGTACAGGGAGCGAGTGTTTTAATAAATAAATAAAACATTAAACAAAAAAGCACAAACAACGCACCGACATAAAACAGAGTCAATAACACCTGAGGAAAGAACCAAGGGGAGTGGGAAAATAATCAAGGAGGTGATGGAGTCCAGATGAGTGTCATGAGGCGCTGGTGCGCTTGACGATGGTGACAGGTGTGTGGGATAATCAGCAGCCAATTGACCTAGAGGCTGGAGAGAAAGTATACGTGACATCTTCTAATGCCTCTTAAGGGGAAAGTAATCTAAAAGTAACATAATGTAATTAGATTGTTACTGAGTTTGGGTATTACAAAAGTTACGTTACTGATTACAATTTTGGACAGTTAACTAGTAACTGTAACGGATTCCATTTAGAGAGTAACCTACCCAACCCTGATTACATCTAAAAAAAAATGATGAGCTAGCTGTGGATATCCCAACCAGACCGTAATTGAAACTGAACAACAGGCATCCTATACAATGTGTAGTACCGCCATCCAACATGCCTAAATGTAGCTTAGAATGTCACAGCAAATAAATGTTACAGCCTTTCTATAACAAGATATGTGTCTTCAAGTCAGCATTAAACTTAATGATGGGGTAGCAGGTAGCCTAGTGGTTAGAGCGTTGTACTAGTAACCGAAAAGTTGCAAGATCGTAATCCCCGAGCTGACAAGGTAAAAATCTGTCGTTCTGCCCCTGAACAAGGCAGTTAAGCCACTGTTCCTATGCCATCATTGAAAATAAGAATTTGTTCTTTGCTGACTTGCCTAGTTAAATAAAGGTGAAAAGAAAACACACAAAAAAGCAAATGACCAAGGCGGAAGCATATATTTTGAGTACCAGTACTTGCCCTTTACATTGACACAATGTTGGCTGAATGTATTCTGAAGGTTAAAGGGTCAGGTTATTATATAATTGCTATACTGTATCAGTCAAAACACTGGTAAGATATCAGAGATCAGGTGCTTCAATAAAATAAGTTTCAGACAATAAAGAGAAATCTGACAATAGACTACCGGGGCACAAGGTCAATATTTTTGGAGGCGGAGGTTGATACCTTTATAAATCTGCTCTGTTATAAATGTCATCAGCCTAAGCCTGTTTACAAGTGAGCAGATTGATAAACACTCAGAGATTGTTTATAGAGATTGCTTATCCGGTGTTAGTATTAGAGAGCTAGGCTGAGCCCTTCCAGCTCAGCGACATCTATGGGGAATCTGTTCATGGCCGTGAGGTGTGCCCTCGCATCCCTTGTCCCGAGGAATATATCAGTGGATGCAATTAAATTACTTTAATCTGTAAACTGCTTCCTTCTGTGTCTTCTCAGTCTCAGGGTGAAACTGCATTTTTCCCCCCTCCCATTCTTTCCTCTGTACACTTTCCTCCTCTTTCTCTCTCTCTCTCTGTTCTTCTTCTTCACCTCCACGTAACAGTGTTTTGATAGAAAAGCTCCTCGCCACGATAAAAAAGAAGAAACATATGTGCAGCATGATCGGCTGAGATCATGAATATATATGGATATTGTTTTTATTGATTTCCATTGGTTGAGGAGCTCATGAAGGGCATTCATTATGGCAAGTTATTGATTGGTCGGCTAGGAGAATGGCCAAGGAGGGGCACAGGGGGGTCAAGCAGATGACAGAGTTTGTTGGAATCAGGCCCACTCCAAACACGAAAACAACCATGAACTCTGACTAGCAATTAAGACATGAAATGTAGTTAACATCCTCAAGACACTACAAAGTGTGCAGTTGAGTGTGCACTGTAACAAGCATGTCTGAATCGAGCATCAAGCCCGCCTCTAGTAAATACAGTTGTAGCTGGAATTAACTCCTTAGTTAGTATAGGAATACAGTGTATTTGTAAAGATTGTAGAGAATGGTAAGAACTCTATAATGGTAGGCTTACATTCTGGTGTCCTCTGTAGCTAGCCTTTAGCAAGACCAAATACATTGAATGTAACTACAAGCAATAACTGCCAAGAGTTTGCATTGGTTTAGTTTCAACTCCCATAGAAAACAATGCGTCTAAAACGTGATCCCCTCATGATGGTCTATCCATTTGTTCTATCACTCCCCTGTATTTAAGGAACAAGCTGAGAACACTCCAAGATAGGTGAGACAGATGACTGTTGAACCCCCCGCAAGGATTAAATCATTACAGCCTCCTCCCACCTGGATGTGTGTTAGGATCAGCAATATTTCACACTGACAGAAGGACCCAACAGCAGGTGTCCACCGAACAAGCTCGACTCCACATTTTATTTATTTGTTTTTCTTCCTTTCTCGTTGCATTCTGGGGTTGCCAGATCAAAAATAGCTTAATCAAAGCAACCCATATTTTCCCTCCAAAATAAAAGTAAATCAGAAAATTCACAGCATAAAATGTGAGATGATCTGATTGTATGACTAGAAATCTCAACAGCTAAAATTGACAGTATTAATCTGCATGCAAGCTCAAGGTGAGAGTAATTTCTGCTCTGCTGGTAGTAATGGGTCCTTGCTTCAGTAAGTGCCTCCACTAGACAGAGGAAGTGTTTAAAATGCTATGCGAGTCTCTCAACCCCCCTCCTCTCTCTCTCTCTCTCTCTCTCTCTCTCTCTCTCTCTCTCTC
The DNA here is from genome assembly GCA_030435695.1 of Brachymystax lenok tsinlingensis. NCBI lineage: Eukaryota > Metazoa > Chordata > Actinopteri > Salmoniformes > Salmonidae > Brachymystax > Brachymystax lenok. The sequence goes on along the minus strand of CM059811.1, from coordinate 31,219,167 downwards.
GCTCTGTCTCTTGCTGATGTACGCAGTAGACACACCATTAAGACTCAGGTTCAATTGATCGAATCCATTTGTAGCAGCCTCATACCTCAAACCCCTGCCCATTGGATAATACAGTACCGTATTGCGCAACAGTTTGTTTGTTCTGTGTGGCGCAAGCAATCTCGATCTGACTACTCTAGTCTAATACATTCGATTCCTTTCCACCCCACCCGTGTTTACTTTATTTTTTTTTCAGGGCAGAGCTCCTTTTTATAGGCACATGAATAGTGCATTGGCACTAAATGCGAGCACTTCACAAAAGACATGGAGGCTTGAAAGCCTAAATTTGACTGGTGGGCGACACTTCATCTGCCTGAATTTCACCTTTTCCGTCATGGAAATGAAAGGAAGTGGAAGTAACAGGTCTGTCTTTGGCAATAAGTCTGGCTCAGTTATTCTCAAGACAATCAGGGCACATTAGCTTTGGAATGCAGTGACATGGAATGATGTTTGCTGACACAGAGCATGCTAAATAATTTGGCCCGAGGGGAGTCCATGGTCTTTTGTTTTGCGCAAGGTGAACTACGAGGAAAGAACATCTCTCCTTGGTTGGCCTAGAAACCACATTTCAGATTTATGTTACTACAATGCCTTGCAAAAGTATTCATCCCCCTTGGCGTTTTTCCTATTTGGTTGCATTACAACTGTCTCCGTAATGCCGGTAAGGCAGAGTCAGGCGCAGGACAACAAAAATGAGTGTTCATAAACTTTACTCAAAAATATACCATACAAGTGGTAAAACAATCACTCGAACACGGAAACAAAATACAACAAACAATCACACACAAAAACATGGGGGAAACAGAGGGTTAAATAAGGAACATGTAATCATGGGAATATAAACCAGGTGTGTGAAAAAAGAAGACAAAACCAACGGAAAATGAAAAATGGATCCGTGGCGGCTAGAAGACCGGTGACGTCGACCGCCGAAAGCCATCTGAACAAGGAGAGAGACCAACTTCGGCTGAAGTCGTGACAACAACCTGGCTCTACAAAGTATTGACCTTGGGGGGGATGAATAGTCATGCACGCTCAAGTTTTCTGGGGTTTTTTTTGTTTCACAATAAAAACTATGATGATATAAATGATATAAACGGCCCCAAAAATATATTTTAATTCCAGGTTGTAAGGCAACAAAATAGTAAAAATGTCAAGGGGGTTGAATACTTTCGCAAGGCACAGTACCACTGAATAAATCTTTCAATTTCTGTGCTCTAGATTACAATAATTTAGATTTTCCTTTCTCAGTGCTTTTGAATCTGGTTTCCGTTACACACACACACACACACACACACACACAATTATGATGCAAACATACCACAACCAAGAAACTACTAAATGGTTGGTCATAAAATAACCTAAACACCAACCTAGATTTATTCTCTGCAGTAGAGGGCGATGACTAATACATTTGCAGAGATCAATTAAGCTGATTGGTTAAGGCTCTTTTCTTGGTCAGTCCAGAAATTGGCAGTTAGAGACAAGTTGCCCAATTAAGTGAGCACAAGGATCTGCCAATACCCCTGAATAATGTTTATTATGGGGACGTGATTCCTCTCAAAAGCTAGACACCGGGGAAACAGCCATTGACCATAAAATTCCAGAGCTTTTTCCCTTTATCATCACAATCTATAAAATGGCTATAAGACCGCTACAGGACTGTTCCAGGTCAAGAATTCACAGATTCAGTCATTTTTATCGCTCACTCTCTGGATGATCTGGGTCAAAGACCTAAAAAAAACTATTCTTTTGGTCCTCCTTCCTTGAAGCACTCGATTTCTCCTCTCACTCTCTCGTTCTGCTAGTAGACATTGGGTTGGGTTGCTCAATGTCATGTGTTAGTAGTTCTAATTAAATGCAATGGGTGTGCCATGTGACAGCTGGCTGTTTTACCCCGTTGAAGGCTTGTAAGCAGTGCAGCCTGATCAGATGCTCAGAGTAGGAAGATGCCACCCAACACAAAAGACCCATTTGAAAAGGAAAGCGCTGGCTGCCACCGCTAGCTAACGCTATCACTCTGACGACTCCTGTCACCATTAGCCGTTGCCCATAGGCTCCCAGCACTAGCAATAGTCTAGTGCCTAGCTTAGCATATTCAGCAGGTAGCAGGATGTTTCGTGGTAAAACAATGTGTCGTAACACCCAGGTCTTGACTCTGGGTGTTGTACTACAGCATCTGGTGCTTTTGTTTTGTGAGGTCGTTTTTGTATGTTAAGTGTGAGTGTGGAGTGAGGTGCAGCATTAGATTCCATTGCTTTCTCTCTCTCTCCCTCCCTCCCTCTCTTTTTCTCTGAACATTTGTGCCGCTCGGCTGTTACTGCAACTGCAGGAACACAGCTTCTCTGCACTTGGTTACCTCTCTGACTTACTTTTATATCCCCCCTCTTGCTCTCCTTCTCTCACCCTCTACTCTGTATCCCTCCATGGGCATTGGAGGAAGGCTGGAACATGTGACAGCCCTCTCTTTTCTGATGGCAGTCTTTGGCCAAGCGTGCACAGCAGGGCCAAGGTAAAAAAACAGACAACAATATTATTGGAGCACACACACAGCTGATTCGAAAGCTGTCAGTCACACAGGTCAGGGGAACATGCGGCTACACAACATCGTGGAAATTAGGGGTGTAACGGTATACATATTCGTACCGAACCATTCGGTATGGTGCCTTGGGACCTTAGTTCGGTTTGAATTAATACATAAAAAATATATATTTAAAAGAAAAACACTAGGCCTATAGGCTACGGCTACGCTGTGTTGTAGGCCTCGAGTAAATCTGAGCAAAAAATAACTTTTCAGGAGATTCCATTAAAACAACTACAGCATATACGTATGTTGTAATCAAAATTAGAATCTTAATTCCTGCACTTCAAACTGTCCTTTTGTGAGGGGCAGCCGTGAACAATTTTTTTACGATGGCGAGTGGTGGGGTCGATAAACCAGGAGGATTCTCCATCATCGTTTAAATCTTCAGTTTGGGAACATTTTGGCTTTCCAGTAGATTGCAACGGCAATGGACAGAGAGAGTACGTCGCCATTGCTCAACGAAAATAGCATATGCAGCTGCCAACACCTCAAACATGATGACACATTTACGCCGATATCACCCCAATACTCCTACCAACGTAAAAAACAACAACACAAATTTGTCTCCACTGCATTCAAGCAACCTTTCGCAGCTGATTTTGACCGGGAGTAATCGTGTGTTGTTATTCCTGATTGTGCTCTCATCAGGCATTATATGACTCATGATCATATTTGACCTGTTTCAGGAAACTAAGCGTATGTCGCGGGTCACTACTTCATAGGAGAGCCGTTTGAACGTAATTTTATTTTTATTTTTTGTATGCCATCTGTAAATACGAATAAAAAAAAATTATTACGAGCCTAGTTGATTTAGCCACAGCAACCTCCCTGCTACCCATGATTGGCTGAGGTAATGTGTGGGCTGGACATGCTGACAAATGAGTTTGGATTGGTCTGCCATATATCACACTTCTGTCTATTTGAGCTGGTCAGTATGTCTAGGTAATCCTGTCTAATGCTGCTTTCCCTTGCGTAGTAAAACTGCATAAGTGTTGCTCTCCACTTTCTGGAGGACCGAGTTTTAAAATCAGTGGAATTTGAGTATGATAGCTAAGGAGATGGACAAAACACGTGTCTCCATATTAAATATTCAAACTAAAGGCAACCATGGCATCCTAACTAGCTACATGTCTTAGCAAAATACTCCACTATGCAAGTATCCATTTCAATAAAATGTCACTGCGACAACTGTTCATAGACGTGGGTTAGCTACCTGCAGATTCATGCAGGGTAGTAACGTCATGAGTTGGGATTATGGTTCATTGTTTCGCTAGCTAGCTAGATGTCTTAATTAATTAACTTCTTAGGGATCGGGATCCCGTCAACTGGACATTTGTAAATCATGCAGCGCCTTGTGTCACGATCGCAGATTTTAGAGAAACAACAAATGTTGGTACATATGTGTCTTATATCATTGCATAAAAAGCATGATTACATTTTTGCCAAAAGCACAGTTACAGTCACCAACGCTCTGGATAACATGAAAACAGCCTAACCAGCTCTGCTAGGGCGAGTAAAATGGTCAGAGTAGGATGTTCTGTCAATTGTGTTTGGAAGTAGCTAGCAAGCTAGCCAACCAATGTTAGCCAGGTAGTTTGTGTGCTTGACTGCCATTGTGAGGTCAGAACGTTCGGATCTACCCTACTCATCGGCCAGAGCGTCCGGTGTGTGCTCTGAACCCTACGAGAATGAAATAATCTGAATTTACGAACTGACAATCTGACAGCACAGTTGCAGTCACCAACGCTCTGGATAACATAACAGCCTAACCAGCTCTACTAGTGCGAGTAATGTTCAGTGAGCTGTTCTCTCATTTGTGTCTGGAAGTAGCTAGCAAGTTAGCTTGGTGCTTGACTGCTATTGTTAGTGCAGAACGCATGGATCAACCCATAAAGAGATGGGTGGGGCTAAAGCTTAAGAGGGTGTGAACGATGCTGAATGGGTGTAGACAAAGAAGGGCTCTTCAGTAGTAGCACCAAAACATTCAAAGGCCATTTTCTCAAAAGTGAGTTTATAAGTTTATCAACTTTCAAAGCATAATTACTTTCCCATTGTTCCTCACCTGTAGTGTATGATATACCATTTGTAGCTCTGAGTCTCTACTTTTACCAATGTAAAAAACACAATTTCAAATTTTGCTACATAAGACCGATTTGAGCCGGTGGGTCACGTATATGGAGTCAGAAATACCAACACTTTGGAGTCAGGAATACCAACACTTTGGAGTCAGGAACACAAACAGGGTTGTTGTCTCTAGTGTGTGTGGGCTGGTTAACACTGGGATAAAGTGATTCAAGTTAACGGTAGAGCTAATACAATAGTTGCTTATGGAAGCACTTTTCTAAGCGAGAGAAAGGTATATTATATATTTCTATATAAGCTATTTATGCTACCGTTTATTATTATTGATTGATCCTAATGATATAGGCCTAGGTGTAAAACAGCCGAGGTGATAAAGAAATGACCCTGGAATAAAAAACATAATGTATAGGGTGGAGAGAGGGTTGGTTTAACAGGTTTACTCACTCCGGATAATCAGTACTGCATGTGTTCTTGGTTGTTGTGTCGTGGCTGTGTCGGAATGGATTGTGAGTTTGAACTTGAGTATGCCTTCCCATAAGGGAGTGCCCGGGGTTGGCTTGCGGTCGGCTCTGGCACAGCCATGTCACAATACAACAGGATATAATGTGATGCATGAGACACATTTTTACTGGCCATCATTAGCGGTCATTAGAATTTATGTATCATTTTCCTTCTTTTTTTGTCAGAATATAACAGGATATAAGGAGGACTACATGACATACAGTTGAAGTCTGAAGTTTACATGCACTTAGGTTGAAGTCATTAAAAGTCGTTTTTCAACCACTCCACAAATTTCTTGATAAAAAAAGTATAGTTTTGGCAAGTCGGCTAGGCCATCTACTTTGTGCATGACACAAGTAATTCTTCCAACAATTGTTTACAGACAGATTATTTCACTTATAATTCACTGTATCACAATTCCAGTGGGTCAGAAGTTTACATACACTAAGTTGACTGTGCCTTTAAACAGCTTGGAAAATTCCAGAAAATGTTGTGATGGCTTTAGAAGCTTCTGATAGGCTAATTGACAACATTTGAGAAAATTGGAGGTGTACCTGTGGATGTATTTCAAGGCCTACCTTCAAACTCAGTGCCTCTTTCAAAATAAATCAGCCAAGACAGATAAAAATTGTAGGCCTCCACAAGTCTGGTTCATCCTTGGGAGCAATATCCAAACGCCTGAAGATACCACGTTCATCTGTACAAACAATAGTACGAAAGTATAAACACCATGGGACCACGCAGCCGTCAAACCGCTCAGGAAGGAGACGTTCTGTCTCTCCTAGAGATGAACATACTTTGGTGCGAAAAGTGCAAATCAATCCCAGAACAACAGCAAAGGAGCTTGTGAAGATGCTGGAGGAAACAGGTACAAAAGTATCCATATCCACAGTAAAACGAGTCCTACATCGACATAACCTGAAAGGCCGCTCAGCAAGGAAGAAGCCACTGCTCCAAAACCGCCATATAAAAGCCAGACTACGGTTTGCAAATGCACATGGGGACAAAGATCGTACTTCTTGGAGAAATGTCCTCTGGTCTGATGAAACAAAAATAGAACTGCTTGGCCATAATGACCAACGTTTGTTTGGAGGAAAAAGGAGGAGGCTTGCAAGCCGAAGAACACCATCCCAACTGTGAAGCACGTGGGTGGCAGCATCAAGTTGTGGGGGTGCTTTGCTGCCGGAGGGATTGGTGCACTTCACAAAATAGATGGCATCATGAGGATGGAAAATTATGTGGATATATTGAAGCAACATCTCAAGACATCAGTCAGGAAGTTAAAGCTTGGTTTCAAATGGGTCTTCCAAATGGACAATGACCCCAAGCATACTTCCGAAGTTGTGGCAAAATGGCTTACTTAGGGAGCAGTGTTGCATAGTCATCAAAAGCTCTGATTCTTGGCAATATCACAGCGTTGTCAGATTTCAAAAAGGCTTTACGGCGAAAGCACAACATTTGATTGTTTGAGAATAGCCCCTCTCATATTTTATGCATTAGCATAAATCCATAACCAACACGGGTCTCATAAAACGCATAAAATCGCTAATATAAAATCCCTTACCTTTCGAAGAACTTCTGCTGAGGGCTTCCCAAGTGTCCAACGAAGACATCCAATGGTTCTTTTGTTAGAAAAAGTCATTTATTATATCCATAAATCTCCGTTTGGTTGGCGCGTTATGTTCATAAAATACAGCGTCCACTCGCCCATTGAACCGTGAAGAGAACGCGTTCAACCTATACCTATACACTTGTCCAAGAACAATAAACATAATTTATAATGTATCCTTAGGAACACTTTTATGTATAATTACTATAATATTTCAAACGGATTATAAACTGGACGATAGGAAAGGAAAAAACCACAGCGCGCGCTAGTTCGAAATTCTTCTTCTATTACCATCCAGAGCAACCTAACATCACCAAACACTGTCTAGAAACTGTTGACATCCAGTGGAAGCAATAGGTACTGCAATCTTCCAGATATGGCTGTTTTCAATAGGGAGGGGTTCAAAATGAGGCAATGTGTCAAAAACACTTTTTTTGCTATATCAGTTCTGTTATACTCACAGACAATATTTTAACTGTTTTAGAAACTTCAGAGTGTTTCCTATCTGATAGTACTAATTATGTGCATATCCTAGTTTTTGGGCCTGAGTGGCAGGCCTTTTACTTGGGCACGCCAGACTCTCCAAAACCGACACCTCAGCTGCCGCTCCCTAAGAAGTTAAGGACAACATTCAAGGTATTGGAGTGGCAGTCACAAAGCAATATCCTCAATCCTATAGAACATTTGTGGGCAGAACTGGAAAAGTGTGTGCCAGCAAGGAGGCCTCCAAACCTGACTCAGGCACACCAGCTCTGTCAGGAGGAATGGGCCAAAATTCACCCAACTTATTGTGGGAAGCTTGTGGAAGGCTACCTGAATTGTTTGACCCAAGTTAAACAATTTAATGGCAATGCTACCAAATACTAATTGAGTGTATGTAAACTTCTGACCCACTGGGAATGTGATGAAAGAAATAAAAGCTGAAAGAAATAATTTCCCCCACTATTATTCTGACATTTCACATTCTTAAAATAAAGTGGTGATTCTAACTGACCTAAGACAGGGAATTTTTACTAGGATTTAATGTCAGAAATTGTGAAAAACTGAGTTTCAATGTATTTGGCTAAGGTGTATGTAAAATTCCAACTTCAACTTTATGTAATGGACATAAAAAAAGGATTGGTCTTGCGATATATTTAGGTTGTTTTCTCTTTTTTAATATTATGATTTTTTCCTTTTTTTTAACGAAAAACTGAATCCAATGAACTGAGCAGGCTCGGCTTATATGCTTATAGCCTTGCTTGGACTTTCAAATATGGGCATGCATGTATAGGATTGTGCTGTTATTATTTATATTAATATTATATATTATTATTATTATTACTATTTTTTTCAAACTGTTTTCCATGTTATTTGGTTAGTTCTCTTAGGCATACTCATAGATAATCACGTTATCATGGGATTGCCCATATTTCTCTCTGGCCAACATCAATTGGCAGCTAAGGGTTTGCCTTAGGATGCAAAGGTGCGTCATGAGTCAGGGAGATGGTCTGATTGTCTTAGTGACAACAGACCTAGAGGGGGAGGTTATAGTGGGAGGACAATTAGGACAATTGGAGGTTTACAAAGTTGCAACTACAGTATGCTTAACAGTGCACATTATTATGGTACAGATATATGGACACTTAATCATCATGGTGCTTTTTAACCTCACCGGGCTAGGGGGAAGTGTTCGGAAGTTCGGAGAGTCTGGCGTGCCCAAAGTAAAATGGCTGTTACTCAGGCCCAGAAGCTAGGATATGCATACAATTAGTTGTATTTGATAGAAAACACTTTGAAGTTTCTAAAACTGTTAAAATAATGTATGTGAGTATAACAGTACTGATAAGGCAGGCGAAAACCCGAGGAAAATCCATCCGGAAAATATTATTTTCTTTAGCTCCCATGCAATTGGTATGGTTTCCCATTGCACAATGAAAATAATAGCTCCCAGATTGCAGTACCTATGGCTTCCACTGCATGTCAACAGTCTTTAGCAAGGTTTCAGGCTTGTTCTTTGAAAAATGAACAAGTAGCTGTAGTTTATCATTGGGTTCCTCCTTGGGTCTGTAGTCCTGTGGCGCACGTGACTTAGGGCGCGCTCTTTGTTATTTATCTCCGGTATTGAACATACTACATACCGTCTTAAATTGTATAGTTTATTTACATATTAGGGTACCTGAGGATTGATTCGAAACATTGTTTGACTTGTTTGGACGAAGTTTATTGGTAACTTTTTGGATTCTTTTGTCTGTATGTTGAACGGGTTGAACCAGTGGATTACTGAACAAAACGCGCCAACCAAACAGAGTTTTTGGGATATAAAGAGGGACTTTATCGAACAAAATGACCATTTACTGTGTAGCTGGGACCCTTGAGATTGCCAACAGAGGAAGATCTTCAAAGGTAAGTGATTTATTTTATCGCTATTTTAGATTTTTGTGACGCCTGTGCTGGTTTGAAATATATTCATATGCAGGAAGTATGCGGGGGCGATGTCCTCAGATAATCAAATGCTATGCTTTCGCCGTAAAGCGTATTGTAAATCGGACAAAGCGGTTTGATTACCAAGATTCTAAGCTAAAGAATGGTGTATGACACTTGGATTTTCATTCATGTTTAATATTACGATTTTTTTTGTATTTTGAATTTCGCGCTCTGCAATTTCACCAGATGTTGTCGAGGTGGCACGCTAGCGGGACATTGTTCTGTAGGAAGTTAAAACAAAAGCAGTTTAGGTCAAAAGAGATTAGACAAATAAAGGAAATAGAGGAAGTAACAGCGCAGGTAGATGGCAATAGAAACGGTACTATAGAGGCTATAAAGTGTAATGTATTACAAAAATAAAGCGAATTAGATGGAAAATGGGGAAAAATTCACAAAATATTTCTTGACTTTTCAACACAGAAATTATACCAAAAATGATTTACAGAAACTCATTACAAATGATAGTTATCCATGATTCACCAAATTATATTTTGAAAGACTAAGCAAAATATTTTAAGCATATGTTTTCTTTTCAGATTTCTTTCCTAATAATAATAATAATAATAATGTAAAATTAACTCATTTACAGAAAGACCGGAGTGAAGGCCAACTTACAGAAGAGAAACTTTTTGAGGCAATAAAATATTTTCTTTCTAGAAAAACACCAGGGCTTGACGGTATACCAGTAGAGGATTATCAGTCATTTTTTTTATGTACTCAAAGATCCATTATTAGCATTTTTAATTTACTCTCATACAAATGGTAGACTTTCAGGTACTCAACAAGAAGGTCTGATTTCATTACTACTAAAACAGGACCCAGGTCGTAAGTATAAAGATCCAGTCTATTTTAAAAAACGGTGGCCTCTAACACTTCAATGTTAGATTTTGGTGAGCCTCTTATACAATGGGTTAAAGTTATGTACAGCAACCCCAGATGTAAAACAATGGTTACTTCTCAGAAAGTATTGAGCTTTAAGAGGAGTAAAACAAGGCTGTCCGTTGTCTCCATATCTATGTATAATGGCCATTGAAATGCTAGCTATTAAAATTACTAGATCCAACAAGAACAGCAAGGGGTTAGAAATCCAGGGGATAAAAACTAAAGTGCCAATATATGCTGATGACTCTAGTTTTTTCTTAAGTCCGCAATCTGGATCCCTGCAGTCTCATTGAAGATCTTGATAAATTTTCTAGCCTCTCTGGTTTAAAACCTAATTATGACAAGTGTACCATATTATGTATTGGATCGTTAAAAGGTGTATTGGATTGTTAAAATATATTGTTTACACTACCTGGTAGTTTACCAATAAAATGGGCGGATGGTGAAGTATACATACTTGGTATTCACATCTCAAAAAAATATAAATGAACATACCACAATTAATTTCAATAGAAAGTTAGCAAAAATAGATAAGATTTTGCAACCATGGAGAGCTAAATACTTGTCTATTTATGGAAAAATAACTGTTTGGTCCTATCACAGTTTACTTACATACTAATGGCATTGCCTACTTCAGATGATTTGTTTTTTAAATCATATGAGCAAAAAATATTTCATTTTATTTGGAATGCTAAGCCAGACAAAATTAAACATGCCTATTTATATAACGAATTATTAAATATTAAAGCTTTCAACCTCTCACTAAAAGCTTCACTCATACATAAATTATACTGAATGTCACGTCCTGGCCTGGGATTAGCCGGCTGGCTATCATTTGTGTTTAGGTCAGGAGGGGTTTTGTTTCTATGTATTGTATTTCTATATTTGGATTTGATGGTTCCCAATTAGAGGCAGCTGATTGTCATTACCTCTAATTGGGAACCATTTATATATGTTTGTTCTTTTCACCACTTTGGTTGTGGGTTATTGAATGTATGTATGTCAGTTAGACTGTGTATGTGTTTTGGCTACACAGTTTATGCGATCGTTGTCTTTTCTTTATTTTGTTTGTTGCATACTTGTACGTTCCACTGATCATTATTATTAAACATGTGGAATAGCAATCACGCTGCATTTTGGTCCGTTCATTCCAACGGTCGTGACACTGAAACCCAAAATGGTTCTTCAGTAGATTATTAAGAAAAGCTCATCCTTTGTTCAAAAATAGCTTTTTTGCCTTCATAAAGATTACAACTTCTCATTTCCGACTAATTGAAAATAAAATTTTGTTTAACCTGTTACGGATCCAATCCCGTGAACGGGATCGATTTTGACAACATCCGGTGAAATGCAGAGCGCCAAATTCAAATGAAAAAAATACTAATTTTAAACATTCATGAAAATACAAATGCTGCACAACCTTCAAAAGCTTAGACTCTTGTTAATCTAACAGCATTGTCAGATTTCAAAAAGGCTTTACAGCGAAAGCAGAACATTTGATTGTCTGAGGACAGCACCCCCACTCAAACTCAATTAGCATAATAACATAACCAGCAGAGGTGTCACAAAACTCAAAAATAGCATAAAATAAATTGCTTACCTTTGATGATCGTCCTCTGATGGCATATCAAAGCGTCCAGGTTACACAAGAAAAGGTTATTTTGTTCGATGAATTTCCTCTTTATATCCATATAGCTCCGTTTGGTTGGCGCGTTTTGTTCAGTAATCCACCAGCCCAAGGGCTTTCATCCATGCAGACAAACAATATCCCAAAAGTACCTGTAAAGTTTGTTGAAAAAAAGCCAAACACCATTTGTAATCAATCCTCAGATACTCTGAAATGAATATACACTATAATATTTCAGACAGAACATAACCTGCTGAATAGAAGAGAAAAATAACTGACGCGCATTCCAAAACAGGACACTTGACGTGAACTCAGGAACAAGTGGTCTTACTCCCTTGATTTTCATGCTTGAACGTTCAAACCTTTTTCTAAAGACTGTTGACATCTAGTGGAAGCCATAGGAACTGCAATCTGGGAGCTAAAATACCCTGCTTTGAATAGCATGCCAATTTAAAACAGTGTGACATGACTGATTCAGACATCCCGGATGGATTTTGCTCGGGTTTTTGCCTGCCATATCCTTTCTGTTATACTCACAGACATTATTTTAACAGTTTTAGAAACTTCAGAGTGTTTTCTATCCAAATTTTGTTATTATATGCATATCCTAGCTTCTGGGCCTGAGTTTCATCTGAACTTCAAAATACTGCCTCCTAGCCCTAAGAAGTGAAAGTATCTCCCTTTCTTGAACAAGTGATACAAAGCTGGTTACAATTTTAAATTAAAAAAGTAATAACATTTAAAAAATATTATTATTTTTTTAAATAAAAATTAACTACAGTAACTGTTGGCATCTCATTTCCCCGCTGAACTGAAACCGAAACAAACATTGACCCCAAATCCGCAATATGTACCGAACTGTGGGTTTGTTGAAACATTACACCCCTAGTGGAAATAATAGGAGTCTTTCTTTTTTACCTCCCTCTATCCCTTCCTGCATCCTCTTTTCCACTGCTTCTCTCTACAGCCTTCTTATTTTCTGCCTACTTGTCCTTCTCTCTGAGCCTCCTGTTATCTTGCCTTCAGTGAGAGGGTGAAACTGATGCACTCTCTCTGTACTCACATGGATACCAGCCCACAGCCGACCGCACTGTTTTGATGACACTTTTCGTCTTTATTTTGTGCAGGCTTCAAATAACAATGCCAGTACAAAACAAAGGGGAGAGAAGAAGAGGGCATGAAAGAGAGCAAGAAAGACAGAGAGAAAGAGGTGAGAAAGAGAGAGGCAAAAAGATGTGCTTATTCCATCTCATTATATATCTTTGGAGAGAGATGTTGTAAGCCCCCGCTGACCATAATGTTGTGCAGTTACCAGTTGGGTATTGTGGAAGAAAACGCTATTTGGTGAGGCGAGGCTTGATGGGCTCGTGAATCAAGCCAACACGGATGCCGGGAGAGCAGTTAAAGAGTCCTTTACACACTGCTGTGAGATTACACGTAGCGTATCCACACACACACATTCACAGACACCAATAGAACAGCTAATTCCCATCTTCTCGCTCTATTCACAATTTTTTTTTCTTCACCTCCTTGGGCTCCTGAACAGCTTCTACCTCCAAGCCAAAAGACTGCTGAATAGTTAATCAAATGGCTACCCTGACTATTTGCATTGACCCCCTTTTTCCTTTGCATTGACTCACTTGCACCGGGTCTATGCACACACTCACATATACGACACTGACACTCCAGCACACACATACACACACACATTCACTACATACGCTCACACACACAAAACACACACACACACAGGCACATTGACGCCACCCACACACACACACACAAACAAGCACGCACACTCCCACTCACACTTTCACTCTTCAGCTGCTACTCTGTTAATTTTCTATCCTGATTGCTTAGTCACTTTTACCCCTACCTTCATGTACATATTACCTCAACTACCTTTACCCCTGCACAGTGACTCGGTAGCGGGACTCCTTGTATATAGTCTCGTTATTATTATTGTATTATACTATTATTTCCTTTTCCATAAAAAAAATATATCATACTTTTTAACTCTGCATTGTTGGGAAATGGCTCGTAATTAAGCATTTCATGGCAAAGTGTGATGTTTTTTTATTTTTTTTTATTTTTATTATTTAGCTCTAAACAGAAACCCAAATTTGTGTTTAGAGCTTTTAGCCTGTTTGGCTAACATCTAGTTTGTTGATTCCTGGATTAGCAAATGGGATTTATAAGTGTCAAATCATCTCAACTCCACCACCTCCAGCATCTAGATGCATCAGCTAATGATAATGACACCAATCATAACACTGATACTAATGATGATAATAGCGATGATGACGCTAATGAGGGACCACCTGTGAGGCTGTTTGCATAATCTGTTTTCCTCACCACTTTCTGATGACTGTAATGTCCCCTGGTGGTTCTAAAGCCCCATAAACACACACACACAACAAACATACACATGAACTCATACACACACACACACACACACACAGACCGCTGATACAAAAACACCTGGCATGTAATTACAAACAGGGGACACGAGTCAGCCAGAGAGAGGGCCCTCTAGGGGCCACGGAGCCACCATAACACTCCCAGTCCACTTCACCTCCCTCACCCCACCTCTTTCCCTGCATCCCATCTTTCCCCTAAGGGGACTGTAGGACAACCAGGTGACACGGGAAGATGTTGCATATCTCCCAAGACATCTGTTGCTATCTGCCTCCCTACCTACTAACTTCCACCGTTTCCCACCTGCCCCACAGGTAACATTAGGTAACAGGAGAGGAAGAAAACAAGAAATAATAAGAAAAAGAGAGAGAGGTAAAGAAGGATCTAATTTCTCTCTGGCAGCACATGTGTCAGCAATTAAACAGATATAAAGTATTAATCCCCAGAATGGCTTCATCAACGATCTCTATGCCTGAGAAGAAAAACATTTTTTAAAGAAAAAATAGAGAAAGAGAGGGATGACAAAGAGATGTAGTTGTGTGCTCGAGAGACAGCTACAAATGGTTGGATGCTGGTATTGCATTTAGTTAGATATTTACTTCCCCTGTTTTCCAAAAAGAGGGGGGGATTACAATTCGCTGAGCCCACTTTTGTAGTGCTAAAACTTTTGCCTAATCCCCCAGTACTGAAATGATTGCCGATCACAGACAGAAGCAGCCCATTCACGAAGCAACATGGCTAGGTTGTGGACAACACAAGTCTCTCCCAAACGTCCAGGCATTGGGGCCAAAGCTGCCCACATTGTGCCTGCACATAAAAGAAGAAAGAAGGGATAATGTGCTTCCTCTCTCCCTCTCTCTTTCATCTACTTCCCTTTCTCTCAGAGAGAGAGAGAGAGCATAATCACCAGAAACACTTTAATCACCATACTAGAATTGGGCTAAACCCCCTCAACAGTATAATGGTATAAACTGTGTTCAGCCATCTTGTCTCCAGTATCTGGCGGTTGCTCTTTAAGAGAGAGAAAAGGCAGGGTCCAACTGAAAGCTGGAGCTGAAACTCCCCTCTGGTCATTAAAAAAGAGGTCCATCTGCTGCTCTCCCATTATTGCAGTGAGGGATGGTAGTAATGGTCCTAATATGGTGCTGGTGTGCTGTCATCGCGACCTTTGAGCCTAGGAAGTGGACACAAGCCGCCTAATGATGCCAATGCTGAGGTGGGAGCTGACCACGCGAGTCGAAACAGGTCGCGCACAGCCGCATCATTAAGCCTAATTGACTTGGCTATGTCCTTTCACTGATGTGGCTCGATGGGTCCTATTTGTGTTTCCATTCCATCATCATGTGTCCTTGTTCAACACCATGATGATACATGACGGGGGTCAGGACTTTTGTTTGTTTTGGATGTCAATAAACCTGTATCTCTCTCTCTCTCTCTCACTCGCACGCACACACACGCACGCACACACACACACAATTACACACATTCCATTAGAGCTGAATGATGCATTAGTGAAATGAGTCATAAATAATCACAACATAATTATGATATAAATAAGCATGAGTAACGAATAAAGACACAATGAGGGACACTAAACAAAACTTCTTCCTCATGGCAGCCATTTTGTTTGCCCCTTGAAACACTAGTTAGTCTCACTTTAAATGTAATAATTCTCCTCCACAAGGGAGTCATGGGTAACTGCATACAGTGTCTGAAAGTGAGCGTAGTGAAGAAAGTGGGTGGATCAACAGCGCTCTGTTGTTGGTAAGACGGTTTTGATTGAGCGGTGTTGTTTTTTATTTCTTACCATGCAACTACCGTACCGCGAGAGTTTGGACTTCTGTTTAGAAGCCAGAGGATGATTCTGAGTCGTATTTCACTGTTAGCTTTACACAAATAACTGTACATTTTCAATTAATAAAACTGACCGAATTTTTGATTAAAAGTACTGATTATTGGGTGTACTGTTGCTTGTATTCATTGTATGCATGTGCTTACTGTGACTTTCACCTTGATATTGGCTACACAAGGTAACTATTTCCCACTCTGTTGCGGGACATCATAGCTTGACAAGCGGGAGCGATGGACTCTGTGTCCCAGTGTTTTTACTGTTCATGCCCTCCTTATTGATTAGATTGTATCAAGGTGACATCAATATGGTTATCAATATTAGCTACTTCTTGTGTATGCTCCTATCCTACTTCAAATAAAATCATGGGAGGGAAAAAATGGCCATGTTTGCTATCGTCGGCGACACCGTGTTAAAGCTGCGCAGTGGGAAGCAACTCAGATTGGCAGGCACCTTGATACAACGGCGGGGCACTGTTTGCCATGTTATCTAACGGTTCGAAGCACTACCGCTCAGGTCGGCAAGCTAACAAGATATCACAGACTTATGTCATGTCTGGTCTCCATGTTAGCTAACATTACTGCCGGCGACACCGTGATACAGCTGCCGAGAAGCACCTTAGGTTTGCAAGCACCTCCATACAACACTGGTGTATTAGTAATTCGCATAGGAATCCCAATCAAATCAAATCAAATTGTATTGGTCACATACACATGGTTAGGAGATGTTAATGCGAGTGTAGCGAAATGCTTGTGCTTCTAGTTCCGACCGTGCAGTAATATCTAACAAGTAATTTAACAATTTCACAACAACTACCTTATACACACAAGTGTAAAGGAATGAATAAGAATATGTACATATAAATATATGGATGAGTGATGGCTGAGCGGCATAGGCAAGATGCAGTAGATGGTGTAAAGTATATACATATGAGATGAGTAATGTATTGTATGTAAACATTATATAAAGTGGCATTGTTTAAAGTGACTAGTGATACATTTATTACTTCAAATTATTAATAAATTGGCTAGAGATTTGAGTCAGTATGTTGGCAGCAGCCACTCAATGTTAATGATGGCTGTTTAACAGTCTGATGACCTTGAGATAGAAGCTGTTTTTCAGTCTCTCGGTCCCAGCTTTTATGCACCTGTACTGACCTCGCCTTCTGGATGATAGCGGGGTGAACAGGTAGTGGCTCGGGTGGTTGTTGTCCTTGATTATCTTTTTGGCCTTCCTGTGACATCGGGTGGTGTAGGCGTCCTGGAGAGCAGGTAGTTTGCTCCCGGTGATGCGTTGTGCAAACCGCACAACCTTCAGGAGAGCCTTGCGGTTGTGGGTGGAGCAGTTGCCGTACCAGGCGGTGATACAGCCCGAGAGGATGCTCTCGATTGTGCCTCTGTAAAAGTTTGTGAGTCTTTAAGGTGAAAAGCCAAAGCCTCCTGAGGTTGAAGAGGCGCTGTTCAAGAGGCACCCTTCTTCACCACGCTGTCTGTGTGGGTGGACCATTTCAGTTTGTCCGTGATATTTACACAGAGGAACTTAAAGCGTTCCACCTACTCCACTACTGTCCCGTCAATGTGGGCAGGGGGGTGCTCCCTCTGCTGTTTCCATGAAGTCCATGATCATCTCCTTTGTTTTGTTGACGTTGAGTGTGAGGTTATTTTCCTGACACCACACTCCGAGGGCCCTCACCTCCACCCTGTAGGCCGTCTCGTCGTTGTTGGTAATCAAGCCTACCACTGCAGTATTGTCTGCAAACTTGATGATTGAGTTGGAGGCGTGCATGGCCAAGCAGTCAGGGAGTACAGGAGAGGGCTGAGAATGCACCCTTGTGGGGACCCAGTGTTGAGGATCAGCGGGGTGGAGTTGTTGTTTCCTACCCTCACCACCTGGGTGTGGCCCGTCAGAAGGTCCAGGACCCAGTTGCACAGGGCAGGGTCGAGACCCAGGGTCTCAAGCTTAATGACGAGTTTGGAGGGTACTATGGTGTTAAATGCTGAGCTGTAATCGATGAACAGCATTCTTACATAGGTATTCCTCTTGTCCAGATGGGTTAGGGCAGTGTGCAGTGTGATTGCGATTGCGTCGTCTGTGGACCTATTGGGGCGGTAAGCAAATTGTAGTGGGTCTAGGGAGTCAGGTAGGGTGGAGGTGATATGATCCTTGACTAGTCTCTCAAAGCACTTCATGATGACGGAAGTGAGTGCTACAGGGCGATAGTCGTTTAGCTCAGTTACCTTAGCTTTCTTGGGAACAGGAACAATGGTAGCCCTCTTGAAGCATATGGGAACAGCAGACTGGGATAGGGATTGATTGAATATGTCCGTAAACACACCAGCCAACTGGTCTGCGCATGCTCTGAGGATGAGGCTAGGGATGCCATCTGAGCCCGCAGCCCTACGAGGATTAACACGTTTAAATGTTTTACTCACTTTGGCCATGGTGAAGGAGAGTCCGCAGGTTTTGGTAGCGGGCCGTGTCAGTGGCACTGTATTGTCCTCAAAGCGAGCAAAGAAGTTGTTTAATTTATCTGGGAGCAAGACGTCGGTGTCCGCGACAGGGCTGGTTTTCTTTTCATCCCAATCAGCCAGGCAATCAGCCAGGCAAAACTGTCTTGAGTGGTAACAAATCTGCCCAATTAGCTGATTCGCTTTCCACACACCCACTTCTGTTGATCCACCAACTTCTTTTGCCACTCCCACATTCAGACAAACTCCACGTAATCAGTTACCCATACTTGCCACAAGCTACAATGCCCTGACACCTTTCACCACACACGCACAGACACACACACACACGGACACACGGACACACACATACACACCATGCTCCGCCCATAAGAGCGGTGCTCACTTCCATTAATTACCTCCTCAGATGGTCTGCAGTCTACCTGTCGCTCACTAACCCTTAAAGAGAGAGAAAGTGGTGACGAGGGAGGAGGAGAGGAGAGATGGAGAGAGGCTGAAGGCCTAATGTTCCTCATGTCAACTGTGTTCTGTGGGCCTGTGAAATATGTTTTACCAGTCCAGCCGGCCAGACACCACTTTATTTGCTCTCTCTCTCTGTGTCTCTCTCACACACACACACACACACACACACAAACACATACCCACACATACGCACACACACACAGTCTCTGATTCAGAGGGGTTGGGTTAAATGCGGAAGACCCAACCCCTCTGAATCAGAGACTGTGTGTGTGTGCGTGTGTGTGGGTATGTGTTTGTGAGAGACAGTTGAATACGTTCAGTTGACTGACTAGGTATCCCCCTTTCCGCTCCAATCTCTAACTTTCTGTTTCCCTCGGACAAACACACCTGAATTCGTAGTATGTACACACTCACAAACACACACGACACTGACAACTGCTACTACTACATATGCATGAATGTGTATGCAAAAAAGATACCACGGGCACACAATTGCATGAAAACACTGAAGCCCACACAGACATGCTCACGCACGCACGCACACACACACACACCATTACTCATCGTCACTGGAGGTGTAAGGTGCCTTTGAGTTCAGCGTATTAACCTGGGAGAGAAACATATTACACCACGGGCTAATGAGCTCACATTTCCACAGCTAACTCCCCTGTCCATCTCTCTCTCCCTCTCTCTCTCTTACCTTTCCTCCCTCTGTATGTGTCTCTTTCCCCTCAGCATTTCCCTGTGAGACAGAGTGAGGAGAGGATGTTGTTTGTTTAAAGAGGGGCTGATAGGATGCCTGCCTGCCTCTCGCTTGGGCACCTGGAGGCAGAATGTACGTAGGTGGTCCACTGTGGACACAGTGGACAATGCCAGGAGAGACTTATAGAGGGAGGGAGGGAAGGAGGGAGGAGGAGGAAGAAAACTGGGAGAGAAAGTCAGATAAGAGTAGAATAGCAAGGAGTACAGTGGGGATACATGCAGAGACAGATAGAGGCGAGAAGAATGCGAAGTACGCGCTCAGGTTGACCAGTAGAAATCCAAACACGTAAACAGACGTGATGAGGGAATGTTTTGCTAATAAATGTGTGGTAAACATGAAAGAACCCCCCCAAAAACAAAGGAGCTGTCACACACAAACACACGCACACGCATGCACACACCCCCACACACACACAAACAACCACACACACACAGTCACACACATGCTTCCAAGTTCTTCACAGACAACCGCGTGGCACACACACACTCTTCTCAGTGTCACACATACACACAAAAACACACACACACATCACGCAGGCTAATCCCTTAAAGGGGGCTTAAGGACACCTCTCAGAAGTGTGATTCCTGCAGGAGATGCCCTAGGCTACTTCACTCGGGTAGTAATTAGCATTGTCTGCTCATGAAACACCCAGACAATTACTCCATTACAAAGAGAGGGAGCAGGGGAGAATGGTGGGAAAAGGATGGAGCAGAATGAAGGGAGGAAAGAGGGAACATAAAGGGTTGGTGATGAAGGGGTATCATTACAGGACATTTAGCTAAAACCTGAAAGAGGGAGGAAGGGAGGAGGGCAGGAAGAGAAGGACGAGATGTAGCATATTAGACAGATACAGGTGCGAAAGAAAAAATACCCCAAGGCAAGATATCCATGCCACATAGCCTGGGTCCATCCAGGGTGTGCTGTAGCCTATCACACAATGTGCCAACTCAGTCATGATAGTTGAGAGACTTCCTCAATTCAATTATTCTGTCTCTAATTATCAACCCAATTAAAGGCTGTGGCGCATTTGATTAAAATGGACACCATTTAATAACCTGGCCCCAAAATGAATACACCTAAAGATGAAATAATTAAAACTGCAGGAAGATAAGATTCCTATCAATCGCTCCTTCTCTCCTTTTTACCTACTTATTTTCCAGACAAATTGGATGTGCTTTAATTGGACAATGGTGGAGGAAAGTGAAAAATGAAAGAATGAGTGAATTAATAAATGAGAGTTGAATAAGAAGACAGGTTTGGGGGGAGTGGGTGGGTGTGTGTGTGTATGGGGTAACTGAAAGTTGAATGGATGGATGAACTAATAGACTTGAGAACAGAAAGACAGATGGCTGGACTGACGAAGGGCTAGACGGATGGATAAACAAATATATAAGCAAGTGAAAGTGATGGCCTGCACTGTTGACTTTGCATGTGTCCGTTGGGACACAGGGGATAGAGAGAAGGGCTGGGCTATATAAAGACCAGCAGGACCTGGGTGAGTCTGGACATCTCTTAACCTCCAGTGAGACATAAAAAGAACTTGGGAAGGACCGGGAGAACACACACTAATGATGCACTAACACACAGACAAACACACACACACAACAATATCGGTATATCTCTTAAAAGTAATATAAACCTTATCCAAGTCACTGTTAGTCCCCAAATAACTACTAACTCAAAACACACACCATGGGGGGGCAGGTAGCCTAGTGGTGGTTAAGAGCTTTGGGCTAGAGACCAAAAGGTCATTGGTTCAAATACCCAAACTGATGTGCACTTGAGCAAGGCTCCAATTCCTCCTCTTTTTTATTTAACCTGAATATAACTAGGCAAGTCAGTTAAGAACAAATTCTTATTTACAATGACTGCCTACCTCGGCCAAACCCTAACCAATTGTGTGCAGCCCCAACGGCCAGCTGTGATACAGCCTGGAATCGAACCAGGGTCTGTAGTGATGCCCCTAGCACTGAGATGCAGTGCCTTAGACCGCTGTGCCACTCAGGAGCCCCCAAGTTGGATAAGAACGTCTGCTAAACGTAAATGTTCCCTGGCCTGTACCATTAAATTATACAGCAGAAACATCATAGAACTCTAGTTCTGAGGCCCTTGGCTCCTCTAGGGTTTATCTGTGGCCCAAGGGGAACTCTTACCTTACCTGCAGGCCGATTTGTTGCCCAGCATGTGGCCCCCCATACTGTACTCCTGAGGGACCCCCTGAGGGACCCCATGACCCTTAGCATAAGTAGGAGAGCTACAGGGACAGAGGCTTTTAGGCCCTATTTCGTGTGCGTTCGCTGTCATGGTAGCGCTCCTCCATGACCATGCTGCTCCCTCAATCACAACACAGATTAGAGAGTGTGTGTGTGTGTTGTAAGACCCACCAGCTGACCCAGACACATGTCTCTGGCATGCTACCAGCCTAGCTAACCTAGCCACCATCCTATCCCCCAGATTAGCCTCAGCCACTTAGACAGCAACGGCAAGTCATTCATTTCAGCACAATATGAAACACCAGATATTCATTCCTGCATACTCCGCCTTTTCCTCTTAAGTGGGTTAGCTGATTGGGTTAAGATGAGCTGTTGGTGGCAGCGAGAGTGCACCAAACTGAAATTGAAATCTATTGAATAGCCGGCCAAGACGGCAGGGTCTGCATACCAGCGGAGCAAGAGATTAAACACATTCATTCATCATGAAATGAAAAGTGGAGAGTAAAACGTGTGTGTGAGAGAAAGTCTGTGTGTGTGTGAGAGTTGGTACAGGGCCTTCAGAAAGTATTCATACCCCTTGACTTATTCCACATTTTGTTGTGTTACAGACTAAATAATAACATTCTCACCCATCTACACACAATACCCCATAATGACAAATGTATTGAAAATGAAACACATACATATCTAATTTACATAATTATTCACACTCCTGAGTCAATAGAATTACCTTTGGCAGCGATTACAGCTGTGAGCCTTTCTGGGTAAGTTTCTAAGAGCTTTGCACACCTGGACGGTACAATATTTGCCCATTCAAAAATCATGTTAAACACAACATTTTTACTCCTGGACTTATTTAGGTTTGCCATAACAAAGGGGTTGAATACTTATTGACTCAAGACATTTCAGCTTTCATTTTTTATTAATTTCTAAATTTCTAAAAACATAATTCCACTTTGACAATATGGGGTATAGTGTGTAGGCCAACATTTGATCCATTTTAAATTCAGGCTGTAACAACAAAATGTGAAAAAAGTCAAGGGGTGTGAAAACTTTCTGAAGGCACTGTGTGTGTGTGTGTGTGTGTGTGTGTGTGTGTGTGTGTGTGTGTGTGTGTGTGTGTGTGTGTGTGTGTGAGAGAAGGTTGTGTCTGCTTGTGTGCAGAGTTGAAACAACCTTTACTACCTTTAATTTTCGCTTTGTCACCTCCCTCCATCCCCCCATCCCTCTATCCATTCTAAGTAGGTAAAATGGCAGTGGTGTGAGTGCCATTCCCTAGTATGTTTCTATGGTTGATATGGTGAGACAGGTCTTCATTGTGGCGGTGAGCCATACAAACGACACACACCACCTCACGACATCCCCCGAGGCTGGCGCTACCTCTTTTCACCCCTCCTTTCATCTCCCCATCCCTCCCCCATTCTGGTCTAAGCTTATCTGCATCATACCTGGTCATGTTGAACTTCACAGCATGGGGAGGTGGTTTGGTTTGCCTGCCCTACATCACACACACAAAACAGTTCTTACAGCCACAATAACAAGTGCTATCCTGTTTAAGTCTGTACTGTATGTCAGCTCAACAAAGGGTACTGTATAAATACTATTTCATCCACACAAAAAGTTGATTTTGTGATTTAATATTTTGGATGGAAATCTGTCATTGTATTCATGCCGCTATTTGAGTATTTGCCCCATCCTCTCTTTTTCTCTCCCTCCATTTTTTATCCTTCGTTCTCAGTGTCATCCCAGTGCCCTCCGGTGTCTAGCCCAGCAGACCACAAGACCACCAGACAGTGTTTTCAACCATCACACAGTATTGTTTACCAGCCTGGGTCCACAGAGCTTTGGGGTAATGACCCCTCCACACAGCTCCATACTGCAGGTGAGAGTCAGGAGTCGAGACCCTCCTGTCAGCATCTTTCACTCTCATCCACAGGGATCAGGACAAACACACACACGCCAAGTAATAGATGCACATGCACACACTTTTCTACCACAGTGACTAACAACAGCGCTGGATTCATGCAAGAGATAGGCCCTACTATCAGCAAATTCGTCATCTACAGGGACACACATGACTACAATCACTGAGTCAACATACGGCAAAGGAAAGGCTACTGCAGATTTATCCGTCTTTATATAACGGGTGGTTCTAATCTTGGATGCCGATTGGTTAAAACTGTGTTCCAGCCCGTGTCTATTGCATAAGTCACCACCGGCTGAGGCTATGACGTTGAAATGCCTATGCACTATTCCATCTGACTGCGCAATCCACTGTCTCGTCAGCCCAGCCAGGCAATGTATAAACTTGATCTCCACTGTAAAAAACATCAAGACATTATAACACATTTATTTTAGACTAGCATTTGGTTTTCAATAGTGGAGATTTGTATTACCTTGCTGTCTGTCTGCCGACATTTGCAACATTGTTCCAACATTGAAATTTGATCTCCAGCTGTCCCATAGCAATGAACGTGTCGGGAGTAGGGACAAGATACACAGTCTGGTAGTTTTTCTTAGCCAGTCGAAATCATGAATCAGCATAATTGTTATGGATATATACAAAGAAATGTCAATAGAAAAACACGAAATGCAGCTAGTTTGCTGTCATTTCAGCTTCAGTTTGACACTGAGCAGTGTCCTTGCGAGAGAGCACATTTTTTATGCCAGGCATAATCACGCATCATTAGCTCATTGTTATGGATGTATCCCCCAAAAAATCTATAGAAAACAGCTTAAACAAATGCAAATGCAGCTACTTTACCTTTATTCTGGCTGTACTGATTGACGTGACTGTGTTAGCCAAAGTTGGCTAGCTAGCAAGCAAGAGATAAGAACGTTGCCAGCCATCATGGCAAAGGAACATTTACTGTAGAACAAAAATACTTAACGACTGGGTCACGTCTCTGGCAAGCCAACCAATAGAAGGAACAACCAGCCAGCTTGGGTAGCAACCCTTTTTTATGTTGGGACTATATCTCGTGTAAGGATTAATCAAAATAATGTTTTATTTAAAATATGTCAATCATTATTTGAATATGTTGGTAACCCGTTGTATAAAATTGATAATGCTTTCGAAGCCAGAGGATATATTGACACGGTTTGCCGGCCCTAGACTTAATCTCAGGCCTAACAACACCCGTGCCAATATATCCTCCAAACACCGGCTTCGAGGGCATTATCACTTAAGTATACTGACAGCCAGAATTATATGTGTGGATTGATGTAAAGATTGACTGATGGCTAAATCACAAATGCATAATTTGTAAATTATGTCTGAGTGTTGGAGTGTGCCACTGGCTACCCGTAAAATTTTAAAACAAGTATATTTTATAATTTCTATACTTAAGTATATTTTAGCAATTACATTTAATTTTGATACTTATGTATATTTTAAACCAAATACTTTTAGACTTTCACTCAAGTAGTATTTTACTGGGTGACTTTAACTTTTATTTGAGAAACTTTCTATTAAGCTATCTATACTTTTACTCATATGTCACAATTGGGTACTTTTTGCTGAAGTTTCGGAGATAAAATAGGTCAGAGAGAATGAGAGAACGAGAGAGAGTGAAAGGTGAGCTTAAAGTGTGTTGTCCAGAGCCTAGCCCGGTCGGACCCTGGTGCCCAACTCAGCACATTTAAGACTAAAGAGGATCTTAAGTGGGCCTTCAGACACTCTCCTGCACACAAAGTAGACAGCACTGACCTGATTCTGCTGGCAGACAACCCCTTTTGAGTTGAGATAAACAGTCTGAGTTAAAGAGAAAAAAAGAACCTAAGCTTCTGTTTGTGATGCTTTCTCTAATTTCCACAACGCGATATTTGTTCACGTCAGAAACTGGGCCTGGTAGTGTGTGTGTGTGTGTGTGTGTGTGTGTGTGTGTGTGTGTGTGTGTGCGCACGTGTGCGTGACATGTGTGTGAGGCATTTTGGACTACCGCCCCACAAGTGTCTGCCTTTACTGTACAATTCAGTTCAATGACTTGCACTGCTGCCTAAACATCGTGAAGTGCGGGAGCCTTGTACTCTTGACATTGAGCGAAAGAGGCCCAAGGTCACGTGTCCAGCAGTCATATTTCTCCTCATATTGCATTATTCACATTTGGACCTTAATTAGTTTGTTCGCTCCCTCACTCTGAGACAACGGTTGGTAATTCAGAGAATCAGAGGGATGGAGGGAGAGATGCAGGGAGGCATGAACAACAACATGAAGAGCAACTATTTAGGGGTGAACCTCAGCGGCCACATGTTCTAAAGTATATTTATTCTGCTCTCATGAGTCACAGCTCATCCATAGTGATGTGTTGTTATTGGTTGAGTAGGAGAGCACAGCTTGTGGCCAGTTTGACCATTCAGAATGACTGAATTGGTGGCTAGCATGGAGCAAACGAAAGATTAAATGGCTAATATCTACAATCAATGCATCTTCCTGTACTCTATCCACAAAATAAATATGTACACTACTATGTAGTCAACTCCCCTGACCTCAAAAACATATGGACGGATTAACCTAGACCCATGGGATGATGTTAAATTCTGGACTTGAGCTTTCACCTACAGTGAGGGAAAAAAGTATGTGATCCCCTGCTGATTTTGTACGTTTCCCCACTGACAAAGAAATGATCAGTCTATAATTTTAATGGTAGGTTTATTTGAACAGTGAGAGACAGAATAACAACAAAAAAATCCAGAAAAACGCATGTGAAAAGTTTTATAAATTGATTTTCATTTTAATGAGGGAAATAAGTATTTGACCCCCTCTCAATCAGAAAGATTTCTGGCTCCCAGGTGTCTTTTATAAAGGTAACGAGCTGAGATTAGGAGCACACTCTTAAAGGGAGTGCTCCTAATCTCAGTTTGTTATTTGTATAAAAGACACCAGCCCACAGAAGCAATCAATCATTTAGATTCCAAACTCTGCACCATGGCCAAGACCAAAGAGCTCTCCAAGGATGTCAGGGACAAGATTGTAGACCTACACAAGGCTGTAATGGGCTACAAGACCATCGCCAAGCAGCTTGGTGAGAAGGTGACAACAGTTGGTGCGATTATTCGCAAATGGAAGAAACACAAAAGAACTGTCAATCTCCCTCGGCCTGGGGCTCCATGCAAGATCTCACCTTGTGGAGTTGCAATGATCATGAGAACAGTGAGGAATCAGCCCAGAACTACACGGGAGGATCTTGTCAATGATCTCAAGGCAGCTGGGACCATAATCACCAAGAAAACAATTGGTAACACACTATGCCGTGAAGGACTGAAATCCTGCAGCGCCCGCAAGGTCCCCCTGCTCAAGAAAGCACATATACATGCCCGTCTGAAGTTTGCCAATGAACATCTGAATGATTCAGAGGACAACTGGGTGAAAGTGTTATGGTCAGATGAGACCAAAATGGAGCTCTTTGGCATCAACTCAACTCGCCGTGTTTGGAGGAGGAGGAATGCTGCCTATGACCCTAAGAACACCATCCCCACCGTCAAACATGGAGGTGGAAACATTATGCTTTGGGGGTGTTTTTCTGCTAAGGGGACAGGACAACTTCACCGCATCAAAGGGACGATGGACGGGGCCATGTACCGTCAAATCTTGGGTGAGAACCTCCTTCCCTCAGCCAGGGCATTGAAAATGGGTCGTGGATGGGTATTCCAGCATGACAATGACCCAAAACACACGGCCAAGGCAACAAAGGAGTGGCTCAAGAAGAAGCACGTTAAGGTCCTGGAGTGGCCTAGCCAGTCTCCAGACCTTAATCCCATAGAAAATCTGTGGAGGGAGCTGAAGGTTCGAGTTGCCAAACGTCAGCCTCGAAACATTAATGACTTGGAGAAGATCTGCAAAGAGGAGTGGGACAAAATCCCTCCTGAGGTGTGTGCAAACCTGGTGGCCAACTACAAGAAATGTCTGACCTCTGTGATTGCCAACAAGGGTTTTTCCACCAAGTACTAAGTCATGTTTTGCAGAGGGGTCAAATACTTATTTCCCTCATTAAAATGCAAATCAATTTATAACATTTTTCACATGCTTCTGGATTTTTTTGTTGTTATTCTGTCTCTCACTGTTCAAATAAACCTACTATTAAAATTATAGACTGATCATTTCTTAGTCAGTGGGCAAACGTACAAAATCAGCAGGGGATCAAATACTTTATTCCCTCACTGTATATTATATGGATCAGCCCCGTTGCGGTTGACTTATTTGTTTATTCATGAAAATGTATTGCCGCTGATATCTGTGTCAGCTGGAGAGGAGAGCAGGTGGGGCGGTCTTCAATGAAGACAATTAAACACATTGGAGGCGCACAGCCAAGTCCACCCTGTGTCCTCCTTCTCTACATCCCCCTCTCTCTCTTTCTTTCTGTCGCTCCCTCTCCTTTCTCTCGCTTTCCCTCTGTCTGTCATTTTGAAAGATGATAATACAGTCCCACAAGTCAAAGACGGGGTCAGGCCATTCATATCAGGTATGATAACCGTCACTTGTCACTGACAGACAGAAAACCACAACAAATAAAAGTTTGGAAGTCTGAAAAACAGATAAAAATCACTTTCATAGGAGAGTAGGCTTCACTTAAGTTATATAATACCCTTAAAGCCTACACCTGAGTGCACGTGTGTGTGTGTGTATGTGTCCATGCTGAACCAGGGATGGAGACTAGGGGGGCGATGGATGGGTACGTTCTGTGCTCTGCAGAGAGAAGCACTTTGCTTACTCATCTCTTCACTCCTTCCCCCTGACTTTACAGCCTGATAAACCCCCCAGTAACATACACACACACACACACACACACACACACACACTGGCCCCCCTGCCAGGGTCAAATAAGCATTAAGTCCCTCTCTCGTCGTCTCATCACTTCTAATTAGTTGCAGGAGATTCATATTATTGTGGCCATTTTAATTACAAGAATCTTCAACGTTCCCCTGTCACACACACACACACACAAACATGCTCAAAGGAGTGATTGTATTCAGAAACCAAGAGAGAGAAGTGGCGCGGTAGGGAACGAGCAGTGGAGGGAAAATTGCACTGTGCTGTTCTGAAGGGGATCAGCTGTCAACTTGGCTAATTATTCCCATTGAAAACCCCGGCTTCATTTCGCAGCTTACGTCGGAGGGAATCATTTGTGCCGACCTTATCCGTGACTTTAGGGAAATAAACATTAAATTCATAATTTTGTCGGCCCCTTTTTTCTCCTCCTTTTTTACCCTCCTCTTTAGCGCTCCTCTAATTTTGCCGATTAATTTCAACCTTTGCAGTTTACGAGCCTGTATAAGCTTAATTCTAATGCATATTAGTGTATTAGTGGTGGAAATCCATACCCCCCCCCCACACACACACACACACAAACGCTCTTACAAACACACAATGCCAAATTAAGTCTATATGTGTATGTTTTAGTCTGTTTGTGCGTGTTTATATGCGTGTTTGTACTCAGGTGCCAATGTGAGATAGTGTGAGGCTAGCATAGCTCCATCTTAACTAAATCCTCATTGTAAAGCATACAATATCAGGTACTATAAGATAGACATAACCACTTTAGCCAGTGTCTGTGTACACTAGACAACAGCACCTTTCTCTCATGGTCGATGCTAACGTGATTAGCGTGGCGGTAGCCTTGGACCAGAGACACACCTATAATTCACTTAAGAAGTAGCCAGCCTGTTTGATGCATCTCTCTGGCCTGTGTGTGCGTGTGTGTGTTTGTGAGTGCGTACGTGCGTGTGAGAGAATAGACGTGTTTTGTGGAGCATTTACAACCACTGAGCATAATCCAGTTATGAACATGTGAGGATGAATTTACAGTCATAACACGCCCATCGGCCGATAATATGAATGCGGACAGGCCTACATTTGTTTACATCCCTGCATAATTGGAAAAGGTTTCTCTATGCAAGTTGCTAGCAAATGACTAGTCACTTTCACAATGTATTGTGATTCTGAAACGGTGTACTTATTCGCTGGCCTCATGCGAAGTGGCAGTACAGTAATAGTCAGGTCAGAGATGTGCTGTGAAAGGCTGGCATTTAAACAGCAGGCTCTTAAGCCCTTTGTCCCATGGGAATTTATGCCATTTCAATGTGTGCGTGGCACCTTCCTTCATGGTATATGGATGACAGCCCATCATTGTGAATAGAATTTGTTCTTAATTGACTTGCGCAGTTAAATAAAGGTTAAATAAAATAAAAAATGCTGAACACTGTGTTTGCACACCCACCTCAGCCTAAGTACACTTGTTAATCAAAAAGCACACAATCTTCTCTCACACACACCTCTCCTCCCACCCACATATCTCCCCCCACCCACACCTCTCCTCCCACCCACACCTCTCCACCCACCCACATATCTCCCCACCCACACCTCTCCTCCCACCCACATATCTCCCCCACCCACACCTCTCCTCCCACCCACACCTCTCCACCCACCCACATATCTCCCCACCCACACCTCTCCTCCCACCCACATATCTCCCCACCCACACCTCTCCTCCCACCCACACCTCTCCACCCACCCACATATCTCCCCCCACCCACACCTCTCCTCCCACCCACATATCTCCCCCCACCCACACCTCTCCACCCACCCACATATCTCCCCCCACCCACACCTCTCCTCCCACCCACACCTCTCCACCCACCCACACATCTCCAATTGCCCAGTTCTCACACCTCAGACTCACACACTCACCTTATTTGAGCAGAACCATCAGCACACTACACTTCAAGTTTCACTATAAACAGGTATATATTCAGGGTCAATAGCCTTGCCTCCAAATCCACATCACTCTCCCTCATTGCCAACATTCATTAACCAAGTTAAAAACATGTTTTTTAGCTTGTTCTGTGAGTGAAAAACCATCACTCACAACTTTCTGTCCTGTTTGTTGTCAGCAGGACCTTGAGGATGGTAAGCAGGAGAGGAATGAATGGTATATCTGCTAGCGTAGATCCAAGGACGTCTGACCCTGGCCTGCTATATTTCCCCTGGCGCCCGGTGAACGCCGTAGCACAGGATGTCCTAGAGAATGAGCTCCATAAGCAATACCACCGCCACTAATACACAGGCCTCTGCCTGGGTGCCTGGTGGCTGCATCCACACACACAGGAACAATGCAATCATGGGCCTGACAGCCTCTGACACTTGTACAGTGGGGCTCATCTATTTACCTGTCTCACCTCCTCTGTGTGGGTTCCATTCTGGTTTTGTCAAAGCCTTCGATGAACTTATAAGGCATTGGGATGTGCACACATCTCTGGTAGACTACTAGCTACTGTTGACAACGCCACATGCAGTTTTTTTTACTGTATTGTGTTATAATGTAGAAGTGTCTCTCACTAATACGGAGTGGACATTGAAAAAAAACCTAGACAAGAACCAATCCATTTCCAGCAGGAGCTAGACACCCAATTAGAGCCTAAACTAGTCTGTAGCTGAAGACAAATTCTGGTGACTGGAATGAGCTCTGCAGTACATTGGAAAGAAGCCAAAGGAGACCAACCACAGCCAAAGACAGCACACCCAGCGAACAGCTACCACAATGGAGTGGCCTAGTGACCTGACAATGTCCCCTCTATCTGTTCAAGCCAAACAGGCCCATTGTCTCACCCATTACTCCCACCTTCGAATGGGGAAGGGGCAACATTAAAGAGAGACAGTGGGAAAGATGGATCTCCCACTGTCTCTCTTTACTGTTGCCCCTCCCACATTCGAATGCCCATCTCCACTGATGCAAAGGATCGTGGGGTAGGAGGGAGAATGGGGGACGACGACACAGCAGTGTTATTATTCTATTATTAGCGGCGGCGGGGTGGCCCGAAACCCGTCATGATGAATGACTAGCCATTAATTGGATACGGAGGATGCCGCTTCCTGCTTCTGACACCGCAAGTCCTCGCCGAGATTTGCAATGAAATAATTCCCCCAAATGCCAGAAATAACATTCATTTCTCCGGGAGGTGGCATGGCAAGCCGATTATGGCGCAATGATATAATGCTTGCATATAAACAGATGATTACAAAGCTGACAATGGGCATCTGAGTGAAGAGAAGGGAAGGGAAATAAGTTGGGGGTTTGTTCAGAGGCGGAACAAAACAACTGTGCATCTCTGTGCATGCAATGACTTGGCATTTATCTTTTGTTTTCCTTTTCTATTCTTATACGGAGAGAAAGGGTTTATGCACACACAAACAAGGAATAGACACTTGCACACACACACTATCAAGCACATAAATACATACAATTGGAAAGGATAGAAATGAAAGCAGCTGTGAAAACAAAGCCTCACACCATCGGAGAAGATTTGAGAGGAAATATGTTGGGATTTCTTACAGCTCTCCGCCTGTCAGTTGTATCGAAGCCTCAGTCCTGGTGGAACACATGCACTGTCTGCAGGCTAGCTTGCTACACATACAATATTTATCTCTGGCTCTCCCATCTCTCTCTCTTTCTGTATCTCTGTCTGTCTGTATCTCTCTCTCTCACGCGCGCACATACACACACAAACACCAGTGGCATAGCGCAAGGTGCAAGCAAGCTGCCATGGGTCAGAGAGAATATGTTGCTGTTTTAGAGCAAATGTTATTCTCCTGTTATTCTACACATTTTGCCATGAGTTTAAGATAGCTGTTAACCAGCAAAAATGTAACGTAATTCCCCCAAAAAATGTAATGGCTTATGATGTGTTCATATATTATCTGGGGGTTGTGGGCCCCCTTTCCTTGCGGGGTGTGTGCTACACCAGTGACACACACACCTGATTCAACACTCTGACCTGATTGAAACAGCTGCCTTCTCTTCTGCATGTCCAATGGTATTAACGAGAGATTTAAGGACGATTGAAAAACTAGCTAAGCCTCTCTTCTTCATGACACCAATGATATAAATAGAAAACACTTGCTCCTAGACACTGGTCTACGTCATTTTTGAATAGAACCACTGTAATTTTCCCAATTTGTGCTTCTTCCTGCATGCGTGTTTTTGTGTATGTACACACACAAGTATGTGTTTCATTAGGCAGAGTGCCCCGAAGTCTTAGCCCAGCGTTCTTTGTTTCTCATTATGGTCCCTCAGATCGTCATACGCTAGCTCTCTAAATTAACCCTCCCCAACCTTCCTCCACCACCACCACCAAAAACAACACAGCAACACGACGCACAGTGAAAACACTTGAAATCCACTCTCTCCTCCTCTCTCTCTCTCTCTCTCTCTCTCTCTCTCTCTCTCTCTCTCTCTCTCACTTTCTTCTCTTTTCCCCACTCTCATCATCTTGCTCAGATAAACTATTTTGCCTCTGGGCTTTGCATCAAACTCTGGCATCACAAAGGATAATGGTTCCTTACTCATTCAGTTTCTCTTCAAAATCCCCTCCCAAAGCTTACTCATATTGTTGCATGCCTCCCAAGCCCCCTCCCTGAGCCTGGCTGCTTTAAAACAATTTATTTTGTTCAGGCATTGAGTTCAAATGCCTCACAATGGCTTCTATCCTCTCTCTTTTAAATGAATGAGAAGATTATTTCATATATGTATGGATGGAGATAGATTATGAGAAATGACAATGGCGAAAGGTTTTGGCTGGTTATGCAGCCTTGTACGGGATCAGCAAGTCTAATCCGAGGTAATGCGCATAAGAACAAAATGAAATCAACAAGAGGAAAGAAGAGAGTGAGGGAGAAAATAAATGTACAAATCAAAAACATCAGGAAAATGTGATTTCTCACCCCAGACCATCTGGTCTAAGAGCGGATTATCTGGGGACAGTTTTGATTAATATTAAAGCTACACGACCCCATAAATTACCAAAATACTATTTTTAAAATGAAGAGAAGTCGTTTAAAGGTGATTTTGGAGAGCTGTGTGTGGACGCATGGAACAAACGAAGTGTGAGTGTGTGCGAGCGTGTGTGTTTGTGTATGTGTGCATACGATCAGGTGTGCCTATGTGACATGCATGTATATATGTGTGTGCACGTATGTGTCTGTGTCTCCATGCGTGCATGTGTGTGTGTGTGTGTGTGTTTGTGTGAGTGCTCAAGCGTGTGTTTGCCCTCGCCATGTGTTTAGCAGCTCAGGGATTAAGATGATTTATGCGTTGCTGGCGTGACTTCAGATTCACAACGTGTGGGGATGAAGGTCCAATCATTCATGTCTCTCTCCCTCTCTCGCTCTCTCTAATAACATTAAAACTTTGAGGCCATTAAATTAAATTTAACTGGCTGAAAGGTTCTAAACCCCACTCACTGGTCATTACGGAGCTCTGACATCTAGCTTGGTGTAATGGATAACTTTGGTCCACACCACTCTGTCTCTGACAATACCAGTGGACACCATTAGAACGTCATCTGGTGTTTTGGGTGAGCTTAGGTAATGGCTAAGATAATATAATTGTACTTCCTATATGTGTGCGTGTGTATGTGTGGGTGTTGTAAGATAATGAAAACACCGGAGGAAAAAGTGAAGTACATTAAAACGTATGAAGCCTTTAACTTATTTATCCAATCGTGAATTCATTGTAACATAGGTGCCTCGTATGAAATTCCTCCTCTATGTGTGGGCGGGAAACTATACAGTACAGTATATAGCCTACACTTTAGCCTGCGTTGAGTAAGTCTCTTAGCACAGTATCTCTGTACAGTAATGTGAATGCCCTGTTCCACCTGTTCGGTGAATAGCGAATACCACATGCAAACGCCCATGTACACACACACGTACACACACGTACAAAGACACACACACACTAATGCTCCTGGGCTTACGAAAGGCCGCTATAAGAACACACTTCATTATGTATGAACAGCTCAGGTACTGTACGGAAGGCAGGTACCGGTGGGACCATGCATATTCAACAGCCCTTCAACTGTTACGCAACTTCTCCTCTCACTCTTCTCTATCAATGTGTGGAAAACAATAGAGCCCCAAGAAAGTGTGGGGAAACGGAGCTGTTAACCTCTTCCAGCTAGGGTCCCATTTTCCAAATTTTCGCCTGTCTGACGTGCCCAAAGTTAAATGCCTACCACTCATGGCCAGAAACTAGGATATTTACATATTTAGTACTATTGGATAGGAAACACTCTGAAGTTTATAAAACCATTAAGATATAGTCTGTGGCTATTCCAGAACAGATTTAGCAGGCAAAAACCAGAGAGATTTCTGTCCGGAATTTATTTTCTGTTGCTCTCCTCTCATTTTGAAGCCCATGTAATATTTTTTCTATGGGGAATAGGACCGAGGTTGCAGTACTTATGGCTTCCACTAGATGTCAACAGTCTCTGGAAAGGGTATGGAGGAAAAAGCTCTGACCAGATCCTTAGAGAGAGAATTACTACCGATAGGAAAAAGGTAAACAGGCGTGCGTTCACGAGCGTGAACGCAGCGCGACCAACTTTCTTTTAGTCTTTTAACGTTTCACTTACCGTTCTTGTAAAATATGATCGCTATTATACATAAAAGAATACATAAGGATGCATTATTAATGATATTTGATTTGTTTGTGAAAAGATGAGAGGTATAATTTGAGCGCGATCCCTTCACTGTAAAGCGGGCGAGTAGACTGACAATGCTTGGTGGAGTAGCTGAACGTAGCGTGCCAAAAACAACGGATATTTATGGATATAATTATTTACTTTTTCTAACAAAAGAACCATGGATTATCTTGTTTGGACACTTGGGAAGACCTCAGAAGAAGTTATTTGAAAGGTAAGCGATTTATATTAGCTGTGATATGGATATTTTGAGAACCGAGCTGGATATGAATTTATGCTAATGTGGAAAATATGTGAGGTACTAGCCTCAAACAATCAAATGTAGTGCTTTCGCCGTAAAGCCTTTTTAAAATCTGACAACGCAGTGATATTGCCAAGAAGCAGAGCTTTTGATGGCTATGCAACACTATGCAACACTTGTATATCGAAGTTAAATATTACGAATATGTATTACGAATATGTATTTTGAATTTGGCGCGTTATGTTTGCTCTGAAAACGATCCCGCTAAAGGGATCGGCGCGCTAAGAGGTTAACATTCTGAACAGTGTTGGCTGTTGATTACAGTAAGACAAATGACCTAAAATTACCTAGAGTTGTGTCAACCTGGCGTTAAGACTTTAAGCATTTGTGTGTGGTGTTTGTGTGTGTACAATACACTATGTTAGTCTCTGTGACTGTTGTTCAGATTAAACGCAGATGGTTGAGCTTGTATTCCTTGTATGGAGGATTGTAGGGATGTTGATTGTAGAATTGAATTCAAATGTGTGTCTTTGTTTATTTGGCTTGTGGGGGCTGTTGGGGTGTGTGTGTGTGTGTGTGTGTGTGTGTAGGGTGGTGTTTGGCAGGTGGATGTATGCAGGTATTGTGAGTGGATTTGCAAGCACATCATCCGTATTAGGATGCTCTGTTTTGTCAGCTCATTGGAGGCGCGGAGGCGTGCGGAGGGGCGTCTTCTGTCAATATGTCAGTCCCTCTCCAATTCTATCTTCTCTTCAAATCAAAACTAATTTTGGATGCTCTAGATTGTGGATCTGTAAAAGTTAGTCAGGGTTTTGGGTGACAAGACAAATTTCTTCAGCCTCCTGAAGTTAAAGAGGCGGTGTTGCGCCTTCTTCACCACACTGTCTGTGTGGGTGGACCATTTCTGTTTGTCGTTGATGTGTACGCCGAGGAACTTAAAACGTCCCACTTTCTCCACTGCTGTCCCTTCGATGTGAATAGGGGGGTGCTCCCTCTGCTGTTTCCTGAAGTCCACAATCATCTCCTTTGTTTTGTTGATGTTGAGTGAGAGATCGTTTTCCTGACACCACACTTCGAGTGCCCTCACCTCCTCCCTGTAGGCCGTCTCGTCATTGTTGGTAATCAAGCCCACTACTGCTGTGTCGTCTGCAAACTTGATGATTGAGTTGGAGGCGTGCATGGCCACGCAGTTGTGGGTGAACAGGGATTACAGGAGGGGGGCTGAGCACGCACCCTTGTGGGGCCCCAGTGTTGAGGGTCAGTGAGGTGGAGATGTTGTTTCCTACCTTCACCACCTGGGGGCGGCCCGTCAGAAAGTCCAGGACCCAATTGCACAGGGCCTCCAGCTTGATGATGAGCTTGGAGGGTACTATGGTGTTGAATGCTGAGCTGTAGTCAATGAACAGCATTCTTACATAGGTATTCCTCTTGTCCAGATGGGATAGGGCAGTGTGCAGTGTGATGACAATTACATCGTCTGTGGACCTGTTAGGGGGCGGTATGCAAACTGAAGTGGGTCTAGGGTGGCCGGTATGGTGGAGGTGATATGATCCTTGACTAGTCTCTCAAAGAACTTCATGATGACAGAAGTGAGTGCTACGGGGCAGTAGTCATTAACCTCTTAGCGCGCGATCCCTTTAGCGGGATCGTTTTCAGAGCAAACATAACGCGCCAAATTCAAAATACATATTCGTAATACATATTCGTAATATTTAACTTCGATATACAAGTGTTGCATAGTGTTGCATAGCCATCAAAAGCTCTGCTTCTTGGCAATATCACTGCGTTGTCAGATTTTAAAAAGGCTTTACGGCGAAAGCACTACATTTGATTGTTTGAGGCTAGTACCTCACATATTTTCCACATTAGCATAAATTCATATCCAGCTCGGTTCTCAAAATATCCATATCACAGCTAATATAAATCGCTTACCTTTCAAATAACTTCTTCTGAGGTCTTCCCAAGTGTCCAAACAAGATAATCCATGGTTCTTTTGTTAGAAAAAGTAAATAATTATATCCATAAATATCCGTTGTTTTTGTACGTTACGTTCAGCTACTCCACCAAGCATTGTCAGTCTACTCGCCCGTTTTACAGTGAAGGGATCGCGTTCAAATTATACCTCTCATCTTTTCACAAACAAATCAAATATCATTAATAATGCATCCTTATGTATTCTTTTATGAATAATAGCGATCATATTTTACAAGAACGGTAAGTGAAACGTTAAAAGATGAAAAGAAAGTTGGTCGCTGGGCGCGTTCACGTTCGTGAGCGTGCACGTCTGTTTACCTATTTTCCCTACCCGTAGTAATTCTCTCTCTCTAAGGATCTGGTCAGAGCTTTTTCCTCCATACCCTTTCCAGAGACTGTTGACATCTAGTGGAAGCCATAAGTACTGCAACCTCGGTCCTATTCCCCATAGAAAAATATTACATGGGCTTCAAAATGAGAGGAGAGCCAAAGAAAAATAAATTCCGGACAGAAATTTCTCTGGTTTTTGCCTGCTAAATCTGTTCTGGAATAGCCACAGACTATATCTTAATGGTTTTATAAACTTCAGAGTGTTTCCTATCCAATAGTACTAAATATGTAAATATCCTAGTTTCTGGCCATGAGTGGTAGGCATTTAACTTTGGGCACGTCAGACAGGCGAAAATTCGGAAAATGGGACCCTAGCTGGAAGAGGTTAAGTTCCGTTTTTTTTGCCTTCTTGGGTACAGGAACAATGGTGGCCATCTTGAATCATGTGGGGACAGCAGACTGGGATAAGGAGCGATTGAATATGTCCGTACACACACCAGCCAACTGGTTTGCGCATGCTTTGAGGACACGGCTAGGGATGGGCCAGCAGCCTTGCAAGGGTTAACACGTTTCAATGTTTTAATCACGTCGGCCACAGAGAAGGAGGGGAGGGGATGGGGGAGTTCTTGTTAGCGGGCCGCGACAGTGGCACTGTATTAACCTCAAAGTGGGCAAAGAAGATATTTACTTTTTCTAGAAACGTGGTTGGTTTTCTTTTTGTAGTCCGTGATTTCCTGTAGACCCTGCCACATACGTCTCGTGTCTGAGCCATTGAATTGCGACTCCACTTTGTCCCTGTACCGGCATTTTGCTTGTTTGATTGCCTTGCGGAGGGAATAACTACACTGTTTATATTCAGCCATATTCCCAGATCTCTTTCCATGGTTAAATGCAGTGGTTCGTGCTTTCAGTTTTGTGCGAAGGCCGCCATCCATCCATGGTTTCTGGTTAGGGTAGGTTTTAATAGTCACAGTGGGTACAACATATCCAATGCACTTCCTTATAAATTACCTCAACGAGTCAGCATATAGGTCGATGTAATTCTCTGTCACGTCTTCCGCCGAAGTCGGTTCCTCTCCTTGTTCGGGCGGCGTTCGGTGGTCGACGTCACCGGTCTTCTAGCCATCGCCGATCCACTTTTCATTTTCCATTTGTTTTGTCTTGTTTTCCATCACACCTAGTTTTAATTTGCCCTCATTACTGTTGTTTATTTACCCTCTGATTTCCCCATGTCTGTGTGGGGAATTGTTTGTAGGCATGCCGGTTTACGGCGGGTTTGTATGTTTTTCACTCATGCTTTGTGGCAGCCGGTATTTGTATGTGTATTTTGTACTTTGTGCTGCCTTACTTGGTTTTAGGCATTTGTTTGTGACGCGGTTGCATTCTTTATTTAACATTGCCTTAGTAAAGTACTTAGTCCACTCATCTCTGCTCTCCTGCGCCTGACTTACCTACACCAGCTACACCCACCGCATGACATTCTCTGAGGCTGACCACAACATATCCCAGACCAAGTGATCAAAACAATCTTGAAGTGTGGATTCCAATTGGTCAGACCAGCATTGAATGGTTCTAGTCGCTGGTACATCCTGTTTGAGTCTCTGCCTATAAGACAGTAGGAGCAAAATGGCGTCGTGGTCGGATTTGCCTTGAAACGCATGCCGGCAGATGAAACAATGTAGAAAGAGTGACAATTGAGAGAAAGAGAGAGAGTGAGATGGTGAGGAAAAGAGAGAGAAAGAGAGGAAGAGGGATAGATAGAGACAATTTTAAAAAGGAGAAGTACAAAATAGTGAACCAAGAAAATAAAAACTAAATCAGTAGTAAAGACAATGATTGAGTGTGTCACACGGAGCTAAAATAATGTGAGTGGCCTTCAAAACATCCAAACATAACTTAATCTACTAATTATCTTTTGACCGTCGTTTATTATAAATCCTCAATTTGAAAAACATTCCTGTCTGTCTCACCCTTCAATCCTGTGTCCATTTTCTACTGCTAAACTGTTAAACGGCTAAACTGAACTGCCGGAGGGCCAGCTTAAGCCAGCGAGGAAAGAAGTCAGAAATGTATTGTGGTATTGTTCCGGCCCTAGCCATTACTGTCTGTGAGATGGCAAACAAAGAGGGAGAGAGAGGAAAAGGGCACACCTATTGTCTCAAAGCTAGGGCCCCTAAACCAGGTGTGTCTATTTGGGTTTAACAATTGAGCTAATCCTTTTTTCCAGCCCAGGAGAAAGAAACAAAATAACCCCTCCCTTTTCCTCTAAGTCTCTCTTTTTCTTTCTCTCTGTGTCACGTGACCTTGTGGTGATTGTCTGTTTTTCTTTTTTGAGCTTTTCTTTGCGGAATGAATGGAGGTCTGTGGCCCCTTCTTAAGGCATGGTACACTCATCCACCCTTCACAGTGCTTTCATTGTCCAACTGCATATTTCTGTCAGTCTTTTGTGAGGGGATTTCCCCCTTAGTGGACTTGAAAGGCTGAGCCAAGGTAAACAATGAAAGTAAAAAAATAAGTTATGTTGACTTCTGGCTTGTCACCTCTAGGTGAAAACAACCCCTCCCAAGAGGGTGGTAACGAAGTGTGTGTATGTCTTTGCTGTCTGTGAGAAACTATATAGCGAGAACAGAACAGGTACTCCAGAATAAGAAGAAATACAATGAGAAACGTTGAATTATGGAAAAGGACTCAAATAAAATGTATAAAGTCAGAGGCAAAGGAACATCAAACACTTCAATTACTACGTCAATGGAAATTAATCTCAGCACAACATTGAAATGTTCCAGCACACATTTTTTTTCTCTCCCAATTGTCATACATGTTTTATTTTACTATAAACCTGTGCCAATTTATTCCCTGACCTAGCACTCTGTTGGTAATTTCAAACCACAATGCAACTTCAAATCCCCCCCATTTTGAAAGGGAGAGAGAGAGACCAAGAGAGAGAATATAGCCTACTTGTCTGGGATAAAGAATTTAACGTTTCTTTTTTTCTTCTCCGTTTATTGACATTCAATTGAAGTATGCCTCCCTGTGTATGATTTATATAAGTGTGTGACTGCAAAAAATGGGTATTGTGTGCACAATTGCATGTGAGTTCTTCAAGTTTCAAGTTTCATTAGTCGTACAGCATACACATGGTATACACCTTCCAACTAAATACTTACTTGCGGAATCCTTCTCGATAATGCAACAAAAATAATACAAGATAAGAATATGAGCATAAAGGAACATTTATGCATAAGTATAACACAGGAAGGCACAATTTATAGTACAATATCAGAGAAATGGGGGGATTGGGGCAAGTGTTTAAATTATGCAATATTAGCAATGGTAAATAAGAGTCTGGTAGCAGCGATTGTGATGTATGTGTAACATAAGTGTATATAAGTGTGTGTGTGTGTGTGTGTGTGTGTGTGTGTGTGTGTGTGTGTGTGTGTGTGTGTGTGTGTGTGTGTGTGTGTGTGTAGGCCTGTGTGGGTTTGTGCATGAGTGAGTGGATGTGTGCTAAGGTGCGGATAGCCAGTGCAGGTGGTCAGTCAAGTTCAAGTGTTCAGCCGTCTGATGGCTTGTAGATATAAACTGCCTCTGAGCCTGCTGGTATCAGACCTCAGGCTCCAATACCATCTGCCCAACGGTACGGGAGTGTAGAGCTCGTGGCTGTGGTGTGTGGGGTCCTTGATGATGCTGCAGGACATTCCTGTTCCTGTGCCATGCCATGATGCAACCGCTCAGGACACTCTCGATGGTGCAGTGGTAGTATTTGGAAAGGACCCGGGGGGTGGCATGCCAAATTTATTCAGCTGCCATTTGAAGTAGAGAGTGGTGGTGTTGTTGTTCCAAGTTCTTGGTGATGTGCACGCCGAGGAACTTAAAACTGTTGACTCTCTCTACTGCAGTCCTGTTGAGGTGGATCGGGCGTGTTCTTTCCTCTACTTTCTGAATTCACTAATCAACTCCTTTGTTTTGCTGACATTCAGGGTGTGCTTGTTGTCCTGGCACCACAATGCCTGTTCTCTTATCTCCTTCTTATAGGCTGACTTGTCATTATTGGTTATCAGGCCTACAACCGGGGTGTCGTCAGCAAACTTGATTATGGAGTTGGTGTCGTGCACTTGGACAATGATAGTCTGCTTGAAGCAAGTGGCGACTACAGCCTGGGACAGGAGCAAGATGTCTGAGAAGACGCCAGCCGGCTG
This sequence comes from Brachymystax lenok tsinlingensis, assembly GCA_030435695.1. Classification (NCBI taxonomy): domain Eukaryota; kingdom Metazoa; phylum Chordata; class Actinopteri; order Salmoniformes; family Salmonidae; genus Brachymystax; species Brachymystax lenok. The sequence goes on along the minus strand of CM059811.1, from coordinate 31,176,987 downwards.
GTCTGTGCACGCTCTGAGGACGCGGCCAGGGATGCCATCTGGGCCGTCCGGCTTTACAAGTATTCACTCTTTTGAGTTTTCCTCAAGTCAGCCTCAGAATGCGAAAGCACCTGGTCGTCCAGAGCAGTAAGAGCCTTCCTGGACAGCTCTGTATTATTTGCCTTGAAGCGAGCCTAGAACGTGTTAAGTTTGTCTGGGAGGGACACACGCACACACTCACTCACAAATGTCACCGTTCACACATGCGCACATACATTTTCCTATTCATAAACAATAAATACCGCAATACACTGAAGAACAAGCACATGTGCCATCCTTTCTCCACACACTGCTACTCCCACTCACAACCACAAAGACACACACACACACACACACACAAACAGGTCATCGAAAGTTGGCTGAAGTAGAGTGAATTGGCTTCGGGGTTTCATAAAACATGCATGTACTAATGCTAGTCTTTATGTGCACTTCATGCCTCCTGTACACTACGAATGCCAGCTAGAGTAGAATGGGAAATGGAAAGAGCCTTGGTAAAAAACTATTTCAGAAAATACATAAAACCATATGGAGTACTCTACAGCCATTTTGAACAATACACTCTGTGCAACATTGCCCTCTGTATCTACTGTGACTGTTGGATCTTTTGTGAAAGCTTAGAAAATGAAAATAATTTCCAATACTATGAATGTAGGAGGGAAAGAAAATTGTAAATGCAGAATATAAAAAGCGGTATAATACTACCTGCTGGCATCAGGTTTTCTTCAAGGCCTATGTGACCCTGAGCAATTGAGTTCTGTAACTGAAGGAAAACCCACCAAAAAAGGAAATAAGAAACCTTGTCAGTAGGGAAAGGGAGTAATGAAATTCCACAGGAACAAATCGCTGGGTTATTGTGCCTCCTGGACAAATGGTTGTCGGTGTGTGTGTGTCTGGACAAGTTGTTGTGTGTGTACTATATTAACCCCTGGGGGTGTCCCCCTGTGTTCAAGAAGGTCACCCTATATAGCGTGAGACTACCGGTGTATACACTACTCCCCGAAACCACCCAAATGGAATTGCCCTGGGGCAGAGAGACACCTACGGTAAACTATGTTATCTTAATCATTTCACCAGTCTACCTCCTTCCATCTCAAAATACTAGTGTCCTCAGAGAGAGAAAGAGTGAGGGAGGAGAAAGAGAGAAGGTGAGAGAAAAACAAAGAGAGAGAGAGAGGGATAATCCTCTTCTCCCATTGTTAGATGCTTTCATCTATTTTCATAAGGGGAGAGGAGGAGAGTAGGGGGGGGGAAGAAGGAAAAATAGGGAAGAAAAAATGATCTGTGCCATAGTGGCATTGCTGCTCTGAGAATTTGATGCATCTCTTTTGACAAACACACACACAAACACATATAATAGGCACATTTCACGCACACATGGACGGACGCACGCACACACACACACAGACTCCATCCTGCTCTCCACCGAAGCGCCCATGGTCAGTAATATATCTTGATACAGGGACAGATTTATTTGGCAAGCCTGCCAACTGGAGAATTGAATAAAAAACCTGTCAAACAGAAACTGTGAGAAAGGAAACGGAAAGAAAGTGTCACATTTTTTTCCCTATTATTCTGAAGGGATGTGGGGGGTTCAGTTGTGGCATTGAAGAAGGGGGAGATGGTGAGATGTAATGCAACATTCATCCTACCCATTTATTCTGCATTACCTCTATCAATTTAATTTCAATTCTCTGTCCTAGGTCAGACACAGAGATCAATAAATGTAAATATGGGCAGACACACACACAAAAACACAGACACAGACCCTAGGGATGGGTATAGATATAGAACATCAAGTCACTGTGATTTTGGGCCACAGCCAGCCAACCAGGTTAGCATTTCTTTATTTATACAATTCTCCAATCAATCCACCTGCTTAAAATGTATGTGTGTGTGTTCTTAATTTCTCTAAGGTAAAGTGATCTGATGGCTGATGTGATAGCAGGTACTTCGAAGTCTGGCCACAGACCCCAGATCAGCTCAGAGCACTCTGTCATTTACCTAAAAGGTCTCTGAGCCTTGGGCCAAGCCCTGTCTTTAATACTAATCAAACACGCACACGCACACGCACACACACACACACACACACACACACACACACACACACACACACACACACACACACACGCATCACTAGGACTAACACTGCCACAGGGCTATGTAGGTCCAATGTAGGTCCTTGATCAGCCACTTTGTCATTCCAAGTGTGTGTCAAAGGGCTTTGGTGTGCGTATGTCTACAGTACATACATAGGCCTAGGCACCGTAATATAAGTAGTGCTTGAATTCAGGTTGTTTCTATTAGTGGTTGAAGCCTTAGCCAGCAACAGAGTCACGGTTCCCCCACAGTACTCACTCCTTGAGGGCATGCAAGCCAAGTCCTGTCTATGAAAGGAGCTATACAAACTAGATCACCTACTGTATGATATGACAATACATTAAAACCTCTCATTGTGACAATGTCTGAATCATTGCGACACAATAAAAGTAAATCAAATGCTATGGGCCTCAATGTTCTTTCTGTGAATGTGCCATGGGGTTAAATGCCATGGGTTCAGGGTCATTCACTGGTGGTTTCCAGCTTCCTACTGGCTTATTCTCTTGTAAGAGACATTATGTGAAGGGAGCTTTAGGAGTGGAAGGTTATGATGACATGGGAAGAGGCTGGGAAGAGACTGAAATGGCAAAGGTTAAGCCACTGTCAAGCTGTTATGCACTCACACACACAGAGACAAAGAAACACAGGAAAGCACACACCCACACTCATACACATAGAGACAAGCACACACCCACACTCACACACATAGAGACAACGATATAAACACACGTGCATGCACACAACACCCACACACGTCAAAGGCACTCAGATGCAATTAAAACAAAGCAAGACACATGCCCTAAACATGCCACAAAAGGTCATGTAGAGAGGCGGTATGTTCACATACAAGCTTACAGTTGTAAACAACACACACGCCAAATATAATTGCCCGGCGACTGGACTCTTTTGAGAAATTCCAGGGAACAAACACCAGAGCTAAAGAGAAACACATTTCTCCGGTTTTTACATACAGATGACCGCTATACCTCTGTAGGTACCTGTGTGTGTGCACATACATGTGCATGTGTATATTTGTTATTTTGACAGGGAGTCATGCTGAGACCAAGGTTCTCTTTACAGGTTGAGCCCTGTAGAAAAAAACATACACATCAATACACAAAAAGCAAAACAGCATATGTATCTATACAGTACATGAATGTATACAAAGCCTTGTGTCTTGTGTATAACTCTATATTTCTGTGTGCTCTCACCGTGTTCCTCGAGCTGGAAAATCATTCTGTTAGTACATTTTCTCTCCTTCCCTCTCTCTGTGGCTATCCATCCGCCCCTGGTGCAGTTCTTTGGCATGCAGCCCCATGCAGCCTGTGTTGTGAGGCCCTCCTTCGCACTTCCATACCCTCCAGAGAGAGACACTCAGCTAGAGCAGGCCTTTCTTAAAGCACAGAGACTTCATGCCTATTCCCCCACCACACAGCTCTGCCAAACTAATGCTGAGGGGGCAACACACTGGGGACAACACACACACATACATACACGTGCACAGAGATACACACATTTGCACAAAGTCGGACGCGCACACAAATGCATAATACAACGCCAAATACTGAAGAGTAAATTTACACAGAGAGACATATACCCGGAGTGTACAAACCATTAGGAACAACTGCACTTTCCATTACATAGACTGACCAGGTGAAAGCTACGATCTCCTATTGATGTCACCTGTTAAATCCACTTCAAAAGGGAGGAGACAGGTTAAAGAAGGATTTATTAGCCTTGAGACAATTGAGACATGGATTGTGTATGTGTGCCATTCAGAGGGTGAATGGGCAAGACAAAAGATTTAAGTGCCTTTGAACGGGTTATGGTAGTAGGTGCCGGGTGCACCAGTTTGAGTGTGTCAAGAACTACAACGCTGCTGGGTTTTTCATGCTCAAGAGTTTCCTGTGTGTATCAATGGTGGAACACTTTTGACACATTGTAGAGTTAAATAACCAAAGAATTGAGGCTGTTCTAAGGGCAAAAGGGGGTGCAACTCAATATTATGAAGGTGTTCCAAAAGTTTTGTACAGTATATACTGCCTTATACAAACAGATAAAAGACAGAGAGAAGAGACAGATGGACAACACACATAGACAGACAGAGGATGATATGCAGCTGGCAACTACCCTGTTGATTGGTGAGCTGGGTACCTGTGACATGTGTCTCACACTGAAGTAGACATGGCACCCACTGTGCCCCATCTCTGCCAACACAGCCCCCGACGCGTCAACACGCACCGACATACACCTCCCCCGCCCTGCGGCCTCCACCCCACCGAACATGTTTATCGCACGTAAACATGCATGCACACACACACACTCGCTGCGCACACACACACTCACGTAAATCTAACTGTGTTAATGCAGAGAGAGAAAGAGTGAGAAAGCGAGGAGAGACTCAGAGAGATAGAAAGGAGAGGGAGCGAGAAAGAAAAGCGGATCGGATAAGGGAAGAAAATAGAACAAAGGGAGGGAGAACAAGAGAGAGACAGAGTGAATGGGAGAGACAGAAGGATAGAAACAGAGAGGAGGGGGAGGACTTGGCTAAGTGCCTCCAAGGTGTTTGTCTTCATTGAAAACCGGCCCACCTATTCCCCCCTTCTTCTCTTGCTGACACAGATGTCCCGCCAAGAAACAAAGAGAGATTGAGGGAGCGAAACAACAATAAATAAAAATAAATGTAAAAAAGCAGGATAGCATGTGCCAGTGTGATTCGGAAGCGGGCCAAATTGCTAGTTGACGCTTGGTTGCACCTAAAAGGCCCATCCGTACACAGAGGTTTGGTAGGACTGTACTGGCCCTCATTCACAAAACAGTCATGTCTCCTTCCAATGTGGCTTGAAAGACCATGCTAGTCCCTCTGTGTTGCCTACATGCCCGTCTATTTCTGTCAATCAATAGACATAGTGGAAAGGATATGAAAGAATACATTGTAATATTTGAATATGATTGCCAATATTTGAAGTGAAAAATATTTCCCTCCCTTGGTGTCTTTATATTTACTATTCCTGGAATGACTACAGCTCCAGCTTACCTGTTTCTTACTATACACAGATAGTGAACTCAGACTTATAACAATGAAAGTGGTTAAATGTGGAGTGAAAAATATTTCCCTCCAACAAAATGGCCACCTTCTTCTCTGTGGTGCTTCTCTTTGTACTAGTCTTAGAATGGCTGCAGCATCCCTACTCTAATCTCCCCCAGACCTAGATAAATCCACCTCGGTCAGAGTGGGAGTCAGTCTGTGCCTCTGTCCACACAAACACCACAATGCTCAGTGTGTGTGTGTGAGTGTGTGTGAGTGTGTGTGTTTTGTCATTTTCTCTTCCACAGCTCAGAAGAGAAAGCCAACCTCTGGAGCATGGATTTTTAATCTTTTTTGTGTTTCTTCTTTTCTTGTACTATTTTCTGTTACTGACTGAGGTTTAGGAAGGAGACTCTACGCTGTAATGGTAGCTTATAGACTAGCTGGCCTGACTGGCCATTTGTTGTATGGTAGTATGTATACTCTATTTGACACTAGCAACTGATTTGAATACCTGCCTGGTTTGCTCCCCCGCCACAAACAGCAGCTTCACCTCACACGCCCTTCGCTCTTTCACTTTCACTTTCCCTCTATCCTTTTGACTCCCTCGCCCTCTCTCGCCTCATGATGTGAGTAACAGAGGAGTGGAGAACCGAGGGAGGGAGAGAGGAGAGAAGATAAGGGGAGATGGGCTCTAGGCATACAGTACATCGAGCTAACTAGAGACTAAGGATTAACATGGGTAACCGAGATCCCAGGACTGTCCCGGGAACACGCTTCACATTTCCTGAAACAAAACAAAGACAAGACCTGGGAAATGACAATTTTCCCGAATGTCGGCACAAATGAAGGCCCCACAGAACGTGTGCAGCATCAGATTACCCCCCCAAAAAAGAACACATTATCCAATCAAATCAAAATGTAATCATCACATGCTTTGTAAACAACAGGTGTAGACTAACAGTAAAACGCTTATTTAAGGGCCCTTCCCAACAATGCAGAGAGAAAGAAAATAGATAAATAATAGAAAAGTAATAATAAATTAAAAGTAATACTAATTACACAGTGACTAACAATAATTTGGCTGTATACACAGGGTACCAGTAGCGAGTCGATGTGCAGGGGTACGAGGTAATTGAGGTAGATATGTAGATACTGTAAAAGTAGGAATAAAGTGAATAGGTAAATAATAGATAAAAAGGATAGATTATAAACAATAGCAGCATGTGATGAGTCAAAAAGTTAGTGCAAAAAGGGTCAATGAAATAGTCCGGGTAGCTAAACTCAGCAAAAATAGAAACGTCCTTTCACTGTCAACTGCGTTTGTTTTCAGCAAACTTAACATGTGTAAATATTTGTATGAACATAACAAGATTCAACAACTGAGACATAAACTGAACAAGTTCCACAGACATGTGACTTACATAAATTGAATAATGTGTCCCTGGACAAAGGGGGGGGTCAAAATCAAAAGTAACCAGCTGCATTAAGTACTGCAGTGCATCTCCTCCTCATGGACTGCACCAGATTTGCCAGTTCTTGCTGTGAGATGTTACCCCACTCTTCCACCAAGGCACCTGCAAGTTCCAGGACATTTCTGGGGGGAATGGCCCTAGCCCTCACCCTCCGATCCAACAGGTCCCAGAGGCGCTCAATGGGATTAAAATCCGGGCTCTTCGCTGGCAAATGGCAGAACACTGACATTCCTGTCTTGCAGGAAATCACGCACACAGAACGAGCAGTATGGCTGGTGGCATTGTCATGCTGGAGGGTCATGTCAGAATGAGCCTGCAGGATAGGTAGCACATGAGGGAGGAGGATGTCTTCCCTGTAACGCACAGCGTTGAGATTGCCTGCAATGACAACAAGCTCAGTCCAATGATGCTGTGACACACCGCCCCAGACCATGATAGACCCTCCACCTCCAAATCGATCGCGCTCCAGAGTACATGCCTCGTGTAACGCTCATTCCTTCGACGATAAATGCGAATCCGACCATCACCCCTGGTGAGACAAAACCACGACTCGTCAGTGAAGTGCACTTTTTGCCAGTCCTGTCTGGTCCAGCGACGGTGGGTTTGTGCCCATAGGCGACGCTGTTGTCGGTGATGTCTGGTGAGGACCTGCCTTTACAACAGGCCTTACAAGCCCTCAGTCCAGCCTCTCTCAGCCTATTGCGGACTGTCTGAGCACTGGTGGAGGGATTGTGCGTTCCCGGTGTAACTCGGGCAGTTGTTGTTGCCATCCTGTACCTGTCCCGCAGGTGTGATGTTCGGATGTACCGACTCTTCAGACAGTCACAAATTTGACAGGCCTATGCACAATTCACTACATAGGCATCTATGTCACAGGCATGAAATCTGTTATCAATTCAGGGTTATAAGGGGAACAGTCTATATTCTCCTGTCCTAAAGCCTAGGCTATTTTCCTATCCAGTCCCAATCCCACTGAAACCCAAAATCCTGACTCTTGTCTCGCATGAACATTCCTAACTTCATTCTGTAATCCATAGGATGCAATATCAAAGCACGTCTCTCGCCTATGCATGTCAAAATACCACTACATAACATTTCCCCCCGCGTCTCTGCGCCTTTTTGTACTTGCTGCCCATATGAGAGCTTCAGTAGAGAATGTGTGATCAACAAACGGTATGAGAGTAAATGTGGATATTTAAAAAAAAAAACTTGGTCCCCCGTTATGATACCTTGATATTGGAGGAGGTAGGTAAGCCTAGTGGTTAGGGCGTTGGGCCAGTAACTGAAAGGTTGTTGCATTGAATCCCCAAGCTGACAAGGTCAAAATCTGTTGTTCTGCACCTGAACAAGGCAGTTAACCCACTGTTCCCCAGCAAGCAGTTTCCACTCTTCATCTCCCTGTTATTGGTGAGCTGATCTGCTATCTGTATAATCATCAACAATTTTTTGCCAAATATAGAAGATGTTCTGTCATTCGTTGCAGGAGGTTATCTAGCAAGCTTGGTCATTTGATTTTATTTGATTGTCGTTACAAAGTATGTGTGATTCGACAAGGCTATTTTTGGGGTGTGCTCTGTCCATCCTGAATGCGTTCTGTGTCTGCTGAAATGCACTGAATTAATTGAGGAACCAAGGCTCTGACTTTATGAACGGCCTGTTTCGCAATTCACAACAACATTATTGGCGATCGAAGATACAAAAGAGTAACTAAATATTGCTTTCATTTGTTCTGAATTCTTCACATAATGGCGCAGACAAGGTCGCGCAGCACCCCTCTTATTTGGGGAAAACTATGGCTTAGTGATCTTGGTTTAAAATACTTGGGCACTTCCAATTTTTGCACTATTTCCCGAGGTAAATATGAATAGTACCGTTACTGAAACTTGGTAGATTTTGGGCAAAATATGAATCCCTACTAGAGACTCCTACCATTCATTAGAGCAATGCACACATACTGGCTCTCTGATACACATACGCACGCCCGCATGCACACACACATACTCAGGGTTAAGAAGGCATAACTGATAAAGATATACATGCTTAACATTTCTGATAAATACAGCAGCATTGATCTGAACTATTCCCATGCCTCCTACAGTGTGTACACATGGAAGATATGACCTTGTAGAGGTCGATGGGACATTGTTTTGAGTGTAAAACACAGATTGATGGTGTGATTTTCCACTACACTGCTCTGATAAGGAGTAAGAGGGTCAACACACAATTGCATACACTGAAACATGTGCTGACGCATACACATCCAATGAATCATGTCACATGATGAATCTAAATCAGCCAATAGCCCTTCCCATATCCAACACAAGATAGGTGTGTGTTTTCAATGTGTGTGTGAGTGTGTTTTCAATGTCTCTGTGTGTGTGTGTGTCTTCCGCCATTACCCAAACACACTTTCCATCCTCATTTCCACCCAAGTCGGGGAAATAAGACAGGCGACTGCACCAGTGCTGCTGAGCTCTTAAAATATGAATGGCTTTAATTAAATGGGCTCTCTTTGCCATCTGGCCGTCGGATTGCAACTGAGTTTTTTCTACAATGCGCCACACACTCGCTAATAACCAGCCTAAGCAGCAGTCTGACGGGCACAACAGAGAGAGAAGAAGAAACAACACCAACAATATCATAATCTACTGTGCTACTGAAGGAATTGGAAAGAGAGAGAAGGAGGGAGTGAGAGAGGGAGAGAAGTAGAGAACAAGAAAGAAAGAGACAGACAGACAGACTGTGAGAAAGGCCAAAAGCAGGGTTTCATAATCTTGGTCCTCGGGACGCCAACATTTTGTTTTTTGCCCTATCACTACACAGCTGATTCAAATAATCAACTAATCATCAAGCTTTGATCATTCTAATCAGCTGTGTAGTGTTAGGGCAAAAACCAAAACGTGCAGTCCTTGGGGTCCAGAGGACCGAGTTTGGGAAATGCTGCCCTAGAAAGTGTACTATGGTACGATGTAGCACTTGTATCTCCCGTTGCGTTGAGCAGGGTTCCAAGCACTTAATGACGGTGTTTATTAATCAGCGGCAGCACCCCGAGTTTCCTCTCAACATCAAGGAGGAAAGAAAGTAAAGAGAATGAAAAGGAGAGAGAGGAGGAGTGAATAGAGAATGTCTGACTGATGTGGGCAAAACAAGAGACACCACGCTACTCATGATAACGCTAGCAGCACCCTGGTCATTTTTTTTCTCACTCTCGTTACCTCTCTCTGGAATCACATATGCTTTTCTTACCTCCAAATAACAAACAATAACAACAAATAACAAAAAAATCAAAGTCTAATCAATGCCATAAAACATATCCTACAAACTCAAAAGCTGAGTAACACTTTGCACATTACAGATGAAAGGACAATGTGGAAAGGTGTATTTTCTCGATGCGCTGGCTGGCTGCCGATTTATATTGAGAAATGAAACATTCACAGGTCTCACGGTGCTTGGGATCAATAAGAGCAATATACATTTTCTGTCTATCCTGACCTGCCAAAACCCTACACCACCCACACTACTTCTGAGACGTACCCTAGCCATCCATAACTGTCTAATGGAGTGTTTGACTTCCGACACTCCGCTTTTATGAATATCTAATGAGCAACGGGTAAACTGATGAATAACTAAACACACAGCCGTAGCATCAAGTTATCATGATGCTTAGCTGTACAGTGTTGGAATGTGCTGAACATGGAACTCTGCAGTGTAGTTTCTAAGTGGGGAGATGGAAATGGGGGAGATGGAAATGGGGTGGGAGACAGAGGGAGAGAGAGAAAGAATTAGAGAGAAAGAGACAGGGGACGGCAGTGGTGGTGGACCGCACCTTGTGCCTCCACACTGATTGCGTGATCATCAATTGACAACAGAGGAGGCTGGTGGGAGGAGCTATTGGAGGACATGCTGATTGGAATGGAATATACGGAACGATCTCAAACACATTAAACATAAGGAAACCACGATTAACTCCGTTACATTTATTCCAATCCGGCCATTGCAATGAGCCTGTCCTCCTATAGCTCCTCCCACCAGCCTCCTCTGATTGACAACGACCAATTTGAAGTGTCAGGATTTCTCACATGGCTCCTGGAGCCTTGGAACAAGATCTCCCGCTTCTCCAAACAGAACTCCAACAGTCCGGCTCCCAAGGATGCCACTCAACCATGCGGTGGGCGGAATAGACATGGGAAAAGCAGACTATAGCAGAGAGAGGTGTGACGATGACCTCGAAGACTCAACCGTGTGACATTTCAAAATGACTAAGTCCATGCAGGCTCGGAGGGAGTTGGGGAGTAGGGCGTTTTATGGATAGCATAATTCAATGTGAAGGGTAAACTTGTGCAACCAAAAAAATCTCCCTTTCCTGTACTTTCTGATCTGTACTCTCTCAGCACTTGACAGCTATATCCTTTCTTTGTGAATCAGGATACATTTGAACCCCATTTCTCCAAAAAGATAGAGTAACCAGACTGAGGTAGTCATGGTGCAATGTGTAGCCTTTCTCCTTCCCTCCTCCCTGACCTTAATCCCGACACTCTGGTCAGACAGCGGGGGTGTGAGGACACACACAGCGGGGCAACACAAAGACCCTGTGCATCTCCCAATGTCATGACACATCTCTCATGCAACCCTAACGACCACAATAATTTCAACAGCCTAACGATGCCCAAGTGCCGAGGCTACACGGCACTGCGCCCATCTGTTAACTTTTGTTCACCCTTTTTTGTCATAGAAACTCCCTGTTTTAATGGACAGTGGGTTAGCATCAAGTTAATGTAGCACTGGGGTGTCCATGTGTGCTTCAACTGCTGCATGAGGGTAGTGGTATAATGGCATAGCCTCCCTTTGGAAGGGATATAGTGATTCAGCCCTCTGCAACTGGATCCTGGACTTCCTGACGGGCCGCCCCCAGGTGGTAAGGGTAGGTATCAACATATCCGCCACGCTGATCCTCAACACGGGTGCCCCTCAGTGGTGCGTGCTCAGTCCCCTCCTGTACTCCCTGTTCACTGCACGGCCAGGCACGACTCCAACACCATAATTAAGTTTGCCGATGACACAACAGTGGTAGGCCTGATCACTGACAATGATGAGACAGCCTATAGGAAGGTGGTCAGAGACCTGATCGTGTGGTGCAGGGACAACATCCTCACCCTCAACATGATTAAGACAAAGGAGATGATTGTGGACTAAAGGAAAAGGAGGACTGAGCATGCCCCCATTCTCATCGACGGGGCTGTAGTGGAGCAGGTTGAGAGCTTCAAGTTCCTTGGCGTCCACATCACCAACAAACTAAGACAGTCGTGAAGAGGGCACGACAAAACCTATTCCCCCTCAGGAGACTGAAAAGATTTGGCATGGGTCCTCAGATCCTCAAAAGGTTTTACAGCTGCACCATTGAGAGCATCCTGTGGGGTTACATCACTGCCTGGTATGGCAACTGCTCGGCCTCCGACTGCCAGGCATTACAGAGGGTAATGCGTTTCACTGGGGCCAAGCTTCTTGCCATCCAGGACCTCCATACCAGGCGGTGTCAGAGGAAGGCCCTAAAAATTGTCAAAGACTCCAGCCACCCTAGTCATTGACTTTTCTCTCTGCTACCGCACGGCAAGTGGTACAAGAGGCTTCTAAACAGCTTCTACCCCCAAGCCATAAGACTCCTGAAGATCTAATCAAATGGCTACCAAGACTAATTTCATAGATTTCTGTCAAATGGCATGTGTCACACTAGTAAACAATTCATTCTAGCACTTGAGAAAAAGTTTATATTAGAGGTATAGATAAAGAGTGTGGTGTGGAGAGGTGAAAAAGGTAGTTGAGAAACAGGCACACACTCAAGAAGAAAAAGGCAATAAGGACACACACACACACCACATCAACATAGAACAAATCAACTGATCCTCCTACATATTGTGTGCAGCAGCATGGCAAATGTTCTTATTCCATACAAAGTTATTCTTCAACCTTGCCGTGTTTGACCTTTTTTTCCCAGAAAGAGCGGTAGGGCAATAGAAAGGCTGCAGCCTCCACTTTCATTTCAATATTTTTAACTGTGTTTTTTTCTTTCTGTATTTTACCTCAGTGGTTTGATTGGTAGGCAGATCCCCAGCTTTTATCTAATCTGTTTGTCTCTTATTGATTCCTTCATTGCAATTACTTGAAGCGCAGACCAAATTGAAACAAGCCTTTAATTGAAGCTAATTTGGCCGGTAATGGCAGCCATTGTTCTCAATGGGAGGTCTTAAATACCCTGAGGGCAGACCCCAGCCCGCACTGAGTAGGCCTGGGCAATCTGACATCCAAAGCACTTTTAATCTACATCAAGTAGCTTCAAGGTTCTCAGAAAATCGCAAAGTTAAAAAGCTAATTTAGACACCCAGATTTCAACATTTTATCTGTATGTCTGCCTGTCTGGATCTGTCTGTCTGTTGGTGTCTCTGTCTGCAGGTTCATTTCACAGCCAGAGAGATTCACAACCTGTAGGTCAAATTATTGTTCAGTATTGTCGTTATAGAAATGTTAGATATTGAATCATGAAGTGTCAATGAAGTGTCAATGAAGTGTCATGAAGTGTCAATGTGTGTTTCACAAAATGAAGTCCAGATGGACTTCATTTGGACTGCATATACGCCCTTGCAGTCATAAATCACAAGCATTTGACCTGCCTTCAGATAAACTGTGGGTCACAATGCCTTGACACATTGCACAAGAAAATCACAGCAGACTTGAATATTCTCAACCTCAGCCATTCGTAAAACCGCCATGCTCAGGCTTACAGTCTTAAGACGGTCACAGCTTGATAGATCTAAACCAGACTTTTAGTGGGTCCATTACCCTAACCCCTAAAACCTCGCTGGTTATACCAATACCACAGAAAACACCAGCTACCACCACTGATACAGCAACGGCTATATAGAAAATAACCGCTGCTTGTCTTGCAAAACCAGAGTTGTGGTTTTGATTCCAGCACAGGTTACATAACACTGAGTACATCTGTAAACTGTAAGTCACTTTGGAAAAAAGTGTCTACTCAATGACCATAGCACCAGAGTCTGAGGAGGAATTTAGGCTAGCATGAGTTCGTACAATACAATCACTTCTTTCATTTCTCCATCTTATCCTCCACCCTGTTACAGTCTTCAGTGTGTTACAAGAGAAATCAGCTCCACCTGCAAACCACTGATTATAGACAAATAAACCACCGTCGGGCAGTGAACCAACATGTATCCTTGAATATCTGTATTGCAGTTAGCTTATTCTAGATTCAAACTCAATGTCTCAGATGTATACAATGGGAAGTGAGTGTTTTCAGCTTGGCCTTCACAAAGTTAAGTTAATCAGAGCAAAAACCAAATAAAGATCATGTAGAAAATCAATCATGCCGGGTAGATATTTTAAATCCAAATTAAATTCAACAGGCAATTGAAAAGGGATTGCGGTCCAAATTACATACCGTAGCTCAAAGGAAGAGGAACTTCCAAGGCCTTGATCTAATAGGGAAAATGAATGAGGCTAATACATCTCCTAAAACTGCACTAATCAAATTAACAGAGGTCTTTCAAAACGAGACGAGGAGAGCACATCAAAGGTTAAAGCAAAACGCATTCAATAATCTGCCTGTGAGATGCTTCAGATTATATTCACCTGATGAATGCATGCATGGTCTCAAATTAAATTCAGATTAAACTCAGCCTGCACTAGCTGCAGTATTCATATCCAAAGGACACATCCAACGCTCCCAAACGATCCACACCTCACCTTCCTGCTTCAAAATCAACCACACACCCATAAAGCACACAGCCACCTGCTTGCTCTACACACAAGAAACACCTACAAAATAAAACATCTGCATGTATCTACCTTGGTGTTCACCTATATACTCTATGTGGAATATGTGTGTCAATGTGTTTTGCACTTTATATCTGCTCTTTAGTGTTTGCCCCTACCATTTTCCATATGCTCTGCCTCACCGACACTGCCATCCGGCGTGGTCCTCTCGTAGCTGTCCTCGGGCAGGGGCAGCGCACCCAGCCTTGGGCCCCCCGAAGAGCCCTTGCTGCTGGGCGTCTCCGACTCCTCCAGCCCGCTGTCGTAGCAGCTCTGCAGCGATCCCTTGCTGGTGGGGGTCTTGGGGCTGGCTCACCACCGAGAAGGTCACTCGGCGGAACGGCTACAAGAGAGAACGAGACGGCGTGGGGGTCACTAGCTGGACTAAAGGAGGGAGGAACGCCCGGTGGAAAGGGGGTTTTGTTGGACAGGGGACAGGGGTTAAGTTTAAAGAGTTTAGGGGTTACAGTTTGAGTATAAATGAGGTAAACCCAGGGGATATGTGCCTTCAGAAAATATTCATACCCCTTGACTTAATCCACATTTTCTTGTGTTACAGCCTGATTTAAAATGGATTAAATGAAATACCCCATATTGTAAAAACATATTTTTTGCAATTTTTTCAAATTTAAAGTGAAATACAGAAGAATTTACACCCCTGAGGCAATACATGTTAGAATCACCTTTGGCAGCGATTACAGCTGTAAGTCTTTCTGGGTAAGTTTCTAAGAGCTTTGCACACCTGGATGGTACAATATTTGCTAAGTTGGTTGTTGATCATTGCTTGACAGCCATTTTTAAGTATTGCCATAGATTTTTAAGCCGATTTAACTGTAACTAGGCCACTCAGGAACATTAAATGTCGTCTTGATAAGTAACTCCAGTGCATATTTGGCCTTATGTCTTAGGTTATTGTCCTGCTGAAAGGTGAATTATTCACCCAGTGTCTGGTGGAAAGCAGACTGAACCAGGTTATCCTCTATCCTCCATTCTGTTTCCTTTAATCCTGAAAACTCCCAAGTCCTTAACGATTACAAGCATGCCCATAACATGACGCAGCCACCACTATGCTTGAAAATATGGAGAGTGAAAAAGGGAAGTGCTGTTAAGGTAAACAATAGTAGATTTTGGTAGACAGAAGGTGCTCTTTGGTAAAAGATGTAAATTGGTCATCAAAAAGAAAGGAGGATCACGCTTCATATACTTAATTAAAATGCCTTTATTTGTATGCCAAGTTCAATGGAAACAACGTTTAAAAACTCAGTAATGTGGTACTCAGTAATGTGTGTTGTATTGAAGTTGCCCCAAACATAACACTTTGTATTCAGGATAAAAAGTTTTAATTACTTTAACGTCTTGTTGCAAACAGGACGCATGTTTTGGAATATTTTTTATTCTGTACAGGCTTCCTTTTTTTCACTCTTGTCAATTAGGTTAGCATTGTGAATTATACAACGGGATGGGTCTAATCCTGAATGCTGATTGGTAAAACCACATTCCAGCCTTTATTCCACAAGTTACCACTGGCTAAATCTATGAGGTTAAAATTTTTATTTACTCTGTTGAATCTGACTGCGCAAGCTGGCATAATTTGTATGGATATATACAAAGAAATGTAAATTGAAAAAAGGTTTCCAGCTTCAGTTTGAATTGATTGTGTTGGATGTATTGTTGGCTAGCTCCTCTGAACAACAGTGTCTTGACGAGAGAGAACATTTTCTGTGGAGGGCGAAATTGCACTTCATTAGCTCATTGTTATGGATGCATCCAAATAAATGTCACTAGAAAACAGCTTAAACAAATGCTACTTTGCTGTTATTTGCACTGTTTGACGTGACTGTTAGTTAGCCGTAGTTAATGTGGCAATGTGTGTGCTTCAACTGCTGCATGAGGGTAGTAGTATAACGGCATAGCCTCCCTTTGGAAGGGCTATAGTAGTTCAGCCAATCAGTCACTTTCTTTCATTCAAGGAAGGGATAAGAATGTTGCCAGCCAGTATGGCAATGATACATTTAGAACGAAAGACTGGGTCGCGTCCATAGACACAGAACAAAAAGACTGAACGATTGGGTTGAGTCTCTGGCAACCGAACCGATATTGAATGAACGACCAGCTGGCTTGGGTAGCAACCCTAGATTTGTATAGGGGCTATATATTGTGGAAGAATGAAATAGTATGAATAAATTCATCAAAATAACAATGTTAATGAAAATGTGTCAATCAATATTTGAATATGTTGGTAACCCGTTCTAAAAGTGATAATGCCCTCAAAGCCGATGTTTGGAGGATATATTGGCACGGTTTGCCGGCCCTCGACTTTTTCTCGGTCATAACAGCACCTGGGCCAATATATCCTCCAAACACCGGCTTTTCTGGCGTTATCACTTAAGTAACTACATCCTCAGTTTTCTCCTATCACAGCCATTAAATTCTGTATCTGTTTTAAAGTCACCATTGGTCTCATGGTGAAATCCCTGAGAGGTTTTCTTCCTCTCCGGCAACTGAGTTAGGAAGGATGCCTGTATCTTTGTAGTCAAGGGGTTCATTGATCCAACAGCAAAAGTGTGATTAATAACTTTACCATGCTCAAAGTGATATTCAATGTCTGCTTTTTTTCCTTTTTTTTTACCCATCTACTAATAGGTGGCTTTCTTTGAAAGGCATTGGAAAACCTCAGTTTTTTGTGGTTGAATCTGTGTTTGAAACCTTACATATCATTTGAAACCTTACATATCAGAGATGAGGTAGTCATTAAAAAGTAATGTTTAATACTATTAGTCCACAAAACGTATGTGACTTGTTAAGCAAATGTTTACTCCTATAAGAATATTTCGAAGATTAATACACAACGCAGAGACAGAGGACTAAAAGTCAATAGAGTACTAAAGATCAATGGAAATAGTGTTTCTTCTGTAATAGGGGATTAATGCAGAGACATGGGAGGAATTTGTCTATATATTGAGTATGAAATAGGATACTTGTTATTTGGCCATTGGCCCAGTTTTATTGCAAGGAATTCTAATTGGTCAACCACATGCTAGGGCTGGGTTATAAAACTACATGCTGTCCCTTTGTTCTGTGGAGAGAGAACTGAGAGAGAATCACTGAGGACAGGGAAGGAACGACCATCTACCTCTCAGCATAACATCTATGATTTATCCTCTTCAAATAAAACTATTTTTCTCCCCCTGTGTTATTGAAGAGTAACATCAACTGCGAACACTCCGGAACTTATTTAGGCTTGCCATAATAAAGGGGTTGAATACTTATTGACTCAAGGCACTTCA
This sequence comes from Brachymystax lenok tsinlingensis, assembly GCA_030435695.1. NCBI lineage: Eukaryota > Metazoa > Chordata > Actinopteri > Salmoniformes > Salmonidae > Brachymystax > Brachymystax lenok. Next base: position 31,159,234 of record CM059811.1, on the reverse strand, counting down.
GCTTTTCATTTTTTATTCATTTGTAAAAATGTCCACTTTGACATTATGGGGTATAGTGTGTAGGCCAGTGACGCAAAATCTCAATTTAATCAACTTTTAATTCAGGCTGTACCACAACAAAATGTGGAAAAATTCAAGAGGTGTGAATACCTTCTGAAGGCACTGTATACCATACAACAGGGGAGAGAGGGTAGGGGGGAATCTTAAGGGGCTATAACTTAGGGAGTTGATAGACGTTGGTGCACTGCAAGTCCAAGTTGCGGTGTCAAATTCTCTGACTAGAGCAGTTTGGTACAAAGCAAACTGCTGCAAACTCCAGTAGTTTGCTTGCAAAGGGTCTGGCAGCCAAATGCTATGACACTCTCGAAGCTACAAGTCATAAGCCTAAAACCTGTCCACACACAAACAACATGTAGGTGTGACTAACACAGAGGAATGCATAGTATGCCTTTTCAATAACATCCTTTTATAAAGAAAGACAAGGCCCAAACGCCTTATAAAAGACCTGTGTATGGAGAATATAGGGACGCTTTCACTCTGAGAGCATCTGAAAACCCACAGGGAGTGAGTATGGCAGCTAGCTAGCTGATAAATACAGCTAAGGAGGAGTGAAGGACGCTGTAGCCTCTTTCACTTTGTTTACTTCCCATACTGAAAGAGGACAAGGTGAGTAAACAGCCTCCCTATGGGAGGTGTGAGCTAACACTAGAGCAAAGGCATGTAAGGAAGGACATACACACAAATGTGTATTTAACACATAGAATCAGACTGAGTAAGACAGTGGTAGTTGCAGCAGACACATTATCGAGCACTGTCTGTGAACTAAGCAGTGAGTGAACAGGTCATTAACGCTGAGGCCTTTCTCTCCACCCTGCAGGATCAACAAAGAAAAGCTCTGCAGGAACAACTGACGAGGCAGCAGGACAGGGTGTACTAGAAATCACTGTCCAGCACAGTAGGTGTACCTTTTGTCTCGGTTGTGTGCGCGTGTGTATGTGTGTGTGCGAGTGTGTATATGTGTGTCATGAGAGAGAGAACGACAGAGGGAAGCAACAAATTAACAGCTAGTTTGGTCATTATCAAAATGAATGGCATAACAAATGGCTAATGTGATTCATTAATAAGATACACAGTCACAGCTCCACTCTAGCTTGGCATCTCCCCTATCACCCCTTGGTCCGCTTCCCCCTCCTCTCCTCCCTCCTCTCCCCCCCTGTCCTCCCTCGTTTCTTACGGCATCATAAGAATATTAAACAGGGCAGGCCTCAATTTATCTATCACTGCTCTTTTCCTTTTTCCTCTGTCTTGACAGACTGATATCAGTTTTCACAGATCATTATTATCAATCGCAACATTAATGTAAACCATGGTTCCTAACCCTGGAATTTTTCACCGTGGCTGACAAAGATCATTCTGGCAACTCCATCAAAATGTCCTACACACACACACACTCCTCGTTATGTTTAAGTGGTGGTCACCCCATAAATGACATCTCCTTTGTTATTATGTAATCCAGAGACAACTATTGTTTCAAGCACCTCTGAATCTCAGAGACTTGAGACATTTCAAAAAAAAATTATAATGAAAACATGTTGTGCTCCCTCTCTCTGCATGTTAAAATGTTCATTCATTTATTTATTTACCCAGTTGTTTCTCTCCCTGGCTAATGCAGCAGCAATCTTGGCAGTAAATCATGTTTCCATGTAATTACAATCAACACTCAACAAACGAATTGAAATTAATATTCATAGGAATTTCACTTGAATAGTCAAACATTTGTTACATAATTAAAGGCCCAGAATGGGGTCCTATTTCTTTCACAGCAATAACGCTCTAAATTATGTTTAGATCTCAAAACCTAGTCCCCCTCTCCTCTCCTCGTTCCCAAAGGAACACTGTTGGGTCGTGCATGACAGCAATCTAAAGTCCCAATGCTTGAATGTAGTGGTGGTTTAAACAGCAAACGAATGAAGGAAACTTTATAGAGAGATTAGATGACTGTAGGGCTATACTCTATGGAAATGTATTTAACTGAGGATTTAAATTAAGTGCTTGTTGCTAAATAAGAGCTGATTGTGAGATGGGGGGAGAGAAACATTTGGGCAAAGAAAGCAGAGGAAAATTGAGTCCTGGTGACACCATCGTTTCATTAAAATGTTCATGAAAATAAAATGTAAAAACATTTTCGGACCAAAATAGAGTGCACACACACACACACACACACACACACACACACACACACACACACACACACACACACACACACACACACACAAACAAACACATAAACACACACACACACTGAAACAGCCAGAGGGTTTGATGAGATTTTAAAAGAACCCAACGTTTCCATTCATTCTATCTCCTCTAAACGAATAAATAGAATTTCCAAACCACTTTTCTTCCAACTGTGCGGCAGCAGCGCCTGAGATGAAGAAAAAGAAAAACGACTTGTCCCGGCACGCCATGTGAAATCATGTTTGGTTTCTGAGTGCCAGAACCAATCTTTCTCGCTTCTTCGCTCCCTCCCAGGGTCCAGGGCGTAAAGGGATCTGTCTAGCGGTGTCATAAGTGCAGAGAGCCAGGGGAAAATAAAGCAGAATTCCCCTGGGGCTCTCCGCCCTCCTTCCCTCCATCCCTTCTTTCTTCCCTCCTTTCTGACTTCAGGGTGCTGTTTGTGTGATGGCGAGAGATATATCACACCGCCGCAGCGTTAGAGAAACAGACAGCGGGTGAGACGGAGGAAACGTCTTCCCCCCTCGGGTCACGTGGCGGGAGGTCAAGACCTCTCCCTGCCGGTTGGCCAATTTGAATGAACGCTGGCTGTCATTAACCCTGACCTAGAGTAGTGGAGTGACACCCCATTCCCTCTCACTCCACCCTGACCCCTCTATCACCATGCCAGCTCCCCCCACGTTCACGTCCCCCCTAGCTTAGTGATGACTGGGCCATGCCACACACATCGTATTCCCACAAACACATACACACACACACATGCTCACACACACACTGATGGATGAATAGACACATGCATACTGCACCCCATGCTGTGTAAGGCTTGCTTGAGGGGGGTTGAGCTTCGAAAGCATGGCTTTCATTTCAAGTTAGTGTTAGCTTTTTCATCTCTTCCAGACGCAGGCCCCGGCTAGCACTACTGTCTCTCTGCCTGTACGAGTGATTGAAAGCCGGTCATGACTGCCACGGGTGATTGAATGCCTCGGTCATTCAAGCCGAATGAACACACTAAACTAAACGATTGAGCCACAGGGAGATACTGTGGTCAGACTGTGGGGGCTGTGGTGGCCCGGCTCAGGCACCCAAACTAGTTCCTAAGACTAAAGTCAAAACACATACCAGCCAACTGGCACGTGCTTTACTGGAGCCAATGAGAAATATGTTTTGCTGTGCAGTTCATGTCAAAAACATGTGACCTTCTCAGATTTGAAGTCCCTAACTGAAAGAGCTGAATGGTTGTCGGGAATGGTTGATTTGTTCCTGATTTGATCTACGCTTTTATCTCAGTCGAACACGGAATGAATGAATAGCAGATTGTCTAGACGTGAATATGTTTCTGTTCTGTATTCTTAGTGGTGCCACCAACACCAATCAATAGGAACTAATCATTATTTAGGAATGTTACTTACGGCGTATGTGTGTGCGTGTCTGTCTGCCTGTTTATCTGTCTGTGTTTGTCTGTGTGTTACCTTGAACATCTGTTGTTATACTGCTATGATGAACCTCCAAATCTTTCTGCCTCCCACACGCCATGCTAGTTCAAGTCAATAAGGCACATGGGATACACGTATGAAATACACAATGTTTCCTTCTCCCTCCTTCCATGTTAACACTACATTACCATTCTATGTCTTATATACCCGCTGTCATCCCTCGAATAAGACTTTGTCACGAACCAACTTCTAGCTCCACATGACTGAATTCACAATTAGGCTTCTCTGGGGCTCGTGGACCATCAAAGGGGGGAGTGGGAGATGGAATGAGGGCTGTGTAATTTCAGCATAATACGCCCATGGTGAAGGGCGGTGACCTGCTAGCCGTGAACCGGGGCTGGTCATAGAACCTGGGCCTGACTCGGGCTGAGGGGAGTAAACATAAACTATGGGGCCCCATAGTGTTAATGCAGCCAAGTGGCGAGGAGACGAAGAGAGGGAGATGGACGGAGAGACTGAAAGAGTGGGATGGAGGGAGAGAAAGAGAGACGGGGTGGCTGAAGGAAGAGAGAAGGATATGGAGTATGGAGAAAAAGTGACGCAAGGATTTGTTTGGAGAGAAAAAAGAGAGACATGGAGGGTGAGTGAGAGAAAAAGAGGGATAGAGAGAAGAGGAGTGAGTGACACATTAGTGTGGTCTTGATTACCAGAAGTGACAGTCGGTAATTAAGTCGCCATGTTTAATTTGTTATGGATAACCTGCAAGTGACCCCCTATACACAGCCACCTGAGACTTACACAGGAAGTGCGGCAACATGTACTGTAGTAGCAACAGGGCTAATATAGGTGAATGAGCTTGCTTGAGTGAAAAATCCTCCTGGCTAACCCGGGAAACAATCTGAGTGTAACTAATCTCAAGCCTCAGCGAGCCTAGAGGGATGGATATGTGGGTGGGATGGAAGCAAGGGAGTAAAATAACTCTGAGGTTAGGGCAGGTTGGGGTGTGGTTAGGAGGGTACGAGGTGCTGTCTCTTTATCCTAGCCGCCTAGGGAGTCTCAAGTATCTTGTTGCCAATGAATGATAGTGTTGACCCCGTCAAACTTTGTTTCTCCTCTTTACCTCCACTCTTCTACATCCCCCCTTTTTTCTTCTCTTCTTCCAACCCTCCTCTTCCACACACATTCCATCCACCCCAGGTCTGCTTCGTTCCAAGTAAACACCAAAAGAAAATGCCATGAAAACATTTTCAAACAACAGTGTCCAGAGTGTCCAGTATCTCTGTGATCTCGCATTGTGGCTCATGTTGGGTAACGCTGTTGAAAGCTAGCCTTTCACTCCCAGACTTGGCAGGTGGCTCTGATTCTCTCTTTGAAAGGCCACAGGTGTACCAACGTTTATAAAACAAACTTTAGAATGAACTTTGCGATACTCGCAGAGGTTATGACTTACAGAGGACAGTCTGTCTCTAAATCAAAAGACTCAACTTAATGATCCTAGTTATTCTTTCTCTTCGACTAACCCATTCCGTTTTCATCATGTGGTTGTTTCATGATCTAATAGCATGTGATCGATCTCATGCCCTTGAACTATTTTAGAATTTCTACTAGATTGGCTCCCTTGGGGTCTTTATTGACCATTTATCACCTTGTTTAGCTGGGTAAATATATAATTAAATATAACATCCCCGGGTTAGCAATGGAGGCTTAGAGAATTCAAACAGACAGCGGCATAGCCCCAACATGAAGGTCTGGGTAATCTGGTAGGAGAGGGGAGAGGGGGGACAGGGGGTCTATGTCACAAAGTTGTCGCCAACCAACAGTGTTCCACCATGGGTGTTTGCTTTGCTGAAAAATCCTCAGTCAATCAGCCTTGTGCCTTGGGAGACAAGTTAGAGAGAGAGAGAGAGAGAGAGAGAGAGAGAGAGAGAGAGAGAGAGAGAGAGAGAGAGAGAGAGAGAGAGAGAGAGAGAGAGAGAGAGAGAGAGAGAGAGAGAGAGAGAGAGAGAGAGAGAGAGAGAGAGAGAGAGAGAGAGAGAGAGAGAGAGAGAGAGAGAGAGAGAGAGAGAGAGAGAGAGAGAGAGAGAGTAAAAAAAGGGTAGATCACACATGGTTACTTTCTCAAAGTCTGTGGCTAAACTTATAATTGCTCTTCAATTGGGGGATTAGGCCACTGCTGTAACAGAGATACTATTCTGAGCGGATGCCTTTTACGCCTTCAAAAGATGATCCAACCTCTGACCTGAGCTGAATGGGAAAGTAGAACTGTCTTCAGAGGGAGGAGGGGCATTTCACTTTTGAGTGGCAATGGATTAAGATAGTAGTATCGCTAACAAATTCATACAGTATTTATGGGGATTCTTCTATATTGCTCTGTACGTATTAGTCATACATTGAAAATGAAACATTGAGTGAGATGATAGATAGGGATGGGTGATATAGGGAGGTACAAGTACACACTAGGATTTAGAGGAGTATGTTTTTCATAATGCATGAAGGAGGTCTATTGGTCACACCAAGGGGGACCAGGGTATTTTCATTCAAACTCAAACACTATCCATGTCTTGTCAAATAATGATATCTATTACAGTTATCTAATATGAATGGATATGGTGCTCTTGTGTGTTTCTGTAATGTATTCAATGTGAAAAGGTGCCTAAACTTAGACAAGTACTGGCACGGACAAGACACACCATCACCTCAACCCTGACACAACCATTGTTCAATTTACATAGAGTCTGGCTACCAATCCCAACGCTCATATTACAAACATTTGACATTAGTTCTTGTTTGTATACTGTCGAGTGACCCGTTACTTGAAATGTATGTGTGCAACCCCATATATATGAGTATGTCCACATGTGTTTTTTTTGTGCCTGTCTATCCACATTTGTGTACTACAGTGCATGCATGCGTGCCTCTGTCATGTCGCATGTCCGACACGTCAGTCTCAGTGTCCTGATTAGGTGTTGTGTGTGCTTGTGTGTGTGTTTGGTTTTTCTATCCTTGTGTGGACCAGAAGTTCTCAGAAAGACAGTAAAACAAGGAACATTCCAACAAATGGGGACATTTTACAGGTCCCCACAAGGAAAAGTATATTTTAGGGTTAGTGGTTATGTTTAGGAGTTACGGTTAGGTTTAGGGTTAGGGGTTTGGGATTAAGGTTAGGCTTAAGGCTTAGGTTTAAGGTTAGGGGTTGGGAAAAATATGATTTTGAATGGGAATCAATTGTTTGGTCCCCACAAGGGTAGTAAAACCAACGTGTGTGTGTGTGTACAGTAGGAACACCAACACTGCAGCTGACAATTGACACACTACTATTAGTGTGTAACAGTCCTCATCCTCGTGGTAACATTAGTGCGTTGTGATACGGGACTGGGCGTCAGCAGAAAGCATGGCGAAGACAACACCAAGAGTCAAGATGAGCATTCATAGCAGTAAATATGGCTTCTCAATTGTAAATGCCAAACAACCAAACACATGGACTATGGGTCACAAGACAGGTAGAAAAAATATTGCCCCCTTCTGACTTTGCTATCTATGTTAAACTTCTCTGAGACCAGTACACAGAGGTCCTCTGTGTTCCCGTTTCCCTGATCCCAGAAAACAACTGTGTGTATTCTAATCTAGTTAACAGCAGCCCATCCATTAGGCCGTCAGTACACACTCAAGGCTGTGGTGTGATTGTCACCTGTTCAATGACAACCACACACAGCCAGACCATGACAGAGAGAGACAGAGAGAGAAAGAGAGAGAGAGATAGAAAAAGATATGAGGGGATAAAGGCATGCACAGACATATCCAGTGATAGACTAAGACAGAAAGAGAGGGAGAGAAGACAGAGAGAGAGGGATTGAGAGAGAGACTGAAAGTAAGAGAGAGAGAGATGTAGAGTTAGAAAAACTTGGATTTTTTGGCAAGGATGTACACAATATACTACCCTCCACAACATAACCTTCACTCCAAATCAAAAAAATTTTGGGACAAAATGACCTGGAAGGATTCCTACTACCAAAGATTCTTATTTCCAAGCCATACAGCAAATGCTCTGGTAAACAAACAGAAGCCTGAAAACACCATCCAACCTGGAATTGAGTGAGTAATGTTTAGTCTGAAGCTACTATTAAAACCAGGAAGAAAAATATATAACAATTATATATTTTAAATTTTAGGACTGAATGCTAAGTTATGGCTAACAATCTTGCAGGGACAGAACAGATCTGACTGCAAATTCAATTAGCACTGAGGTGTAAAGTGAGAGGTGTCAAAGACCTTGAGCCCAACAATGGCAGGAGAGTTTCACAGCCTACTCCACCCAAATGCAGAGGCCCTGAAGCCCCCTCCCGCTGTTCAGAGGTCATTATAATACAGTACCGTTTTCAAAGTAAAATGCCTGCCACTCAGGCCCAGAAAATAGGATATGCACATAATTAGAACAATTTGATAGGAAACACTCTGAAGTTTCTAAGAGTGTTAAAATAATGTATGTGAGTATAACAGAACTGATATAGGAGGCAAAAACACAAGGAAAATCCATATTTTTTATTGTAAATGACCATCTTCTCCATTGTGCTTATTCATTTGTATTTTACCTAGGACTGAGACTGCAGTACCTATAGCTCAAGTCAAAGTCACCATTATTAGTCAGTTGTACAACTGAATGCCTTCAACCGAAATGTGTCTTCCACATTTAACCCAACCCCTCTGAATCAGAGAGGTGCGGGGGGCTGCCTTAATCGACATCCACGTCTTCGGCGCCCGGGGAACAGTGGGTTAACTGCCTTGTTCAGGGGCAGAACAACAGATTTTTACCTTGGCAGCTCGGGGATTTGAACTTGCAACCCTCCGGTTACAAGTCCAACGCTCTAACCACTAGGCTACCTGCCGCCCCGCTTCCACTAGATGTCAGAAGACTGGGAATTCGAGGAGTAAGCAAAACAGATAGGAAGAGGAAGTTGTCAGGGGACCACTTTTGTAAACAAGGTTTGAAGCGCGCGAGATTGTGAACGCGCACCACTTTATTTTTCTTTCCTATTGTTCACGTTATCGTCCGGTTAAAATATTACAGCAAATATACACAAAAGGATACCTAAGGATACCTTAAAAATGATGTTTGATTTGATTGTAAAAAGTTTATAGATATAATTTGAACGTGTTTTCTTCACGGATCAAGGGGCGACTCAACGGTGGATTTTATGATCATAACGCGCCAACCAAACGGATATTTATGGATATAATAAATGACTTTTTCTAACAAAATAACCATTGGATGTCTTCGTTGGACACTTGGGAAGCCCTCAGCAGAAGTTCTTCGAAAGGTAAGTGATTTTATATTAGCGATTTTATCCGTTTTGTGAGACCCGCGTTGGTTATGAATTTATGCTAATGTATAAAATATGTGAGGTGCTATCCTCAAACAATCAAATGTTGTGCTTTCGCCATAAAGCCTTTTTTAAATCTGACAACGCTGTGATATTGCCAAGAATTAGAGCTTTTGATGACTATGCAACACTTGTATATTTGGATTTTGAATTTGGCGCCTCACAATTCCCCGGGTAGTTAACTATTTCGGGAGAGGCAGCCGAGGTGTCGGTGTTGGAGAGTCTGGTGTGCCCAAAGTAAAATACCTGCCACTCAGGCCCAGAAACTAGGATATGCACATAATTAGTACTATTTGATAGGAAACACTCTGAAGTTTCTAAAACCATGGCTTCCACTGGATGTCAACAGTCTTTAGACAGGGTTTGATTACGTTAGGTTGAATTAGAAGTGAATAGAAGAAGAACTTAGACGTGGACCCCGGAACTCAATAGAATGACATGCGCGTTCACGGTCTCGGGCGCTCTGTGTTTTTTTCCTTTCCTATCGTTCAGGCTACAGTGGGAAAAAAAGTATTTAGTCAGCCACCAATTGTGCAAGTTCTCTCACTAAAAAAAAAGTGAGAGAGACCTGTAATTTTCATCATAGGTACACTTCAACTATGACAGACAAAATGAGGAAAACAAATCCAGAAAATCACATTGTAGGATTTTTTATGAATTTATTTGCAAATTATGGTGGAAAATAAGTATTTGGTCACATACAAACAAGCAAGATTTCTGGCTCTCACAGACCTGTAACTTCTTCTTTAAGAGGCTCCTCTGTCCTCCACTCATTACCTGTATTAATGGCACCTGTTTGAACTTGTTATCAGTATAAAAGACACCTGTCCACAACCTCAAACAGTCACACTCCAAACTCCACTATGGCCAAGACCAAAGAGCTGTCAAAGGACACCAGAAACACAATTGTAGACCTGCACCAGGTTGGGAAGACTGAATCCGCAATAGGTAAGCAGCTTGGTTTGAAGAAATCAACTGTGGGAGCAATTATTAGGAAATGGAAGACATACAAGACCACTGATAATCTTCCTCGATCTGGGGCTCCACGCAAGATCTCACCCCGTGGGGTCAAAATGATCACAAGGAACGATGAGCAAAAATCCCAGAACCACACGGGTGGACCTAGTGAATGACCTGCAGAGAGCTGGGACCAAAGTAACAAAGCCTACCATCAGTAACACACTACGCCAGGGACTCAAATCCTGCAGTGCCAGACGTGTCCCCCTGCTTAAGCCAGTACATGTTCAGGCCCGTCTAAAGTTTGCTAGAGAGCATTTGGATGATCCAGATGAGGATTGGGAGAATGTCAGATGAAACCAAAATATAACTTTTTGGTAAAAACTCAACTTGTCGTGTTTGGAGGACAAAGAATGCTGAGTTGCATCCAAAGAACACCATACCTACTGTGAAGCATGGGGGTGGAAACATCATGCTTTGGGGCTGTTGTTCTGCAAAGGGACCAGGACGACTGATCCGTGTAAAGGAAAGAATGAATGGGGCCATGTATCGTGAGATTTTGAGTGAAAACCTCCTTCCATCAGCAAGGGCATTGAAGATGAAACGTGGCTGGGTCTTTCAGCATGACAATGATCCCAAACACACCACCCGGGCAACGAAGGAGTGGCTTCTCAGAAGAAGCATTTCAAGGTCCTGGAGTGGCCTAGCCAGTCTCCAGATCTCAACCCCATAGAAAATCTTTGGAGGGAGTTGAAAGTCTGTGTTGCCCAGCGACAGCCCCAAAACATCACTGCTCTAGAGGAGATCTGCATGGAGGAATGGGCCAAAATACCAGCAACAGTGTGTGAAAACCTTGTGAAGACTTACAGAAAACATTTGACCTCTGTCATTGCCAACAAAGGGTATATAACGACTCAAATACCAGTGGGTCGCTAGCGGGATCATCCCGACACTACCAGCTAAAACCTGTAGCGCCAGATTTAAAATCCGAAAATTGAATTATTAAACATCCAGCTATATACAAGTGTTCCATACTCATCAAAAAGCTCTGTTTCTTGGCAATATCACAGCGTTGTCAGATTTCAAAAGGCTTTACGGCGAAAGCAGCACATTCATTTGTTTGAGGGTAGCACTCACATATTTTCCAATAGCCATGTATCGATTAGCAATCATGGCACACATAACACATTTCACAGCGAAAACAAAGTAATTACCTGTTGAAGAACTTCTGCTGAGGTCTTCCTAAGTGTCCAACGAAGACAATCCATGGTTCTTTTGTTAGAAAAAGTAACGTCTTTTATCCATAAATCCTCCATTTGGTTCATGCAAAACGACAGCCTCCATTACTCTTTTGAAACGCCGGCGCCAACTCGTTCAAATGTTACCTATAAACTTGTCCAAAAACAATCAAACATAGTTTTAAATGTATCCTTAGGAACCCTTTTACGTATATGTACTATTATAAATCAGCCGGAATATAAACTGAACGCTAAAAACGATAAATAAAGGCACAGCGCCTTCTCATGCCAGCGCACTCTGAAGAGTTTTCATAGCGTGGTCTCTCGTTCCAAGCTGTTTATCAATGGCCGAAATTCCCCAAGATGGAGTAAAACACCGTCTCGTGGTTGATGACATCATAAGGAAGCGACGTGCACTGAGTTCACATGCCTATATATGGTCATTTTGGATAGGAGGGGCTCAAAATGAGCAATGTGTCAAAATGACTTTTTCAGGACAGAGATTCCTCAGGGTTTTGCCTGCCAAATGCATTGTGATTGACCCACAGACAAATGGTTAACAGTTTTGGAAAATTCAGAGTGTTTCCTATCCAATGGTACTAAATATATGCATATCCCATTTTCTGGGCCTAAATGGGAGGCATTTTACTTTGGGCACGCCAGGCTCTCCAAAACAGTCAGTTTTTCTGCTGGAGCCAGTGAAGATAACAAAGTATTGAGATAAACTTTTTGTTATTGACCAAATACTTATTTTCCACCATAATTTGCAAATAAATTCATAAAAAATCCTACAATGTTGATTTTCTGGATTTTTTTCCTCATTTTGTCTGTCATAGTTGAAGTGTACCTATGATGAAAATTACAGGCCTCTCTCATCTTTTTAAGTGAGAGAACTTGCACAATTGGTGGCTGACTAAATACTTTTTTTCCCCACTGTATATAATCCGGTTGAAATATTATAGTAAATATACATAACAGGATACCTAAGGATACATTAAAAATGATGTTTGATTTGTTTGGACAAAGTTGATAGGTATAATTTGAGCACGCTGCTCTCTTCACGGTTCAATGGGCGACTCGGCGATGGATTTTCTGAACATAGCGCACAACCAAACGGAGATTTATGGATATAATAAATGACTTTTTCTAACAAAAGAACCATTGGATGTCTTCATTGGACACTTGGGAAGCCCTCAGCAGAAGTTCTTTGAAAGGTAAGTGATTTATTTTAGCTCTTATATGGGTTTGTGTGACCCGCGCTGGTTATGAAATTATGCTAATGCTAGCGCGCCGTTTATCCCTAAGAGGTTAACTACTTAGGGAGTGGTGGGGCGCTAGCTCCCGACACTACCTGGTGAAATGTAATGCGCCAAATTCAAAATCCAAAAGTTGAATTATTAAACATTCATCAATATACAAGTGTTGCATAGTCATCAAAAGCTCTGCTTCTTGGCAATATCACAGCATTGTCAGATTTCAAAAAGGCTTTACGGCAAATTGTTTGAGGGTAGCACCTCCAACTTTACATTAGCATAAATTCATAAACCATTACGGTTCACACAAAACACATTTCATAGCTTAAAACAAATCCCTTTACCTTTTGAAGTATTCTGCTGATGGCTTCCAAGTGTCCAACGAAGACAATCCATGGTTCTTTTGTTAGAAAAAGTCATTTATTTTATCCATAAATCCTCCATTTGGTTCATGCAAAACGACAGCCTCATTACTCTTTTGAAGCCTTGGCGCCAACTCGTTTCAAATGTTACCTATAAACTTGTCCAAAAACAATCAAACATAGTTTTAAATGTATCCTTAGGAACCCTTTTACGTATATGTACTATTATAAATCAGCCGGAATATAAACTGAACGCTAAAAGCGATAAATAAGGCACAGCGCTTCTCATGCACGCCAAGACTCTGAAGGATTTTCATAAGCGTGGTCTCTCGTTCAAGCTGTTTATCAATGGTCAAATTCCCCAAGATGGAGTAAAACACCGTCTCGTGGTTGATGACATCATAAGGAAGCGACGTGCACTGAGTTCACATGCCTATATATGGTCATTTTGGATAGGAGGGCTCAAAATGAGCAATGTGTCAAAATGACTTTTTTCAGGACAGAGATTCCTCAGGGTTTTGCCTGCCAAATGCGTTGTGATTGACCCACAGACAAATGGTTAACAGTTTTGGAAAATTCAGAGTGTTTCCTATCCAATGGTACTAAATATATGCATATCCCATTTTCTGGGCCTAAATGGGAGGCATTTTACTTTGGGCACGCCAGGCTCTCCAAAACAGTCAGTTTTTCTGCTGGAGCCGGTGAAGATAACAAAGTATTGAGATAAACTTTTGTTATTGACCAAATACTTATTTTCCACCATAATTTGCAAATAAATTCATAAAAAATCCTACAATGTGATTTTCTGGATTTTTTTTCCTCATTTTGTCTGTCATAGTTGAAGTGTACCTATGATGAAAATTACAGGCCTCTCTCATCTTTTTAAGTGAGAGAACTTGCACAATTGGTGGCTGACTAAATACTTTTTTTCCCCACTGTATATAATCCGGTTGAAATATTATAGTAAATATACATAACAGGATACCTAAGGATACATTAAAAATGATGTTTGATTTGTTTGGACAAAGTTGATAGGTATAATTTGAACGCGTTCTCTTCACGGTTCAATGGGCGACTCGACGATGGATTTTCTGAACATAACGCGCTAACCAAACGGAGATTTATGGATATAATAAATGACTTTTTCTAACAAAAGAACCATTGGATGTCTTCATTGGACACTTGGGAAGCCCTCAGCAGAAGTTCTTTGAAAGGTAAGTGATTTATTTTAGCTCTTATATGGGTTTGTGTGACCGCGCTGGTTATGAAGTGTATGCTAATGCTGGCGCGCTTTATCCCTAAGAGGTTAACTACTTAGGGAGTGGTGGGGCGCTAGCTCCCGACACTACCTGGTGAAATGTAATGCGCCAAATTCAAAATCCAAAAGTTGAATTATTAAACATTCATCAATATACAAGTGTTGCATAGTCATCAAAAGCTCTGCTTCTTGGCAATATCACAGCATTGTCAGATTTCAAAAAGGCTTTACGGCAAATTGTTTGAGGGTAGCACCTCCAACTTTACATTAGCATAAATTCATAAACCATTACGGTTCACACAAAACACATTTCACAGCGAAAACAAATCCCTTACCTTTTGAAGTACTTCTGCTGATGGCTTCCCAAGTGTCCAACGAAGACAATCCATGGTTCTTTTGTTAGAAAAAGTCATTTATTTTATCCATAAATCTCTGTTTGGTTGGTGAGTTATGTTCAGAAAAATCCAACGCCGAAAGCCCATTGAAGCGTGAAGAGAACACGTTCAAATATACCTATAAACTTTTCCTAAACAAATCAAATACCAGTTAAAATGCATCATTAGCTATCCTTTTATGAATATGAGCGATAATATTTCACTCAGATGGTCACCTAAACGTTATATAAGTATAATAAAGTGGGGCGCGCAGCCAGCCTTGCACACAAGAAAACTCACCTGCTTCTGTTCACAGACATAATGTTAACACTTTTAGAAACTTCAGAGTGTTTCCTATCCAATAGTACTAATTATGTGCATATCCTTTTTTCTGGGCCTGAGTGGGAGACATTTTACTTTGGGCACGCCAGACTCTGCAAAACCGTCACCTCAGGAACCGCTCCTTAAGGTTAACCACAATGACAAATGGTTTGATGAAGAATGAAAAAACCTAAGAAAGAAATTAAGAAACCTATCCAACCAAAAACATAGGAGCCAGAAAAATAGACGCCCACGTCTTCACTATGGTGATTCACTAAAACAATACAGAAATACACGACGGAAAAAAAGGAACAGCACATCAAAAATCAGCTCAATATAATTGAAGAATCCATAGACTCTAACCACTTCTGGGAAAATTGGAAAACAATAAACAAAAAACAACACGAAGAGTTATCTATCCAAATGGAGATGTATAGGTAAACCACTTCTCCAATCTTTTTGGCCCTATAATAAAGAACCAACAGCAAAAACATATACATGTTCAAATACAAATCTTAGAATCAACTATTAAAGACTACCATAACTCACTGGATTCTCCAATTACATTGCATGAACTACATGACAAATCCTCCAAATCAAAAAGACCTGTGGTGTTGATGGTATCCTCAATAAAATGATAAAATAACAAATTCCAATTGGCTATACTTAATCTCTTTAACATCATCCTCTGTCATACTCCCTAATATTTTGGAACCAAGGACTGATCACCCCAATCCACAAAAACTGAGACAAATTTTACCCCAATAACTACCGTGGGGTATGCCTCAACACCAACCTTGGGAAAATCCTCTGCATTATCATTAACAGCAGACTCGTACATTTCCTCAGCGAAAACAATGTACTGAGCAAATGTCAAATTGTCTTTTTACCAAATTACCGTGCGACAGACCACGTATTTACCCTGCACACCCTAATTGACAAACAAACAAACCAAAACAAAGAACATCTTATCATGCTTTGTTGATTTCAAAAAAAGAATTCGACTCAATTTGGCATGAGGGCCTGCTATACAAATGGATGGAAATGGGTGTTGGGGGAAAAAACATACGATATTACAAAATCCATGTACACTAACAACAAGTGTGCAGTTAAAATTGGCAGAAAATACACATTTCTTTCCACAGGGCAGGGGGGTGAGACAGGGATGCAGCTTAAGCCCCACCCTCTTCAACATATATATCAACAAATTGGTGAGGGGACTAAAACAGTCTGCAACACCCGACCTCACCCTACTAGAATCTGAAATCAAATGTATACAGTTTGTTGATGATCTGGTGCTTCTGTCCTCAAGCAAGGAGGGCCTACAGCATCACCTAGATCTTCTGCACAGATTATGTCAGACCTGGGCCCTGACAGTAAATCCCAGTAAGACAAATATAATGCTGTTACAAAAAAGGTCCAGTTGCCAGGACCACGAATACAATTTCCATCTAGACACCATTGCCCTAGAGCACACACACAACTATACATACCTCAGCCTAAACATCAGCACCACAGGTAACTTCCACAAAGCTGTGAACGATCTGAGAGACAAGCAAGAAGGGCCTTCTATGCCATCAAAAGGAACATAACATTTGACATACCAATTAGGATCCGGCTGAAAATACTTGAATCAGTTATAGAACCCATTGCCCTTCATGGTTGTGAGGTCTGGGGTCCGCTCACCCCCCAAAAATTCCCAAAATGGGACAAACACTAAATTTAGACTCTGCAGGCAGAATTCTGCAAAAATATCCTCTGTGTATAACGTAAAACACCAAATAATGCATGCAGAGCAGAATTAGGCTGATAAAAAAAAAAGCTGTTAAATTCTACAAGGAAGCGATTCCCAAACGATAGCAAAGCCATCACCTACAGCTAAATGAACCTGGAGAAGAGCCCCCTAAGCAAGCTGGTCCTGGGGCTTAGTTCACAAACACAAACAGACACAACAGAGCCCCAAGACAGCAATACAACTAGACCCAAACAAATCATGAGAAAAGATAATTACTTGATATATTGGAAAGAATTTACAAAAAAAAACATAGGGAACTAGAATCCTATTTGGCCCTAAACAGAGAGTACACAGTGACAGAATACCTGACCACTGTGACTACCCACATGTAAGGAAAGCTTTGACTATGTACAGACTCAGAGAGCAAAGCCTTGGTATTGAGAAAGACTGATGAAGGCAGACCTGGCTCTCAAGAGAAGACAGGCTATGTGCACACTGCCCACAAAATGAGGTGGAAACTGAGCTGCACTTCCTAACCTCCTGCCAAATGTCTGACCATATTAGAGACACACATTTCCCTCAGATTACACAAAACCACAAAGAATACGAAAACAAATCCAATTTTGATAAACTCCCATATCTATTGTGTGAAATGTATTTTGTTCTTGTTTATTTCACTTGCTTTAGCAATGTAAACATATATTTCCCATGCCAATAAAGTCCCTTATATTAAAATTGATAGAGAGAGAGAGAAAGAGAAATAAAAAAGGCTAGCATAAAGTGCTTTACCCACTAGCTTTAATAAGACTGATAATTGGCTCATTATTTACCATCCAGTGTCACTTATGACAGATAACCCAGAGAGAGAGAGAGAGAGAGAGAGAGAGAGAGAGAGAGAGAGAGAGAGAGAGAGAGAGAGAGAGAGAGTATATATCCGGATTCACTTCTTATTGAGTATTGATGCAGGCGTGGATCATAAATGTAAGAAGGTGTGTGTGGGTTGGTTGGTTCTTCTATCCTTGTGTGGACCTACTATCCCCAAGTGTCCCCACAAGGATAGTAAAACAAGGAAATTCTCCCTCGTGGGGACATTTCCCACATCCCCCATGAGAACAAAGGCTATTTTAAGTTTAGAGGTTAGGTTTAGGGTTACAATTAGGGTTAGGTTTAGAATTAAGATTAGAGTAAGGGCTTAGTGGTTAGGTTTAGGGCTAGGAGTTAAGTTAAGTTTAGGTTTAGAGTTTGGGTTAGGGTTACGGGTTATTGGTTATGGGTTAGGATTATGGTAAGGGTTAGGGGTTAGCAAAAATTTGTTTTTTTTTTTGGAAATGAATTGTAGGTCCCCATGAGGATAGAATAACATAACGTGTGTGTGTGTGTGTGCGTGTGCGTGTTTGCATGCCTACTTGCGTGTGTGTCTGCGTGGGTGTGTTTGTAGATCCTGTTGGCACAATTTCTCATTCCATACAGTTTTGATTCTCCTGCCCATTTCACAGAGGATCAAACCACTAGGGGGAGTGTGTCTTTATCTTCATTAAAATCATCGTCAATACCCGAGCACCAGTATAATATAGTGTGATGCGCCATCCACACTCACACTGCCGCAATGCTGTGAGACTAGCTAGGGGCTATATCACCAGAGAAACCTCATAAACCACTACCACCAAACGTCCTTACAAAACACATTCCTTTTCCCCGTCCTCAACGACCTAATATCCCATCCTCCCGCTTCTGACAGAGACGATTATGATACAAGCGTTTAAGAAAACAATTATTACAAATGAGTAATTAACCACTAATGTTTGAGCAAATAAACACAGACAGACAGAGGGAGAGCAGTAGGCCCAGGGCGATGGAGGGAGGAGGAAGGGAGGGAGGGAAGATTAGTACAGCCTGCGCACCACACCGTGTTGGTCATTACACTGAGGGGCGCTGAGAGTGACGAGCCTACTGATTTGAAAAACACACACACAAACCGGCTCAACTGGGCAACGCAAGCAGAGTATAGTGTGTTCTCTCTGTCATGCTCTATGTCTTCCTTCCTCATCGATCATCGCCTAAACACCTGTATCACTCTCTATCACGATTACCTTTAGACTACCTCTCCCTCTCCCTCTCTCTCTACAGTATGACATCCTCTCTCTCTCTCTCTCCCTCCCTCCCTCTGTGCTTACCGTTGCAGCAATCTCTATTAAGATCAAACAAGGTCAGAGCCAGTGAAGTTTGACTGATGAAAATGGAATTTAGATGAAAGCACACTTCAGATAATGAAGATATGCAGCGAAAGATTAAAATGGCGCAGAGGCTGCAATTGCTGAGGTGCTAACCAAATTAATATTGAAATTGATGTATGTTTGGCTTCTGCCCAGACAATCCCCATGTGTTTTTTGGGGCCCCCAGGCAAAGTACATTTTTATTTTTATTTAATTATCATTTGGGTGTGAAGCAGAAGTTGGCTTCTTTTAACTGACAGGGGGCGTTTCCTCTCCCGTTTCCCCGAATTAAAGATGGACGTTTAGCACAAGGTAGGCATTTAGATAAGATTTAATTAGGAGAGTTTCAATACACTTTTTTTGTTCTATTGTCAGGACTATTTGTGCGCGTGTGTGTGCGTTTGTTTGTGCGTGTGTGTGTGCGTTTGTCTATGTACAAACCGCTTAATTTCTAACAAAAGCCACACACACCTGATAATCAGAGCTATCTCTGTTTAAACCACTGATTCGTTGTATCTGTGTGTGCCTGGTGAGATGAGTGTCTCCAAAGATGGGCAGACGGATAAGGCATCAAAGGGCTGAGGCTCTATCAGGGCCCCACATCACTGACGGATGAATGAGACAACTACACTAATCCTCCATAAAAAATAGACCAATCCTTCAAGGGACTTCTTCGAATGCACTTAGCAACCACGTCCTCCTCCTTCTCCCTTCCAATGAAGAATCCAGGAAAAACACGACCCAACATAACTCAGTGTTTTTATCGCATTGTCTCAGTTTCAGCCCCAGTCCTATTACATCTAATTACTGAGTTGGAGAAAGGGTGTCCATTTTGGGGAGATAATGTGAGGATGGTGTTGGTTAATGTCTGCCGCACAACTTAGACGCGGTACATTGGCACTTCTTAAAGGTTGGTGAAAAACACAAGTATCACTGCTGTGTCCCTCCAACTAATTAAAAATAAGAGATTAAAAAACAGCCTTGTATATTAAATTCGCCCTGATTTGTTCTCTCCTAACCCTACTCAGAACTGGCCCTGGAGTTAAATATGTGGACTGAGCAAAACAAATCAATAGGCTGAAGAAAAAAACAATTGCTACGTTGAATAGAAATGGCTAACAAAGGCAGTCTTTGTCAGGCTGTAGGAAAACACTCTGAAACACCCACGAAGCATTTCACCTTTCCTGAATCAGGGGTCGATCAAAGGTCAAACAGGCATTATCACCGAACACCTGTATCTGCTCTACGATTAACGGTGACTAGACCCTGCTCCGTCACTCACTCTGTGTCAGCGTGTGTGTTTCCTATCGTCTTACCGGCAGCTGGGATACAAGGAATAAAATAATCATGAGTGAGACGGGGGGCCCGGTCAGCGGACGGAACGGATCAGGTGTCGCGTTGAAATAAGCCCCCATCCCTCTCCTTCCCTCCTTCCCTCCACCCTTCTTGCCCTTCACACACAGAGAAGGTGAAAGCACCCGAGGGTGCCTTGTTGTTCCCCACAGGTAATCACAATGACAAACCGAGGGAGGGAAGGAGGGATGGATGGAGGGCGTGAGAGAAGGAGGTGGAGAGA
Source organism: Brachymystax lenok tsinlingensis (assembly GCA_030435695.1). NCBI lineage: Eukaryota > Metazoa > Chordata > Actinopteri > Salmoniformes > Salmonidae > Brachymystax > Brachymystax lenok. The sequence continues at coordinate 31,138,901 of CM059811.1, read as the reverse complement.
GAGAACAACAGGGTGTATTGATGTAACATTAGATGAGGGCTTCCCAAACTCGGTCCTAGCTTGAGCTCCTAGCTCCAAAAGTGCAGTAATATCTAACAATTCACAACAATAAACACAAATCTAAAGTAAAATAATGGAAATAATAAATATATAAATATTAGGACGAGCAACGTTGGAGTCTGAAACATGGAAATTTACATAGACCTTAGCCAAATACATTTAAACTCAGTTTTTCACAATTCCTGACATTTAATCCTAGTAAAAATTCCCTATCTTAGGTCAGATAAGATCACCACTTTATTTTAACAATGTGAAATGTCAGAATAATAGAAGAGAGAATGATTTATTTCAGCTTTTATTTCTTTCATCCCATTCCCAGTGGGCCAGAAGTTTACATACACTCAAATAGTATTTGGTAACATTGCCTTTAAATTGTTTAACTTGGGTCAAACGTTTCGGGTTGCCTTCCACAAGCTTCCCACAATAAGTTTGGTGAATTGTGTCCCATTCCTTCTCACAGAGCTGGTGTAACTGAGTCAGGTTTTTTGGCCACCTTGCTCGCACACACTTTTTCAGTTCTGCCAACACATTTTCTATAGGATTGAGTTCAGGGCTTTGTGATGGTCTCTCCAATACCTTGACACAACTTTAGAAGTATGATTGGTGTCATTGTCCATTTGGAAGACCCATTTGAAACCAAGCTTTAACTTCTTTGGGAGCAGCGCACGAAGTGACCGTTTTGGAGACCCTGGCGTGCCCAAAGTAAAATGCCTCCCATTCAGGCCCAGAAAATAGGATATGCACATATTTAGTACCATTGGATAGGAAACACTCTGAATTTCCTAAAAGTGTTAACCATTTGTCTGTGAGTAAAACAGAATGGATATGGCAGGCAAAACCCCGAGGGATTTCTGTCCTGGAAAAGGTGTTTTTGACAGAGTGCCTCATTGGGAACCCTCCCTTATGAAAATGCCCATATAAGGGCATATGAATGCAGTACCTATCGCTTCCTCTGGATGTCAACAGTCTCGAGAAAGTGTTCAGATTTTTTTTAGATGCTTTAGAGCAGAGAAGAAGAGGAATAAGGAAGTGCCCCCACAGATTTGCCAACCTTGTGCTTCACGGTTGGGATGGTGTTCTTCGGCTTGCAAGCCTCCGCCTTTTTCCTCCGAACATAATGATGGTTATTATGGCCAAACAGTTCTATTTTTGTTTCATCAGACCAGAGGACATTTCTTCAAAAAGTGTGATCTTTGTCCCCATGTGCAGTTGCAAACTGTAGTTTGGCTTTTTTATGGTGGTTTTGGAGCAGTGGCAAAAACTGTATTTTTATTTTTATGTTTGCTAATTTATTTTTATATATATATACAAATAAATATTACATTTTCATTAGCAGACCCTTTACTCAGTACTTTGTTTTATGCACCTTTGGCAGCAATTACAGCCTTGAGTCTTGGGTATGACACAACAAGCTAGGCACACATGTCTTTGAGGTGTTTCTCACATTATTCTCTGCAGATCCTCTCAAGCTCTGTCAGGTTTGGTGGGGACTGTCGCTGCCCAGCATTTTTCAGGTCTCTCCAAAGATGTTCGATCGGGTTCAAGTCTGGCTCTGGCTGGGCCACTCAAAGCCACTCCTGCGTTGTCTTGGCTGTATGCTTAGGGTCGTTGTCCTGTTGGAAGGTGAACCTTCACCGTAGTCTGAGGTCCTGAGTGCTCTGGAGCAGGTTTTCATCAAGGATCTCTCTGTACTTTGCTCCGTTCATCTTTCCATTGATCGTGACTAGTCTCCCAGTCCATGCTGCTGAAAAACATCCCCACAGCATGATGCTGCCACCACCATGCTTCACCGTACTGATGGTGCCAGGTTTCCTCCAAACGCTTGGCATTCAGGCCAAGGAGTTCAATCTTGGATTCATCATATCAGAGAATCTTGTTTCTCATGGTCTTAGAGTCCTTTAGATGCTTTTTACTGAGGAATGGCTTTCATCTGGCCACTCTACCATAAAGGCTTGATTGGTGGAGTGCTGCAGAGATGGTTGTTGTTCTGGAAGGTTCTCCCAACTCCACAGAGGAACTCTGGAGCTCTGTCAGAGGGCCATCTGGTTCTTCGTCTCCCCCCAATTTCTCAGTTTGGCCGAGCGGCCAGCTCTGAGTCTTTGAGGTTCCAAACTTCTTCCATTTTAGAATGATGGAGGCCACTGTGTTCTTGTGGACTTTCAATGTTGCAGACATTTTTTGGTACCCATCCCCAGATCTGTGCCTCAACACAACCCGGTCTTGGAGCTCTATGGACAATTCCTTTGACCTCATGGCTTGATTTTTGCTCTGACTTGCACCGTCAACTGTAGGACCTTATATAGACATGTGTGTGCCTTTCCAAATCATGTACAAACAATTTTATTTACCACAGGTGGACATCAATCAAGTTGTAGAAACATCTCAAGGATGATCAATGGAAACAGGAGCTCAATTTCGAGTCTCATTGCAAAGGGTCTGAGTACTTATGTAAATAAGGTATTTCTGTTTTTGTTTTTTTATACATTTTATTTTTAATAAATATAAATATGTGATGGGATGTATAGACATTATGAACAGTATCTGGATATAATATCTAATATATCTGTAGAATGCATAGGATAGAATAAACACCAGTCTCAATGTCAACAGTGAAGAGGCGACTCAGGGATGATGGCCTTCTAGGCAGAGCTCCTCTGTCCAGTATCTGTGTTCTTTTGCCCATCTTAATCATTACTTTTTATTGGCCAGTCTGAGATATGGCTTTTTCTCTGCCTCGAAGGCCAGCATCCCGAAGTCACCTCTTCACTGTTGACGTTGAGACTGGTGTTTTGCGGGAACTATTTAATGAAGCTGCCAGTTGAGGACTTGTTAGGAGTCTGTTTCTCAAACCTTTGGCAGCAATCTAATGTACTTGTCCTCTTGCTCAGTTGTACACCGGGGCCTCCCACTCCTCTTTCTATTCTGGTTAGAGCCAGTTTGTGCTGTTCTGTGAAGGGAGTAGTACACAGCATTGTACGAGATCTTCAGTTTCTTGGCAATTTCTCACAAGGAACAGCCTTAATTTCTCCGAACAGGAATAGACTGACGAGTTTCAGAAGAAAGGTATTTTTTTCTGGACATTTTGAGCCTGTAATAAAACCCAGAAATGCTGATGCACCAGATACTCAACTAGTCAAAAGAAAACCAGTTTTATTACTTCTTTAATCAGAACAACAGTTTTCAGCTGTGCTAACATAATTGCAAAAGGGTTTTCTAATGATCAATTAGCCTTTTAAAATGATAAACCTGGATAAGCTAACACAACGTGCCATTGGGACACAGGGGTGATGGTTGCTGATAATGGGCATCTGCACGTCGTTTCCAGCTACATTAGTCATTTACAACATTAACAATGTCTACACTGTACTTCTGATCATTTTGATCTAATTTAAATGGACAAAACATTTGCTTTCCTTTCAGAAACAAGGACATTTCTAAAACCTCAAACTTTTGAACGGTAGTGCATATACACACGAGCGCGCACACACACATACACAATATAAAACTGCCATAATTAATTCCCATCAAAAGCCCAAGGCCAATCGAACATAACATCCAAAGCAGAAATCCTACTACATGGCATCCTATTACATGGCATTTCAGTCCTTTAATCTAATAATAATGTCCAGCTCCTTGCCTTTGACTCTGTCTGAATAAACCGCCTGTGTTTTGTCTGCTTTACTTGAAAACAGGTTTTTCACATTCACTCTAATGTGAACCAAGTGTGGATGCTAACCGTAGCGTAGCGCCCCGGTAATGATAGCCTTCATTGGGCTTGCTAATTTAACCCCCGGTGTATCGGGAGGTAGGGGCTCGAGGCAGGGGTTGCTATTCATCAAATACAAGAAGTGTGTGTGTGTGTAGGGTGTGTGTGTTTGTGCGGGCATGCGTGACTCCCTTTAAAACAATAATCAGGTCCCCCAAAACACCATTGTGCTCCACTTCCCTACTCAAATACGAAAAGTGGCTTTATTTTATTTATCTACTGAGCATACCCCATTATGATTAATGTAGGTTAACAGAGTATTAGGCTACTTAGTAAAGATACCATCTATATTTCAGGGTTAATGAAATACTGAATTTTTATACTTGTTTCCCCTCTCCTTCTCTTTGAAACATTTGGTCTGGTCACACGTATGAAAACCCCATACATTACAGTTAACACAGCTAATGCATTAGAATCCATTAACATACAGCAACACATAGCCGAGTACTAGAGCTTCTCAACTGGCTGTATTCTACTGTGTGGAAACACTCTATTCTCTTACTACTGACTTGATGTTTGTGTGATGTTTTCTCTCGTGGGGGTGTGATTGAAGTGTAGGAGGCGTGAGGTGTTAAGGTGACTGTCCCCTACCCATGATGCATCTGGAGCATCTGTGGTGGTTCGTTGATAGGGGTGTGTTGCAACAGCTGTGGAAACATGTTTTCAAGGTAGCAGACACACAGACACACATGCAAGCGTGGAGACACACGCAGACGCACACACACACACACTGAGATGTGTGCTTTGCATGCTTTGGGTCTCGCCATGATGACACGTATCCAGTGAAGACAGACATAGACACAGTGCTGTTGCTGTAGTTGTCAAACTGTTACCATAGTGGGTTAGCAGCAGCGAAGTCTTTGTAGCTTTTCTGTTCCACCCAGGTATGCCAGATGTGTCCTCAACATCTATCTCCACAACTCTCTCACACCTGTCTGTCATGAATAATACAACACATGACCCAAAGTCAACCATCTCTACTTCTTCCAGTTTCTAATCCAACATATTACACATTTTATGACTATATTTGGGGATAAAACACAATGTTAACAGCTCAGAGAGAGATGGGTGAGTTACGGAACCTAGTGAAAAGAGGTGAACATACTGGGGGAGTGTTCAGGCTTTACGCCTGGCACCTTACCAGCAGCCTTGGAGGAGCTCTCTATTGTCTACACACACACACACACACACACACACACACACACACACACACACACACACACACACACACACACACACACACACACACACACACACACACACACACACACACACACACACTAACCATCTTTACCATTCCTTCCTGTGACCCAATCCTGTACAGTGGTAACGCTGTTTGGCCTTGGTCTCCTTATTTCTAAAGTACAACAACCTCTCTTTCTCTGTCTTTCTTTCTCTCTCTCTCTCTTTCTCTCTCTTTCTCTAGCTCTCTCTCTTGCTCTCTCGTTAATATGTCATCAGGCAGGGAATAGCACATCTGTAGGTCACAATACTGGCTACAGCAATTAGAAACTCAAACAGTGGCCTGACTCTCTCTCTCGCTCTCTCGTTCACTTGTTCTTTTCTTTGCACTCTTTTTCAAAAGGAATTAACAAGCTGAAATTAATTTGAGAGTTGCTGCTATCCTTATAACACAAATCTCAGAACAGCTTCTTTGCCCGCTTTTAGGATAACACAGTGCCACCGACGCGGCCCGCTACCAAGGACTGTGGGCCCCCACTCTCCTTCTCCATGGCCGACGTAAGTAAGACATTTAAACGTGTTAACCCTCGCAAGGCTGCACACCCAGACGGCATCCCTAGCCGCTTCCTCAGAAAATGTGCAGACCAGCTGGCTGGTGTGTTTACGGACATATTCAATCTCTCCTATCCCAGTCTGCTCTCCCCACGTTTCAAGATGGCCACCATTGTTCCTGTACCCAAGAAGGCAAAGATAACTGAACTAAATCATGAAGTGCTTTGAAAGACTAGTCAAGGATCAAATCACCTCAACTTAACCTGCCACCCTAGACCCATTTCAATTTGCATACCACCCCAATAAGTCCACAGACGATGCAATCGCCATCCCACTGCACACTGCCCTATCCCATCTGGACAAGAGGAATACCTATGTAAGAATGCTGTTCATCGACTACAGCTCAGCATTCAACAGCCTAGTACCTTCCAAGCTCATCATTAAGCTTTAGGCCCTGGGTCTCATCCCCGCCCTGTGCAATTGAGTCCTGGACTTTCTGACGGGCCACCCCCAGGTGGTGAAGGTAGGAAACAACATTTCCACTGTGTTAATCCTCAACACCGGGGCTCCACAAGGGTGCATGCTCAGCCCCCTCCTGTACTCACTGTCACCCATGACTGCATGGCCATGCACACCTCCAACTCAATCATCAAGTTTGCAGATGGCACAACAGTAGTGGGCTTGATTACCAACAACTACGTGACAGCCTACAGGGAGGAGGTGAGGGCACTAAGACTGTGGTGTCAGGAAAACAACCTCTTACTCAACGTCAACAAAACTAAAGGTGATGATCGTGGACTTCAGGAAACAGCAGAGGAAGCAACCCCCTATCCACATCGACAGGACAGCAGCGGAGAAGGTGGATCGTTTTAAGTTCCTCGGCGTACACATCACGGACAAACTGAAATGGTCCACCCATACAGACACTATGGTGAAGAAGGCGCAACAGCGCCTCTTCAACCTCAGGAGGTTGAAGACATTTTGCTTGTCACCTAAAACCCTCACAAAGTTTTACAGATGCACAATTGAGAGCATCCTGTCGGACTGTATCACCACATGGTACGGCAACTGCACCGCCCACAACCGCAAGGCTCTCCAGAGGGTGGTGCGGTCTACACAACGCAAACTACCTGCCCTCCAGGACACCTACAGCACCCGATGTCACAGGAAGGCCAAAAAGATCATCAAGGACATGAACCACCCGAGCCACTGCCTGTCCACCCCGCTACCATCCAGAAGTCAAGGTCAGTACAGTTGCATCAAAGCTGGGACCGAGAGACTGAAAAACAGCTTCTATCTCAAGGCCATCAGACTGTTAAACAGCCATCACTGACAGAGAGAGGCTGCTGCATACATACACACTGAAAATCATTGGCCACTTGGATCACTAGTCACTTTAATAATGCCACTTTAATAATGTTTACATACAATACATTACTCATCTCATATGTATATACTTTATACCATCTACTGCATCTTGCCTATGCCGCTCAGTCATCGCTCATCCATATATTTATATGTACATATTCTTATTCCATCCCTTTACTTAGATGTGTGTGTATTAGGTAGTTGTTGTGGAATTGTTAAATTACTTGTTAGATATAACTGCACTGTCGGAACTAGAAGCACAAGAATTTCGTTACACTCACATTAACATCTGCTAACCATGTGTTAATAAACCCTCAGAGAGAGAGGGAGACATACAGATAAAGAGTATGTATGTGTGTGTGAGAGAGAAAGAGAGATGTATGGTTATTTTGACCCTTGGTTATTGTTGTTACAGTTGTCCCGTTGACAATTTTGATTCTTATTTTCATATATATATAGAGAGAGAGAAAAAAAACGTGGGATGTTCAAAGTTTCCGTTTTTTTTATAACCCAACCCTCATCTGTACTTCTCCACAACTTTGTCCCTGACCTGTTTGGAGATTTCCTTGGTCTTCATGGTGCTGCTTGCTTGGTGGTGCCCCATGCTTATTGTGTTACAGACTCTGTGGCCTTTCAGAACAGGTGTATATATATTGCGATCATATGACAGATCATGTGACACTTAGATTGCACACAGGTGGACTTTTTTAAACGAATTATGTGACTTCTGAAGGTAATTGGTTGCCGCAGATCTTATTTAGGGGCTTCATAGCAAAGGGGGTGAATACATATGCATGCACCACTTTTTTTAAACAAGTTATTTGACATGAAATTCAAATAAATATCAATTTATATCACAGGTTGCAATGCAACAAAATAGGAAAAACGCCAAGGGGGATGAATACTTTTGCAAGGCACTGTAACAATACCTCATTTGGTGTAAGACCTCCGATCAACCCGTCTGCACCTCACAGAATGAAAGAAGGATTTATATATTTAACTATGCCTCTGTGCCTCCTGCACTATGTCAGCGTGACATCATCGGTTAAGAGTGCACGCACGCCACCACCATTGTTTCATCATCAAAGTGGGCCATGATGCGAGGCTCTAGCTAGATCAATGACCCATTTACTGCAACACATCCAGGATGTGTATCAGGCAAGGATTTAGACAGATCACCATGCATTTATCCGACCATTAATGCAGTGTACACATGTACAGTAGGTCCCCATGCATATGGTCTCATATAACCACTATGACCACGCTGACATGGACTGATCCACAGAGTATTACAACCCTGATCTAAGGTCAGTTTGTGTTTTGACTGATCATGGGAAATGCTAGGATTGGGGAAGGGTAGGCGGATCCTCGATCTGTGGCTAATATCTATCTACCCAGAGACTCCTGCTAATGGCTGACCCTGTGACCTATTGTCTGTGTCCCTACTAGGCCTGGTACAGTAGTATTGACCCATAGAGAGGGAGGAGGTATGTAGAGCAAGCCTTTTAAAATCAAAGGGAGATACCACTGCACAACTAGCTGTGCTTCTCTCCCTGCAAAACCAATTCAGTCAGGCAAGTAGGAGGGGCAGCCGTATGCCTCTTTAGCAAAATCAAAACAGCCCATACTACTACTGCTATAAGCAACCAAGCATCCACACAGAGAGGGCGAGAGAAAACCCAAATGTAAAATTATAGACAGAGAACACACACAAATATAAATAATAAATAGATGTAATACGTGTTACCTGAAAGAGAGGACTAGGATGACCAAAAACAAGCACACACATACACACACACCTGCACATACACAACCTTCCAGGCTCACTTTCTAAAAACAGACACAAACTCATGCACACACCCAGAGGGACACACCTTCCCACACAAAACCAGATCTGTCTATCTGGCATGTTTTCCAAACCTGCAGAACTTGTCCAATCAGACAGTAAAGCCATGCCTGTCAGTCAGGCATTAGCAGCAATGTCAACAAAGCAGCAGAGGATGAGGCTGAATGCCTATTAGAGCCTGTGAAATTCCCTCCTTTCATATGCAAGTATGGAGGGATTCATCCCTCTCATCTCCTGACAGGCTGCCCGCTGCCTTGGCATGGCCTAGTCATGTTCCCTCGCTCTGACTCTGTATCTTTTTATTCTCTGTTTCATCATTCATTCACTCCCATGCCTCTTTCTGGCTTTCTTCTTACTTGCTCACTCTCGTTCTCATTTTTGTGCTCAAGCTGTCCCTCTCTCTCTCCCTCTCTCTCTCTCACTCCCTCTCTTTCTTTCAAACACACTCTCACTCTCTCTCTCTTTCTCTCTCTAGCTCTCGCTTATTCAGCGTCAATTCAATCCCTCATTATCATAAAACTGTTAAGAGCTCAGAAACAGGCTTCCTTTTTACTTCCTTATACAAACTGCAGCCAAGAAAACCTGCATAGACACACACGCAAACATACACACTCGCAGGCACAGAACAAAGTCCTCTGGAATGCAGTTGTGCTGTCGGTGAGGCCATGCACACCCCCAACACACCACATCAATGTTAAAACAATGTATTTGCATATTTGTCAGACAGAGCTAGCTACTTGATGCTCCCCTGGAGGAATCCAGAATAAACAAGTATATTTGGATTGCCATTCGCTGGTTAGTGTCTGTGTGTCACACTGTTTATCAGCCACTGACAGACCGTGCCTGACCGTAAACAGACCCTTGTTCATACAGGTTAGAAGGTGGTCATAGAATGTTATACGACTGTTATCATTAGATCCTATATCATTAGTTGGGCAAATGCTAATTTTCTAATGCAACACATCACATTTGCCTGAATACTTAAAACATAGGTCTCTAATGAGTAGAATGCTCTACACGTGACTAAATAAGGTCGAAAATAAATGCAGAGGTCCAAGACTAATAAGGCTAGTTTATATGGTGTAGAATGATCACACAATTGATTGTCAATTGTAAATACGCGTGTGCCGTGTTCAATCTAGTCTTTCTTTGATCTCGGCATGTTGCAGCCAATGAATAAATCAGAGGAGTGTTTTTCATACAAAAGACGGACAGAGGGAGAGACGAAAGCAAACAATTAAATGAGACAACTAGCATGAAGAATACTAGGGCACATAATTAGGCGGTATTAATAAAACATGAAGACAAGGAATGAGGGAAGGAAGGAGGGAAGGAAAGAGAGTGAGAAAGGAGAGACTTCAAAGTGAGGATGCAACCCGCAATTCTACGGAGGTGTGCACTGTGTGTGTGCATGTGTGTGCGTGCGCGTGTCTGTGTGTGTGATGGAGGCTGAGGGCAGTGTCAGGTAGAAAATGGCCCTTGCCTTTTCATTTGACACCACCGCACCTTCAAACAAACAACCCTGGGCCCCCTCGCACACAGATAATCCATTCAAGGTACCAAGCAATTTTCATTATTGACTGGTGAGACACAGGGAGGGAGGGAGAGAGAGAGAGAGAGAGAGAGAGAGAGAGAGAGAGAGAGAGAGAGAGAGAGAGAGAGAGAGAGAGAGAGAGAGAGAGAGAGAGAGAGAGAGAGAGAGAGAGAGAGAGAGAGAGCTAATAGGAAATAAAGTGGGGGTTTAGAGGATGCAGGAGGAAGCTTGAAGGATAGAGGGGGACGAACGATAGAATGAGAAAGGAGATAGAGAGGCGGGGAAGTGGGGGAGCGTGAGTGAGAATGATGTGGCTTGAGAGAGAGGGAGGGGTGAGAGATATGGAGCGAGAGGAAGAGAGAGAGGGAGAGAAGGGGATGAGCATGTTGATCTCTAAGGTGGAAAATCAATCATGATCGAGGGTAACGTATGAATGCAGGCATATCCATCTAGGTAATGTACAATACTATGAAAGTAGGAGCAGCTGTCTAGTTCTCCATGTTTACCAATGGACAGGAGACGAATGGAGAGAGCCTCGCCACCCAACATATCACACACACATGGGGTACACTGCATTCACACACAAACAGTGATTATGAGTGAGGTACACCCAGGATCTGCTAACACACACCTCTGCATTCCTAGCCCTACAGCTACTGCATGCTATTCAAATTAAAGTGTGAGTAGAATATCAATCATTGTGGGTGTCTCACAATTCCAACACACTTCCAACACACTTTATATTTCCAATGTCACTTTGAGTGTCACTAAACTGTGAGGGCTCGAGGTACTTTGGCACCCATGACGGAGCAGACATTGTAGGGAGGGCTGTGATTGGTGGAGAGAACATAGGTGGACTGTGATTGGTGGAGAGGAGTCAGGTGGGCTGTGTCAGCAGAGCAGACCTGGACATGACCATGAGGTGATGGATGACAGACTGAGACCCTTTATCTGACCACAGGGGGAACACCAATCACACACACACACACACACACACACACACACACACACACACACACACACACACACTGACAAAACACACACACACTGACACACTGTCTGAAGCACACACACACTGACTCACACACAGAAATCGACACACACACACACACACCCACAGGTTTACACCAGATCACCAATAGCCACATATAACTGTCTATCTCACTCACATATCGTGGATTTTCAATCTTAAGAAGACTGTGCAGTCAATCTCATTTTAAATTCAGAACATCAGCAGAGTGAAAGTGAGTGAAAAAGCGAGGAATAGAAATAGAGAGAACGAGAGCAGATCAGAAAAACACGAGCTTGCATTAGCTTTACATTGTAATGAGACCTTTTTCTCCACTGCCCACACTAGGCTACCCGGGGCGGCAGGGTAGCCTAGTGGTTAGAGTGTTGGACTAGTAACCGAAAGGTAGCAAGTTCAAGTCCCTGAGTTGACAAAGTACAAATCTGTCGTTATGCTCCTGAACAGGCAGTTAACCCACTGTTCCTAGGCCGTCATTGAAAATAAGTATTTGTTCTTAACTGACTTCCGTAGTAAAATAAATAGCTGCCAACTCCTGATGTCTGTATTTTCTTCTCTTCCCAATCCTGCTTTCACTGCAGACACTCAAACGTGTCATAGAACTAAAGAGAGAACGAAAATCCCTAGTTTTCATGGCAGAACACTTCAAGCTAAATGATGGTTACAGGGTTTATTCAGCGCTCAGGGGGGGCCTGCTGCAGTAGGCTAGTCCGTAGGGGAAACGTACGTCAACAGAATTCATACACAGTGGGAAAAAAGGACGGGGGAAAAGGAGGGATGATTGATATTCTAGCCTCATCTGGTCCCAATTCTGTTACAAAATTCCTCTCGCTCAAGCAGGACGAAGCAGCGAATACCAGGAAATGAACCTCCGCTTTGTTTGCCTGAAAAATGTTTAATAATAAAAAGGACACATGGTTTGTGACTTGATAGTGAAACAGAGTTGTAAATAATGGTGTTTTAGTAGAGTGACTGAGATACACACACACAGGGCAATGTTTTGTGTAGGGTAGGCTATTTTGGTGCCATGTAAATGTATTTGTTGATCTGAGGATGTCAGACGAAGGTTACACACACACACACTCAAAGACAGCAGAAAGACAGACAGAGAGCATGTAAGTGACTGTGACCCCTGGAGGCAGTAGGGACACTTGTGGTGTCGACATGCCTGGGTATGGTGGCCCCATACTGGGCTGTCCTAGCAGGGGAACAAAGCCCTGTAAGAGGCTGAGAAGGTTAAAATCACCCCCTATGGTACACAACTGGGATAAGCCCCCACTGAGGAGCGTGTGTAATGTGTATGATGTATATGAGTGTGTGTGTGTTCATTAACAAACACATTAAAATTGCAACAAAATAGCCTACACTACACAAAACATTACTAATGAGTGTCAGAAATGGTCTCTTCTTTACATTCACACTCACACTCCTTACTCATGCTCCAACTTCCATTCTCTCTTCCCCCTTTCCATCCCTCCTTCTCCACCTCACTCTGCAGTCACCTCCTCACACACAACCCTTCACACACACACGGCGCAGAGTGTGTTTAAGATTATGATGTTATTTCCTTTATGGCGCTCTGGCCGGGGCTGTAACTAGCTGAAGTTGCTTCTGTCAGCACAGAAGGCAAGTATAATGGATGGTAATCATTCAGCTTGCGTGGAGATGCTACGGCGGCTATACATTGGGTAGCTAGCACACAGGGAAGCCCTGGCACAGCCACTGCTGCTCCACGCTACTAATCTCAGTTAATGGCTTCTGCAGGGGAGGAGGGAGGAGGGAGGGGGGCGACACACTAATAAGGGAACTGCGGAAGAAGGGGGGTGAAGGAGAGAGGGAGAGCGGAGCGAGGGGGTAAGGAGAGTGACGCAATAGAAGGAGAGAAAGGAGAAGAGCTGTAGAAAGGGAAAGAGAGAGAAAGGGAGAGAGCAAGCAAGGGGGAGTGTGAGAGGGAGAGAGAAGACCAAGCTCAGCTCAAGCTTTCTGCTTAATATCTTCGTTATCGTATGGAGTTGCAAGCTACAGAATGAGGTGTTATGAGGTATAACGAATAAAATAAAGAAGGGAGTCAGCACACACACACAAACACACTAGTGGATCAACTTCATCATAAAGTTGATGTATTTCACTCAAACATTACATGTCCACCGCTTCCATAACATACTGATCAACTACTACTCTGCTGAAGGAGATTAGCCTTCTTAATGTCTATGATGTACAGTACAGAACCAGTCTGTCAACACACCATAATCCCCATCCAAAGGTGTGATGTGGTGAGGCAGAACCCAGGAGCAGAGAAGAGAACCAGACGAGGAACCAGTGGTTTAGGAAAAAACAAATACTTTACTGGACAAAGTTCAACAGAAGGTACAAAGTAAAACTGGGAAAACAGCAAAAAACGGAGACAGGTATAATCACGACAGTACACCCCCTTTTAGGAGTGGCTCCAGCCACTGAGCCAAGATGACCATCACGTAGTCGGTTGAAGTCCCGAAAGAGGGGGGGGCCGAACTGACTTTCGAATGGGGACAGTCCAGTGGACTTGTTTATTAGTGTGTTGTGTGCATATTCGGCCCAGACGAGGAACTTGCTCCAGTTGGTGGTCTGAATGGAGACAAAACAGCGGAGGAACTACCGCGCAACAAACTGGGGGCCACGGTTAGTGACAATGTTCTGGGGAAGTCTGTGTAGCGTGGTTGCCTTGGCTGCCTTGGAGAAGCGATCGACGACTACCAGGATAGTGGTAAGCCTTTGGGATTGAGGTAACCCGTGAGTAAGTCTAGGGACAGCCAGAACCAGGGCCGGTTGGGGATGGGCAGAGGATGGAGTAACCCAGCCGGTCGCTGTCATGAGGACTTGCTTTGGGCACAGGTGGAACAGGCCGCAACGAAATAGCTCACATCCTCAATCTTGTTGGGCCACCAGAATCTCCGCCTCAGGAACTCCAGTGTCTGATTAACCTCTGGATGCCAAGTTAGTTTAGTGGAGTGTCCCCATTGTAGTACTCAAGAACGGGCTGAGCGTCAGGTTCTCGGGTCTGGGCTTGTCAGACCGCAGTCTCAATACTCCATACCACTAAGGGATGAGGTGCCCCCTCCAACCAGTGTCTCCACTCCTCAAGGGCCCACTTAATAAGGAACAGTGTCCCGCTAGCGTGCCACCAAAATTCAAAATACAAAAATTGTCATATTAAACATGAATGAAAATACAAGTGTCATACACCATTCTTTAGCTAAGAATCTTGTTAATCGAACCGCTTTGTCTGATTTACAATAGGCTTTACGGCAAAATAATAGAATTTGATTATCTGAGGACAGCGCCCCGCATACTTCCTGCATATAAATTTATTTCAAACCAGCACAGACGTCACAAAAATCAAAAATAGCGATAAAATAAATAATAATAACAGCTACACAATAAATTGTTGTTTTGTTCGATAAAGTCCCTCTCTATATCCTAAAATCTTAGTTTTGTTGGCGCATTCGTTCAGTAATCCACCCGTTCAACTCGTTCAACATACAGAAAAAAAGAATCCAAAAAGTTACCGATAAACTTAGTCCAAATAAGTCAAACAATGTTTCTAATCAATCCTCAGGTACCCTAATATATAGTATATAAACAATACAATTAAAGACAGAATGTAGTATGTTCAATACCGGAGATAAATAACAAAGAGCGCACCCTCAATCATGTGCGCCACAGGACTACAGACCCAAGGAGGAACGCAATGATAAACTACAGCTACTTGTTGATTTTTCAAATAACAAGCCTGAAACCTTGTCTAAAGACTGTTGACATCCAGTGGAAGCCATAGGTACTGCAATGTGGGAGCTATTCTTTTCATTGTGCAATAGGAAACCATACCAATTGCATGGGAGCTTAAAAAAGCAATTTTTCCAGATAGATTTTTGTCTGGTTTTTCCCTGCCATATCAGTTCTGTTATACTCACAGACATTATTTTAACAGTTTCAGAAACTTCAAAGTGTTTTCTATCAAATACAACTATATGCATATCCTAGCTTCTGGGCCTGAGTAACAGGAATTTTACTTTGGGCACGCCAGACTCTCCAAACTTCCGAATACTGCCCGCTAGCCCAGAGAGGTTAACTGCCAAGAGCTCCCAGTTGCCTAAATCATGGTTGCGTTCTGGTGGCGAGAACCACTTAGAAAGAAAAGTTTATAGGTATATTTGAACGCGTTCTCTTCACGTTTCAATGGGCGATTCGACGTTGGATTTTCTAACATAACGCTCCAACCAAATGGAGATTTATGGATATAATAAATGACTTTTTCTAACAAAAGAACCATGGATTGTCTTCATTGGACACTTGGGAAGCCCTCAGCAGAAGTTCTTCAAAAGGTAAGGGATTTGTTTTCGCTGTGTGAACCGCGATGGTTTATGAATTTATGCTAATGGTAAATAATGGAGGTGCTACCCTCAAACAATCAAATGTTGTGCTTTCGCCATAAAGCCTTTTTGAAATCTGACAACGCTGTGATATTGCCAAGAAGCAGAGCTTTTGATGACTATGCAACACTTGTATATTGATGAATGTTTAATAATTCAACTTTTGGATTTTGAATTTGGCGCCTTGCATTTTACCGGGTAGTGTCCCACCACTCCGTAAGTAGTTAAGCGTTGCGGAGGTTCAGTTTGGTGAAGAGTCAGGCCCCTTGGGCCAGCTCCAAGGCAGAGGACATCAGAGGTAGGGGGTAACGGTTCTTGACAGTAATCGTGTTCAGCCCTCGGTAGTCGAAGCAGGGACACAGGCCCCCATCCTTCTTTCCCATGAAGAAGAAGCCTGCGGCGGCTGGGGAGGTTGAAGAATGAATGAAGCCTGCCTCCAGCGACTCCCAGATGTAGTCGTCCATGGCTGCTGCTTCAGGGGCCGAGAGGGAGTAAAGACGGCCCTGGGAGGGCTGGAGCCTGGTAGGAGCTCTAAGGCACAGTTGTATGGTCAATGAGGAGGGAGAGTGACGGGTTGCTTCTTACTAAAGGCTTCCCAGAGGTTGAATTATTCGGGAGGGAGAGCGGAGAAGTCTTGGGCTTCATTGGCTGCAGGGGGATGTGGTGAGGCTCTTAGTGGGGGTCTTATGTCTTTAGTCTGAAAGTTCTTTCCCCAGTCTAGTAGGTGTCCCATGGACCAGGCGAATAGTGGGTTATGTTGCGCTAACTAGGTGTACCTTAGGACAAAGGGGTTCTCGGGAGCATTGATCTGAAAAAATCTAAGAGTCTCTCATCGAAGGATCGCAGGCAGTGACAGGCGGTGACTGGGTAGCCTGGGGTGGGGGGTCACTGCACAGCTCATCAGGGTCTCCCCCTGTCCATGCGAGCCCCATCATTTCCCATCCCGTCTGATCATGGAAAATGGAGATGACCGAGACCTCCTCAGTAGAGGCAGCAGCCTTCATTCATGCACCTGTCGCGTTCCTGTGGGCTTGGGAGCATGGGCTCCTCAGTGCTTTGCTCTGGGGGCTTGGGTACTCGAGAACCCGGGATACTGGGGTTGTATCAAGGGGGCGCTGTCTCACTCGTTCTCGGATGCAGTGGTCAATCTTGATTGCCAGCATTATCAGGGACTTGAGGTCCTCTCCCAGTTCCTGAGAGGCCAGTTATGCACGTCGCAACTCGGAAGCGAAGGCTGATATGGAGCTGCCAGATAGTGGCTGCTGTTCCCACGCCTCTGTTGCCCACACAAGGGCTTTGCCTGAGAGTAGGGAGATGATGTAGGCAATCTTGGCCCGATCAGTGTGAAACAAGGAGTGCTGTAGCTCGAACAGCAGCAAGCACTGAGTGAGGAACCCTTTGCATCTTTCCGGGTGGCCGTCATTCCTCTAGCGGGCTGGAATCTTGGGTTCCCGGGGCAGGTTACCTGGGGGATCTATGGTGATGACTGGAGCACTGGGCACTGAGACTTGGACGGGCTCCTCCTGTTTTGGGGGTGTGCAGTGGTCAGAGGAAGTCGGTAAGTGCCCGGAGAGTCTCAGATATTCGGGAGATTTGTTCTTGCTGCCGCCCCATCTTGCTGCTGCCGCCCTCCTAGCTGGGTTATGACGTTCTTGATCTGGTCGATCGCTGGTCGGGTTCATGTAGGAGGCATAATCTTGATGTGACATGGTGAGGTAGAACCCATGAGGAAAACCAGACGAGGAACGAGTGGTTTCGGAAAAAATGTAAATACTTTACTGGAAAAAGTTCAACACACAGTACAAAAACTGGGAATTAAAAACAAACAATAAGACTCGAACTCACTCAGGACACAACACACACAGCAAACAAATCAAGCTTCTGCAAAGGGTAACAGAAAACACACCTCTCTAAAAAGGAAATCATAATTAGTAACTGAAAACACCTGAGTGTCATAATAGTCTCTATGGCTGTCTCTGCTGCCCTCTGGTGACAGGTGGAACCATGACAAAAGGTTAAAAGTCAATGTACCAAACAACACCAACAACCAACCAGTCACCGTCCCCTCCCCCATCTATGATGAGCGTGATAAATTAGGCTGCCTCAATGTTGGCAATAAAACATTCAACAACATAAACATATGGTAAATATATGAATGAAGATGAACACAGCAAACAATCATCTCGGGAAAATTACCAGGGAATACTATGGGACCTTCGTTGGAGGATTGGACCTCTGTCTAAAGGATTAAGGGGAGGATAAGCTGAATATTTCTGATGTCTGTTCAGCCAAACCACCAGGAAGAAGGGAGAGAGAAAATAATAACAAACACTGTAGACGCTTTTGTCTTCATGGCTTATTTTCATTTTGATGTATTTTTTTTTTGATTTTCTGTATGAATGAGGTTACGAAAGCCAAGATTAAAGGACATCGGTGTGTGTATGTGTGCGTGTGTGTATGAGTGCATGTGTGTGTGTGTACCTTTTTATGCAGTATGTGTGTGTGTGCCTGCCTGCCTGCTTCACTACCTGTCTTCCTGTGTGTCTGCCTGTGCATCTGTTACACTACAGCCCAGATTGAGATCCCAATTTCCCCTCTCTCTCATCCTGATGTACTGGTTCTCAGGGATTGGGATCAAGTCTGGACGACATGCTTCTCTCATTACAGTATGACGAAGGGAGCCAGGGAAGGAGGGAGGCAGGGCCACAGATGGCCAAGCCAAAACAATATAGTAGAGGATCAACTGCTCTGTATGGAACCCAATGAGTGAGTGCTCATCCTCAGAGACACAGAGACACACACACACACACTGGGGATTGGAGCTCAGGGAGAAGATGGTTGGAGAGAGAGGGGAAGAGAGAGAGATAGAGAGAGTATATAGTCAACATCTCTGTGAATATGAACACAAGGCTTTTCCATTAACCATAAATCAGTTCTAGTTGCAGATTCACAATAGAACATGTTTTTATTATGTTTTGGTAGAATGCCCCTAAACACAGGCAAGTATCCGATTAATTTGGCAAAGGGGTCACATCGTAAATGAATGAATCTGAATTGTTCTGAATTATACACAACTGAGGCATCTTCTGAAAAGTGAAAATAAAAAGAAGCGTGTGAGGGGGAGAGGGAGGGAGAGGTGAAGAGAGAGAGAGAGAGAGTAACAGAGAAAGAGGAGAGAGGGTAGAGAGAGAGAGGAAAATAAGAGAGAGAGATAGATGGAAGGGAAGGGGAGAGAGAGTTAGTAGCACAAGCCCATCTCTGAGTGATACATGAGTGTGTTGTGAAGAGGCAGGGCCCGGTGCGCCCCTCAACAACAATGGCCCAGCAACACACTGCCTCCAATTGATTAGGACTGCTACCAAACTAGAGAACTCGCTGGAGCGTGGCGTGGCATCTCTCTCTCTCTCTCTCTCTCTCGATTTCCCTCTTTATCTAGCACTTCAGCTATTTTCTTACTCTCTTTCTTTGTCTCTCTTCTCTCTCTCTCTCACACACACACTCCCTATTTCTTGCTCTGTCATTTGAAATTCCTAATACCTGAAATCAAACTTTCTCATGCTCTTTCTCTTCCTACCAACACTTATCGATGCCAAAAAAATCTTAAAGGAAAATTGTATTTTCATGCTGAAAACAAATTTTGTTTGGAAATTGCTCTTCAGAAAAATGTGTTTGTACCCAAGAACATATGTGCGCACACACACAGACTCAAACAAACAAACGCACGCACACACTTTATCCCTCTGTTAATTTGACAGTGGGTAAAGGCACCCCGTGATGCTTTATCTCCAACAGGAGAAGAATAGGAAAGGAAACCCCCAGGGCAAAACATTTTCCTTTTTGCTCCACGTCCCTTTCCCTCCCTTCAACCCTCCCTTTCTCCGAACCTTCCTCCCTCCCTCCCTCCATCCCTCCCTCCATCCCTCCATCAATATGCAGCATCAGCGTACACTCTGTGTGTCTCCAGACACGGAGACTTTGTTTTAGCTAGCACACCTCTCTCCTTTTCTATATTTTCTTTCTCTCTCTATCTCTCTCCCTCTTTTTCCATCTCCCTGATAGTACCTCTCACTCACTCACTCACTCTCTCTTCCTCCCACTCAGCCTTGCGACAGCCGAGTCGTTCTCTGAAGACTGATGTACGCCAATTTAAGAGACAGGGAGAAGTGTTTATCATTAAAGAGTTGCCTTATCACTTCTGTTGAAGTACGCGACTACGCGGGTAAAGACAGCTAATGCAGCTATCGGAGGGACTCAACATCAAAGATACTTTGTGTGTGTGTGTGTGCTCACATACTTGTGGTTAAGTAAGCTTGTCTGTACAGTATGTGTGCATCACTCCTACCCACGTGAATCATGTTTTCACCATTAGTACCTGACCTCACATCCATCATTGCAGGTGTGTGTTTTGTCTTTGTCTGGTGTCTGTGTCTGGTGTCTGTGTGTGAGTGTTTGTATGTTATGTGAGTGTGTTGATCTCCTAATTCGGGTCAAAAATGTGGTATCATTGCCCTGTCCAAGATCCGTAATATGCACCACTAAAGAGTGAAAAAAACACGAGAAAGAATGAGAGCGAGAGAGAGAGAGAGAGAGAGAGAGAGAGAGAGAGAGAGAGAGAGAGAGAGAGAGAGAGAGAGAGAGAGAGAGAGAGAGAGAGAGAGAGAGAGAGAGAGAGAGAGAGAGAGAGAGAGAGAGAGATAGAGAGAGAGAGAGAGAGAGAGAGAGAGAGAGAGAGAGAGAGAGAGAGAGAGAGAGAGAGAGAGAAGAAAGGAGAGAACAGGAAACAGCTTTGACTTCAAAATATGGCCGCCAGCCATGGGAAAGGACATTATAAATAGTTATAAAACTTTACATCTCATTAAGTGTTTTCATCCATGGTTGATGCAATCTTTTTTCCAATAACACAGCATGTCCCATATATTAGATCTGCTACACAGTAAATCCAAGATGTCCTAGTCCCACGCAAATCAGAGTGTTATCAAATAGAGTTATCCTCATTGGATCAACTAAGCTTCTGTCTCCCTCATGTCAGTTTTGATGGTAAATTGCAGATGGTTATCGAGAGCAAAGACACAACATACGGCATTGTTTAAAATTAATACAGGTGTAGGTCTCTTTTGACATAATATATACATATTCTTTTATAAAACATTGTAATTGTTTTTTTCATTCGCAATTTTCTGTAGATTTTCCACTTTTTGACAGAATAGTTGTTCCAATATAGTCAGGCTACACATACACACACACTTCACAGAGCGTTTGATCTAAAACACCAGCCTACACCCCATCGCTCACACTATTGGAAAGAGATCCTAAGGTCACCATGGCTCCCAGTATTCTAGAAGCTTTAATTTAGAGCTTCAGAGATGCCCTCTACCAAGCCCGCCTCCACCTGTCTTTGAGCTCAGATGAAATAATGACAGAGCCATAGAGAGAGATAGAGGGTAAAAAAAAGGAAAAAAAGAGACCAAAAAGAAACTTAATAATGACCAAAAACTGTCAAAACGCAATGTCATTGCCTCTCTCCGAAGCCTCTAAAGGGAATTGTTAATTGGAGGTGAGTAGAGTGAGGAGCCAGCGTGACTCCTTAGCCCCATAATGGTGGTTAGGTATGCTTAACGCGTCGCCTATTGTCCCAGGCTCACAGGGCTATGCATGTCGGTTGGAGAGAGAGACAGAGAAGGCCTGTCTTCACAGAGAGAGGCCCTAGTTATGAAAAGGTATTGATGTCAAAGGGAAGGACAATGGGCATATACGCTGTTCTTCACCTTGATGGGAAAAAAAGAGACAGGGGGAAATCATCGAGATAAGTCATAAAGAACAATTGGAAAGTGCTCCTGTGTGTGTGTGTGTGTGTGTGTGTGTGTGTGTGTGTGTGTGTGTGTGTGTGTGTGTGTGAGCGGGAGGGATTAAAATCCATCCAGCATGAACATAGAGACACATTCCATAAATATTCCCACATAATTGAACAGGCGGCCGAATGAAAAAACTGAGACAAGAAGTGAAAGGCAAGAAGTGACATTGACAGTTTGTCACGGCTAGACTCTAAACTTCGATTTCGCACAAAAATGCCAATGAAAAGTCACAGAAAGTTCTAGAAAACCCCAGCAGGAGGCTAACTCAATAATCGTCCTCCTACACAATAATGCCAAATGTCCACTAAAGTTAGCGTCTCAGCCCAAACTCCACCCATAACGAATAAAAACCAAACTGCCACAGATGCTACTTTGAGTTTTTTCATTGGCTTTCATTTATAGCCTCCTTTTGTAATTGTCCATGCTATCAGTAGTACAGGGGGCAATTCCACTGAGTGTTCATTCAAGGCAGACCAGGTGGATCAAAGGGCTGGGCTGAGTGAGAGCATCCCTTCAAAGAGGAAGCCTACAGAGTTGGGCTTGCGGAGAGAGACCTTGCTTAACTTTTGACTACAGTGAGTGCATAGAAAAAGTGAGGTGAAAATGCACATGCAACAATGCATGTGCAACAACTACAAAGCAGATACTGTGTCCCAATACTCAAAACTATTTTCCTTTTGTTGATCTTCTCTTCTATGTGATCACTGATGTGGAAGATCTGAGTAGTTGACAACAACAGGACTTGGTTTGGGTTTCTAGCCGTAACAGTTTCACCTATCCAGGTCTTCCACATCAGTCACAACGAGAAAAGAGAAGACAAGGAAAGGATGGTGTTTAATCGTAATAAGACGCAGATGGAGATTAAGAAGTGATAGCCTCAAAAGAGCATTAGGAAAAACCTCTGAAAGCTGACAGAGGAACAATGATCGAGTTATAAGACTGGGAACCAGACTGGCTCTCCCACAGAGACCTGATTTTAGCCACTCGAAACACAGACTGACGAGTCGGAATGCTAGACCGACCTTGGCAAGCCCAGGTCCCCAACTATCCCCCTATTCATGTTGTTCCTGGATCACCGCAACATCGCTCCGAAAAACTTACTGTACGTCAAACAATAGAATTCCCGGAGCATGATGGAATGGACTGCCTTATTAACTATTCAAGTTGTTGCCAAGTGGGGCCTCAGAACGTCAGCCAAAACAAAGTATCTCATCAAATAAAACATGTCAGGAATACATATTTCACTATGAAATGGATGCGAGATGAAAGCCACCTCTTGAAAATGTCTCTAGTCATAAAACACAGCAGGTGGTTCGAGTTTAAACACACACCTGTCTGACCTTACTATATTGTAGGCTTACATACCTCTACAGTAGATGTACTATATTTGGTCATTTTGATATAAAATAATTCAGACTTATCCACATGGCCTTTATCCAATATGGCAGTCCATGCAATAACAATCCAACGATGTCTTGCCAAAATGTCTTAGATATACAGTACCAGTCCAAAGTTTAAACTTTTGACTGGTACTGTATGTATATAATATTACAAGATCCTGTGTATACCTTCATAGCCTGAGATAGCCTAAGCGACTCAAATCGTCTTCATGAGATGCAGCTGTTTTATAGACAGTGTGGAGTAACTATGGTCTCTGAATAGAAATTGTGTGCATGAGTGTGTGTGTCTGTGTGTGTGTGTGGCATATAGCCTGCGGTTTGGCTTTGGCAGTGGGGGGTGATACAAAAGTGTGTGTGTTTTTTGCGCACGTATGTGCCTTTATCATAATAGATGCACCCATCCACAGAGAGACTGACTTTTCTGACTAGATTTACAGGCAATATGGTCTGTGTGTGTTCGTTTATTTCTGGCCCTGAATCTAGCGCCTCTGCTTTGTGTCTTTGTGACATGCGTGTAGGTTCTGAGGGATTTCTCCACGGTGCTGTCATGATCAATTTACCACTAAGCACATGACGGATCCTAACGCCTTGGAGGAATTCTGAGGATTTTTTTCCCACTATCCTGGCTGTTTTTCACTGGGGAAAAAAACAGCACCCCTATTCCTCTGTCGTTTTGGCCATGGAAGAAGATTGTCTCTCCTTTTGCCTTTTTGATTCGAAGGAAAGACTTTGGCAGGGAAAAATCTTATTAAGGATGTCCCTCTTTCTTTTCTTTATATTCAGCTTCTTTCTATATGTCGACTGTTGTTGAAGGTTGATGCTAAGGCCTATAGTCTTTCCTCAGTAAGAGCTAGCTTAACAGTTGGCGTGCCTGTTTGAGAGGAAAGAGAGGAAAAAATAGAGAGAAAGAACGAGAAGGAGAAGAAGAGAGATGTCCGCAGAGGGAGAGGGAGGCATACCCTGAGAGAGCTTTGAGGCTGCTTGAGGAGAACGGACTCAATTAGAGCTAATTTGTTCAGGGGGCCCAGAGAAACGGACCGCCTCAGCCCAGCTCTGGAGTGTGAAGGAGCTAAGTGTGTGTTTGTCAGCCTCTAAGTGTGTGTGTGTGTGTGTGTGTGTGTGTGTGTGTGTGTGTGTGTGTGTGTGTGTGTGTGTGTGTGTGTGTGTGTGTTGTATGTGTGTGTGTGTGCGTGTGTGCGCAAATGCAAAAGTGTGTGGGCGAGTGTGTGTGAGTGTGCATGTGGGTTAAGGTGATAAGGGAATAACAACTCAACACGCGGTAACCTGAGGAGTGTGCAAGGGAAGTCACTACTCGATGCCTGGTAAATCTAGGCCTCCCTCAAAACCCCTACAGCGACATCAATACTTTTTAACGCTCAATAGCCACCACCAACATACTCCATGTATATTAAGGCCATCATTCACTAGTAGGTTATTCACAAAACTGAAAACAACAACAAACAAACCACAAAGTAGCCTACATATGATACACTGGACCAGAATGTGTCATTATAAAAAGGATTTGCAATTCAAAAAGCATGTCATAAGCTCTCCTGTAACACCACATAAAAACGAAGCACAGCATGCACCTCAGTGTGAGCTTGTGCTTTGCAAACTAGCTAAGCTAGACGCCACTGTGTGGTGTGTAGGTGGGCTGACGATGCCCTATTAAAACAGGCCTTAATGTGTATTCAGTATGTCTGCCGTGGCTTCTCTCTGAAGTCTAACCAGCTCTGAGAGATTGTGCCGGACACCTGGCGAGGGTCCCGCTGTGGAGGACTTTTATAGCTTTTCTCCCTTTCCCTTTGCCTAATTGAATAATGCAATGTAGTGTAAGAAAATACTTTCATTAAAAGGTTTCTTCTATGGATGAAAATGCTGAGGCGAACACATTTTCTGCATGCTGAATCAACTTAATTTATTCAGTTAGCTCAGAACTGAAAAATTGACTTGACGAATGGGGTCCAATTTGGGTCGTGGATCGGCGGCCTTGCAGGGCTGTGTGATACGTGAGGGGTTTGGAGGGTAGTTAGGTGTGTGTGAGTGTGTGTCTGTGTACAGTATGTGTTTCCAAGAAGAGCCAGTATGAATATGTATGCCAGGTGTACCACAGCCAGAGGGAGTGTGTTTGTGCATAAAGAAAACAGAATGTGAGTAGGTGATGGTTCTCATGACTCTAACTTGTGGAATTTCTTTCCTTCTTAATGCGTTTGAGCCAATTATGAGAAGGTAGTGCTGGTATACAGAAGATAACCCTATTTGGTAAAAAGTTTAAAACTTAGAGCTACAGGATGCAAATTTCTGTTTGAAAAAGCTAGCCTTTGCTTTCCTGACTGACTGCGTGTATTGGTTCCTGACTTCCCTGAACATATTGCGGGGACTATTCGATGCTATAGCAGTCCGCCACAGGATGATTTTGTGCTGGTCAAGGGCAGACAGGTTTGGAGTGAACCACGGGCTGTATCTGTTCTTAGTTCTACATTTTTTGAAAGGGGCATGCTTATTTAAGATGGTGAGGAATTTGCTTTTAAAGAACGACCAGGCATCCTCGACTGACGGGATGAGGTCAATATCCTGCCAGGATAACCGGGCCAGGTCGATTAGAAAGGCCTGCTCGCAGAAGTGTTTTAGGGAGCGGGCCCATAGCGGATGCAGGCAATGAGGCAGTGGTTGCTGAGATCCCGATTGAAAACAGCAGATGTGTATTTGGAGGGCAAGTTCGTCAGGATAATATCTATGAGGGTGCCCATGTTTACATATTTAGGATTGTACCTGGTGGGTTCCTTGATGATTTGTGTGAGATTGAGGGCATCTAGCTTAGATTGTAGGACTGCCGGGGTGTTAAGCATATCCCAGTTCAGGCCACCTAACAGAACGAACTCTGAAGATAGATGGGGGGCAATCAATTCACATATGGTGTCCAGAGCACAGCTGGGAGCTGAGGGGGGTCTATAAAAGGGGGCAACAGTGAGAGACTTATTTCTAAGTGTTAGAATTAGAAGTTCGAACTGTTTGGGAATAGACCTGGAAAGTATGACAGAACTTTGCAGGCTATCTCTGCAGTAGATTGAAACTCTTCCCCCGTTTGGCAGTTCGATCTTGGCAGAAAATGTTGTAGTTGGGTATGGAAATCTCAGAATGTTTGGTGGCCTTCCTAAGCCAGGATTCAGACACGGCCAGGACATCAGGGTTGGCGGAGTGTGCTAAAGCAGTGAGTAAAACAAACTTAGGGAGGAGGCTTCTGATGTTAACATGCACGAAATCAAGGCTTTTTCGATTACAGAAGTCAACAAATGAGAGTGCCTGGGGACACGCAGGGCCTGGGTTTACCTCCACATCACCCAAGGATTCAGTTTCAGTTCAGTAAAGCACAATTCAGTTTTTTTCTCTCCAACATAATGGAAAATGAGAAACAAAATATGACAATATTCACATATGTACATAGCTAGTGAGGGTACGGCTAAAGGCTTACAAGAGTGGTCGTCTAGTGCGTTGGGGACAGAGAATAAAAGGAGCAGATTTCTGGGCGTGGTATAATAGATTCAGGGCATAATGTGCAGGCAGGGGTATGGTGGAGTGCGGGTACAGTGGAGGTAAGGCCAGGCACCGAGTGATGATAAGAGTGGTTGCGTCTCTGGAGGTGCTGGTAATACTGGGTGAGGTCACCACATGTGTGGGGGGTGGGACAAAGGAGGAATCTGAGGCATGTAGAGTAGGACTAGGGGCTCCACTGTAAACTAAAACAACAATAACTATCCTAAACAACAGTAAACAGGGCATATTGACATTTGAGAGAGACATAAAGCGAGGCATAAAGCAAACACAGGTGTTGATTGGGAGAGCTAGCTAAGACAACAACGGGTAAGACCACAACAGCTAATCAGCTAAGACTACAACAACAGGTAAACTGGCGATGAATGGGAAAAGAGGGCTGGGGCCGACAGATAAACCAAAATAAACAGAATGGAGTACCGTGATTAATGAATAGTCCAGCAGGCATCAGCTATGTAGCCGAGTGATCATAGGGTCCAGTGAACAGCAATAGATGGGATAGGGAAGCCGCAAGGTATTCGTTACTACGCCGGCATGCAGGAGACACAGCGTTTAAAGTTAGAGTTAGCAGGCCGGGGTTAGTATAACCGTCTGCTCCGACATCCGACATGGGAAGGTTGAAGGCACAGAGGATGGAGTATTCGTTGGCAGACCAGTCGAGGTGGTACGACGGGGCGCCATGTCGAGAAGGGGTCCAAGCCAGATGGCGAGAGAGGTATTGTTGTTGTGGTACTTTCCTTTGCTAGCCGGGAGATGCGCCTGGCTCGCGGCTAACGGGTGCTAGCTTCGGGGGCAGGGGCGTTAGCCACTATAGCCACTCGGTAGCAGCGATGAATCCAGTGCCAGGGTCGAGAGCTTACGGCAAGGAACCGGTGGAGTGGTGGGTTCTAGCCGTGTTTGGGTGGAGTCCGGGTGAACACAGAGGAGGCCGGGAGGTGGGCCTGGCTCAGGGCTGGGTCACTCGGTGGCAGCTAGCTAGCAGTGGAGATCAGGTGTAGTGGTCCAGGGTTTACAGCAGAGATCCGGCGTTGTAGTGGAGAAACAGTCCGATAGTGGTAGGCTGGCGAGTATTATCCAGGCTAAAAAAGGGCTGGTGTCTGTGTAGAAGGTAAAGGCCGCTAGCAGTGGCTAACAGTGACTAAATAGCTAGTAGCTAATTAGCTGGCTAGCTTTTGATGGAGTTCTGTCTAAAAGGTAAAACAAATTGCGGTTCTGTAGCACATTGGGTGAGGCAGGTTACCGGAAGGTATATTTAATATAACATGGAAAAGAGATTGGAAATACATTTTAAATATATAAAAAAAAAAGACGAAAATAGTACACGAGAGGACGGACAAAAACACATCTGCACTGTTATGCCATCTTGGCTTCATACTGTTTCTGGCTATACGGGATCAGACACATGTGCTACATATAGTAAGACAGAAGGGCGCTGTTTGGCTCGCTTGACTGCTTTCTCCGGTGAAGAGATTGCCTCACTCTCGCCAAAATCTGTCCAGAATATGTGCTAATTGAATATATCTATACAATGTCCAAGCAGCCATAGCACTAAGAGCAATTGTGTCATGCTACAGCAGCATCCAGAAATACCTTGGCTGCTGCCTCCGGTCCTGACTGATCCTAGAGCAGATGTGAGGCAGTAACAACTGCTCTGCTCCACTGGGGCCTTCCTAATGACAGAGAACCAGGCCAGGGCCCTGTCCCACATTAAGCCCTGTTTAACACCCCTTCTCTGGGCAGAGACATGAGATCAGCTCCCTCTCCCCCTCTGGTCCTCCACAAACAACCTAATGTAATCTATTTATCCACACAGGTCTCTGTGCTCTTTAGCGGATGTTCTGAGGAAAAAGGCCGTTGGTCCAGTGCTGTGGACGGCATTGATTGAGTTTGTTAACCTTAACTCGCCCCTAGTCTAGCTACCTTTTTAAATAGGAGGCCTCTGCAGACTACAGCAATAGATAGAGGAGATTTGAATAAATCATCCGCTTATGAGTATGAATATAAAGAGTATCATGATCTGTAGTGAGTGAAATAGGATAAAAACAATGCAAGGGTGCTTGTGTCTGGATCCGGTGAGTAGAAAAACAAGATTTCAATTTCCGAAAACAACATTAACTAATGAACTTCCCAGAGTTTGTTTGGTTGCTTAAGATTCCTCCTTGTCTGTGATGTTTAAAAAAGCACACTTATTTCCATGTAAAAGGATGCATGAGCACCAACATGTGAAGTGCATTCTGTAGGAGCATATCCTGGTGTCAAATGAAATCTAAGAGTCTATATTTTTGGGAAATGAAGGCATAGATACATTTTTCAACCATTTTCCATCTTAAAAATGTAAATAAAGGCTTTGATTTCTGGATGAACAGATGGAAAAGGGGTATAAGAAAACATCTACCAGAAAATGTCTTAAAAGGTATCCAAAGTACTGTACAACAAAAATTCAAATGTATCTACCTTATGCAGAGGGAGGATAATGAATGTTCACAGAAGTAACAAGTATCGGTAGACCTACCAGTTAGTTATAGGGATTTTACTGATATACATTTTCTTCATGCATTATTAAGTGATTAAAACTCATAATTCCATTACCAAATTGGTAACAGTTCTTCCAGTAAATGTGTTTTTGTGACATTTGCTGATTAAATTGTTCAAAGTTGTCCTTGTGCATGGAGTTGTATGGTTTGTTAAACTTTGAAATCAATGTTTTTTGTTTGGCATACATTTCAAAGGAATAAAATCGTAATTAAAGAGTCAAATCGTGATTACATTATCGTGGAATTGCCCACATGCAAAAGGGATTGAAGGAGAGAGAGAAATGAGTCAACTTGGCCGCAGACGCTATTTCTAAGTATTCAAGTTCAGAACGAGTTCAAAGCTGGAGGTTTACATCCAACATGTCAACAGTGAAAGAGAGCTAACCTTTTCCAAAGATATCTCTCAGTTGTTCCAGCACTTTGAGTTGAAATGGCATCAAAACGCTTTGAGAAACATCACTCTATTAGGTTTCATAAACAGTCTTCCACAACGTTGCCCTAACATCACCTTTCCAAATACCAATATAACTATAACAACAACAATTGAATCGCCGGGTGAAAAGAAAAGGTTAAACCTCAACAACTCTAAGCCCCGTGAACAATCTGTGGGTGTTCTTTTCTGCAGTGCTATAGATCTTGTTCTTACAGAGAGAAGGACAAATTGATGGTCATTTGAAATACAGTAGCTAGAAGCTGAAAAATAATTGCTATGTACTGAGTTAACCTTGTTGGCTGCTATGGAATGCACTCAACATATTGCTTAGCATCACATGCTAGAGTACAGTTGGGAGACACGCAGATAAACAGGAATAATATTAATTATATCTCATGCCTTCAAGATACAAAAACACTCACACATACTGTACCATCTGTCCTAGTGTTAGCAGACAGTGAGAACACACATAGATAACATATTACACACAGAGCATTCACACACACACATACACACACACGTGAATTATACGAACACACACCCACATACACAAACACACCAGCAGAAGTTTTCCCAAACATATTTGAACTTTTCTCTCATGTTAGAATCTGTTTCTGCCCAGCCTAACATTAAATATAGATTGCTTTATATATCATAGCATAAACCCATCAATATATTAAAGATGTGCAATGCTATGCGAAGGTGTGTGGTTAGATGTTGAGGCTGCCGAGGAGTGGAAGCGGCCTTGTACCAATCTTGCATCAAGGTTGCCCTACTTTAGTCCTTGTTAGTGTACTCAGTCTACCAACATACCTTTAGTCTCTAACATAAAAGCATCCTCTACCCTCCCTATTTCTCCTCACAGCTGAACATAATTAATACGTCTCACAAATACACAAAGTTGCACACTTTAACACACACACACACATACACACACTTTAACACACACATAACGCAGAAGCACACACACACACACAAACATGCACACACACAAGCACGCATGCACACAGACAGACAAACACACACACACACACAGAGACACACACACAAAGGTATCAATAACTACAAAATTCACTGTAAAATGTTTTGTTCACAGAAAATCAACACATTGTTTTCATCAGAAGAGAAAAGGCTGCAAATGTGTTCACTGTTTCCGGCAATCAGTAAATACTACTGCACAAAATTGTACATGGCATTAACAGTAGAACAACAGGTACAATACAGGGTAAGTTCTAAATGAAGTGGTTATTTCTAAATAACCTTGGGTTACTCCTAAGTCATCATCTTCAACATTATGACCTTCCATTATAGAGGTTAGCTTTGGTGTGGATTGAGGCCGATTCATTCATGTCAGTTGTGTTCCTTCACCGTATTCACCTTTCCTTATTTCTATTGGGGATTGGGTTTCTGCTTGCCGATTGAAAGTCTAAGCCGTACAGTATTGAATACATGGAATTGTATTGTGATGACAGTAATGAATGTGCTTATTTTACATTTTCTTTTTGATCAGGTACAAAATTACATGTGATGTGTATGCAATTGTTTGGTGAAATATGCATACAAGGAGAGTAATTTCCCCAAATTCTACACCTTTTGATAGTTGTACAGTTGAAGTCGGAAGTTTACATACAACTTAGCCAAATACATTTATACTCGGTTTTTCACAATTCCTGACATTTAATTGTAGTAAAAATGCCCTGTCTAAGGTCAGTTAGGATCACCACTTTATTTTAAGAGCTTTGTGTCTTGAGAACACTGTTTTGAAAATCGACAACATTGATCTAAACAATGTTTGAACACGATTGAGAAAAACTAAATGAAGAAGCACTAATTTCCCTACCGCCTCTCCTCCACGTCTCCAGAGTAACTGAGAAGTATTTTTATTTGTATTTTATCACAATAACAGTAATTATATTTGGTGTTTAGTTATACTATTTGGTATTGTACTTCTTTTAACAAGGTCCTTGTTTGAGTCTGTAATTAGTAATCAGAACTATCAAGAGACTTGAAATACTTGTTTTCTGTTGTGTTGATTCTTTCTCTCTTTCTTCTCTTCTTTCCCTAGGGAGTAAGACGTCTCCAGCATAACCTGATTATATGTGTGGAGAGTGTCAACTTTACACTGAAGATGTATTTTCTCCCACTCCAGCTCTCCACA
The DNA here is from genome assembly GCA_030435695.1 of Brachymystax lenok tsinlingensis. Lineage (NCBI taxonomy): Eukaryota > Metazoa > Chordata > Actinopteri > Salmoniformes > Salmonidae > Brachymystax > Brachymystax lenok. The sequence continues at coordinate 31,107,228 of CM059811.1, read as the reverse complement.
TTTTGCGTGACTCACATATGTGTGGGTACTCTCGTGACCTTTTCAGACAGGAGGAGGTCTCTCTCTCTCTCTCACACACACACACACACACACACACACACACACACACACACACACACACACACACACACACACACACACACACACACACACACACACACACACACACACACACACACACACACACACACACACACACACACACACACACACACACACACACACACACACACACACACACACACACACACACACACACACACAACATATACAAAAGTATGTGGCAGGTAGCCTAGTGGTTAGAGCATTAAGCCAGTAACCAAAAGGTTGCTGGATCAAATCCCCAAGCTGACAAGGTAAAATCTGTTTTTCTAACCCTGAACAAGGCAGTCTGTCCACTGGTAGGCTGTCATTGTAAATAAAAATGTGTTCTTAACCGACTTGCCTAGTTAAATAAAGGTTCAATAAACACATAAAAATACAATTTGTGGATTTGACCATTTCAGCCACACCCATTGCTGACAGGTGTATAAAATCAAGCACACAGCAATGCAATCTCCATAGACAAAAAATAGCAGTAGAATGGCTTTACTGAAGAGCTCAGTGACTTTCAATGTGGCTCCATCATAGGATGCCACCTTTCCAACAAGTCATTTTGTCAAATTTCTGCCCTCCTGGAGCTACCCTGGTCAACTGTAAGTGTTGTTATTGCAAAGTGGAAACATCTAGGAGCAACAAAGGCTCAGCTGTGAAGTGGTAAGCCACACAATCTCACGGAACGGGACCGTAGAATGCTGAAGAGCGCAAAAATGAAACACTCACTACTGAGTTCAAACAGCCTCTGGAAGCAAAGTCAGCACAAGAACCATTCGTCGGGAGCTTCATGAAATGGATTTCCATGGCCGAGCAGCCGCACACAAGCCTAAGATCACCATGTGCAAGTGGAAACGCGTTCTCTGGAGTGATGAATCACGTTTCACTATCTGGCAGTCCGATGGACTAATCTGGATTTGGCAGATGCCAGGACAGGCTACCTGACCCAATGCACAGTGCCAACTGTAAAGTTTGGTGGAGGAGGAATAATGGTCTGTGGCTATTTTTCATGGTCCGGGCTAGGCCCCTTAGTTCCAGTGAAGGTTAATCTTAACAATACTGCGTACAATGACATTCTAGACGATTCTGTGCTTCCAACTTTGTGGCAACAGTTTGGGGAAGGCCCTTTCCTGTTTCCGCATGAGAATGCCCCTGTGCACAAAGCGAGGTCCATACAGAAATGGTTTGTTGAGATCGTGTACAAGAACTTGACTGGCCTGCACAGAACACTGACCTCAACCCCATTGAAGACCTTTGGGATGAATTGGAACGCTAACTGCTAGCCAGGCTTAATCACCCAACATCAGTGCCCGACCTCACTAATGCTCTTGTGGCTAACTGGAAGCAAGTCCCCGCAGCAATGTTCCAAAATCTAGTGGAAAGCCTTCCCTGAAGTGTGGAGGCTGTTATAGCAGCAAAATGGGGACCAACTCCATATTAATGCCCATGATTTTGGAATGAGATGTTCGACGAGGAGGCGTATGTCGTATACATGCCAGCACGCTCCTGCCTGAACATACACACACAAATTGTCATCAATCACTGTAGCTTGTAGCAAGGTGCGTGTAAACAGGCGGGTTGAGATTGTAAACAGTTGTTGATGTCAGAACCTGGAATCTTTTCAACCCATTGTAGTGAGAATCCCCAGTGCAGTCCTCTGTGGGTTGCTGAAAACCTTTGTCTCCTCACTTTGACCCACCTTTCACAATGTAGAGGTGACCCTGGTGGGTGGTCAAGTATTTTTGCCTTTTTTGATGTAGCCCTTTGTTCTACACAAACATTGAAGCATGGATGGAAAAAATATCAACTATAGCGCCTCCAGGTGTGTCTTCACACGTGTATTTCTCTACCTTTCCAGCGTGGGCCGGGAGACCTATCTTTGTCATCATCACCATTGAGCAGTACAGTAACTGCGTGCCAATGCTCTCCTACTCCTCTCTTCCTCTGCCTCCCTCGTTCCCTCTCTCCCTCACACTCCTCCCTAATGAGGGAGCGGTAGATAAGCTTTGGCCAAAGGCAACCTGATTCAGACAGCTAGGAATCCTGGAGATGTTTTGGCAAGGTACATTGTTTGTTTAAACTGGTTTCTACTAGTGAAAAAAAGTATAAACGTAAAAGTATAAAAGTATAAAAAAATATAAACTATTCCTCTCTGACAAGCTCTTGATGGTACAGTAACTGGCCAAGAATTCCATGAAAAACTAAATTGAAAAACACCCTCCCTTTCTCTGACAATGTGTCAGTCCAGTAAGTGGCTTGGAATTTCATGAGAAAGGGAAAAAGGACCGGAGTTCTCGTGTTAGAAAAGAAAAAGACGAAAAACAATAACAACAGCGCTGGCCGTGAAAGAAGACAAACAGGGGGATTATAGCCCACAGTCAATCTCAGCCAGGATCAGAGAAAGAGGGAGGGAGCGAGCGAATAATGGAATAATGGAGAATAATATGTATTTTATTGCATTAAATTCAAAACTCTCAGTGGAGTTTCTCAATCTCAATCCTTGGCTCGGAGGCCTTAAACCAGACATCAACAGAGACAAACGTCTACACTCTAGATGGAAACAGGGAGAGATTGAGGAGACGTGGTAGAGCCAGGTGCTCGTCATAAACATTCCCATTAGAGACAGGGACTGACTGACGCATGTTTGAATAACGGTCCGATATGAAGGCCTGCTGTTTATCCTCCATTGATCCCATATCGTCCATTACGCTCTAGCTGGGACCCTTGTCAGTAAATATCATTACAGGAAATCCATACGCAATACCTTTCTCATTACGAGGACCTCCATACCTCCGTCCCTCTCTGATCCTGGCTGAGAATGACTATGGAACAGCTATACTCCCTATAATCCATTGGAAGGAAAGAGTAAAATAAGAAAATAAATATATGTTAAGTTCAATTCTGAAGATGTTTATTCCTTTGAGAAAAAAACAGTTATTTGATCAGTGTCTTTGTAATGTACAGGCAGGCTACATACGCATGTTCAATATGCACACACATACTGTATCTAGGCCTACATAGTTTCTTCAAGCAGTACATACGGTACAGTACCATATGTTCTAGCTAAATTCATTATTACAGATGCAGGAGAGTGAAAGTGTAATGCTCAGAGGCTGCGGGTGTCCTAGCGTTTCAACTGCAGCGCTGAGGAACGCATGTTCAAAGGGAAAGCACCACTCCTGCCCACCCTTCACACCCAGTCTGAACCCTGCACTGTGGGAGTTACTGAGAGGACCCGTTTAGATTGAAATGTACACATATTACATATCCCATATGCCGGGCCTATAGATAGAAATGTGAGAGCACAGAAGCCATTTCACCCCTGTGCTGAAACAATGACCTGAAGACGCTGGATTTAGAGCCATGCCGAGCCTTGGAGGGACGTAGCTTGTTTTAGGATAGAACAGCAAAGTGACCCTCATCTCGTGGTGTCTCACCTTGTGCTAATTGAATCGTGCCGCTGCCCAAGTTCGACGGTGTGTGTGCTGTGCGTGTGTGTTCGCTTGTGTGTGAGATGAGAATCTCAGATCAGATCTTTCTCATTCTCTTTGAGTGGACAAAGCATCACATGGGATCTCACGCCACACACACACACACACACACACACACACACACACGCACATGCACACGCACACGCACGCACACACACGCACACGCACACACCCTGCTCAAGCTCTTAAAACACCAGGGGGAAGTTAAATAATTCCATTAAGATTTCACTCCCAGAGTCATAAGCATCACTTATATCTATTAAAATCCCATTGCATCGTCCCACCCTCCTCAGGACTGTCCCTGGGAGAATGTAATATACATTTCTCTTCTTCCCTCCTCCCCAACCTCTGATATGGCTCATAACTATTTCTGATGCATGGATTTAATTAAGAAACAATCAGAATTAGCATATACAATTCAACCCCTCATTTAATATAAAGAAACCATGTTTAAACTGCTCTTGCTCTTCTAGGTCTTTAATGAGTGTGTCTGTGTCGAAAGACCAAATAGTTCCATAGGACTGTGTTCCATAGACTCATTAGATGCCATAGGAGACTACAGCCATGTCTCAGGGCAAAGCACCCTGTTGTAGAAGAAGACATGGCTGCAAAGAAGAGATGCTCAAAGGTTAGACTTCTGTATAGTCTCTACTGTCCGGCTGCATTGTCAGCAGGCTTAGAACTAAACAGTAGAAGATACCGCTTTTATAATAGTAGCTCCAAGGGACTTCCGTGTCCAATGGATTCTGACTGATGTTGTATGCAGTGTTTATGAGAGGAGTTTCCATAATCTAGGTGAGATAATATGGGGGATTAACGTGATTTAAGGCAGTTTTGGGGTGAGTCCCAACCTTGCAGGTGGAAACCTAAACAAACACACACACGCACACAAACAAACACACACCCTTCCTGTCGTGCAAAGGTGCGAGTGTGGTCTTGTTCTGGTTAAAGAGGATTATAGCCAGGCCACTCCAGGCCCTGGGATAGGTTTGTGTTTTCTTTGGAATAGAGGGAGGGAATTCCGTGAGAGGTATTCCGGGAATGCCTTCTGACTTCTTGTTAAGTAGTAGCTAGGCTGCTTAGCTAGCCGGCGGGATAGAGAGACTGCACCTCAGGCTAATCCGCATAAGATCACATCAAACAAACAGTCTACACATGGATCACCAGCCCACAATAGTGTCAGTCAAGCTACCATTTTGGAAAAGTAACAAACTCAAATACACCTAAAACATGTCTTAAGGTTTTAAGCTCAAAATAATTACCTTCCGACCTCACAATTGAACAATTGTGAAGGAGGGTGGAATGGGGGATAGGGAGAGTAAGAAAAAAAGAGTGTGTGGAAGGGAGGCTAGGTAGGGGAGTGTGAGAGAAAACATTCTTGACAGAACCAACAGCTATTTTTCATTCTCACTCCTCTGCATTTACACACTTGTTCAAAAAGGTATCCACGAGTCCAAATCAGCCCCGAGCAGCCCCGTGCTCAACAATTTCTCAAACATGTCACTATCTTTTTTAAATCTTCCAATGTTGCGTAAAACGCCAGTGCTATTGTGGTGGCTGGTTGTTGTCATTGTAAGAATGTGCTGTAAACATGCTTAGACGTGTCGCCCATTTGTACTGCAGGTTGTCATTTTATTATCATTAATCTTGCCCTGGAGGCAGCTCTGCAGAGTGGTCACTACATTCTTAGAAAAAAAGGTGCTATCTAGAACCTAAAAGGGTTCTTCAGCTGTCCCCATAGGAGAACCCTTTGAAAAACCCTTTTTGGTTCAAGGTAGAACCCTTTTGGGTTCTATGTAGAACGCTTTCCACAAAGGGTTCTAAATTGAATGTAAAAGGGTTCTACATGGAACCCAAAAGGGTTCTACCTGGAAACAAAATGAGTTCTCCTATGGGGACAGCTGAAGCACCCTTTTAAAACCCATTGTGGCATTTCAGTAAAGAAATGTGTACGCGGCTTAACTTACCTTTTCCCGCAGTTTAATTTACCCTATACCCGGGGTAAGTTGTGCCAAGGGACCACTTTTTTTATGTTTTCAAAACTGTAATGTTCACATGAATTCTGATTATTTCCAGGGAGACATATTTAGGAAGAATACTATATTTCCCTTGATGGAGTGATACTGAATGTAAAAAAATCGCTCGAACTTACCCCTTGAAAGTCTGAGAGAAAGAGGCTTGATGGAACATTTGTGTGCTACTCAGCATTTACAAGCTAAGGGGACAGAGGGTAGGATCTACATACAGTGTGCTAAGACTGGCACACACACACATGTCAAGGGCATCAAGACGAATGGATCGCTCCACTTCAGGCATGTATTATTATTATTATTCTAGTATTAACTCTCGTAAAACAGTGTTTTCCAGGAGTCGCCAGCCAAATAGAGAAAGTAGAAAAGTAGCCAGCCAGGGAGCTCCAGCTCTATATTTGTGGCACTCTGGTACATTCTAATGCCTTAATTCCATGTAAAATACACAGCAAAATTATTGAATATTTTAACGACTTTACCTCCCAGATTGTAAAATTAGTTGTGGTATTGAGTAGGAAGACGTGACTTTGCAATTAACTTCTTAGGGCTAGGGGGCAGTATTTTGAAGTTCGGATGAAAAACATGCCCAAAGTAAACTGCCTGTTACTCAGGCCCAGAAGCTATAAAATCAAGGGAGTAAGACCACTTGTTCCTGAGTTCACGTCAAGTGTACTAATCAAGGGAGTAAGACCACTTGTTCCTGAGATCACGTCAACTTGTTAGGTAGCGGCAGCTGAGGGGTCGGTTTTGGAGAGTCTGGCGTGCCCAAAGTAAAATGCTTGCCACCCAGGCTCAGAAACTAGGATATGGACATAATTAGTACTATTGGATAGGAAACACTCTGAGGTTTCCAAAAGTGTTATCATTTTGTCTGTGAGTGTAACAGAAGTCATTTGGCAGGCAAAAACCAGAGATTTTTCCATCCGGAAATCTCATTCTTGTGGCTTATAGCTCACTTTGAGACAGTGCCTATAAAAAAGTATTTATACCAGGACCCTGAATGTAGTACCTATTGCTTCCACTGGATGTCAGCAGTGTATAGGCAAAGTTTAATGGAAATCGGAACTAATGTGGTCTATTGGGAGAAGTTTTAGCCGGGGGACCTCTTTTTCAGTTGCACATTTTGGGCGCACATTTTGCTGAGCGGTCCACTTTATTTGACTTATATAACGTTTAGGTGACCATCCAAGTGAAACATTACTTTTACTTTTATTCATAAAAGATAAGCTAAGGAAGCATTTTAATTGGTTTTTGTTTTGTTGAGGGAAAGTTTATAGGTATAGTTGAACGCGTTCTCGTCACATTGGATTTTCTGAACACAAGGTGCCAACCAAACGGAGATTTAAGGATATAATAAATTACTTTTTCTAACCAAATACCCATGGATTGTCTTCGTTGGACACTTAGGAAGCCCTCTGCAGACGTTCTACAAAAGGTAAGGCACAGGTTTTCCCTGTGAAATGCATTTTCTATCGACCGCGCTGGTATGGTTATGGAAAATATGAGAGGTGCTAGCCTCAAACAATCAAATGTAGTGCTTTCGCCGTAAAGCCTTTTTGAAATCCGACAACGCTGTGATATTGCCAAGAAGCAGAGCTTTTGATGAGTATGGAACACTTGTATATTGCTGCATTTTTAATAATTCAATTTTGGAATTTTGTCTTGCATTTCACCTGGTAGTGTCGGGAGCAGCCCGCTAGCGCCCCAGTGATCCCTGAGAAGTTAAAATGACCGAACATGTATGAATTCAGTATCTTGTTAGTTGTTTTGGATATCGTCTAATAGAACTGGATGATAGGGACACACATTTATATTGAGATAAATTGGCTGAATTTATTTAATAATGATAAATAGAGCGATAAGTTTATAACATTAATGTGCACCACCATTTTTTTTTTATGCATTAAACGACTACTACTAGTTAGTTGATAGTTGTAGCCATCAATTGTCCCCTTAACAATCACCCATATTAGCAAACGTATTTCATTTCAAACTTCACATTTCTCTAGTATAGGCTACTTATCGTAATGAACAATATCATTAAAATGCCTGCGATAACCCGATCGGTATGGTCGATAATTTTCAGTTTATCGTCCCAGCTCCATCATCCAAAAATTACGTTTTTTTAACAATAAATCTGTCTTCTCTTTATAGTTTTCCTGCACAATATGAATTGCCACAATGATGTTTGTTCTTCAAATTATTACATGTACATTTACAGTTTAGTCATTTAGCAGACACACTTATCCGGAGTGATTTACAATTAGTGCATTAGTCAAATTCAAATTCATACAATTATGTATTTTATGTATTTAATTATAATTACCAATGTATCATTTTGTAATTTGGCCTGTCAATCAATCATTGTGGGTGGGATTGTAAGGGGAGGGGGCTGGATGATTCACAAAGTTGGTAGGGTTTCAGACGTGTCAATCAATCACGGTGAGTGGGACTTTGAGGGAAGGCGGTAGACTAGTAATCTAGTCAGAAAAACTAGTCTAGTCTACTATTTAAATGTAATTTATTGTGGCAAAAACCTAAGAAAAAAGGTTGTGTTCTGTCATATTTACAATATAGAATTGCAGGATTTTTTTCTTTTTAAATGCACAAATGATCAGGGTGAGGACTCCCAGACCCCCTGCCAGATTGAGCATCCCACTTTTATACAAAGTCAGGCACCTTTGAATAGACATACAGGTATTATTGAAGAATGAAGCAGGTGTTAAACATGGGCTTTGCTACACAAAAAGCAGCAGTTGACTACCTCATTGTCGACACTTTAATGAAATCAGCAGGCCAACATATGTTAGAAAATACCATATATCACTAGCTTTTATAATCTTCATTCTGTTTTCTTTCATCATATTTTGGACCAGAATGAGGCTCTCTCTCCACTACCTATTGTTCCAGCAGCGAGGATTCAACATCTTCATAGAATGTTTTCATAATTTATCTGCAGATAATTGCCAAAAAGCAGTCGTAGACTACCAGTATGTTCCCGACGTTCACCTAAAAGATCTGTTCAAAAAGAGCTGTTTGTTCGCGAACAACCCATCACCAGGCTACACTGACAATTCACTTTAGTGGTCACTGGCAAGTCTCGACTTGGGCTTAGAATACTAGGAAAATACTAACAAGATATTTGGTTTACTTCCGATACCATGCACAACATACGTTACAGCCTTATTCTAAAATGTATTAAAGTGTTTTTTTCCTCATCAATCTACACACAATACCTCATAATGACAAAGCAAAAAAAGGTTTTTAGAAATGTTTGCTAATTTGAAGCACCTTTGGCAGCGATTACAGCATCGAGGCTTCTTGGGTACGACTCTACAAGTTTCTCCCATTCTTCTCTGCAGATCCTCTCAAGCTCTGTCAGGTTGGATGGGAAGCGCTTCTGCACAGCTATTTTCAGGTCTTTCCAGAGGTGTTCGATCGGATTCAAGTCAGGGCTCTGGCTGGGCCACTCAAGGACATTGAGAGACTTGTGCCCGAAGCCACTCCTGCGTTGTCTTGGCTGTGTGCTTAGGGTAGTTGTCCTGTTGGAAGGTGAACCTTCACCCCAGTCTGAGGTCCTGAGGACTCTGGAGCAGGTTTTCATCAAGGATCTCACTGTACTTTGCTCCGTTTATCTTTGCCTCTATCCTGACTAGTCTCCCAGTCCCTGCCGCTGAAAAACATCCACACAGCATGATGCTGCCACCACCATGCTTCACCATAGGGATGGTGCCAGGTTTCCTCCAGACGTGACGCTTGGCATTCAGGCCAAAGAGTTCAATGTTGGTTTCATCAGACCAGAGAATCTTGTTTCTCATGGCCTGACGTGCATTTTGGCAAACTCCAGGCAGTCATTAGCTTTTTTTCTGAGGAGTGGCTTCTGTCTGGCCACTCTACCATAAAGGCCTGATTGGTGGAGTGCTGCAGAGAGGGTTGTCCTTCTGGAAGATTCTTCCATCTCCACAGAGGAACTCTAGAGCTCTGTCAGAGTGACCATTGTGTTTTTGGTCACCTTCCTAATGAAGGCCCTTCTCCCCCCGATTGCTCAGTTTGGCCGGGTGGCCAGTTTTAGGAAGAGTCTTGGTGGTTCCAAACTTCTTCCATTCAAAAAGTCAGGGCCCCGGCTGGGCCACCAACAAAGGGATATAGGTGATTGACTTTATTCAGTCAGTTCGATACCTTTTATAAACTAGTCAACACTTGCTGTTCGTCAATCAAAGCCCAGTAAATAACCTATGCTCCCGACACCGTGGCTGACTATATGAAACATGCTAAAGAAAAGAAATTAATGTGCCACAAAACAATAATTAAGTGGATTTCAACTCATTGTTACCACTTACATTACATGGAACATGTAAATTCACTCACATGATCCGATGAAGAAGCATCAGGCACTCCCTGCTCCATGAAAATACATTTGACTGCAGGCAACCACATTGCACCAAAAATAACAACGGTACTGAGATGCGGGACAGACAGCAGGAGGACAAACCAGCAGTGTTTCCCTGTCATTGCTCACTTTGTGACTGACAGATGCCTATCCTATCAATAGATCACTGAGTTTGTCTTGTACACAGACGGTTCAAGCATTGTGGAGGGGGGATGTGAGGAATGCTGGGCATTGGGTAGACACTGGGAGTTACTACAATGTGATAATACAGGCACGTTAGATTTGAGAAAAGCAGACGTTCACTTTATGAGTAACACAATGCTTAACTATTTCATACAACTCTCTAATGCGGTAGGGGAAGAAGACAGACAAGTAAAAGTTCAGGGAAAATCACAATGGATACATGTCATTCATTGCAAGGTTGTCCATATTCATTGCAAGGTTGTCTATTTTGATGACAAAGCGGAGCCTGGAGAATAAAGAACTGATTGATTAGCAATTGGCGCCGAATCTCGGGTGAAGAAGCATAGTAAGATGATCAGAACCTGATAATCTTCTATGTTGTATACTGCAGTCGTCATATTAGGGATATCTAGGTGAAATGTCAAACTTTTTCCTGAAAATTGGGACATGCTTACCTAGGGAAATCTGTGAAATACCTATTTCTTTTGAAACCAGGACATGTTACTTTCACTTTTTTGTTTCCTTCATTACAGGTTATGAGAATCTATCGTCTGAGGCTGCAGCAATATCCCTTGACTGTACCTGAAACTATACAAGATCACCAGTGAAGTGCAACCAGCGGAACGGAAGAAGAATTCCTCACTACTGACAGACTGTCAGAACATCATTTCTAATAGCTATCTATGTGGGACTGATACCAGCGTGGAAGAGCTGGTCACTTTTAAAGGACTTTGTGAATGATTACCTTGACAATAGGACAATTGAATATTAGAGAATACAGAGATGCATCAGCAGGATGAGGGACACTCGGGCGTCAAAACGTTTCTAGCTCTCTCTCTACACTATGCCACAGTAGTCAATCAAAACAGTTGTTAGGTTTGTACGTATGCACCATTCAAATCAAGGGCAGGTATTCCGTTAAGGGTTATTCCTTTTAACCAGAGTGAAATGTTGGGTATGTGGAGAGATGTTAATTGGTATAAGGCGATTATTGGTACTAATTGGGGTGAGAATGTTGAGTATCAACATGCGAGAGTACCTAGTTCTGCATTAACTTCCTTTTGAGATTACCAATGACACTAATCAGCAACCACCTATCCTAGTTATCACACATGCCCCTGTGGGTGGTTATGTTTTAATAGGTCACTCTCTCGGAACTTGTCTCGACTGCACCAGGACGCATTTGTCAAAGTAGGACAGAGTGTGATCAGAAAACAGATCTATCTGCCTGTGACGGTACTAAGGCTGTGGCATGTCTAATGTCTGTTGAATTGACTCTCGGTAATGGCACTATGCCTACTTTGAATGCCAATACCTTCGGTAATATCATCAATAATGGTATGATAGCTCCTAATAGGACTTACTTTATCTGTGGATCCTATGCCTTTTCCTGGTTACCAAAGTTGTGGCAAGGGTCCTGTTATTAAGGGTGTTATTTGGGATATGTCATACCCCATGTAAGACATTCTGTGAATTCTCTTTTTCACACCGTCATCAACGTGTGATTACAGAAACGGAGAGATTCTTTGCGATTTCTTTTCCATCTTATGGTATTTCTAAAGTAGCACGGGAAGTTATTAATATGGTTAACTCTTTGGAAATCCTAGCGAATAGAACAGCTGAGAGTATTGAGTTAATTACTGAGATGGTTGCCATTTCGACTGTGGCGATGCAAAATCGTTTGGCCCTTGATTATCTTCTGTCCGCACAAGGGGGTACATGTGCTGTTATTGGTGCTGAATGCTGTACTTACATTCCTGATAATTCTTAGGAAATAACTGACCTAATCCAAAAGATCAGGACTGAGGGAGCTAAATATCATGATTACAATCCAGATGATTTAGGCTTAGTCATGTGGTTGTCTTCCACATTTGGTACATGGGGATGTTTTTTGGTGAGCATGATACTTCCAATAGCGGGAGTTGTGGTTATTTTTCTTATCATCATCTAGGTTATCAAGTGTGCTATTGCCCAATGTTTGTCTGCTAAAATCCGATGGTTACGTGATAAGGGATATCATAAGATTCATCAAACGTGTCCTTTTGGAGATGGGTGTCAAGTGGTGTTCACCAGAATGTGGTGGGGATCATAAGGATCTTCATCATCACACCAAGCCTCATGATTGTGGTCAATGTGCCCATGGTAACTGTCCTCGGTGCTGTAACGAACCATGCTCTCTCAGATGTGGTATCACACTTGTTAAGACCTCTTTTCTATAACTTTGTGTGAAATATATTTCTTATTGCAACGGCAAGTAGAATATGCCCTTTGTGTTTTATAGAAATGCAGGGTGTTAATGTGAATGATTTTATGCTTACTGCTAATGTTTTTTATTCTGTCCATTTTTTTATGTTTTCCATTGTTTTCTAAGATTACATTTTAACTAGTGTAAGAATATGTCAAAGATAAATACACAACGCAGAGGATGAGAGTACTAAAAACTAGAGTACTAACGGTCAATAGCAAATTGTAAATAGGAGTTGGGTTTCAGTTCAACATTTGTTCAGAACCTGTGGGAATGTCACTCCTGAACTCAGAGCGACGTGTGCTACGTGTGCCACGTTTTCATTGGTCTGTACATTGAGTCGGGGGCAGGATACCTCTTATTTGGCCATTGGCCAAGTTGTACTGCAAGGACTTCTGATTGGTCAACCCCAGGCTAGGGTGGGGGGTTATAAATTGCATCCTGTTCCATTGTTCGGTGGAGAAAAGGATGAGGAAAGGGGAGACTGAACATCTACCTCCCAGCATAACATCTTGATTTGTACTTTTTCTCCCCATGATTTGCTTTGGAGTTTGTGTTATTGAAGAATATCATAAATTGCTAACACTCCTCACCACAATCAATCAGTATGGCAAAATGTATCTCTGTTCAGAGGGCCTTAGAAATTATTTTTGCAGAGAGAGAAGCTAGTGTGGAAGGAGTATCTTTCACTTTGGAAGATTAAGAATTTTCCAAATATGAGGATCATGTCTCTGTCAATTCGGAGTCTGACAGTGAGTTGGAAGAAGCGGATGAGATTGCCCCTCAGCCAGCCCCAGGACCAGCCCGTCAGCAACCAGCTCATCAGCAGCCTGCAGGAGGAGAAATATGAATGAGCCACCCCACATGGCTGCCAATGTGATAAGGATGCAACCAGGGCCGACGTGGATGGTGGTTACTCATGTGCAGGACATAAAGTCTTCTTTTGAACTGTTCATCACTGATACCATCCATAAAATCATTCTGGACTGCACTAATTTGGAGGGAAACCGTGTTTTTGGAGAGAGATGGAAGGAGATGGACCAAACTCATTAACATGCATACTTTGGGGTTCTTATCCTTGCTGGTGTTTTCAGATCCAATGGGGAATCCACAGAATCCCTGTGTGATGCAGAAACTGGCAGAGAATCTTTCCATGCAACAATGTCTCTGGAAAATGTCCACATTATTTCCAGGATTAACCGCTTCGATAACCGAGACATCAGACCAGCTCGGTGGCAGAGAGACAGGCTAGCTGCAATCAGGTCAATGTGGGACAAGTGGGTGGACCACCTTCCCCTGTTTTACAACCTTGGGCCCAACGTTACCGTTGAAGAGCGGCTTATGCCATTTAGGGGCCGCAGCCCCTTCAGGCAGTACGTACCGTCTAAACCCACAAAATATGGAATTAAGATCTGGGCTGCCTGTGATGCTTCATAATATGTGTGGAACTTGCAAGTGTATACGGGGAAGCCAGATAGAGGAGCCCCTGAGAAGATCCAAGGGATACAGGTTGTCCTGGACGTGACACAGGGACTCTGTGGCCACAACATCACATGCAATAACGTTTTTTACTTCGCACAAGCTGGGACAGGATTTCCTCAAGAAGAAGCTGACAATGGTAGGAACAGTACGAAAAAACAAGCCGTTGAATACACGGAACAGGCCTATCAATTCCTCTAAGTTTGTGTTCACGGCCGACACGTCCCGAGTGTCCTACGTGCCAAAGAAAGGCAAACGTGCTACTCATGAGTATGTTGCATAGGGATGGGAGAATCTGTGTCCAGGAACATAAAAAAACTGAAATAATAATGGATTACAATTCCACAAAAGGAGGGGTGGACAATTTAGACAAGCTGGTGACTGGCTACAGCTGCAAAAGAAGAACCCTATGGTAGCCACTTGTGATATTCTTCAACATCTTGGACATCTCGGCATACAACGCGTTTGTCATCTGGATGGCGTTGAACCCGGATTGGAACAGAGGGAAGGCATTGGTAAGACCTCAATTCCAGAGGAACGCTGTGCGTTGACATGACCCTCAAGCATGACAATGCCACCAGCCATACTGCTCGTTCTGTGCATGATTTCCTGCAAGACAGGAATGTCAGTGTTCTGCCATGGCCAGCGAAGAGCCCAAATCTCAATCCCATTGAGCACGTCCGGGACATGTTGGATCGGAGGGTGAGGGCTAGGGCCATTCCCCCCAGAAATGTCTGAGAACCTGCAGGGACCTTGGTGGAAGAGTGGGGTAACATCTCACAGCAAGAACTAGCAAATCTGGTGCAGGCCATGAGGAGGAGAAGAACTGCAGTACTTAACGCAGCTGGTGGCCACACCAGATACTGACTGTTACTTTTGATTTTGACCCACCCTTTGTTCAGGGACACATTATTTCATTTCTGTTAGTCACATGTCTGTGGAAGTTGTTCAGTTTATGTCTCAGTTGTTGAATCTTGTTATGTTCATACAAATATTTACACATGTTAAGTTTTCTGAAAATAAACGCATTTGGCAGTGAGAGGACGTTTCTTTTTTTGCAGAGTTTATGTGAGAGAGTGAGTGAATGAGATGTTGGTAAAATTCCTGAACTAAGGGTTTTCATTATTCTAAATTGCAGCCGGTAGCAACAAGAAGAAGCGCTGGGATGTGTGTGGACCCAAGAAGGACAGTACACATGCAACAAGTACAAGAAATACATTTGCAACACACACGCAGTAAAACTCTGTCCTTTATGTGGTGTGTAGACCGGCCTTAATTTGTGTTCAATTGGGCTCATTTATATTTTCCATAAAATACTGTATGTAATATTTGACCTTCCAATTTATTCAGGTCAAAGCAATAAACATAATTATTGATGAAAACTTGTTTCATTTATATTTGTTCAAGATAAACATTTATTTCACCCATGTCTTGATTGTAATACATTTTTGTTTACAAAATAAATAGCGCTTTTATTGATAAATGTGATCTTGCAAATGGCAAATATTAACCATGTATGCTGTCTATATTGCTTGTAATTGATTTAAGTCAACATCTATTAACCTGTTTGGGCTAGAAGGCAGTATTTTGAAGTTCGGATGAAAAATGTGCCCAAAGTAAACTGCCTGTTACTCAGGCCCAGAAGCTAGGATATGCATATAATTAGTAGCTTTGGATAGAAAACAGTTTCTAAAACTGTTAAAATAATGTCTGTGAGTATAACAGAACTGATATGGCAGGCCGAAAACCCGAGCAAAATCCATCCAGGGAGTGGGATTTTTTGAGGTGACCAGTTTTCATTTCAAGGCCTATTGGTGATATAGGGGAATAGCTCCCAGATTGCAGTTCCTATGGCTTCCACTAGATGTCAACAGTCTTTAGAAAAAGGTTTGAAGCTTTTATCTTGAAAATCAAGGGAGTAAGAAAAGTTCTTCCTGAGGTCACGTCTAGTGTCCGATTATGAATTTTACGTGTAACAGGGAGTGTGCGCTTAGCTCTTTTTCTCTTCTATTCAGCAGGTTATATTCTGTCTGAAATATTATAGTTTATAGTCATTTTAGGCTATCTGAGTATTTATTACAAATGCTGTATGACTTTTTTCGATGAACTTTACCAGTACTTTTGGGATATTGTTTGTCTGCATGGATGAACGCCTTTGGGCAGGTGGATTACTGAACAAAACTTGCCAACCAAACGGAGCTTTATGGATATAAAGGGACTTTATCGAAACACAAGTACCTTTTATTGTGTAAAAAGGAACGCTTGGGTATGCCATTAGATGAAGCTCTTCAAAGGTAAGCCATTAATTTTAGGCTATTTTTGAGTATTGTGACACCTCTGCTGGTTATGTTATTATGCTAATTTAATATGTGTGGTGGGGCGCTGTCCTCAGACAATCAAATGTTCAGCTTTCTCCGTAAAGCCTTTTCGAAATCTGACAACGCTGTTAGATTAACTACTTATGGAGCAGTAAGGCAGCAAATTCAAAATCCAAAAGTTGAATTAATAAACATTCATCAATATACAAGTGTTGCATAGTCATCAAAAGCTCTGATTCTTGGCAATATCACAGCGTTGTCAGATTTCAAAAAGGCTTTACGGCGAAAGCAAATAAAATCCCTTATCTGTCGAAGAACTTCTGCCGAGGGCTTCCCAAGTGTCCAACGAAGACATCCAATGGTTCTTTTGTTAGAAAAAGTCATTTATTATATCCATAAATCTCAGTTTGGTTGGCGGGTTATGTTCATAAAATACAGCGTCCACTCGCCCATTGAACCATGAAGAGAACACGTTCAACCTATACCTATACACTTGTTCAAGAACAATCAAACATCATTGATAATGTATCCTTAGGAACACTTTTATGTATATTTACTATAATATTTCAACCGGATTATAAACTGGACGATAGGAAAGGAAAAAGCACAGCGCGGCGTGGGGCCCGTGAACGCGCCTCCTCTTCTGTTTACATCCGATGACTAGTTCGAAATTCTTCTTCTATTACCATCCAGAGCAACCTAACATCACCAAACACTGTCTAGAGACTGTTGACATCCAGTGGAAGCAATAGGTACTGCAATCTTACTCCCATATATGGCTGTTTTCAATAGGGAGGGGTTAAAAATGAGGCAATGTGTCAAAAACACTTTTTCCAGGACAGAAATTCCTCAGTTTTTCGCCTGCTATATCAGTTCTGTTATACTCACAGACAATATTTTAACACTCTTAGAAACTTCAGAGTGTTTCCTATCCAATAGTACTATGTGCATATCCTAGTTTCTGGGCCTGAGTGGCAGGCCTTTTACTTTGGGCACGCCAGACTCTCCAAAACCGACACCTCAGCTGCCGCTCCCTAAGAAGTTAACAAGATTCTAGGTTAAAAACCTGTTAGGGATCCAATCCCGTGAACAGGATCAATTTTACCAACATCCGATGAAATGCAGAACACCAAATTCAAATTACAGAAATACTAATTTCAAACATTCATGAAAATACAAGTGCTGCACACCCTTCAAAAGCTTATAATCTTGTTAATCTAACAGCGTTGTCAGATTTCAAAAGGCTTTATTGCGAAAGCAGAACATTTGATTGTCTGAGGACAGCGCCACGCTCAAATGTTCAATTAGCATAATAACATAACCAGCAGAGGTGTCACAAAACTCAAAAATAGCCTAAAATTAATGGCTTACCTTTGAAGAGCTTCATCTAATGGCATACCCAAGTGTCCCTTTTTACACAATAAAAGGTACTTTTGTTTCGATAAAGTCCCTCTTTATATCCATAAAGCTCCGTTTGGTTGGCGCGTTTTGTTCAGTAATCCACCTGCCCAAAGGCGTTCATCCATGCAGACAAACAATATCCCAAAAGTACCGGTAAAGTTCATCGAAAAAAGTCAAACAGCATTTGTAATCAATACTTAGATAGCCTAAAATGAATATAAACTATAATATTTCAGACGGAACATAACCTGCTGAATAGAAGAGAAAAAGAGCTAAGCACGCACTCCCTGTTATGCGCAAAATCCAAAATAGGACACATGACGTGACCTCAGGAAGAACTTGTTCTTCTCCCTGTTTTTTCATGATAAAAGCTTCAATTTTTTTTCGAAAGACTGTTGACATCTAGTGGAAGCCATAGGAACTGCAATCTGGGAGCTATTCCCCTATATGACCAAAAGGCCTTCAAGTGAAATATTGTCACCTCAAAAAATCCCACTCCCTGGATGGATTTTGCTCGGGTTTTCGCATGCCATATCAGTTCTGTTATACTCACAGACATTATTTTTACAGTTTTAGAAACTTCAGCGTGTTTTCTAGTAACAGGCAGTTTACTTTGGGCACGTTTTTCATCCGAACTTCAAAATACTGCCCCCTAGCCCAAAGAGGTTAAGTTTGAAGTATTTTTACATAAATTGTTATGGCTGTACTGTTTTAAAAACCCAATAATGCTGTGGGTCCTTCAGACCCGCGGACATTGGGTGAATAACACAAACATGAACACCACACAAGGGTTAACAGTTTCAACATTTCTACATGTCCTGTCGCATTATTCAAGAGTGAATACTCTTGTATAGGCTAGTGCAGGCTAGTAATAATAAGTAATAAGTAAGTGGAGCAGGCACGGTGTGCGCTATAAGGGGTTGGCTGCGCTGATAGACCGGCTTCATCCGCGAGACACATTTGAAAAAAGTACCGAAAGTAACACAAATTCTAGTACCGAACCGTTTTCATGTTCTAGTATCAAAAAAGTATTGACGTTTCAGTATCCCGTGCAACACTAGCCAGCACACATGCCTGAAAGCACACACGTACACAAGTATTCATCCACACACACAAGCACACACACAAACACACACACGGTGCATAGCATAGTCCACCCTTCATGTCTGAGCAAATATTTACAGATCCTGCTCCCGTTATATCACAGACATGAGCACTGCTTTAATCTGCCTCAACTAATTCATTTTATTCAACATCAACCTTTGAGTCATACAGTACATACAGTAGAAGGATACAACTTATGTTCATGTGTCTGTAACAATCTGCATGGTATGACACTGCATTCCTATTTGCACATGTCAGTCATGACGCTTTTGACCTTTCAGTCTCATATAAAAAAGGGTTAGATGTGTTTTGACCCTCGCCAAATTCACTTGTTTCACCACATCAAGCTCATTTTCCCCAAGGATTGCCTGGGAGACATTTGTGAGCATATTGCTCTTCAAAAGCCCTAAAGCTCTAAAGCTCTTGGCCGATGTGAAAACGGTCAAGTAGCAACTGATTCTGACATGAAGTGAAGCAACAATGCTTGGCCCTCACTACAAGAGCCCTACTGAGTTATGGGAGCAAGGCATTGTGAAGTCACTGATGTTCTCTAATTTGATCTCATGAATCAAGGGAACTCAAAGGAACTCAGAGCAGGAGGAACACAAATCACCAGGGTCCCAACAGAGACACAACACAGAGAAGAGACAAGCCGGGTAGAGAGAGGGGATGAACGGGAGAGACGCCCGCCAAAGTTACAGTTCACAGAACCTTCTCCTTTGAAAGAAAACTCCCTACCCGGGTGGCCTTTAACTAAACCATTTACACGAAACACAGCTCCTCTCAAGCCTTGTACAAAATGTGTCCCAGCCAACGCTACAACATCATAACAACATTCTGAGAATGTTGTGAAGCCTTTGCTTCCTGCAGACCAAAGCGTCTGCAATTGAACAGAGTAAAATTGAGGTGAGAAGAGAGCGCAGAATTGCCTTAAAGAACTCTAGGCATATAGTCATGGGAGACAAGGGGGGGAGACTGAGGGGGGGAAAGCATTACCATAGTAACACGGAGGTCTTGATTCTAGCCCACCAAGGATTCCTGTACAAACACAGAGCAGTGTTCTTTAGCAGCAGCAGCGAGCAGCTAGGGCCCTGGCTAAGAATTCTCATTCAAACAGAATCATGTCGGCGTAGATAACGCTTGCCGTTTTAAAAATAAATTAAGGTCGCCAATTGTAATGTCATGTCCTCAATTCACAGAGAGAGCCGGGTGGCTAAGGGGGGAGAAAAAAGCCTATTCAAAGAGATTTAAAGAATAAAGAGTAGACACACATACACAGCAACAGTCACACAGCGACGTACATCAACGTTCAAAAGCGTGCAGAGGGCTGAGAAGGAGGAGGTGGGCAGGGGGATAACAACACAATCCACACAAGTTAAACAGATGCAATGACAAACTTCAAATGAATTGTTAAAATGGCTTCACAGGAAATAGGTAATCTAGGCTCTACAAAAAAATCCATAAACATGCAGAGAATGGCGATGATGATTAAACATGGACTCTAACCATCTCCTCATGCAGACAGTAGTCCAGTGAGGAATGCTAGCTGTGACACACTTGTTAAATTTCACCCGCGCTGCCACTTAGGGCCTTGTCAAAGCCATGAGCTCCCTCCGCACAGTAAATTCATAAGAGCCTTCATCGCATGACACCCTATTTTACATACTTATGTGCTCAGCAGGACAACTCACTGAAAGAGACTTCTGTTATTAATACTGCATAACAGAGATGTAATGTTTTCGTTAGCAATCACATTCAAAATGGAAAGTTTTAGGGAAAGGCAGATGAAAGACTTAAAGCACTGTAATATAAGGGGAAAAATAAGAGTCTGTATGAGTATGAGTTGATTTTCTTCCTCATTATTCTATTCACAGTATAGCCCACAAATGTGTCAATTTGATTGATGCTCTTCCGTTCCCTCGAATCCCAAACCTCATCAAGCCAAACCCTAACAGCAACAAATGTAAGAACATTCCCTAATTTCTCCGCCTCTGTGAGCGAGTTCTTTTTCTCCGTGCCCCAAAGGCATTCTCATCACTGAATCCAGTCTAGTAATTTACAATTGGATATTCTTTCCCCCAGGTGTTGCATTGGACCCGCCCCGAAGTTAATGGACTGTACCAAACACCATTCTGTAGGCCTGGATTATTCCCTCCATTCTTCGTTCTCTCCTTCCATAACCAAAGAACGATGCAAAAGACTGCACTCAAAACTGTCAATTTGCAAGTCCCTATACGTCTAAGTGCTTCTATGACTAGTTCTCCATCATGACTACCTTTCAGAAACCTGTGGTCAAGTCTGATTGACTGTGTGTAGTAACATTGCTAAAGAGAGAGAGCGGACGGATAGAGGGATAGACCCACATCTTTTCTCATCTCTGGGAGATGTGGAGGAAACAGAAAGAGGAGAAGAAGGAGAAAAGGTGACGTTAACAAAAAGGCTGGAGGGAAATGGCTACAAATCAATAGACTAACATTATCAAATGGCTAAAATCTGCATCACTGGACGGATTTGTCTTCCTAAAATAAGCTTTAGAGTCAAGGTCCACAAAATCCGGTTAGACCATACAAACCTGGGGGTATGTTAAAGGCCTACACAGTTCGGTATATTAGATTGACTAGCATGCTAACGTACACATACACCCTTACAGTTAAATTATGTAATGAAATGGGTTGAGCCGAAGCAACTGCTCTAAATCACTGTATAATTCCTCTGATGACATGAGAAGAATCTATAGCTACTGGAGAGTGAGTGAGAAAGGGGGAGGCAGAGAGAGCTAGAGAGAGAGAGAGAGAGAGAGAGAGAGAGAGAGAGAGAGAGAGAGAGAGAGAGAGAGAGAGAGAGAGAAAATAACAGACAAGAGAATAAGAGAAATAGTGAGAGGGAGAGCAGGGAAACAGGAAAATTAGCATTCCTGAAAAGGCCTGTGGGACTTCATAATTCAGCTGATTTGATACATGCGAGCGAGGCCACTCATAAACTCCTGGCCGTCCATGACCCTCATTTTTCAGTCGGAGTTTCCAGACTAGTCCAGTGTTTGACAAGATTTATCTGGCCGGCCTAATAGCCTGCTCTCTCTCCTAGGTAAGGCATCATCGATAGCAGGGCCTCTCCTGCAGACACTAATGAATATTTCTGCTGCTGCTGCACATGTTACATGGGGTTTTTCTTTTTTTCAGTCTATGGGTTTGGACTGTGGGAGGGGTGGATTACACACATATGTAGGATATGAGAAAATTACACACACACACAGGATATTGAAACCTTCTCAGGCATGTCGCTGTGTTTGTGCCTGGTGTGCTGGATGATTGAGAGGCTGAACTGTGAAGGACCCTGTTGTTCTCCTCTCTATCCTGCATAGGAGCCACACACAAATGCGCGCACACACCACTCACAAACACACACGCACGCACACAAACCATGGCTCTAGAATAACTTTCTTCTGCTGGTGGCCCTTTTTCCGCTGGTGGCCCAACTTTCTCAGTTGATGGCACCAGCACAAGATTTGGTCACACCAAATCTTGACCAGAGCTGTGTCCCATAATGTACCTGCATTCCATACAGAACCAGGTTAATAATGACTAGCCACCTTTTAAATTATCATGCCCTTGCAGGGCTTGACATTCAGATAAATTTGCCAGTGGCACACCGGGCCAGTACCAACTGAAATCTACTGGCCCGAATGAAAAGAATAGGCAAGGAAAGCAGATGATGCGTGCATCATTTAAATGTTATCTTTCATTTGAGGGCTGAGCAAATAGCCTACCGCCTATAATGACCTACCCTCCATTCACAAATAATTACATTTTAACTTAACAATATCATATTTACGTTGATTGTTTGGAGGGACAAAATAAAACCTTTGCTCAATCTCAAAAAGTGTGTGATTGTTAGAGAGATTTTGAACAGTCACTTATACAGTTGTAGGGCCTCATAAAACCAGTTTTATCTTTCACTGGCACAATAGCACGCACACACACACACACACTTAAAATATAATATTGCCTCTCAAGTTCCTGTTCTCCTCTCCCAAGTCAAGTCCGATCCATTATACCCTGAGACAATGGGTTAGAGGATATGAATGGATGTGCCTGGTAATAGAACCAGGCTGATCACTAGAAATAGACTTAGATTACGGACGTTTGAAAAGGTCCTGAGAACACTGTTAATTAATGCTGACAACTATGTACATTCTATGGATGGACTTGGAGGTGTGACATGACCCTGAGGGCTGTACTGCATGTCTAGACTTGCTTATGAACAACTTATGAACAGTGGATTGGTGTGAAAGAAGTCTCAGTGATAATGTGAAAATGTCATGTGTGTCTGAATTGTGGTTTTCCCAAATAAAACATTTTTTCAAATAAAGAAAAGGTCTTGAGTATGTCGATATATGCCTTCCTCGGCACTCACCATTTTTATTAAAACTATTGCCCGGCACTGGCAAAAACTCATGATGCCGGGAGGCAAAGCGCACTGCTCAGATGGTAACAGTGGGTTGTTTTTAATTATTTTGTTTTAAGCCTTCCCCAAACCATAGCCCTAACCTTAACTACTCGGAATGAATACCTAAACTTAACCCTTTGAGATGTTTCTGTTTTAGCCTGTAACCATATGGAATTAAACCTGTAACCATGAGGAATTAAAGCGTCAAACATAGACGTTCATCCATAATACGTTGAATTTCAATGTAAAACTATGAGATCTTGTTGCATAAAATGGTATCTTTTGGACAAATATGCTTGGGTTTAACTGTATTATTTATCTTGGCTGATTCTTAATCCTTGTTATGCAGTCAAGAGATCCTCACATATCTTAATATTTCAACAGCCGCTCCAGATAAAAATATTAACGAGAAATCGGTGCCAAATGAGCAGACTGTGAGTGTGTGTGCGTGTGTGCGAGTGCATGTGAATGGGTGTGCGCTTGTGCCTGTGTTTCTGTTTGTGTTGTATCCATGTGAATGTGTGTATGCTTCTCTCTGTGTGAGCCTGTGTGTTTTTCAGGACCCCCTGAAATCAATCATATTCTGAAGGTTGTATCTATTAACTATTTAGGGAGCGGCAGCCCCTAGGATATGCACATAATTAGTACTATTGGATAGGAAACACTCTGAAGTATCTAAAACCGTTAAAATAATGTCTGTGAGTATAACAGAACTGATATAGCAGGCGAAAACCCAAGGATAATCCATCCGGTTTGCAGTTTTTTTTGTTGTTGACCTTTTTCTCCTGGCTGCCTATGGGATTCAACGTTATCTAGGACACAGACTGCAGTACCTATGGCTTCCACTGGATGTCAACAGTCTTTAGACAGGGTTTGATGACGTTAGGTTGAATTAGAAGCGAATAGAAGAAGAACTTAGACGTGGACCCCAGAACTCAATAGAATGACATGCACGTTCACGGTCTCGCGCGCTCTGTGGTTTTTTCCTTTCCTATCATTCAGGCTATAATCCGGTTGAAATATTATAGTAAATATAAATAAAAGGATACCTAAGGATACATTAAAAATGATGTTTGATTTGTTTGGACAAAGTTGACAGGTATAATTTTCTCTTCACGGTTCAATGGGCAACTCAACGGAGGATTTTCTGAACATAACGCGCCAACCAAACAGAGATTTATGAATATAATAAATGACTTTTTCTAACAAAAAAAACCATTAGATGTCTTCATTAGACACTTGGGAAGCCCTCAGCAGAAGTTTTTCGAAAGGTAAGTGATTTATTTTAGCTCTTATATGGGTTTTGTGTGACCCGCGCTGGTTATGAATTTATGCTAATGCATAAATATGTGGGGTGCTATCCTCAAACAATCAAATGTTTTGCTTTCGCCGTAAAGCCTTTTTGAAATCTGACAACGCTGTGATATTGCCAAGAATCAGAGCTTTTGATGACTATGCAACACTTGTATATTGATGAATGTTTAATAATTTGGCGCCATACATTTCACCGGGTAGTGTCGGGAGCGGCCCGCCAGCGCGCCGTTTATCCCTACTTGTTAGGGAGTTCCAGCTGAGGGGTCGGTTTTGGAGAACCTGGCGTGCCCAAAGTAAAATGCCTCCCATTCAGGCCCAGAAAATAGGATATGCACATATTTGGTACCATTGGATAGGAAACACTCTGGGTTTTCCAAAACTGTTAACCATTTGTCTGTGAGTAAAACAGAACGCATATGGCAGGCGAAACCCCCGAGGAATTTCTGTCCTGGAAAAAGTGATTTTGACACATTGCTCATTTGGGCACCCCTCCCTCATGAAAATGACCATATAAGGGCATATGGATGCAGTACCCATCGCTTCCTTTAGATGTCAACAGTCTCGAGACAGTGTATTTTTTTTATTTTGGATGAATAAGACCAGAGAAGAACAGCAAACAAGGAAGTCACTCTGTCATGTAAACAGTACCCAGCGCGCGCGCCCGAGAAGTCATGCAGTGTCTTTTATACCGTCGTTATCGATCAGTTTATATTCCGGTTGATTTATAATAGTAAATATACGTAAAAGTGTTCCTAAGGATACATTTAAAACTATGTTTGATTGTTATTGGGCAAGTTTATAGGTATAAGATGAACGAGTTCGCGTCACGTTTTAATGGACTAGTGGAGGCTGTCGTTTCTGATTATAACGCGCGAACCAAATGGAGGATTTATGGATAAAATACATTACTTTTTCTAACAAAAGAACCATGGATTGTCTTCGTTGGACACTTAGGATGACCTCAGCAGAAGTTCTTCAACAGGTAATTGATTTGTTTTTGCTGTGAAATGTGTTATGTGTGTGCCATGATGGCTAATCGATACATGGCTATGGGAAAAATATGTGAGGTGCTACTCTCAAACAATCAAATGTGCTGCTTTCGCCGTAAAGCCTTTTTGAAATCTGACAACGCTGTGATATTGCCAAGAAACAGAGCTTTTGATGAGTATGGAACACTTGTATATTGGTGGATGTTTAATAATTCAACTTTTGGATTTTGAATTTGGCGCCTTACATTTTACCTGGTAGTGTCGGGAGCAGCCCGCTAGCGCCCCAGTGATCCCTGAGAAGTTAACTGTTGCGGACAATTTATGTATGAGGCTTTACTGAGCCGAACAAACTTCGAACAAGCTTCTTTCTTTGAGGAGAGCCCACGCATGGATTACTTTCGATTTCTAGAAAGTGTTTTACTCAATTATTTTGATCAATGTTGAGCTGACTCGTGATGTGATGAATATTAAATAGTAATTGCTATTAGCTAATTTATATTGTGGTTTCTGTCAGTCGAGAGTTATCTAAATATGACTGCTTGTGTTACGTCAATATTTCCTCAGTTAGCGCTAGGACTAATGTAGCTTACATTTTCCGGTTTGGATGATTGTGCATTCTATTGCTACTTCTGTGAAAGTCTGAACATTGCATCCCAAAATAAACCTGTCACATTCAGGACCTAACTTTGTTAGGACTGTGTTTGTGCAAAATGTTTCTGTGAAACAGTGTGGCTAGCTCAAATGCTGACAGTTGCGTCAATCAAAACTGGATGTTCTAAAGAAGCATTCTAATCAAAGTGGTTTGATAGTACTCTCCAGGAACCACTGTAGAATGATCACACCCATGTGTTGGTACGTGGTTAAACCCAGAGATCAGAGGTTTTCTGCTTGTCAGCACCCAGGCACCACTGACACAGTAATCAGCCAGACAGCCCCCCAAAATCTGCCCATTGCATTTCCTTCTGTCTGTCTTCCAAATAATGTTAGCCATCCCCTCTTCAGAAACAAGTTCAAATCTCACTAACGAGCGATGGGATTGGTCGCCAGTGGTTGCCAACAGTAACGGGTGACATTAGAACAGGCCTGGGCAACTCCAGTCCTCGGGGGCCTGATTGGTATCACACTTCTGCCCCAGCCCCAGCTAACACACCTGACTCCAATAATCAACTAATCATGATATTAAGTTAAAAATGCAATTCGTTTAAATCAGGTGTGTTTGCTAGGGATAGGGGAAAAGTGTGACACCAATCAAGCCCCCGAGAACTGGAATTGCTCAGGCCTGCATTAGAGGCTGAATTATGTAAGCCTTTTAGACCACAAGTGTGAGAGCACTGCACATCGGAGTTTGTTTACAAAAATACGTTTCCTGAAATGCATCCCGTACAAGTCCTTAACCAAAAAATTACGTCAAACACTACATAGTGCATCTCTTTAGACCCAGGTATATCTCTTAGTATGATTATTTTGACATCAGAATCCTCTGAAACATTAGAAAACTGTGGACCATTCTTGATACACACAGGAAACGGTTGAGCATGAAAAACACAGCAGCATTGCAGTTCTTGACACAAACCAGTGAGCCCGGCACCTAATACCATACACCGTTCAAAGGCACAGAGTGATGGAAAAGCAGACAACAAGTGCTCAGCATATGTGGGAACTGACCCCATAGTGTTGACCCCATTTAGTCGGTTATTTGGACGATAGGCATTTGGTCAACAAGATTTTTTTAGATGAACAGTGGCAAATATATTATTCAAAATTACGGCACACGAGACACCGGTCTGATTCACGCTTGTCTGAGTGAACAAATCCATTGGGGAGGCCGCAGGGATGGCACACCAGTGTCACCAGTAGTACATTTACCATGATTTATCATCATTTCAAATCTACAATGTTTGTTTGGTTGCGGTAATTTCTGTCAATGCGTTCAATATCCATTGAGAATGACAATAGTTCCTCAACGTAGCCTATTTCGATAACCATTCAGCATGAAAGGTGAGAAAAAATGTAATGCTCTGATCCGGTGGAAACGTCAGAAAAAGACCTACCTGATTAGTTCTTATACAGCTGTGTCTGTCTGTCTGTCCGGAGCTCACTGGCATGGGAAACTCTGAGGGCCCAGAATATTTTACACAATGTTGCAAGTTTGCTAGCATGAGCTTGGCCTTACCAAGTTAATAATTGATACAATGGTTCAAGATCCTTGCAGACAGACCATGTGTAGCCAATGTAATTTATAGGATAGTGATTTTTATCAGAATATTTTTTGGCTTTATGTAGACTAGTTTTACATATTGGCAATGGAAATAGAAGTTACTTTTAGATTTGTATCATTTTAATTAAGATATAATTTTTATTAACCACATGACAATGACTTTGAGATATGAAGACTTTATTATAACTGAAATTAAACTGTTCCACGATAATGTGCATATGAAAATGCACATCTTCTGGTTAGGCTATATTGATCTCTGGCTCCCTCTTTAGTAATTTGTGTGACTTCATTTTTAATCACCGTGCATAAAACATCAGCCAAGCTCAGTAGCCTACATATAGCTGATTTTATTCAAACATAGGGTGTGTCTACAGTATATGTGCAAAAATACACATTTAAACATTTCGACCAATCGATTGGTCAAAAGAACAGATGACTCTGGGTCGACCAAGATTTTTTTTTGTCGGGGACAACCCTAATCCCTCACATACACACTCAGATACACAGATAAAAAGGTACACACACAAAGATGCACACACACAATGTACAGATACAGGCACACGCACATGTAATAAACACGTTACAATACACATATGCATTTACAAATGTATGCCCTAGTGCACTAGCAGAGCTAAAAACATAAATATCCATTCTTTTTGTACTTTTCTAGTCTACATAGTATCATCACCAAAAGCCTCAGTGGACCGTGCAATTTTTATGAAGCG
This sequence comes from Brachymystax lenok tsinlingensis, assembly GCA_030435695.1. Taxonomy (NCBI): domain Eukaryota; kingdom Metazoa; phylum Chordata; class Actinopteri; order Salmoniformes; family Salmonidae; genus Brachymystax; species Brachymystax lenok. Next base: position 31,078,802 of record CM059811.1, on the reverse strand, counting down.
CAGAAACCATTGTGTTGTTGTCCATTAAAATCAAAGACAGACATTCCCACATACAGTATGATCCCTGTTGTGATCCTTCATGTTGACAGCAAACTATTCCCCTGAGTTTCACTAGCAGTGATGCTAAGTGATGTTCACAGTTACTGGAGCTGCTGCTTGAAGAGCAAGTAGATGAGGAGGGACAGCCACAATAGGAAATACCAACAATAGCAATGTACTTTTTAGCAAAATTTAGTGGGCCCCTATCAGGAATTCACACTAGCCCTCAGACAACCTGAATACAAAACATCTGGAGAGCTAGGATTTCCCTTATTGCCGCCTCCACCAACACAGCGACATGAAGTTTAGGAATTGATACTGGTAAAAGGGAAGAATTACCTGCAAAAAATTCCAGCTAGATCAAATTTGTGAATTAAATTTAAATAGAAAATTAAATTGCATATTCAATGTAATCAAATTGAAAAGTGGGCTCAGAAAGAAGGGGACATTGCTGACACTTCCACTAAAAATAAGCCAGAGCTCCGTTGAGCAATCAAGCCGCATTCCCTCTGTCACCGAGTTATCATGACAAATGTTACCGATGCATCTGGGCTGCTCCTGATTCAATCATGACTATTTACATTCATACCCAGCCAATGGCCACAATGGCAGATGTTGCGAGGAGAAGAGGGATAGAAATAAAGACAGAAAGAAAGAAAACAGAACAGAAGGAGAGAGTCAAGCACAGAAAGAGAATGGAAAGAGAGCAGAAGATTGACAAAGAGAGAGAGATTGATCCTCCTATCTAGGGGTGTTTTTGATGTGTAGGTTTACGTAAAAAAATGTGTGCTGTTTTTGGATATTGACTAGTGATTGTCAAGGATGTGTGGTTTTTAGTTCCGATTATGTGTTTGCATTATGTGATCTATATACTAAAATAGCTTCATAAGCTGTTTATTAATTGTGGGGTTTGAATAGTGTGAGAAGATAATATATTTGGTGAGAATCACAACATAGGGTACAAAATCTATTCTAGCTCTTAAATGGGCAGTAGCCTACCTTGGGTGTACAATTTACAATTAGAGCATTATTTATTCTGCAGTTATTCTATTGCTATTTATTGTTAATAGTATCTTTTGATTCCAATTACTATGTCTCATATTTTAACTAAAGGCAATCTATTAGCTTCCAAAATGAAAGTAGGTATATCTAGCTGTCCGATAACACATTCTGATTGAATGGCTTGTCCTGCATGTTGGAAACCGATCTTGGTTCTGATCTAAACATGTGAAAGCAAAGAAAACTCGGTCCACCAAACAGGTGAAGTGAACTGGCAAAAGAGTTGAGTCCTCATTCAAAGGCAAGGGCAGTGTGAATACAACGAGAACTGAGTTATTTTGCTTTTACCCCAGAGTTCACTTTAAAGAGGACGGAGATCGGTTCTTTTAAAGAAGACTGTATGTGAAAACAACCTAAAGGCAATTGATTTCTACTCTTTTGAAAATAGTCTTGCCTTCGAAAGGCCTTGCCTTCGCAATATTTTTCCAGGTCGGGTAGTCAGTGCAGCCCATTCAAAAGCCATTGAAATACATGAGGTATAATATCACTTATGTCACATCTTATTTAGTGTTATGTACAGGGTCACCCAACCAGTAGTCAAACAATTAATCAGACAGAATCCAACACTTTCAGTATTGAGTAGGGACTAGTGTTCTCACTCTCGCTTTACCTCCCTCCTTACTTCCTTCTGCATCTGTTCTCCATGCCTGCCTAGCTGTCAGGTAACCCTAATCTGCAGATTAGTCAGTGGCCTAAAACTACTGTATTTAAATCACCCAACTCAAATTATTCAGGAATTTGCTGGCCAGTGCAATTTCACAAGTATTTTATCTCTCACTATCTCTCTTTCTCCATCTCTCCCAATATCCCCCCTTTCAGTCTCACTGTAAAGCACATGTGTGGTGTTGCCGTCAATAACAAAGTAAATTAAAGGGTTAAGCCATCCGAGACAAATGTGATCAAATTAGCATCAGTCGACACGGCAGTAAACACATAGCACCACAGGCAACCTCCTGTACTAAGCATAAAGCAGTGATGAACCAACCAGCTGATCTCATTCTGCACCATCTTCATCTTCTCACACCACCAGCTCTCTTCCCTGTGCTGTGCATATACTTAATGATTCCCAGGCAAACAGATGCTGCTTCGTTAATGTAATGTTAGTTGCATGATGATATCCCTTTAGTGGCTATACTCTACAAAGAATGTAATCCATTCATATGTTGTTCAACCGATTCATGCCAATTGTTTTACATGTAGGTCAAACAGTTGAAGTCGGAAGTTTACATACACTTAGTTTGGAGTCATTAAAAATTGTTTTTCAACCACTCCACAAATGTCTTGCTTACAAACTATAGTTTTGGCAAGTCGGTTAGGACATCTACTTTGTGCATGACACAAGTAATTTTTCCAACAGTTGTTTACAGACAGATTATTTAACTTATAACTCACTGTATCACAATTCCAGTGGGTCAGAAGTTAACATACACTAAGTTGACAGTGCCTTTAAACAGCTTGGAAAATTATGTAATGGCTTTAGAACCTTCTGATAGGCTAATTGACATAATTTGAGTCAATTGGAGGTGTACCTGTGGATGTATTTCAAGGCCTACCTTCAAACTCAGTGCCTCTTTGCTTGACATCATGAGAATATCAAAAGAAATCAGCCAATTGTAGATCTCCACAAGTCTGGTTCATCCTTGGGAGCAATTTCCAAATGCCTGAAGTTAGCACGTTCATCTGTACAAACAATAGCACGCAAGTATAAACACCATGGAACCACGCAGCCGTCATACCACTCAGGAAGGAGACACGTTCTGTCTCCTAGAGATGAACGTACATTGGTGCGAAAAGTGCAAATCAATCCCAGAACAACAGCAAAGGACCTTGTGAAGATGCTGAAGGAAACAGGTACAAAAGTATCTATATCCACAGTAAAACAAGTCCTATATCGACATAACCTGAAAGGCTGCTCAGCAAGGAAGAAGCCACTGCTCCAAAACCGCCATAAAAAAGACAGACTACGGTTTGCAATTGCACATGGGTCTCTACTCGCACACTCATCTTCTGCACATCTATTACTTTAGTGGTTAATTGCTATATTGTAATTATTTCACCACTATGGCCAATTTATTGCCTTATCCTACCTCATTTTCACACACTGTATATAGACTTTTTTTCTATTGTATTATTGACAGTATGTTTGTTTATTCCATGTGTAACTCTGTTGTTGTTTGTGTCGCACTGCTTTGCTTTATCTTGGCCAGGTCGCAGTTGTAAATGAGAACTTGTTCTCAACTAGAATACCTTGTTAAATAAAGGTGAAATAAAATAAATAAAAATATCGTACTTTTTGGAGAAATGTCCTCTGGTCTGATGAAACAAAAATAGAACTCTTTGGCCATAATGACCATCGTTATGTTTGGAGGAAAAAGTGGGAGGCTTGCAAGCAGAAGAACACCATCCCAACCGTGAAGCACGGGGTTGGCAGCATCATGTTATGGGGGTGCTTTGCTGCAAGAGGGACTGGTGCACTTCACAAAATAGATGACATCATGAGGGAGGAAAATTACATGGAAATATTGAAGCAACATCTCAAGACATCAGTCAGGAAGTTAAAGCTTGGGACAAAGGGTCTTCCAAATGAACAATGACCCCAAGCATACTTCCAAAGTTGTGGCGAAAATGGTTTAATCAGGGATTGCTGGGGCGCTAGCGCCCCAATCCCGACACTACCAGGTGAAATGCAAGGCGCCAAATTCAAAATCCAAAAGTTGAATTATTAAACATCCACCAATATACAAGTGTTCCATACTCATCAAAAGCTCTGTTTCTTGGCAATATCACAGCGTTGTCAGATTTCAAAAAGGCTTTACGGCGAAAGCAGCACATTTGATTGTTTGAGGGTAGCACCTCACATATTTTTCCCATAGCCATGAATCCATTAGCCATCATGGCACACACACAACACATTTCACAGCGAAAACAAATCACTTACCTGTTGAAGAACTTCTTCTGAGGTCATCCTAAGTGTCCAACGAAGACAATCCATGGTTCTTTTGTTAGAAAAAGTAATGTATTTTATCCATAAATCTCCATTTGGTTCTCGCGTTATAATCAGAAACGACAGCCTCCACTCCTCCATTGAAACGTGACGAGAACTCGTTCAACTTATACCTATAAACTTGTCCAAGAACAATCAAACAGTTTTAAATGTATCCTTAGGAACACTTTTACGTATATTTACTATTATAAATCAACCGGAATATAAACTGATCGATAAAGACGGTAAAAAAGACAACAGTACCCAGCGCGCGCTGGGTACTGTTGACATAAAAAGTACACTTCCTGGTTTTCTCTTATTCTCTGGTCTAAAGCATCCAAAATGAAAATTTACACTGTCTCTAGACTGTTGACATCTAAAGGAAGCGATGGGTACTGCATTCATATGCCCTTATATGGTCATTTTCATGAGGGAGGGGTTCCAAATGAGCAATGTGTCAAAATCACTTTTTCCAGGACAGAAATTCCTCGGGGTTTTGCCTGCCATATGCGTTCTGTTTTAGTCACAGACAAATGGTTAACACTTTTGGAAAATTCAGAGTGTTTCCTATCCAATGGTACTAAATATGTGCATATCCTATTTTCTGGGCCTGAATGGGAGGCATTTTACTTTGGGCACGCCAGGCTCTCCAAAACCATCACCTCTGCTGCCGCTCCCTAAGAAGTTAAGGACAACAAAGTCAAGGTATTGGAGTGGCCATCACAAAGCCCTGACCTCAAGCCTATATTCTGTGGGCAGAACTGAAAAAGCATATGCGAGCAAGGAGGCCTACAAACCTGACTCTTTTACACCAGCTCTGTCAGGAGGAATGGACCAAAATGTCAAGCTTTGGGTGTAGCTGATGTGAGGAAGTCAGGCGCAGGAGAGCAGAGATGAGTGGACTAAGCACTTTACTAGGCAAATACTGAAACGCAACCGCGTTCATAAAACAAATGCCCAAAACAAACAAGGCAGCAAACAGTACAATAAACCGCTCAAAAACGGCTATACAAAAGGCACGGGTGGAAACATACAACCCGGCGTAACCGGCATTGAGCAAACAATTCCCCACACAGACATGGGGGAAACAGAGGGTTAAATACCCAACAGTAATGAGTAAAATTAAAACCAGGTGTGTGTGAAAACAAGACAAAAAAAATGGAACATGAAAAGTGGATCGGCGATGGCTAGTAGACCAGTGACGTCGACCGCCGAACGCCGCCCGAACAGGGAGAGGAACCGACTTCGGCGGAAGTCGTGACACAAAATTCACCCAACTTCTTGTGGGAAGCTTGTGGAAGACTACCCGAAACGTTTGACCCAAGTTAAACAATTTAAAGGCAATGCTACCAAATACTAATTGAGTGTATGTAAACTTCTGAGCCACTGGGAATGTGATGAAAGAATTAAAAGCTGAAATAAATCTTTCTCTCTACTATTATTCTGACATTTCACATTCTTAAAATAAAGTGGTGATCCTAACTGACCTAAGACAGGGAATTTGTACTAGGATTAAATGTCAGGAATTGTGAAAAACTGAGTTGAAATGTATTTGGCTAAGGTGTAGGTAAACTTCCGACTTCAACTGTACGTATAGGCTAAATGGCTACAATTCACAAACTCCCATATGGGTGAACACGTACCAAATACAGAACATTTCATGCCTACATCCTAATTTCTTTACAGTGTACAGTAACTTGTATGATCCACATGGGATTCAAATATAAAAGATAAACAAAACCGTTCTACAATTATTAGTCGAGCAATTTGCATCATATAACGGCTATGATACCCACAGTGGCCAATGTTTTCTCTCCGGTCCAGCCTCGAGTCAGTCATTCGACCCGTTTCAGCATCCACGGGGGAGTCAACCTGACCAAACATGATAAACCTCGAACAGTACCTCTTATCAAGTAATTACCTTATTGAGTGCAACTGGTGACTGCCTCCCTCAACCTGTTTGACACAGATAGAATCAGAACCAACAAAATGGAAGGACAACACTGAGTTCTAACACAATGGAGATAAAGGTTACAGAAATGTACTGAAGTTTACAGAGCGGGGGAAACATACAGTAGGTAGACAATTTGCAACGGTTCACATAGATATAGGCCGTAGACTATTTACAAGGTTAGTAGACAGAGGGGGCAGCAAAACAGATTAGGCCAATTGTGGCATCTCAAAAGTGTTTAGGTAACTACAATAGCTTCCGTTGTTAAACAAATTAGCCTCCAGGCAAATTGAGGTTTTTCCATATTGGTTTTGTGATCTCGGCAGACCGACAGTGCGAAAGGCTTGTTACATTGTGTGCCCCATACCCCCCCACCACCACCACCCGTCAACCCCTCTTTTACGCTACTGCTACTCTCTGTTCATCATATATGCATAGTCACGTTAATCATGTCTACATGTACATATACTACCTCAATCAGCCTGACTAACCGGTGTCTGTATGTAGCCTCGCTACTTTTATAGCCTCGCTACTTTTATAGCCTCACTACTGTATATAGCCTCGCTACTGTTATTTTTCACTTTTCTCCTGTTGTTTTTATTTCTTTACTTCCCTATTGTTCACCTAATACCTTTTTTGCACTATTGGTTAGAGCCTGTGAGTAAGCATTTCACTGTAAGGTCTACACCTGTTGTATTCAGCGCACATGACAAATCAACTTTGATGTGTGTTTGGCTGGCGAACACAAACGTAATGACCCCTATTTGCATGCTAATATTGTTTGTTTGAGATGCTGTGGCGAGAAGGGAACATGGTAAGCTGGGGCTTGACAGGTTGGAGGAGGGGATGGGAAGGGGAGGATAGGATAGGATAGGAGCAGAACTGTGCAAACGGGAATGAGGTGAGGGAGGAGAGGGCGGTGAGGGCAATGGGGCAACGTCCAGTCATGCTCGCTGAGCCAACCCTAGCCTGAGGCGAGGCAGCCTCAGCTGACCCACTGTACTGAGATTTATACATGCCCTGAGGCAGAAGGATAGGATTGCAACCTGCCTCAGTTCTCGATTGTTTAGAAGAGATAAGACAAGGATCCACCTGGACAGGGGATAACATTATTTCAAATGCCCCACTTAAAAAAAGGCATGATGAGTTACTTTAAGAGTAAACATCGTGTCTTTGGATAGAACAGGTGAGCTATCGAAGGAATTATCTTTAATATCTTAGCTTAGCCAATAATTTAGTAACACTTTATTTGGACAGTCCATCTGTAGATGCTCTACAGCAGGGGTCTCCAACCTTTTCTAGCATGAGAGCTACTTTTAAAAAATGTAACATGTTGTGAGCTACTCATTTTGTTCTAGCTTTCAAATAGGCATTTTTCTCTTCTCCTCACCCCTGCAACTCTTCCCGGGTCCTTAGTGTACAAGAAAAGGTAGTGCACTATGTTTTTTGTCAATATTTCTGGTAAAATAATGGTTAATAAACAACTCTAAGAGGGGCCCTATAAAATAAAATAAAAATTCCCCCAAATTATCTTTTATATTTTCCCTAATTATGTTTTCTCATTTTTGTTTTCCTGGTTTAAAATTCAAAAAATTACAATTGTTCATAGAGAAACAACAAAATTGGATGTTCTGAGTCCAGGTCAATGCTTAAATCACATCAGATTAAAAAATATTATTTGGTCTGGAAGAAACTAATACATTTAGATGTGTTTGTGTAATTGCCCTTTAATTGCACATCTAGACCTTTAAAGCTTCCATTTGTAACTGTTTAGGCGACCTGAACAGCAACATGATTCTCTAAACTATACATTGCTTGTTTTGCTAAATAAACCTAAACTGAACTATTAGAATTTTAGCAACCAAGAAATGGCACAGCGATTTCTGCATATTGCACCTTTAAATGTGCATCTAGTGAGTGAGGAATGTGCAGACTAATGTGCCAGTCTAGCAATGCTGCTGCTGCTCATTTCATAGACAAGTTTGCAAATAAAGTATAGATACAAATGAAATACTTACTCATGACATACTTCTGCCAGGCAAGCCTACTTTGCAGTTAACATTTAATTGAGAAGGTTTTGGGAAAAGTATTTCAATCAACCCACAAGACGGTTATCACATCAACTGGCTACACCCAGAGTGATAGACAAACGAATGCACCACACAGACAGAGACAAAAATGCTGGAAATAATTGGCAGATATTGTGTTAGGTTTGCCTTTTTAAGCCAATAGTGGCTTACCAGCAGTGTGATAATGTCAATGTTTCAATGATAAGGTAGTAGCTGGGAGCTTGTGTTGTCTGAAAGAGATGAAAGTGAAAATTGCATGTACTTTCAGAATTGTTTGGCGAGCTACTCATAGGTGGACTGCGAGCTACTCATAGGTGGACTGCGAGCTACTGGTAGATCGTGATTGACCTGCTGGAAACTCCTGCTCTACAGACTATCAGTAACATTTCAACGAACTATCTACTAACCCTAACCCTAGACCTAACCCTAACCTTAACCCTTATTGTAATCCTAAACTTAAGCCTTAACCTAACCCTAGCCCTAACCCTTACCTTAATCTTTACCCTAACCCATTATTCTAAGCCTAACCCTAACCTTAGCAAGCAGACGCTCATCAACAGATAGTTTGTTGATAGTATGACCACCTGTAGAGCAAGTCCAAATAAAGTGTGACCAATAATGTAGCTTTAGGCTTTTGTTATTTGAGAGTATGACAATTATCAACTGAAACACTGTTAAACACAGGAATTTAGCTAGGGAAACATGACAACTGAGAACAATGTCGCAGTAGGCATACAATGGAAGAAAAAGAGAGAGACAAAAACACAGGCTTGAATCCAATCTGTGTGGAGTTCCAGGAAGGACTGAAATGTCAGGTACATCACCCTACTGTTCTAACTCAATGGCTGCTCAGTGACACGCTGGCTTCTCGCTCTGTGCTCCCCTGACTTAATGACTGCTTAAATGTCTGATGGCAACCTGCTAAACTTCACTGGTTGCCTGGTTACCTGCTTGGAGCCCAAGCCGGCTGCTGCATGTGCAGTGGTTGTTGTGATATTAGGTAGGCGAAGGATGAGGTGGAAGGAGACCTAGAAGGAACCTGATACCGCAGTAGAGACTCAGAGTCAATAGGATAGTGAAGCTGCCCCCCCAACTCTCCTGTGGAATAGTAGAGACCACTCTGTTTACCGCAAACAGGACTCCCTTTCTTGTGTCTGTCTCTATTTCTAGGAGGAGAGTGAGCGAAGGAGAGAAAGCGAGAGAGATCCATAAAGAGGAGAAAGTAGAGAGGGAAAGATGGGGAGAGGGAAAGATGGGGAGAGAGAGAGAGAGAGAGAGAGAGATTGACAGTTGGTGCATGTGTGTGAGTGAGAGAGATTTGCTAAATATCATAGATTGCAATGCATTTTGCATTTCCTTCCACTGTTAATTCAATAACAGAGGTTAAATCTGATATGTTTTGAATAGCAATTTCCATATCTAATGTGATCAATTTGACATTGTGGATTACCCTGTCTCCAGCAGTCGCAATACAATGTGATCTGCTGTGCAATTCTCTACAATCAGACATGAAACCTTATCCCTAATCCAACCTCCCACCGGCTCTGCATGCAAAACCATAGCAACAACGGAGTCGGACAAGAAGCCATGTTTAATTCCATAGAAATAGAATCTAGTCATTCTATTTCTATGTATAATTCCATCCCCAGCACATCAGAATCCTTATGCGTTTCATTACACATTATGTCCTCAACTGAAGGACATAATGTGTAATGCGTGTTTTAGCTGTGGTGGCCCTAAACAGCAAGAGCATGACTACCACTCTGTGCTCTATTAAAGACATGGCCACTTGATGCCGTAATTGGGGCACATCTATACGTAAAGGGCATTTCCCAGCAATTCAATTAACAGGAGACTGTAAGTGCAGCTGTTGACTCAGTTCCCTTTCACTTCAATCGAAGTGTCAACAGTGAACGTTTGACAAGGCATGTATGGGAATGTAATAACATGTTATAGAATGCTATATACTGTATCTCTGGTGCCTAATGGGTACATAGGGCTACAGTCACCGCTGCTTCTGACAATATTCATTAAACCATAGAAGGCAACACTTCAACATTAGCCAGTGGGAGTTACATTTACAGGAACCGCTGAGGAGAATCAAGAAAAAGTAGCCCTGCATGTTTAAAAAAAGGAAATTGCACATGATGGTGCCGAGGACAGCCTTTGCAAACCCTCAACACTCAGTGCTCGACACCCCTGTATGTTTTGGGTCTGTGTCTGAATCTTTGAATGAATTGACTTGTCTATAAAGAAAACCCTGTACGAGCATTCACATAAAAAAGTAAATAAATAATTATATAAAAGTGCAGCAGCACAGCTAGCGACATACACAATACATGCCTCTGCCGCAGCGAATAGAGTGGCCTGTTAATTATGGATGAGACATTCGTAAGCAACAGCAATGCTCACACAAAACACTGAATACAGCACATTAGAAGCTGTTAGAGACAGTAGAGGGAAAAGAAGGGGTTGAATGGACGGCTGGAGAGGGCGGGCGATACATTAAAGAGGAAATATCAGGAGGGAGGGATATAGAGTAGAGTAAGGGAGAGAAGATTAAAAAAGAAAGAGACACTGCAAGAAAAAATACAGGTGAGGAAAAGAGCAAAAAGAAATGGAGAGCAATGATTTTGAGGAGAGGGGCAGAGATTGGTGTGGTGGTGAGAGATAGAGGAGAGTGAAAGATAGGGTGGGAGAGGTGGCGGCTTTGAAGAAAGGGAAAGATGCAGAGGCGGATACTGAGAGAGAGAGAGAGAGAGAGAGAGAGAGAGAGAGAGAGAGAGAGAGAGAGAGAGAGAGAGAGAGAGAGAGAGAGAGAGAGAGAGAGAGAGAGAGAGAGAGAGAGAGAGAACAAGGGGAAAAACAAGATGAAGGGGAAAACAAGATGAGGGGGAAAACAAGATGAGGAGGATACAAGTTGAGGGGGAGAACGAGAGAGAGAGAGAGAGAGAGAGAGAGAGAGAGAGAGAGAGAGAGAGGAGAACAAAGGGGAAAACAAGAGAGAGAGAGAGAGAGAGAGAGAGAGAGAGAGAGAGAGAGAGAGAGAGAGAGAGAGAGAGAGAGGAGAACAAGGGGAGAAACAAGATGAGGGGGAGAACAAGAAAGAGAGAGAGAAATCAGCCCAGTCTACTGTGCTGACAGAACAGCACTCAGGAATGCAGGAGGAGTTTGCTGCTTACAACACGTAAGAGAACAATCAATAATGCATTAGATTGCCATGGAAAACATATGAAACAATAGGGTAAGTGCTATTTTCCTGGTAAATGCAGATGAAAAGGAACCGACTTCATAATGTATTAACCTTGCTTCGCTGCACCTGGCTTTTTCATAGATTTTTTTTTTTAAAGAACCATAATGATATGAATTGATTAATTCACACTTCCCTAGAATATGAATGTCCCTGTCGTGTCTGCAGCCATGAATGATGGCACAAAGAGTCGATGAGGGGAGCGAGGAAGATGGGAAACAGAGGAAGGGATGGCCGGAGGGAGAATGCGTAAGAGAGGGGTGTCATAAGGAAATATAGATGGTATAGTGAGACGAAGGAGAGAAAGAGGGAAGAGAGAGAAATGGCTGGATGAAGAGACACATGAGAGTAGCCTAGAGAAGGGATGGAGAGAGTGAAAGACAGAACATGAAAGAGAGCAAGAGACAGAACATGAGAGTGAAAGAAAGAGAAAGAGCAGGTGGAAGAGGTTTAGGTGAGCCTAATTTCACTGCTGGGTCAGTGAATTGATACAGACACAGGGCACAGGAATGTTGTGACCTCCTGCCCAGATGTTCCTAGTCAAGCTGAAGTCCAGTAAAACACGGAACCCTTGGTTAGCATTCCTTTGTAAGGCCACTCCTGTATTTCCTTCTCACAATGTCTTCCTTTTTTTCCTTTCTCTTGTTTTTTTCACCCTCTAGAAAAAAGGTTGCCATGTTACAAAGAGGGTGGGGGAGTTATTGACCTAGCAGAAGGGTAGCCTAACTACCTAGCCACACTGTGATAGAATAACTGCAAACCAGACCCTTATGCAAGCTGTCTACAACACTCAAATCACATACGTGCACAGGTCAGCAAAAGTGACACCCCAGTCAAACTTAACCGCCTCACAATACTAGAGAGAGCGAATGAGCTGGATATGCTTAGGCGAGTGAAAATGATATCCTGGCATAGGCTACGCATGTCCTCATTTCCTTTTCAATTTGACATGGTGAATGGCACTCCAAACCCCAACAGATCAATACAGCTAACTTGACACATATTAGCACCATGAAAGCAACATGACTACTGAGACTAGCCCTGTCAGGCGGCATTACGCTGGAGATAACACTAAGAGAGGGAGAAACATGACACATTTGAAAAAGTATATATATTGAGTCAATGTATTCTTACCTGTTTGTTGTACTTGTTGATGGTTTGACTGCTATACTCAGAGCAGTGGTCAGATCCAAGGGAAATGTTATCTCCGGTGCCAACGAAGGTGTTGGCAGGGGGCAGGTCCTGAACAGCCTGATGCTTTTTCCCAGCCGTGGGTGACTGGGGGTGGAGCTGGACCGTGGGCAGCGGCGAGCTGGACTTGTAGTGCCGGGCCAGATCCGGGCTCCCGGGCCCTCCGTTAACGGACCGGTACCGGCCCATCCCAGGGCTGTCGGACAGCTTCTCATTGACACCATCGTAGCGTTGGCCGTTGGGCTTGGAGGCCTCAATGGTGACAATGCTGCTGTACAGTGGCTGTTTGGACTTCTTGTTCTTCTTGTCCTTCTTGGGCTTTTTGCCCTTGTCATGCTGCTGAGGGGTGAAGAAGTCCTCGTGGTCCTTCTTGCCTGCCTCATAGCCATTCTTGTTCTTGGGGCGGCAGTAGCGGGCCATGACGACGATGAGGATGATGAGAATGACCGTCATGATGCCCGACACCACCCCGATGACGATGCTCAGCCGCTGCTTACCCAGGTCGTAGTTGGGGTCACCAGCGATGTTGGTATTGAGCGGCGTACCCAGGCTTTTGGCCACCTGGGCCTCCACGATGGTGGAATTGGAGAGGGTCTCATTGACATATACATGCACGAGGGTAGTGGTACTCTGGGAGGGCTGGCCGCTGTCATTCACCTGAACCACCAGTCTATGGAGGCCGTAGTGTTTCTGCTCCAGCTTCCCCACCAGTGAGATGACCCCGCTGCCCCCGTCGATCTCAAACAGTTTGAAGGGGTTTCCGCCAATGATGCTGTAGTTCAGGTCAGCGTTGATCCCTGTGTCCGTATCAGTGGCCATGACGGTTCGTACTACAGTCCTGATGTTGCTGGAGGGTGGCAGGAGGGTGTAAGAGCTGTTGATGGGGAAGGTTACGGTTGGCGGGTTGTCGTTCTCATCCATCACGAAAAGTGACACGGTGGCTGTAGCGGATCTGGGCGGGTCTCCACCGTCCACGGCCTTGACCCTAAACGTGTATGAAGTCTTCTGCTCGCGGTCAAATGACATGGTGGAAAAAATGGTTCCTGTGTCATTCTCAATGGAGAAGATATCCTCCTCTTCCTCGATGAAGAGGCTCATTTCAGCATTCTGGCCCTTGTCAGCGTCAATGACGGTCACCATGCCAACAGGGCTGTTGGGTGTTAGGTTCTCTTTGACGTAGAAGGTGAACACGTCCTGCATGAACTTTGGCTCATTGTCGTTCTTATCTGCCACCAGGACCACCACAGTGGCTGACCCCTGGAGTATGGGCATGCCCTTATCTTTGGCTATCACTTTGAACTCGTACCTCTCTGTTTGCTCTCTGTCCAGAATGGTGTTTACTCTGATGTCACCACTGTCTGCATCAATGGAGAATATCCCATTCACAGAGGAGACAAGGGAGTAGGCGATTTCCGCATTCTTGCCACTGTCAGCATCGATTGCCTGCACTGTAGTCACCCTCTCACCTGGGGCATTGTTTTCCGGAAAGGACACTTCCACCACGTTCTGGCTAAAGATGGGTGGGTTGTCATTGAAGTCTCCCACCTTTACGATAAGCGAGTTATTACTGGCCAGGCTAGGGCTTCCTGAGTCCACAGCCACGATGACCACGTTGTACTCCTGTGTGGCCTCATAGTCCAGCGGTGCTGATGTATGGAGAAAGTATTTTTTCTTATTCATCTCACCCTCAATCTCACTGGCTGGTTTGAGCTGGAAGGGCACGTCACCCACCACAGTGCAGGTCACGATGCCATTCTCGCCCTGATCGCGGTCTGACACCTGGACTAAGGCTATAGGCGTGTCCACCACCACATCCTCTGCCACATTGGCCACTCCATCCTTCAAGAAGATGCGTCCGATCTTACGAATCTCGATAGCGGGCACGTTGTCGTTCTCATCTTTGATGTTGAGAACCACGGTGGCCTTGTCCATTTTGGGTGGCTGACCTCGATCCCTTGCCATTACCGTGAAGCGCAGCTGGCTCACCTCCTCACGGTCAATACGATGGAGCACGCTAAGCCACCCCGAGCTCTCGTCCAGCCTCAGCAGCCTACGCACTGACTCTGTGGCCGCACCAAATACGTACTCAATCTGACCGTTCACCCCAACGTCTGCGTCAGCTGCTTTCAGCTGCAGGATGGGGGCACCAGGGGAGCTGTTCTCTGGCAGGTCAGCCTCATACACAGCCTTCTCAAAGCGGGGGCTGTTGTCATTCACATCAGTGATCATCACCCGCAGGATGGCCTGGGAGGAGCGTGGGGGGTCGCCCCCGTCCCTAACACGCAGGGTGAGCTCATAAGAGTCCCTCTGCTCCCTGTCCAGCGCTCCTTTAATGATGAGCTGCGGCTGTTTTTCCCCGTCAGTTGTGTCAGCAACTTGCAGTTCAAAGACGCTGCTCCTGGCTGCCCCCTCATCAAATCTCCTGCTGTCCACTCCGCGTCCCCCTGAGTTTGAACCCAGGCGCCTGGAGCTCTCCCCGCTGTCCTGAATAAGCTCATATCTCTCAATTCCGTTCCTGCCGAAATCTCTGTCAGTGGCAGTGGGCAGGAGATAGAGAGTGCCAATCGGTCTGTTCTCTTCCACTGACAGTGTCAGCACAGGAGAGGGGAAAGACGGGGTGTTGTCATTTATGTCTAAAATAATGACTTTCCCCTCGAACAGGTCGACCCAGCTCTGAGCCGGTCCAATTACTGACACTTCAAAATCTATGAAACATTCGTTTTCATCAAATATCATTTGGCACTGCTGTAATTTTTCACGGTCTATCCGCCGTTCATTAGTGCTCAGCTCGCCTGTTATATTATCTATTTTGAAAAAATCAGAACCGGACTCGAGGGTAAACGTCACCTCGCCAGACCCCGCGACGATTCCGAGGTCTTTGGCTACGTTCCCTACCCTGACATCGGCGGGTCCCTCCTCAGCCAAGCGATATCGCAACACTTGCTTGGCATCAGGCTGATTCAGCAGCTGCAGGATGAGTATACTGTAACATATATAGTCCACTGCGCCAGTAGTCCTCATTGTTCCCCGCAATCTCTTAACTGGATTTTAAAGCCTTGAATCGAATGAGGATGCCGTTTACTTGCTGCTATTGTTTTTGGAAAACATAATTTTCCTTCTCAGTTAATTTGAAGTCCTTCGTTTCAGGATGTGTAAGGCTTCAAACTCCGGACGCCCTCCAACACCGCTTCAACTGCAGTGAATAAGAGCAAGTGCACCGGCTATACTTTTCTTCATTTCTTTTTTTGTGGGGGTGGGGGTATCCTCACCCCTTTTTTCCAGCAACGAATAAATGTTTCTTTAACAGTCTGTTCAGTCTGGTTATATCCTATGTCATGAATTCATAAGGTTTCCGAATATCTTATCATGCCTGTAAAGAGAAAATGTCCAAAATGTTATCTTATTTTATTTAAATGTTGAATCAGTCCGAGTTTATTCATTAGACAAAAAAAAATCTCCCAGATTGATATAGAAGCGATGTAAACGGTCAAGATTCCTTCGAATATATTTCCAAAACAGATTAGTGGCAATGAAATGCCCGCACAGATTTCCAAATTGTGATGATACAGTTAGGCTACTTTACAGAGCCACTCGTCTTCTTACCTTGACGCGGCGGATAAGCAGCACATTATGTGTCCAGTAGCCTATCCAAGCAGCATCCATGCACTCGGATTTCTTCTCTACATTCACTCACTTATAACAAGCAGCCCGTAAGTAGTTAACGTTAGTTCTCACAGTCGCAAGCAATAAGGATAGAATAAAAAAAACGGATAGTGCGGGAATAATAAAAATGAAACAAACAAGGACAATTTTAATTCCAGGTGTAGATATTGGAAAATGTCGGTGAATTATTACGAGAGAATCCTCCTTCTTTCCCGCATTCTCAATCCAAGCGATCCCTCTTCACGTGCATAAACGCAGCGTGCGTTAACGGCACCTATCTGCTGGACTGTGAGAGCGATTCACAAATGTGTCTCGCGCGCTCTCTCCACCTCTCCAGTTTCGTTCGCCAGCGCACGTAACTAGGGCTCAACTTGTTTGGTTAGTTTGTAGAGGGTAGCCGACGAAGTAGCCTATTTGTTGAAAGGAGAAGGAGGGAGAGAGAGAGAAGAGAGTCCTTTTTTCCTAGTTAATAAGGGGAAGATTAAACCAAATGTGACTCAGTACCACATGAAGAAAATGCAATTGCAATGCATCACACACTACCCATTCGAATGGTCTTAGTCAGGGTGCGGGGCGGGGGTATAGTGAGATGGATTAGAAAAGATACGCTCTACCGTGAACCATTTTACGAGGATGCCGCTTCATTAATTCAATGTGTAAATTGCGTTATGGCTTAGCCTATAATGCGCCAATAGAAAAGATCTGACTGGCGCATTTGACATGGTGGTGTTTTGTTTATTACACAGTCATAAGATGTCTGTAGACAGTAGACCGTGCTATGAAGACGGTGCTAGGCAGCCCGTAATATACATTTCTCACTAAAGTTGAGACAGTTGCCACTCATTTTCGAGTGATGGCTTGACTATTCCAACACGCCGGTTCCATTTTCGTTTATATTTGTTGTCAACTTTTACGCATGTAGGCTACGATAGCCTACAGTCCTATATTCAAGTAATATCTTTAACCGATGACTCTCCATCGTCCAGTCATTATGTAGCCTCCTTCTACTTAATTATTTGTTGGTTCAGTAGATTATTATGACCAAACGGGGAGATATAGGCCCCTACGTGTAGGATTCTGAGCGCAGCGCTGAGGTTTCTCTCTGTGGTTACTGACATAAATGTGTGTGGTCGCCTGTGGCTTTGTTCTCTCCGGAGCAGCGAGCTCAGTGTTACCTAGTCCCTTATTATTTCCATGAATGCAGCCGAGACACTTCCGTGGATGGGCTAGTCAGAGCGTGCACACTGCGCAACCCACCCAGAACTATCTCTGGTAGAGATGTGTGCTGCTGCAATGTGTGTGTGGGGGGGGTTGGACCGAGTTTGGGAACACCCAGCTGTAGCCAACGGTGGGCAATTCAACTACATACGTTGGAATGTATAAACAAGTCTAACTCTGAACACTTTCCCTGACATAAATATATTTGATGCCAAAGCGGAATAATTTACATTAATCAACGCTAATATACGTGAGTGCACGCGTGCGCAACACTGGATGCGAGGATTCGTCCTCGCGTGAAGGTTTCCCCTCTCTCACTCTTAATTAACATAGGGAGACCCATACACTGTAGCCAACTGTGCTGTGCGTGCGGTGATGGTATGGCATCACAATAAAAGAAAAGGAGAAAGGCTGCGGCTGTATTTTTGAGGCTCCTCTGAATTCCAGCAGATGCCAGTTCCTTGCTCTCTATCGCCCTCTGTCTTTGACTAATATTTATAATGACAATATTCTCTTCAGCTACTGTACATACAGTGAGCTGTATTTTTTGGGGACTTTTTTGATGGACATTTCAGTTGTGTATATTGACATGCTTATTGGACTGACCAACATATATTTTTATTTAGATATACAGTACCAGTCAAAAGTTTGGACACACCTACTCATTCAAGGGTTTTTCTTTATTTTTACTATTTTCTACATTGTAGAATTTGGTGAAGACATCAAAACTATGAAATCACACATATGGAATCATGTAGTAACCAAAAAAGTGTTAAACTAATCAAAATATATTTTATATTTAATATTCTTCAAAGTAGCCACCCTTTGCCTTGGTGACAGCTTTGCACACTCTTGGAATTATCTCAATCAACTTCATGAGGTAGTCACCTGGAATGCATTTCAATTAACAGGTGTGCCTTGTTAAAAGTTAATTTGTGGAATTGATTTTCTTCTTAATGCATTTGAGCTAACTAGTTGTGTTGTAACAAGGTAGGGGTGGTATACAGAAGATAGCCCTATTTGGCAAAAGACCAAGTCCATATTATGGCAAGAACAGTCCATTATTACTTTAAGACATGAAAGTCAGTCAATACGGAAAATATCAAGAACTTTTAAAGTTTCTTCAAGTGCAGTCGCAAAAACAATCAAGCCCTATGATGAAGCTAGCTCTCATGAGGACTGCCACAGGAAAAAAAGACCCAGAGTTACCTCTGCTGCAGAGGATAAGTTAATTACAGTTAACTTTGCTTTGCTGGTGAATGTCAGTGATTTATTTAGAATTCAAGGCACACTCAACCAGCATGGCTACTACAGCGTTCTGCAGCGATATGCCATCCCATCTGGTTTGGTCTTAGTGGGACTGTCATTTGTTTTTCAACAGGACAATAACCCCAAATTCACCTCCAGGCTGTGTAAGGGCGTTTTGACCAAGAATGAGAGTGATGGAGTGCTGCATCCAATGACCTGGCCTCCACAATCACCCGACCTCAACCCAATTGAGATGGTGTGGGATGAGTTGGACCGCAGAGTGAAGGAAAAGCAGCCAACAAGTGCACAGCATATGTGGGAACTCTTTCAAGCCCATTGGAAAAGCATTCCTCATGAAGCTGGTTGAGAGAATGCCAAGAGTATGGCGAAGCTGCCATCAAGGCAAAGGGTGGCTACTTTGAAGAATCTAAAATCTAAAATATATTTTGATTTATTTAACACTTTTTTTGGTTACTACATGATTCCATGTGTTATTTCATTGTTTTTATGTCTACACTATTATTCTACAATATAGAAAATAGTAAAAATAAAGAATATCCCTTGAATGAGTAGGTGTTTTTTTTCACCTGTCTTTGTGATTGTCTCCAACCCCCCTTCAGGTGTCGCCCATTATCCTCTGTGTATATATACTTGTGTTCTCTGTTTGTCTGTTGCCAGTTCGTCTTGTTTGTCAAGCTTACCAGCGTTTGTCCTGTCAGCCCTTGGTTTTTCCCCAGCCTGTCTTTTTCTCGTCCTCCTGGTTTTGACCCTCGTCTGTCCCATCTTTGTACCCGCCTGCCTGACCACTCTGCCTGAGCCTGCCTGCCGACCTGTACCCTTGCCCATTCTCTGGATTATTGACCCATGCCTGCCTTGACCTGTCTCTTGCCTGGCCCTTGGACTATTAAACCATTGTTTATTCTACGTGTCTGGATCTGGGTCTTACCTTGATTCCTGATAGTGTCCAAACTTTTGGCTGGTACTGTATGTAGGCCTAGTGGTAATTTTTCTCAGCCAAGGCCAGGCACAATTCCAACAATGTTTTGTAAAATGAATGCAGGTGATGATTACAAATGCATTCATTTTTTTTGCATAATAATGCAAAAGAATGTATGCATTTCTATAATTTCACAATGCAAAAATAAGCCCATATGCCCTTTCTAAAAAACTGCTTTAAATAGTGTAGAACAACAATTTCCATCTTATAAAGTGAGTCAGTGGGTGAAATGGTGAGGTGAACACTTGTATAACGAATGCATTTATTAATGGGATTAATATATTGCCTATACTATTTCAAGATTCAATACATCATCTTTTCTCCTCTGGTTCTCTATAGGGACGCGCTCACAGAGTAATTGATTACATGGATTAATCGTCAACCATCAGTGAACATGAAATTGTCATGAAATCAGCCTTATGAGCAGGAAACATGCACAAGTTATTTTATTTCAATTAACCAGAAGCAACAGTTACTCCCAAATGTAATGCCCATGACTCAAGTATGCCATAAATCCATAGGGGGATAAACCAATGAAAAGTTGCACACTTACATACATCTCCTCTCAAAAAATGTCCCTTAACTTCTGCTCATTACCTGCAAAATAAATATTTTTGGTTAATAAGAAATGTACCAAGTAGCTTTGAAGTGAGGCACTGGTTCCTCTGATCCCACCGGCCTCTGTACGCATGCAGCTGTTGCTGAGTGATGCTAAGCTAAGGCAGTGGCACCAGGTGTTGGGACTTTACCTAGGCTAACTCACTCAATTAATTATGGAGCCGACATTGCAGTTCGCTAAGCGCCTGCAAGAGAAGAAATCTTCTCCCATTTACATATTTGTGGCACCAAGCATAGACCTTCATCAATCAGTTTCAACTCCGATTGGTCAACCAGGGGATGTGTAGTGTGTAGTTTCACTCTCTGCCCCCTGTTCTGGCACAATATTCAACACCCCACAGTTGAATTTAGTTCCAAATCGATGCAGTTAAACTGTGAAACTGAGAAGTGTTTCAAAAAATGTTATCTTTAAAGACAAAATGCTTCTCACCTCTCCACCCCACCTCTCTATCCTGTTCATACACACCTCAGATAGAGCAGGAGTCAACCATGATAGCATCAGTGTGGTGTAGCGGTGTAAGGTCGCTTTTACCATCAGCTATCGACAACAATGCACTCAGATATGTCTAAAGCTGAAGAAAGTATGCAGGGACAAAGGGACAAAGTATCATTCCTCTATGTGTGTGCTGTGTGTGAGAAGGGAATGGTGTTCTAATGTGTGTGTGTGTGTGTGTGTGTGTGTGTGTGTGTGTGTGTGTGTGTGTGTGTGTGTGTGTGTGTGTGTGTGTGTGTGTGTGTGTGTGTGTGTGTGTGTGTGTGTAGGCCCCACATGTGTATGTGCATGCATATATGTGTCTGCTCTACTTTGGTCTGTTAGTCAGTGCATAGCTGAAGCATGACCATGTTGGCCCTGGGAAAAACACAAAAGGCCAGCATGAAGGTGTAAAAGCTCTCTGAAGCAGCTAGCCCACTGTCAGGTAACTCTTTGTAGTGTAGCCTGAGAGCTAAACTGTCATGGCATTTCTGTCTTCGGAAGGAGAGGGGAGAGTCAACTAGCAGTGACTCAACAGAGAGCTCCAAACCAGCTCTTCTGTAGAGCCAAGGCTTCTCTCTCCAACTCCAACTCTCCCTCAAGCGAGGGCTATTTTGGGACTGTTGACGCCTTGTTCCACCCACCGCCCCTGTGTTTTCACAGAACTGTTGAAGATATCACTTGACAATATGCCTTGCATTCAACTGAGTTTCTGATCGTATGCTGTCTTATTGTTATAATGGTCAGTGGATGTGATTAGATTACATACAGTTTCTTAATTTGAGACGGAATAAAATGATTCCAGCCACAATAAATTAAATAACAGACTTATCCGAGACGTATGCAGAGTATGCTATTCTGATCTTGTTAAATGGACTACATTTTCATGTTTCTTTAGACCTTTAGACCTGTATAAAATAAATAATGGATTAATTGTGATTGTGTAGGCTATATTAAATGGATTTACAGTGAGGGAAAAAAATATTTGATCCCCTGCTGATTTTGTACGTTTCCCCACTGACAAAGAAATGATCAGTCTATAATTTTAATGGTAGGTGTATTTGAACAGTGAGAGACAGAATAATAACAAAAAAATCCAGAAAAACGCATGTGAAAAATGTTATAAATGGAATTGCATTTTAATGAGGGAAATAAGTATTTGACCCCCTCTCAATCAAAAAGAATTCTGGCTCCCAGGTATCTTTTATACAGGTAACGAGCTGAGATTAGGAGCACACTCTTAAAGGGAGTGCAATCAATCAATCAGATTCCAAACTCTCCACCATGGCCAAGAGCAAAGAGCTCTCCAAGGATGTCAGGGACAAGATTGTAGACCTACACACGGCTGGAATGGGCTACAAGACCTTCGCCAAGCAGCTTGGTGAGAAGGTGACAACAGTTGGTGCGATTATTCGCAAATGGAAGAAACACAAAAGAACTGTCAATCTCCCTCGGCCTGGGGCTCCATGCAAGATCTCACCTCGTGGAGTTGCAATGATCATGACAACGGTGAGGAATCAGCCCAGAACTACAATGATCTTGTCAATGATCTCAAGGCAGCTGGGACCATAGTCTCCAAGAAAACAATTGGTAACACACTACGCCGTGAAGGACTGAAATCCTGCAGCGCCCGCAAGGTCCCCCTGCTCAAGAAAGCACATATACATGCCCGTCTGAAGTTTGCCAATGAACATCTGAATGATTCAGAGGACATCTGGGTGAAAGTGTTATGGTCAGATGAGACCAAAATGGAGCTCTTTGGCATCAACTCAACTCACCGTGTTTGGAGGAGAAGGAATGCTGCCTATGACCCCAAGAACACCATCCCCACCGTCAAACATGGAAACATTATGTTTTGGGTGTGTTTTTTTTGCTGAGGGGACAGGACGACTTCACTGCATCAAAGGGACGATGGACGGGACCATGTACCGTCAAATCCTTGGTGAGAACCTCCTTCCCTCAGCCAGGGCATTGAAAATGGGTCGTGGATGGGTATTCCAGCATGACAATGACCCAAAACACACGGCCAAGGCAACAAAGGAGTGGCTCAAGAAGAAGCACATTAAGGTCCTGGAGTGGCCTAGCCAGTCTCCAGACCTTAATCCCATAGAAAATCTGTGGAGGGAGCTGAAGGTTCGAGTTGCCAAACGTCAGCCTCAAAGCCTTAATGACTTGGAGAAGATCTGCAAAGAGGAGTGGGACAAAATCCCTCCTGAGATGTGTGCTAACCTGGTGGCCAACTACAAGAAACGTCTGGCCTCTGTGATTGCCAACAAGGGTTTTGCCACCATGTACTAAGTCTTGTTTTGCAGAGGGGTCAAATACTTATTTCCATCATTAAAATGCAATTCCATTTATAAAAATTTTAACATGCCTTTTTCTGGATATTGTTGTTGTTATTCTGTCTCTCACTGTTCAAATAAACCTACCATTAAAATTATAGACTGATCATTTCTTTGTCAGTGGGGAGACGTACAAAATCAGCAGGGGATCAAATACTTTTTTCCCTCACTGTATTAGACATTTTAAAATGTACTGTAGATGTTCCAAAGGTCTGCACGCATCCTTATCCAATTCTGAGGCGCATATTGAAGATATTGGAAGAACTGTCCACATTTACTTTTCGTCAGCCAACAAGATGAGCAGGCCTAATGAACAGTAAAAGCCCTAGCCTATGTCAATCTACTATCCCCCATAGTACAAAAGTTGACCTATTCAATTCGGTGCAAGAAAAAAATCTTGCAAAATATTTTATGGTGAAAATGATCTTCCCCAAACTTGAAACTCATGTATGTATGCCAGTTAGACTCTACACCCACTATAAAGGGGATTAATGTGCTTCATTTTAAGAAGTTATTTACAAACCTTATCAAAATATATAGGCCTATGGGGTAGGCTACATGAGGTGTGCGACTATGATTTGAAAAAGTCGCAAAAAAAAAAGTATTTCCCCTAAACTGTGCATCATTCACATGTGATAATATGTCATTCACAAGTGATAGGCTAATATTGTCACCCATCACACTGTTCTTGATTTGATCTTGTCTTTACATATACTAAATAATATATGTGTGAAATTTGCTTTGATTTCGAACAGACCATTATCATGCACACCTGTCTCAAAACAGGGGCAGTGGAAAAAAATAGAAATGTCTATAGAAATGTTGTGCAACATGAGCTCATTGGCTCTCATGAAGTGTTTGATTACATTTGCATTGATGTCAGAGTGATTAGAGGGACAGTAGAGTGCGGAGTACCAAGCAGTTAGCAAGTTTGGCAGTCTACTAATGACCATCAGCAGCATCAGAGCTTGGAGAAGCATAATTACCGCGACTACAAGGTCACATGGAATTTGACTGCCATCATGACTTGTGACCACCGGTGTGGCAGTAATACGGTCACCAGAACAGCCCTAAGCCCAACCCCTCCCTGTCTTCCAATTGGTCGTTCAGAAAAATACTGTTTCTGTTTAATTGAACGTTATGCACAGTTTTTTCATACGGAATGCTGCCCACATCTCAAGGAACCATGGGTCCTTGTGGGTAACATACAACTTAATTGGCAAAGTATAGAAGTGTTGGTCACTTTTGATATTGAACCCTGCAATGATGATCATAGTCTTTGAAAAGCTATACTTCTAAGATGTTGGCTGCTTTTCTAAAGCATTTAGCCATTTCTTTAGATACAATATTGACAATGATGTTTATTAGTGTCACCAGTAGGCAGGGCCTTGCACAGACCTTTCACGGGGCAGGTGCAACAGCAACAAAGTAACAACTGTCACGATCTTCATTAATCGACAAAGGCGCAGCGTGCCGGGTTGAGAAAAACAGGTTTATTTCTAAACTCACACAAAACAATGAACGAAGATCAACTGGTGTAGCATCAACAGCAAACATACACCCTAACAGAGTCAACTTCCCACAAACACTGGAGGGAAAAAGGGCTGCTTAAGTATGGTTCCCAATCAGAGACAACGATAGACAGCTGTCCCTGATTGAGAACCATACTCAGCCAAAACAACGAAATATAAAATAACCTAGAATGGACTGGGCACTGGGCACCCTCGTTGCGGGCCCCGGACTGGGCACCCTCGTTGCGTGCCCCGGGCTGGGCACCCTCGTTGCGGGCACCGGGCTGGAGACCGTCTCTGGAGACTCCGGGCTGGGGACCGTCTCTGGAGGCTCCGGGCTGGGGACTGTCTCTGGAGGCTCCGGACTGGGGACCGTCTCTGGAGGCCCCGGGCTGGTCCGTGGAGCAGGCACTGGATACCTGGTGCGTGGAGCAGGGACAGGACGTGCCGGGCTCTGAAGACGCACAGGGAGCCTGGTGCGTGGAGCAGGTACAGGCCGTGCCGGGCTCTTGATGCGCACAGGGGTCCTGATGCGTGGAGCAGGGACAGGACGTGCCGGGCTCTGAGGGCGTACAGGGGACCTGATGCGTGGAGCAGGGACAGGCCGTGCCGGGCTCTGAAGGCGCACAGGGGACCTGATGCGTGGAGCCGGCACCATGTGCCCCCTTCCCCAAAATTACAATTTTTGTATTTTGTCTTTGAAAGAACAACTAGTGGGTTTTGAGTGCTTCTCCCCTATTTGGGAAGTTGATCTGCCTGCTCCTCAGTCTGAGAGAGATATTCTGAGAGCAGGTTTGTGTCTCCTTCCTCTGTAGTCATTAGCGAATGTGGCTATGTGCATATTTTTATTTTGCTGTTAGTGAATTTAAGACCTATTTCAGCAAGTTAACCAAGTTTTTGCTGGCTTAGCTATGTTAATGACGAGTTAACTAGCACAGTTGGTCACTGCACTACAATGTCACACTAGCTATTGCCAGCAGGTGATTTGCTAGCAGGTGACTTATTGAAATATTAAGTGAATGTTTATTTTCTTACTACCTTAAAAGGTTTATATAAAAGGGTTGTACTTGTGCTCTGTATTTATGGATTAATATCACTTCACATTGAGGGTATGTATCACTACTGTTGCTCCTATCTAAAAGATATCTTGTGTCCTACCTAACCAGTGAACGTGTGGCTGTGACCGTCGTGACAATGCCTGTCATCACTGTTTGATATATTTTACTGCAGGTATGCTTTTCTGTGTTTTTGTTATTTTCTAAACACAACGCATGTATACTATACAATCACGTTGTAGATTGAGTCTGAGAGAGATATTCTGAGAGCAGTGAATGTGTGGCTGTGACCGTCCTGTCAATGCCTGTCATCACTGTTTGATGTATTTTACTGCAGATAAAAACCGAGTCAACCTGAAGTGTGGTTGTCCGAGTGCCTTTCTTCTGGGGGGTTATGTGAAGTTGGTTACACTAGTAACCGAAAGGTTGCAAGATCAAATCCCTGAGTTGACAAGGGAAAAATCTGTCGTTCTGCCCCTGAACAAGGCAGTTATCCCACTGTTCCTAGGCCGTCATTGAAAATAAGAATTTGTTCTTAACTGACTTGCCTAGTTAAATAAAGGTAAAATAAAATAAAATAAAAATTAACATCGACGGGGTAGTGGAGCGGGTCAAGAGTTTCAAGTGCCTTGGTGTCCACATCACCAACAAACTATCATGGTCCAGACCGTAAGGTGCTACAGAGGGTAATGCGAACGGCAAGTGGTCCTGGAGCGCCAAGTCTAGGACCAAAAGGCTCCTCAACAGCTTTTACCCCCAACCTATAAGACTGCCGAACAATTAATAAAATCGCCATCTGACAATTTAAATTGACCCCCTCCCCACCTCCCTTTTGTACACTGCTGCTACTCGCTGTTTATTATCTATGCTTAGTCACTTCACCCCCACCTACAGTACATGTACAAATGACCTCAATTAACCTGTGCCCACGCACACTGACTCGGTACCGGTGCCCCCTGTATATATCCTCGTTATTGTTATTCTTATTGTGTTACTTTTTGTTATTACTTTTTATTTTTCTACTTGGTAAATATTTTCTTAACTCTTCTTGAACTGCACTGTTGGTTAAGGGCTTGTAAGTAAGCATTTCACAGTAAAGTCTACACTTGTTGTATTCGGTGTATGTGCAAATAAAGTTTGATTTGATTTAATCTTGCATCATATCTCCTGTATTGGAGTATGTAAATTGGATATAAGAGCAATGTCAACTTACCAACATTACGACCAGAAATACAGTGAGGGAAAAAAAGTATTTGATCCCCTGCTGATTTTGTACGTTTGCCCACTGACAAAGAAATGATCAGTCTATAATTTTAATGGTGGGTGTATTTGAACAGTGAGAGACAGAACAACAACAAAAAAAATACAGTAAAACGCAAGTGAAAAATGTTATAAATTGATTTGCATTTTAATGAGGGAAATAACTATTTGACCCCCTCTCAATCAGAAAGATTTCTGGCTCCCAGGTGTCTTTTATACAGGTAACAAGCTGAGATTAGGAGCACACTCTTAACCTCTTCCAGCTAGGGTCCCATTTTCCGAATTTTCGCCTGTCTGACGTGCCCAAAGTTAAATGCCTACCACTCATGGCCAGAAACTAGGATATTTACATATTTAGTACTATTGGATAGGAAACACTCTGAAGTTTATAAAACCATTAAGATATAGTCTGTGGCTATTCCAGAACAGATTTAGCAGGCAAAAACCAGAGAAATTTCTGTCCGGAATTTATTTTTCTTTGGCTCTCCTCTCATTTTGAAGCCCATGTAATATTTTTCTATGGGGAATAGGACCGAGGTTGCAGTACTTATGGCTTCCACTAGATGTCAACAGTCTCTGGAAAGGGTATGGAGGAAAAAGCTCTGACCAGATCCTTAGAGAGAGAGAATTACTACGGGTAGGGAAAATAGGTAAACAGACGTGCACGTTCACGAGAACGTGAACGCGCCAGCGACCAACTTTCTTTTAGTCTTTTAACGTTTCACTTACCGTTCTTGTAAAATATGATCGCTATTATTCATAAAAGAATACATAAGGATGCATTATTAATGATATTTGATTTGTTTGTGAAAAAGATGAGAGGTATAATTTGAACGCGATCCCTTCACTGTAAAGCGGGCGAGTAGACTGACAATGCTTGGTGGAGTAGCTGAACGTAACGTGCCAAAAACAACGGATATTTATGGATATAATTATTTACTTTTTCTAACAAAAGAACCATGGATTATCTTGTTTGGACACTTGGGAAGACCTCAGAAGAAGTTATTTGAAAGGTAAGCGATTTATATTAGCTGTGATATGGATATTTTGAGAACCGAGCTGGATATGAATTTATGCTAATGTGGAAAATATGTGAGGTACTAGCCTCAAACAATCAAATGTAGTGCTTTCGCCGTAAAGCCTTTTTAAAATCTGACAACGCAGTGATATTGCCAAGAAGCAGAGCTTTTGATGGCTATGCAACACTATGCAACACTTGTATATCGAAGTTAAATATTACGAATATGTATTACGAATATGTATTTTGAATTTGGCGCGTTATGTTTGCTCTGAAAACGATCCCGCTAAAGGGATCGGCGCGCTAAGAGGTTAACTTCTTAGGGAGCAGCTCCCGAGGTGACGGTTTTGGAGGGCCTGGCGTCCAAAACCGTCAGATCGTAACGTTCTTTGCTTTACGGAAACATGGCTCACTCGAGATACGTTATCAGAGTCGGTACAGCCACCTGGTTTCTTCACGAATCGCGCCGACAGAAACAAACATCTCTGGTAAGAAGAAGGGCGGGGGTGTAAGCCTTTTGATTAAAGAGATGTGGTGTGATCATAAAAACATACAGGAACTCAAGACATTTTGTTTACCTGACCTAGAATTCCTTACAATCAAATGCTGACCGCATTACCTACCAAGAGAATTCTCTTTGATTATAATCACAGTTGCGTATACCCCCAAGCTGACACATCGACGGCCCTGAAATAACTTTATTGGACTCTATGTAAACTGGAAACCACATATCCTGAGGCTGCATTTATTGTAGCTAGGGATTTTAACAAGGCAAATCTGAAAACAAGGCTCCCTAAATTTGATCAGCATATCGAATGTGCGACCCGGGCTGGCAAAATCCTGGATCATTGTTACTCTAACTTCCGCGATGCATAAAAAGCCTTCCCCGGCCCCCCTTTCGGAAAATCTGACCACGACTCCATTTTGTTGCTCCCAGCCTATAGACAGAAACTAAAACAGGAAACGCCCGTGCTCAGGTCTGTTCAACGCTGGTCCAACCAATCTGATTCCACGATTCAAGATTTCTTCAATCACGTGGACTGGGATATGTTCCGCATAGCGTCGGACAATAACATTGATGAATACGCTGATTCGGTGAGCGAGTTTATTAGCAAGTGCATCGGTGATGTTGTACCCACAGAGACTATTAAAACCTTCCCCAACCAGAAACCGTGGATTGACGGCAGCATTCGCGCGAACCACTGCTTTCAATCAGGGCAAGGCGACCGGAAACATGACCGAATACAAACAGTGTAGCTATTCCCTCCGGAAGACAATCAAACAAGCTAAGCGTCAGTATAGAGACAAAGTAGAGTCGCAATTCAACGTCTCAGACACGAGAGTTATGTGGCAGGGTCTACAGTCAATCACGGACTACAAAATGAAAACCAGCCCCATCGTGGACAATGATGTCTTGCTCCCAGACAAACTAAACTTCTTTGCTCGCTTTGAGGAAAATACAGTGCCACCGACACGGCCCGCAACCAAAACCTGCGGGCTCTCTTTCACCGCAGCCAACGTGAGTAAAACATTTAAACGTGTTAACCCTAGCAAGGCTGCCGGCCCAGATGGGATCCCTGGCCGCGTCCTCAGAGCATGCGCAGACCAGCTGGCAGGTGTGTTTACGGACATATTCAATCAATACTTATCCCAGTCTGCTGTTCCCATGCTTCAAGAGGGCCACCATTGTTCCGGTTCCCAAGAAAGCTAAGGTAACTGAGCTAAATGACTATCGCCCCGTAGCACTCACTTCGTCATCATGAAGTGCTTTGAGAGACTAGTCAAGGATCATATCACCTCCACCCTACCTGACACCCTACACCCACTCCAATTTGCTTACCGTCCCAATAGGTCCACAGACGACGCAATCACACTGCACACTGCCCTATTCCATATGGACAAGAGGAATATATATTTAAGAATGCTGTTCATCGACTACAGCTCAGCATTTAACACCATAGTACCCTCCAAACTCGTCATTAAGCTCGAGACCCCAGGTCTTGACCCCGCCCTGTGCAAATGGGTCCTGGACTTCCTGACGGGCCGCCCCCAGGTGTTAAGGGTAGGAAACAACATCTCCACCCCGCTGATCCTCAACACTGGGGCCCCACAAGGGTGCGTTCAGCCCTCTCCTGTGCTCCCTGTTCACCCATGACTGCGTGGCCAAGCACGCCTCCAACTCAATCATCAAGTTTGCAGACGACACTACAGTGGTAGGCTTGATTACCAACAATGACGAGACGGCCTACAGGGAGGATGTGAGGGCCCTCGGAGTGTGGTGTCAGGAAAATTACCTCTCACTCAACGTCAACAAAACAAAGGAGATGGTCGTGGACTTCAGGAAACAGGGAGCAAATCTCTAGCCACTTTAATAATAAAAAATTTGATGTAATAAATGTATCACTAGCCACTTTAAACAATTCCACTTAATATAATGTTTACATATCCTACTTTACTCATCTCATATTTATATACTGTACTCTATACCATCTACTGCATCTTGCCTATGCTGCTCAGGCCATCGCTCATCCATATATTTATATGTACATATTCTTATTTATTCCTTTACACTTGTGTGCATAAGGTAGTTGTTGTGAAATTGTTTGATTTCTTGTTAGATATTACTGCATGGTCGGACCAAGTAGCACAAGCATTTCGCTACACTTGCATTAACATCTGCTAACCATGTGAATGTGACGAATAAAATTTGATTTGATTTGAACATTTTTACATAAACATTTTACATTTAGGCCATTTAGCAGACTTTCAGTAGTGTGTGCATACATTTTCGTACTTGTCCCCCATGGGAATCGAACCCACAACCCTGACTTTGCAAGCGACATGACAAACTTTCTCCGACCATTATTAAATGTAATTTTGTTCCTTATTTTGCTTCCCCTTCATCCCAGAAATGGATCAGTTGGGGAAGCTGGGCTCTTCTAACCTGGGCTCTTCTAATCGGCACAGTTTTCCCCACTGTCTAAATGTTTCAACACAATATTGAAATATTACACAATTCTAAAATAATTTCATTCAATTGATATTTAATAAATCTCTGTTAAGTTGAATGTTATTAAACTGAAGCGGAAATATTGACATTTATTAAAGTGGGAGAAGGGGGCACTTAAGGGGATTCTATTCAGACAACCCATATCAGGCCCATTTTGCATGACTGTGGACAGGTTCTTTGATTTTCTCTCTCTCTCTCTCTCTCTCTCTCTCTCTCTCTCTCTCTCTCTCTCTCTCTCTCTCTCTCTCTCTCTCTCTCTCACTACCATAATTCCAATTGAAATGTAGTGCAGGATATTAGTGGAAGTAATGGAATAAAACCATTGGACCTCTAACAATGCTCTGTTGGGATTATCAACAAAACATCCAGAGAACCAGGAGCATGTGTGTGCTGTTCAGGAGCACCTTCAGTCAGAGCAGGAAACCCCTGCTGAGCCCAGGCCCAGGCCTACCTTCCTGTATAATGTATTGTATTGGATTTGGTTTGGTGCTATTAACTGGCCCATCTGCTCTTCCAAGACCACACCTCACTGCAGTATGTCCAGACTGGGCAGGCTGAGCCAATTCTCATCTTGCAGGATCTCAGCAACTACAACCGGTGGTTCTCAGGCCAGCCCAGATCTCTCATTGATCGCCCTGCGGGGCATCCCGACATTGCTGTGCCACGCCTTCAGGGAGATGTTCTCCATGGGAAACCTCTTCTGGACGTATCCTGTGGGGCACTTAGCTACCTGGCCAGTCCGCTGGATTTCATCCCCAAGGCCCTGTCTGGCCTCCTAGGCTTCATGGACAACTTTTTTTTAAATTAGATTTTTTACCTTTATTTAACTAGGCAAGTCAGTTAAGAACACATTCTTATTTTCAATGACAGCCTAGGAACAGTTGGTTAACTGCCTTCTTCAGGGGCAGAACAACAGATTTTTACCTTGTCAGCTGGAGGATTCGATCTTGCAACCTTTCGGTCCAACCCTTTAACCACGAGGCTACCTGCCGCCCCGACTTCTTTGTCGTCTTGCTCATCTTCATCTATGTCTCACACTGGCAGGTGACTCAGACTGGCAGGTTGACAAACAGCCACTGGACAGGAGTATGCAATCAATCAAATACCTATTTATATCATGCCAGGTCAAACACACTGTGACAGTCAATTATCTTTATCTAGTGCTTTGGCCTTCCATGGGGCCCTGATAAAAGTCTCCATTGAATAAAGTCCCTATAATCAGGGGAACTTTATCAGGGGGAGGGATATCAACAAAAAAGTATAGTTATTTTTATAAGGGTATTGGAGCAATATACAAATAAAATAAATCAACATTTTGGATTGTTTCATCACGTGATCAGATCAGATGTCATTCTGTTGAACTGGCTGATCTGAAGTTAACATTTTGTTCATGTTTGCAACTATAGATCTTTCATACATTTGGGTGTGTTTGAGTAGTACAATCCAATCTGGTATATTAAATGTGAAGTTCTCTCTCTCTCTCTCTCTCTCTCTCTCTCTCTCTCTCTCTCTCTCTCAAACATGAAAATAATAATAATAGAAATGTCACAAAACAGTCAGTTCTGTTGAACTTTGTCACCACACAGTAGTTGATGCTTTGCATTGTTTGATTTGGTATAAATGTATTGCTATATAAATTAAGGAAGCAATAGCTAAATGGAATATATTATTTTGATTACCTATCCGTATTGATTATTGTTTCAGCTGTGGTAATTGGATAACACACTGGTAATAAAAACAAATGTGTATTGTGTTGATTAAGTATAACACTGGGATATATTCAATATCTCTTTCCCCCTTCAACCAATGCTAATACACTGAGTGTACAAAACATTAAGGACACCTTCCTAATATTGAGTTGCAACCTCCCACACGGAAAACTGTTGAGTGTGAAAATACCAGCAGCACTACTACCATCAAAGGCACTTAAATCTTTTGTCTTGCAAATTCACCCTCTGAATGGTACACATACACAATCCATATATCAATTGTCTCAAGGCTTAACAATTATTATGTAACCTCTCTCCTTCCGTTTATCTACACTGATTGAAGTGGATTTAGCAAGTAACATCAATAAGGTATGATAGAGTTCACCTGGATTCACCTGGTCAGTCTATGCATGGAAAGAGCAAGTGACCTAAATGTTTTGTACACTAAGTGTATAGATTACAGGAGCTGATGGTAATGAATAATATAATGTAATATACTGTATTATAACGGATAATCAATGATGCATATATATAAATGCAAACAGTAGCTGGCAACAATTCTCATACTCCCGTCTTTGATTGCAAACCACAAAAAAAACAAGGACAACATGATTTTTTTTTTTTTTTACAACACACAGACAACATTATGGTTGACCAGTCAAAAACAGCTCATATGTGACCCTTTTCAGTAAACTAGGCGTATGTCGCAAGTCACTACTTCACAGGAGTGACGATTTGAAAGTAAACTTC
The DNA here is from genome assembly GCA_030435695.1 of Brachymystax lenok tsinlingensis. Taxonomy (NCBI): domain Eukaryota; kingdom Metazoa; phylum Chordata; class Actinopteri; order Salmoniformes; family Salmonidae; genus Brachymystax; species Brachymystax lenok. The sequence continues at coordinate 31,045,389 of CM059811.1, read as the reverse complement.
TTTTTTGTATCAAAATGCTTTTTGGGGGGCAGAAATGCCTTCTCAAACATGTGCCTTAATAACAAACTTGTTATATGCCATCTGTAAATACGAAAAAAATTGTTAAATTACGAGCCTAGTTGGTTTAGCTAAAGAAAAAGACCGCAACCTGATTGGCTGAGTGTTGCTCTCCACTTTTTGGAGGACTCTGTTTTGAAAATAATGTAATTCAAATATGATAGCTAAGGAGATGGAGAAAACACCTGTCTCTGGATTACATCTTCAAACTAAGGGCAACCATGGCATCCGACAGGAGACACGTCCAACGATGAATGATGTATACAAGTAAGATGGTCTAGCTAGCTCCATTTTCAGACATTTTGACAGAAAGAGTCATTTGCTTGGCTAGCTATAGCCTAATGTTAGCTAGCTAATATTGAACCTGGTTGGTTAGCTACATGCAGATTCATGCAGGGAGTAACATCATGAGTTGTGATTATGGTTTGTTGTTTACCTAGCTAGCTACATGTCTTAACAAAAGACTCCACTATGCAAGTAACCATTTCGGGTGCGTTTGTAAATTCAATCTGAGTGTGCCAGAGAGCGCAGAATAACATGAATTTACGAATGCTCAACACCCATTGAATATGGCCGGTGTGCGCTCTGAACGCGAAACACTTGGAATTTCATAACTGACAATCTGACAGCACAGTTGCAGTCACCAACACTCTGGATAACATAACATAAGAGTAGATGTGGTTAAACTACAAGCAACTTTTCTCATTTCATAATACCAGTGTCAACACATGCATCAGCCACAGCCCCACCCTCCCTGTGTCTCTCTTTTCCCTCTGTTAGCCAGGGCTTGTCAGAAAAGAAATGGCTCAGTCAGAAAAAGCCCCTGATAAAAACAATGCTCCGGCTTATTCCTCCCAAATTACCTAGTCAGAGAGGGTAACACTAGAGGCATGATTAGGGATCCGGAGGATGGAATAATGCCAATGAATTACCCTCCCCTTCCTGTGATCTAGGAATGTGCAAAGCATACTAAATCTGCCTGTGTCAACTGCTGTCTGTTATTTGCATGCATTAAAGCTGGGAGGCAGACAGGCTGGAGAGTCAGTCAGTCAGGAGCAGTTTGGTTGGGCTCCCATTTTTGTGTCAGAGAAGCTTGCCACCCAATTGTTTCTGTGGATTTAGTGTATCTACAGCAAATAGTGTCAACGTGACAGATGCACCTGTAATTTTTAAGTGCACAGCTAGGTTACTCTCTCCATCACAATTTTATTTGTGTGTGTGATGTGTTTTCAAGTGTGTGTGTACTGTCCCACTGTTCGGTATTAGATAAGAAGACAACAACTCAGTGATTCTGAGCTCCCTGTCAAAAACATGGGGCATGAGAATGAAAGAGGAAAGAAAACACCCAGCCAGCCCCGAGATATATCTATATTTTCCAGCTCCCCTCAACGCTTCCCTGAAGCAGGCATGAAACTTCTAAATGGCTCCCACCCTTCACATCGTAGTTGGTTCTCCCTGTCCTCTTCCCTCTCTCACACTCTTCACTTTTCTCTCTCTCCCTCACACCCCCGATTGGGCACTCTGTCTAGCTGAGGTATCTGCAGTCATTCTTAGGCCCATTTTTCGCTAAAACATGATGTCTATCTCCATATCCTGGGCAACTGCAATATACAGTGGGGTCCGGAATTATTTACACCCTTGATAAAGATGATCAAAATTAATGTATAAAATAAATAATTTTAATACTGAGCTATATCGTATGCAATTGTTTTTACAATTATATCAATTTATACTAATACAATGATCAGAGAAAGAGATTTTTTCTCTCAAAAACATAGGGCTCATAATAATGGCTGGAACGGAGCAAATTTAATGGAATCAAACTACAGCACGTGTTTGATGTATTTGATAATATTCCACTAATTCCACTCCAGCCATTACCACGAGCCTGTCCTCCCCAATTAAGGTGCCACCAACCTCTTGTGCTTTCAATACCTCACCTTGCCAGGATAACGTCACAGAGCCTTTTTCTAAAATGTTTTATGACTTGGAGATCTTAGACCATTCCTCCATACAGAATCCTTTCAGATCTTTGATATTGTTAATCTGTGCTTATGGACTACACTCTTCAGATCAAACCACTTGTTTTCAACGTGTTTCAAGTCTAGAGTCTGAGATGGCCATTGCAAAATGTAGATTTTTGGGGCCAATTAACCATTTCTTTATGGATTTTGATGTGTGCTTGAGGTTATTGTCTTGCTGGAAGATCCAGGTGCGGCCAAGTTTCAGCTTCCTGGCAAAGGCAACCAACTGGGCACAGATGTCAATTTCTATTCCACATCGGTTCAATGTAATTTCAACGAAAATATGTGGAAACAACCTTGATTCAACCAGTGTGTGCCCAGTGGGAACCAGTTATTTAGTTAAAATATCCTGGTAAAGTTCACGATGCCGTTTACCTAATAAGGGCCTTAGGACCAGTGGAAACACAATATCCCCATAACATCAAATATATTTTACAGTAGGTATGAGGTTCTTTTCAACTAATGCATTCTGATTTCAATGTCAAACCCAAGTATCAAGTTTTATTAGTCGTATGTAAGGGAGGGATAGTAATGGTATACACAATCCAAAGAAATGCTTACTTGCAGGTTCCTTTTCGACAATTCAACAACAATATGAAATAATAAAAGATAAGAATACGAACATAAAGTAAATGGCTAAGTGGAATATAATACATATTTTAGCTTAAGTATAATACCCGAAGGCACAATTTATAGTCCAATAGTTGTACGTGTTTTTGGGGAAGAGGGGATTGAGGGGCAGGTGTTTAAATTGTGCAGCATTTTGCAATCATATTAAGACTCTGCTAGCAGCAGTTGTGATGTGTGTGTAGCATGGACATATATGTGTGTGTGTCTGTGTGGGTGTGTGCTTGAATTAGTCAGAGCATTTGGTCAGTCCAGTTCAAGTGTTCCGCAGTCTGATGGCTTGAAGATACCAACAGGCTCAGAGACAGTTTCTATCAGACCTCATGCTCCGATATCGCCTGCGCGGCAGTAAGGGAGTGAACAGCTTGTGGCTGGGGTGTGTGGGGTCCTTGATGATACGGGCCTTCCTCAGGCATCGTTTCGAGTAGATGTCCTGGATGGGTGGTAACACTGTCCCAGTGATATACTGGGCCGTCTTCACCACCCACTGGAGGACCTTGTGGTCATGTAAGGAGTAATTCCAGTTCCAGGCTGTGATGCAACCAATCAGGATGCTCTTGATGGTGCAGCAGTAGTATTTGGAGAGGGCCCGAGATGGCATGACAAAGTTCTTCAGCTGCCTTAGGAAGTAGAGACGCTGGCGCGCCCTCTTGACAAGAGTGGGGGTATTGTTGGTCCATGTCAAATCCTCTGTGATGTACAGAAGTGGCCAAAAGTTTTGAGAATTACACAAATATTAATTTCCACAAAGTTTGCTGCTTCAATGTCTTTAGATATTTTTGTCAGATGTTACTATGGAATAATGAAGTATAATTACAAGTATTTCATAAGTGTCAAAGGCTTTTATTGACAATTACATGAAGTTGTTGCAAAGAGTCAATAGCCTTCTTTTTCAAGACCTCTGCAATCTGCCCTGGCATGCTGTTAATGAACTTCTGGGCCACATCCTGACTGATGGCAGCCCATGCCTGCATAGTCAATGCTTGGAGTTTGTCAGAATTTGTGGGGTTTTGTTTGTCCACCCGCCTCTTGAGGATTCACCACAAGTTCTCATTGGGATTAAGGTCTGGGGATTTTCCTGGTCATGGACCCAAAATATCAATGTTTTTTCCCCAAAGTGATAGCCACTTTGCTATCACTTTTGCCTTATGGCAAGGTGCTCCATCATGCTGGAAAAGGCATTGTTCGTCACCAAAGTGTTCCTGGATGGTTGGGAGAAGTTGGTCTCGTAGGATGTGTTGGTACCATTCTTTATTCATTGCTGTGTTCTTAGGCAAAATTGTGAATGAGCCCATTCCGTTGGCTGAGAAGCAACCCCACACATAAATTGTCTCAGGATGCTTTACTGTTGGCATGACACAGGACTGATGGTAGCGCTCACTTTGTCTTCTCCGGACAGGCTTTTTTCCGGATGCCCCAAACAATCGGAAAGGGGATTCATCAGAGAAAATGACTTTACCCCAGTCCTCAGCAGTCCAATCCCTGTACCTTTTGCAGAATATCAGTCTGTCCCTGATGTTTTTCCTGGAGAGAAGTGGTTTCTTTGCTGCCCTTCTTGACACCAGGCCATCCTCCAAAAGTCTTCGCCTCACTGTGCGTGCAGATGCATTCACACCTGTCTGCTGCCATTCCTGAGCAAGCTCTGTACTGGTGGTGACCCGATCCTGCAGCTGAATCAACTTTAGGAGACGGTCCTGGCGCTTACTGGACTTTCTTTGGCGCCCTGAAGCCTTCTTCACAACAATTGAACCGCTCTCCTTGAAGTTCTTGATGATCCGATAAATGGTTGATTTAGGTGCAATCTTACTGGCAGCAATATCCTTGCCTTTGAAGCCCTTTTTGTGCAAAGCAATGATGACGGCACGTGTTTCCTTAAATGTTTGACAGAGGAAGAACAATGATTCTAAGTCCACCCTCCTTTTGAAGCTTCCAGTCTGTTATTCGAACTCAATCAGCATGACAGAGTGATCTCCAGCCTTGTCCTCGTCAACACTTACACCTGTGTTAACAAGAGCATCACTGACATGATGTCAGCTGGTCCTTTTGTGGCAGGGCTGAAATGCAGTGGAAAAGTGTTTTGGGGATTCAGTTCATTTGCATGGCAAAGAGGGATTTTGCAATTAATTACAATTCATCTGATCACTCTTCATGACATTCTGGAGTATATGCAGATTGCCATCATACAAACTGAGGCAGCAGACTTTGTGAAAATGAATATTTGTGTCATTCTCAAAACTTTTGGCCACGACTGTACATGCCGAGGAAACTAAAAATGCTGACTCTCTCCACTCCCACCACTGGTGGCATGATGAATCTGTTTGGCAGATTGTTATTTGCCAAATGTTATCATGTATGGTGTCCACTTGTAAAATGACTGGAGATCTTTCAAATAGTATTACATGTATATGGTGTCCATTTGCACAGTGACTTAGGATATTTCATTTTACACCAAATACTTTTTGAAAGTTATCCCAGGTGGTTTCATCTACAGTGGCTAACATTGAGCCAGAAATTGCCATTTTCATTTGGTAATTGGTTATCTTGACATTTTGAAGTGGGCCCATACATTGTTAGTTCCTGTTGTGAGTGGGGTGATAATTACCCTGCTCTCTAAAAAGATCTGATTTCATTTAGCAAAATACACGGCTGGCATTCTTTTGAGGGATTAATTAAAACAATGTTTTTTCCCCTCCTGAACTCACCCCATAGAAAACTTCTGTGGATCTTCTATCTGGATGCTGTTGATCCTAAGAAGACCTGGAGAGATGATAGGTACTTGTGGAGCACTCCTGGGGGATTGAATTAGATTTTATTTCTGCTTTATTGTAATGCATTGCCTGCCTATTCATCTACATTTCCACACCCCTAAGGGATCTATGATATAGGCTAAACCACAAAAAAAATATCTCAAATCTGAATTAGCGAGAATAGTTAGCTGAGTGAAAATAACAGCTACTACAATGTCCTTGGTAAATTATTTCAGATAAGCTACGTTCACAGACATACTATAGTTCAGTCTCTCCATGATGTTCATCTCAGTAATTCATTAGGCATCCTCATGAAATGTAAAATATATATTTTCAATGAATTAGTACACAGCCCCAAAAAAGTATACAGCACTGACTGAGCATGTAAAAGTAAAAATAGTATTTACCCGCTCCTAACAAACACATTTCATGGATTCATTTAAAAACAAGAAAAAACAAGACCAATGTGAGCGAGGCAGGCAGGCTGCTCCTGAGTGGCTATTGTTATCACAGCTAATTATAAGATAAGACTTTCTACTAGCACTGGGGAAACTGGGTATTACCAGGAGATAATGACACGTCTGATTTTGATGCAGTATTCATATTCCGTGTCATTACCATTTGTAAAGAGGCATGCTTCATGAATAGATGGAAAAATCTGAGTGGCAGATGAACAACCACAGAGGAGGGGCCTCGTTGAATATTCAACACTTATATACAGGGAGGAAGTTTTCATAACTTTGTAAGTATGTAGAACTGTGATGGAGCATATACAGTACCTCTCATCTCCACCCCTTTACCAGCGACTAACTATCATACACCCCTCATCCACTATTTTGTGTAATCCCCACCTGGATGATACTGAAATGAAAATCATCATTGTGTTTCACTATTGTTTGAATTATAGGTATATCTAGTAATGTTGGAAATTCCCAATATTAACTGTAAACATCGTGAAATAATGATGTTTATTTCTAGCATTGTGGGGAAAAAATCATGTTGATTCACATCAGTGGCAGTCGGTGGCGTTTACGACTGAGGAGGAAGATTTATTTTATGAGTATGGCCTTATTTCTATTACAACATATTGGATGACTGTCATTCATATTCCGTTCACCCAGCTCAATGTACCATCAATAGGTTTAGGCTACTATGAAACTATAATTTTCCCTATACCCATCATGAGGTTGCTACATCCTAGCTTATGAATGAAAGTTTACAATGTAGGTAGACATGTCGAGAGACAAATTGTAGGAATCAAGGTGACATATAGTGACACATTCAATAACGCCTTGCACACACTTACATTGACTTGGATAGTGTTGGATAGCCTTAGCCAGCTAGCTAACATAAATATCATTCCTCTCTGTTTGAGCCAGGTGTTTGAGTAGGCTGCATTAACTGCATTAGCTAGCTAAGTAAGTGAGAAAAAAACATAGAAATAGCTAGCTCTCTCTCCGCTGCTTCTCCATAATTTCTCTTTTTTTTTCTTCTCAAAACTGTTCAACTATTGTCTTTCTCTCTTTTTGAGTCAACTACTCGCCACCTTTTATGCACTTCAGTGCTAACTAGCTTATGCTTTCAGTACTAGGTTCATTCTCTGATCCTTTGATTGGGTGGACAACATGTCAGTTCATGCTGCAAGAGCTCTGATAGGTTGGAGGACATTCTCCGGACGTCAACATAATTACTGTGTAAGTCTTATTGACTGTATGTTTGTTTATCCCATGTGTAACTCTGTGTTGTTGTTTTTGTCGCATTGTTTGCTTTATCTTGGCCAGGTCGCAGTTGTAAATGAGAACTTGATCTCAACTGGCCTACTGGTTAAATCAAGGTGAAATAAATAAAAAAATGAGCATCCTAGGTTTTAACTTCATAGGGCTAGGCCCCTTTTTTCTCCACTTCCTGTCTGAAGGACGTGCCCAAAGTAAAATGCCTGTAGCTCAGGCCCTAAATCTAAAGGAAAACCAATTATTATTTTTTTTCTAGAGACCATCTTAGAAATTCAAGAGAAAGGTCATGTAGCTCCCTGGATACAATTCCTATGGCTTCCACAGGGTGCCAGCAGTCTATAACTTCAAAACCGAATAGGAAATATCAGTTTTAGCAGAAGGGCAAAATCTTGGAAATTTGTGTTTGCGCGCGCTATGAAGACATTACACACCTGATAAAATCGGTTTCCTATTGAACATACTAATTTCCGTAATAAATATTATAGTTTGATTACATTTTAGGGTATCTGAGGAGTAAATAGAAACTTATTTTGACTTATTGAAACAAAGTTTAGGGGTAGATTTTCGGATTCCTTTCTCTGCATGTAGAACGAGTAGATTACTCAAATCGATGGCACCAACTAAACTGACTTTTTGGGATATAAAGAAAGATTTTATCTAACAAAACAACACTACATGTTATCTTGTTAGGGAGCGGCTCCAGAGGTGACGGTTTTGGAGAGTCTGGCGTGCCCAAAGTAAAATGGCCTCCCACTCAGGCCCAGAAAATAGGATATGCACATAATTAGTACTATTGGATAGGAAACACTCTGAGGTTTCCAAAAGTGTTAACATTTTGTCTGTGAGTGTAACAGAACTCATTTGGCAGGCAAAAAACAGAAAAAATTCCATCCGGAAATGTCATTCTGGTGGCTTATGGCTCACTTAGAGAGACTGCCTCTTGAAAACTCTTTATACCAGGACACTGAATGTAGTACCTATTGCTTCCACTGGATGTCAGCAGTGTATAGGTAAAGTTTCATGGCAATCGGAACCAATGTGTTCAATAGGTAGGGGTTTTGGTGAGGGGACCTCTTTTTCAGTTGCACGTTTTTGGGCTTCACGTTTGGCTGAGCGGTCCACTTTATTTGACTTATATAACGTTTAGGTGACCATCCAAGTGAAAGATTATCACTTTTATTCATAAAAGATAAGCTAAGGATGCATTTTAATTGTTTTTTTGTTTTGTTGAGGAAACATTTATAGGTTTAGTTGAACTGGTTCTCTTCACGTTGGATTTTCTGAACACAAGGCGCCAACCAAACGGAGATTTATGGATATAATAAATTACTTTTGGATTTGGACTTTTTGAATACCCATGGATTGTCTTCGTTGGACACTTAGGAAGACCTCTGGAGAAGTTCTACAAAAGATAAGGCACAGATTTTCCCTGTGAAATGCATTTTCTATCGACCGCGCTGGCTAAAGATTTCATGGTTATGGAAAATATTGAAGGTGCTACCCTCAAACAATCAAATGTAGTGCTTTCGCCGTAAAGCCTTTTTGAAATCCGACAACGCTGTGATATTGCCAAGAAGCTTTTGATGAGTATGAAACACTTGTATATTGGTGCATGTTTAATAATTCAACTTTTGGATTTTGCCTTGCATTTCACCTGGTAGTGTCGGGAGTGGGGCGCTAGCGCCCCAAATCACCTTGCTGCTCCCCTAAGAAGTTATACCTGGGACACTTTGGATGACAAATCAGAGGAATATTTTCAAAAAGTAAGTGAATATTTAATTGTTATTTGTGAATGTGCTGGTGGAAAAATATTTTGATGTGGGGCACCTTCCTCAAACAATCGCATGGCATGTTTTCGCTGTAATAGCTACTGTAAATCGGACAGTGCAGTTAGATTAACAAGACTTTAAGCTTTCAGCCGATATAAGACACTTATATGTACATACATTTTTAAAATCCATATTATTTATGACTTTTATTTGAATTGCGCGCCCTCCAGTTTCACCGCAAGTTAGCGGGACCCCTATACCTATTAATTTGAAGTGAATGTACACAGAGGGGGACGGAAACTAGCTGTCCTTCAGCTACACCATGGTGCTACCCCAGAGAGTGCTGCTGAGGCTACTGTAGACCTTCATTGCAAAACAGTGTGTTTTAATCAGTTATTTGGTGACATGACTATATTTAGTAGAATTTCATCTAAAAATGATATTTTTTTTTATGTTTCACTATTTATATATTTCTGAAATTCATTGAGTAGGATGGTCCTCCCCTTCCTCCTCTAGGAAACTCCACTGATTCACATTACATTGTCTCTGAATCCACACTGAAAGACAAATAGACTTTTCAGCTTTTGTGGGGGCATATATTTTATAGCCTTACACAGTTTCCTGGTGCAACTCTTTGTGTGGCAGTATCAAAGTATCATAGCTACAATAGCGTTTCGTCTGAATTAATGCGATGATCAGAATCGATCCAGGGATTAGCTCTGAAGGATGTTTCCATTTGTGAGCTGCGTCGCCAAATGACTGATTTTCATACTCTCCGACAAGCCTCCAGGGTGATTAGGAAGGTTATTAATTTGATTCCTGACATGTTATTATTAATCCCCCTACTCACAATTACAGCACTGCTGCCGCTGCTGTTTATCCACAATGCATCGTGTTTGTCGTCTGATAGAGGTTTATTCCCCAGTGGGTGAAATTTTTGTCTCTGATAATGGCGATCTTCAAGTCATATCTTCATGGATCCAAAGTTTAATTTTTAGAAGAGATTATTGTGATTTAGTCACTGCTGATAGGAGCGTCATACATTTGTATGAAATGCGTTTTTTTTTTATTTAGATAGAAGGATTAAATGTGCACTGGTTACACGTGGTCTTCTCTAAAATGACTTTGGATGTGACTTATGGTAGAGAAATTAATATTAAATTCTCTGGCAACAGCTCTGGTGGACATTCCTGCAGCCAGCATGTCAATTGCAAGCTCCCTCAAAACTTGAGACATCTGTGGCATTGTGTTGTGTGACAAATCTGCACATTTTAGAGTGGATTTTTATTGTCCCCAGCACATGGTGCACCTGTGTAATGATCATGCAGTCTAATCAGTTTCTTGATATGCCACACCTGTCAGGTAGATGTATTATCTTTTGCAAAGGAGAAATGCTCACTAACAGGGATGTAAAGAAATGTATGCACAAACTTTTTGTGAGTATGGAACATTCCTGGGATCTTTTATTTCATCTCATGCAACACTTTACATGTTGTGTTTATATTTTTGTTCAGTATACATGTATCCCAACCTCCGCTAATCATAAAACAAGTCTGGATCTCAAACACTGGACAATAGCTAAAGAACCAGCTACTGTCCCTCTCCAACCCTTGCAGCGTGCTTTCATCTTGGAACTAATCTTTAAAGAGAACAATATCAGGTGTGTCCCTGTTCCTCCCCCTTTCCCCAATAATTTCCCTGTGTGTGATCTCTTCCCCCCCTCACCCCCTTTCAGGTCTACCGTGTCTCCAAGTGTATCTGAGAAAATCACTCAAAGCATCCCAGGCAATTTCCTCCCCACTATCTCTTATCTGCCTCCTCTCCCCTTATTCTCCATACATCCCTTCATCCTGTGCTGCCAGCCGAACCCTGGGGTCCAATCTGTTGTCCAGCTTATTTCCTCAAAGGGTATTGATCAGCTAATCTGGGCTTGATGAGGACACTCGGATGGTAGTGGTCTTTACACTGTGTGATTGCACCTCCCCAATACTCTGTCTGTTTCTGTACATGAAGACTGTACAGGGCCTTATAGACTAGCACTCACTGATTGTGCACACCTAGTGTGGTATGACAGTGTCAATTGCTACCACTTGTTATTCAGGAAAAGTGTATTTAATGTTGATATGATCTGTACAAAAATGTTAAATAAATTGGACATTTAATGAAGATTACTTTTAATTGGCATAGGGCTACAGGGGCTTTCATAGCTAGGTCAAACCTGATTCTTTGATATTAGAGAACCGAGAAAGAACAGAAGGTGTCGACATGTCAAAGCGAAACGCAAAGGCACACTTGAGCCTATCTTTTCCTCTATTCTGCTATTTCCACAGGTAATACATTAAGAAAAATGAGGCTCCCTTGGAGAAGTATCTGATAAACAAAAGAAATAAGGCACAGAGAGAGAAGATGTGCAGTTTGATAAGGAAGTTTAATCAACTGGGACTTGGAATATTTTCTCATTTGGGTGCAAGAATGAGAGAGGAGGAGGACGATCGGATAAGTCAGCTTGACATTGCAGCCCTAGGAGTCAGCCGCCTCCCGCCCCATTCACCGACAAGGCAATTAGGTCTAGCTGTTAAGGCTTTAATACTGTAAAGGCTGCCATTGTCCGCCGCCTAATGTTATTTCAGCCTTTCACTCACTTTTGGGACAGGTTTCATTAAATCCAACAGATTACGAAGCCTATTCACAGAGCTCTGACTTTAAAAGTCTATAGCACTTACTTTTACATTGCATGTATTTATTCCCCCCACATCACGATTCACCAGATGAGTCACCTTTAAGAATACAAATGTAAATATATTATGACTCGTGGATTTTTTGTTTTATTCAAATATTTAAAATTCTGCTCCTCAGTCGGTAGAACTTGGCTTTGCATGGGTGAAGGGACTCACAGAAGTTAAAACAACTCCAACTTTTCTACCTCAAGAATTTTCATGTAATTCTTCCGGAAATCTTCTCCGGCTGGAACAAAACAGAGAAAGAAATTAGATTCATACAAAAGATTCCTGTCTACATCCCCTATTTTTCTCTCCAGTATTGCAACAACTCGTTGTACACAGCAATCTTTCATAAAGATAATTTATCAAACCAAAAAGGGCATGGGTCGTTTCTTAACAGAGTACAGTTTTCCACATTCTATTGGTCGTGTTCATTAGACTCACACTATCCTTGACACATGCTGTGTGTACAGTATCAGCAGGCTTGGTTGGCTGACCACCTCCAATTCGTGGCTGCCAAACTAACAGATGCACCATAGCCTTTTTCCCTAACAGAGGATGAGACTTATTGTGTTGGCTGGGCTGGGAGTCCTCCAGGACATGGGGCGTGGTGGTTGTGATGTAGTGAGATGGAGACAGAGAGAGCAAAAGAGTCCCCTGAGTGAGCGTGCTCTGCGTCTCCCTCCGCTAGTCCCACTAATGTCTGAAGCTCAGGAGATTGACAGCCTGTAAAACAACACCAACAGGGAAAACACAAAACACAGTACACACACACACACACAGACCAAATATATAAGGACAATACACACACCAAATACAGGAACATGGAAAATAACTGAGAGAGAGAGAGAGAGAGAGAGAGAGAGAGAAACACACTGAAAAAAGGTTGACACCTGCCCAAGCACCTACCCAAGTTTGCCCACTGACAAAAAAATGATCAGTCTATAATTTTAATGGTAGGTTTATTTGAACAGTGAGAGACAGAATAACAACAAAAAAAGTCCAGAAAAACACATGTGAAAAACGTTATGAATTGATTTGCATTTTAATGAGGGAAATAAGTATTTGACCCCTCTGCAAAACATGACTTAGTACTTGGTGGCAAAACCCTTGTTGGCAATCACAGAGGTCAGACATTTCTTGTAGTTGGCCACCAGGTTTGCACACATCTCAGGAGGGATTTTGTCCCACTCCTCTTTTGCAGATCTTCTCCAAGTCATTAAGGCTTTGAGGCTGACGTTTGGCAACTCGAACCTTCAGCTCCCTCCACAGATTTTCTATGGGATTAAGGTCTGGAGACTGGCTAGGCCACTCCAGGACCTTAATGTGCTTCTTCTTGAGCCACTCCTTTGTTGCCTTGGCCGTGTGTTTTGGGTCATTGTCATGCTGGAATACCCATCCACGACCCATTTTCAATGCCCTGGCTGAGGGAAGGAGGTTCTCACCCAAGATTTGACGGTACATGGCCCCATTCATCGTCCCTTTGATGCTGTGAAGTTGTAATGTCCCCTTAGCAGAAAAACACCCCAAAAGCATAGTGTTTCCACCTCCATGTTTGACGGTGGGGATGGTGTTCTTGGGGTCAAAGGCAGCATTCCTCCCCCTCCAAACACGGCGAGTTGAGTTGATGCCAAAGAGCTCCATTTTGGTCTCATCTGACCAGAACACTTTCACCCAGTTGTCCCCTGAATCATTCAGATGTTCATTGACAAACTTCAGACGGGCATGTATATGTGCTTTCTTGAGCAGGGGGACCTTGCGGGCGCTGCAGGATTTCAGTCCTTTACGGCGTAGTGTGTTACCAATTGTTTTCTTGGTGACTATGGTCCCAGCTGCCTTGAGATCATTGACAAGATCCTCCCGTGTAGTTCTGGGCTGATTCCTCACCGTTCTCATGATCATTGCAACTCCACGAGGTGAGACCTTGCTTCATGACAAACAACAGATATATGGAATGGGTCACAAGGTTAACCCGGATACGGATCCAATCCAGGGAACGGGATCAATTTTGACAACATCCGGTGAAATGCAGAGCGCCAAATTCAAATAAAAAAAATACTCATTTCAAACATTCATGAAAATACAAATGCTGCACACCCTTCAAAAGCTTAGACTCTTGTTAACCTGTTACAGCTAGGGTCCCATTTTCCGAATTTTCGCCTGTCTAACGTGCCCAAAGTTAAATGCCCGCCAGTTTCCACCTGGTCGTAGACAGCTGATGTGTTGTGCACTGAAGTCCACAAGCAAAGGGAAAAGGTGAGAGGAGGAGAGCACATAGATGCAATAAAAAATTATACAACGAGCAAAGTGAAATCATGCTGCTTGTATGTGGCTGCTATGAAAGTGAACTGCGTGTGTTGGTGATCAGGGGTGTATTCATTCTGCCGATTCTGTTGATTTCTTTTTTTAAACGCAAGCAAACGGAACGAAACGGGGATAAACATATCTGAATTTGTCCAATAGAAACTCTTGTTTGCAACTGTTGGACCAATGATTACACCCTATATCAGTTAGATGCAGGCAAGAGTCTCTCTCTCTCTCTCTCTCTCTCTCTCTCTCTCTCTCTCTCTCTCTCTCTCTCTCTCTCTCTCGCAGTGCATGCTGGGAGTTTTTTTGAGTTTTTTTTTGGTGTAGAGGGCTCTGTCCTAACCTTTTTTCTTGATTCTGTTCTTGGTCTTTTCTTTAAATATTATTTTCTATGGTGGAGGGTTAGTGCACTATTTGCTTTTAGCGGTATCCACAGGTTTTTTCAAAGCTACGGTGGAAGAGGACAGAGTTAGTTTTCCTGGGGTTTGGAAGGTGTGGTGTGCGCGATGGCTTCTCAGCCTAGCGCAGAGGAGACACTGGCATGGATTCAGGTGTGTTCCTGAGAATGGAGGACGTTCTGCTCGCAGGAGCTGAATTTATACATTCCGCTTCCAGAATGCACAAAGCTGTGGTTGTGTTCATGAAAATAGCAAATTTGGTTGGTAGGCTAATTGCTAGTGGAATATTTGTAAGGGTTGTGTTGGTGCCAATTTTGCCTCTTTCTACCCCTTCAACAAGGGTGGTAGTTACAAATTTGCCTCCGTTTATTACGGATGATCAAATCAGGAAAGTGCTGAGTCGTTTTGGTAAGTTTGCTGGCGTTTTTTGTGTACTGTTGGCAGGTTTTCAGGCAGATGACGTTAAGCACGTTGTTTCAGCTAAATGTGCATTTTAAAGGGAGGCATGGGGAGGGGCTATACGCAGGGTTTGCCAGCACAGATAGTCTACGCCGTTTTGAGTGTGGGGATTTGGGGCGTAAGAGCTTTGCGTGCCCACATAAAGGCCGTAGACAAAGTGAGGGCACAAGCGCCAGTGGGGGAAATCGAGATCAAGGTTGAGGTTGAGGAAGTGGGTCACAACAGTGCGTAAAGGTCCACCTTCAGACACTGTTTAGATGTATAGTTTCTTTCTGGCACTGGGGCTTTTTGAGCTTTGCTATTGGTCTCTTTCTTTGCTGTCTTTTCTCCCACTTCTTATGGAGACTCTTCGGGTAGGCTCGCTCAATATAAATGGCGCCAGAGATGCGGGAAAGAGGAGTGTTTTGGGTGAATATGTAAAACCTAAAAAAGTACAGGTGTTGTCTGCAGGAGACGCATGGTGATGTGTTGAATGAAGTCGATTGGGGGCTCTGGTGGAAAGGGGCAATTGTGTTGAGCCATGGGACACATTTTAGTGCAGGGGTGGCAATCCTTTGTGTACCTGGTCTTTCTGTAAAAATGTGCTCCTCAAAGGAAGTGTGTAGCGGTAGGCTGCTTGTTGTAAAAGCAGAAATTAACAACATGGGTTTTGTCTTTATAAATGTGTATGCCTAACACAGGGAGAGGGGGGGGGGTTCTATTTGGGTGTCTTAGACAGGAACTCTCACAGGTAGCACCTGAGGAGACGCTGGTGGTCGGCGGGGACTGGAACTGTACAATGGATTTTATGAAAGACAGAACTGGAGAAGAGCCTCAGTGTTAAGGGACATCAATAATCAGTTCGACCTAGTGGATGTTTAGAGAACTAAACATCCCAACACAAGACAGTATACATTGGTGAAGGTTTTTGGGGCTAGGGTGAGTGCAGCCCGACTTGATCGATTTTACATGTCCAGGAATCGGAGCAATAGGCTGTTGGGCGCTACCATTGGGGTAGTGCCCAACAGTGGGGTTTTGGATCACCACATAACCATGGCTCGGCTGTCTATTTCACCAGGGCCCCGCTATGCATCCTATTGGAATTTTAATGTAAAGCTCTTACAAGATGCCACTTTTTGCTCAGGTTTCCAGACCTTTTGGGAAAGGTGGGGGCAGCGAAGAGAGGAGTATGAGTTTCTGAGTCAATGGTGAGATGTGGGGAAAGTCCAAATTCAGCTTTTCTGTCAACAGTATACAGCTCTCTCATCCTCAGAGGCTAGGAGAGTATTGGGGGAACTAGAGTGTAGTTTTAGTGAGATGGAGGTAGGTGGGGCAAGGAAATGTAGGCCTCCAGGCTAATTTAGCTGAATTAGTAGTTTTTTCCAGGTTAAAGCAAAGGGAGCACTTGTAAGAGCTAGTTTTCCATGCTCAAGGAGATGGATGCTCCCAGCTCCTTCTTCTTTGGTTTGGAAAGACAGAGCGGTGAAGCCAAGGGTACGCATTGTCTACGACTGTCTGATGGGCAGGTGACCTCTGTGGTGGGAGAGATGCGGGAGCGAACTGTGGAGTTTTATACTGAGTTGTATAGGGCAGAAATGTGTGATCCTATGCGTGTTCAGGTCTTGTTCGCAGGACTCCCTAAGCTCTCTCTGGCGCAGAGGGATGAAATGGACATTCCTCTGTTGTCCCATGAACTGTCAGAGGCTGTAACCCAGATGTCCCCCGGTCGTGCACCGGGGGTCGATGGACTCCCAGTGGAGTTTTATAAAACATTAACGCAACACGCAAAATAAGTTCTGGCTGTATTAAAAATATACACTGAGAATACATTTGCCCTCCCAACAGTCTCAATTTGTCGGGGCATGGACTCTACAAAGTGTTGAAAACGTTCCACAAGGATGCTGGCCCATGTTGACTCCAATGCTTCCCACAGTTGTGTCAAGGACTTATTTTGTGTGTTGCGTGAATGCATCGAGGTAGGAGAGTTGCCGATGAGCTGCCGTCGGGCGGCTCTGACTCACCTGCCCAAAAAAGGGGACTTGTATGAACTGGAGGCCAATGGCATTGCTCTGTGCGGACTACAATATATTTGCCAAGGTCCTTTCTAACAGACTGAAGTCCCATCTGGACTCAATAGTACATAAGGACCAAACATATTGTGTACCGGGACGCTCAATCACAGACAACTTGTTCTTAATCAGGGACATGTTGGACTTGTCGAGAGGGTCTAATGTGAACTTTGG
The DNA here is from genome assembly GCA_030435695.1 of Brachymystax lenok tsinlingensis. NCBI lineage: Eukaryota > Metazoa > Chordata > Actinopteri > Salmoniformes > Salmonidae > Brachymystax > Brachymystax lenok. Next base: position 31,028,326 of record CM059811.1, on the reverse strand, counting down.
ACTGGTCTCTTTAGATCAAGAGAAGGCTTTTGATAGAGTGGACCATGAGTATCTGTTTAATGCAATGTCTGTGTTTGGGTTTGGGAATAGTTTTTTGACCTGTGTGAAGCAGTTGTATGCTGGGGCATCATGTATGGTCAAGGTGGGAGGGGGGCTGAGTAGGCCAGTCTGGGTGAAACGGGGCAATAGACAAGGATGCCCTCTTTGGGGCAGTTATATACACTAGCCATTGAGCCTTTTTGGTGTTTGCTACGCAGGAGACTGCAGGGAGTGTGCTGGACAGGCATGGGTGTGGTAACAGGCATAGCAGTGTCATCATATGCAGATCATGTTTCTGTGATGGTTAGGATATGCAGGCACTAGAGACCAGTCTGAAGGTGTGCGAGCGAGCTTCGTCAGCTAAGGTAAACTGGGGCAAGAGCAAAGCTCTGTTATGTGGGGCATGGGGGGGATAGGGCCCCTCCTATGCTTCCAGGGGGTTTACAGTGGGGTTGTGAAGGGTTTAAAGTGTTGGGGGTGTACCTGGGCTCGGAGAGGTGGGTCAGGAAGAACTGGGAGGGGCTGTCACATGCAGTGGTGTCAAGACTGGCCAGGTGGAGGTGGCTCCTGTCCCAAGTGTCATATAGAGGGAGGGTGCTGATAATCAACAACCTGGTGGCATCTTCCCTGTGGCATAAACTGTCTGTCCTCAACCCCCCCCGCCGGTCTGCTCGCAGACCTGCAACTTAAGCTGGTGGACTTTTTCTGGTCGGGCCATCACTGGCTGAGGGCGGCAGTCTTGTACATGACCGTCCACGAAGGAGGACAGGGCCTGGTGGAATTGGAGATCAGGATGGCTGCTTTCCGACTAAAGGCAGTGCAGAGACTGCTGTACCATACTGATGTTGGCTGGAGGGAACCAGCATGCGCGCTGCTGAGGAGAGCTGGCGGATTAGGGTTGGACCGGCAGCTGTTCCTCATGAAGCTGGAGAGGCTGAGTACAGCAGGTCTCTCAGATTTTTACTCTGCAGTGCTGAGGGCCTGGCAGCTGCTAAGGCCCACACGAGAAGGGCGTGTGGAGCCTGGGCTGTGGGTGTGGGAGGAGCCTATCTTCCACCACCCAGCCATCCCTTTAAAATCGGTTCAGTCGGCCACCCTGCAGAGGCAACTAATGGCAGCGGGTTTACAAAGGCTGGGTGACCTGCGACAGCTGGGAGAGGAGGGGTGGAAAACCCCGGAAGTCCTGGCACAACAAACAGGAAAATGTCTCTTAGGCTGCTGGAGAGATTCCTGGAGGTGGTCCAGGAGGCACTGTCTGAGCCGGTAAGGGGGTGTTTGAGCGGTCTCTCTCTCTCACACTCACACTCACACTCACACTCACACACACACACACACACACACATATAGATACCAGAGTGGCTGTAGAGTTGATACCAGTGGTGGTGTCCGCTATGCCATATGAGAATGATAACTCTGTCTAAATGAGCATGTAAAGGATCTGGTGGGATCAGGGAGGGAGCAGCCACAGACTGTAGTCTATCACAGCATCAACGCATGCATCATCTACAGCACTTAAGCCCTGCTGCTGCTGGTCAATATACTGCATTGTATTATCACCAGTAGAGCTTTATGTAATTTAGGTCGAAAAAAGGACAGAGGGGAGGACAAAGAGATAAGGAGAGAGATAGGAGAAGGGCAAAGGCGAGGAGAGTAGAAGAGAAGAAAATAGAAGAGAAGCAGCTAAGATGTCAGGTCAGGTGGTACGTTCCGTAATTAGACTTCCATGTTCATTTGAAAAATATGTATTTGGATCTACAATCTATCACTGTAGCAAACAAGGGCCTCTTTTTGAGAGCGGTAGATAGAATTATGACAACTAAAATCATACACAAGTGAATGTGGGTTCACACACACACACACATATCAAAGCTTCCTCCGATCGAGTGAATATGTCATGACCGCGTCCCCATGATAGCTGTTACCCAGCTGTCATGTGACATGCCTGTTTGTGTGTGACACGTGTGTGACATTTCCCCCAACGGGAATAGCCTGCTTGTCATAATGTGTCAATGCTCCCTCGCTGCGTGTGATGTCAGACATTGTGCCACCACTTGGTGACCATAGATGACACCCGCGGAGAGTGACACATGAGTAGGGCAACTTTGAGAAACTGCGTCATGCCTCTTCTGACTTTTACCATCCCTATAATGACGGGTTTCACATTTGTTTTTTTCTCAGCCGAGCATTTTGGTGAAACAATAGCTGCATTGTTTTGACATTACTTGACCCTAGTGCTGCAAGAGTGGGTCAAAAAGTAAGTATACTGTATGAGCTATGACATTTTACTGTATTCTTCCCTGGTATACATTTTGTGTTTGAGGAGGCCAATTACAATTTCTATGCATTAAACACACTGGCCATGGGGTAGCCTAGCAATCGTCTGCACTCATGGGTTGTTGTTATCTTTGTTGTTGTTATTTTTAGGCAGTTAGGAAATGGCTATAGTGACAAAGGGAGAGAGAGTGTGAGAGAGAGAGAGCGATAAAGAGAGAGAGAGATGGAAAGAGAGAGAAACAGAGAGCGACAAGGAGAGAGAGGAAAAGAGAGAAAACATTGAGGTTGGGGGGAATTAGCAAGCTTGAAGGACTCCCGCTTGCTAATTAGGCAGCTGGCTCTATGGTTGGTTCTGGAGCTGGATTTGTCATAAACATAGATTTAGGGAAAACCTTGCCACAGATGGAAACCACCGTGCTATCTTTGACTTCGCCATCTACTGTTATCTCCAATGTTTGAACATCGTCCACAAACATGTTACTAAAAGTCCCTTGAATTTTCTTTTGCAGGTGCATTTTAATTATCTGGATAGACACCGGTGGCTTCTAGTTAACTTGTTAGGGAGTGGCAGCTGAGGGGTTGGTTTTGGAGAGCCTGGCGTGCCCAAAGTAAAATGTCTCCCATTCAGGCCCAGAAAATAGGATATGCACACATTTAGTACCATTGGATAGGAAACACTCTGCATTTTCCAAAAGTGTTAACCATTTGTCTGTGAGTGAAACAGAATGCATATGGCAGGCGAAACCCCAAGGAATTCCTGTCCTGGAAAAAGTGGTTTTGACAGAGTGCCTCATTGGGAACCCCTCCCTCATGAAAATGACCATATAAGGGCATATGAATGCAGTACCCATCGCTTCAGATGTCAACAGTCTCGAGACAATGTAAAATTTCATTTTGGATGAATTAGACCAGAGAATAAGAGCAAACCAGGAAGTGACCTTTTTATGTAAACAGTACCCAGTGCGCGTTCCCGACAAAGCGCGCAGTGTCTTTTACCGCCTTTATCGATCAGTTTATATTCCGGTTGATTTATAATAGTAAATATACGTAAAAGTGTTCCTAAGGATACATTTAAAACTATGTTTGATTGTTCTTGGACAAGTTTATAGGTATAAGATGAACGAGTTTGCGTCACGTTTCAATGGACTAGTGGAGGCTGTCGTTTCTGATTATAACGCACAAACAAAATGGAGGATTTATGGATAAAATACATAACTTTTTCTAACAAAAGAACCATGGATTGTCTTCGTGGACACTTAGGGTGACCTCAGCAGAAGTTCTTCAACAGGTAATTGATTTGTTTTCGCTGTGAAATGTGTTATGTGTGTGCCATGATGGCTAATCGATTCATGGCTATGGGAAAAATATGTGAGGTGCTACCCTCAAACAATCAAATGCGCTGCTTTCGCCGTAAAGCCTTTTTGAAATCTGACAACGCTGTGATATTGCCAAGAAACAGAGCTTTTGATGAGTATGGAACACTTGTATATTGGTGGATGTTTAATAATTCAACTTTTGGATTTTGAATTTGGTGCCTTACATTTCACCTGGTAGTGTCGGGAGCAGCCCGCTAGCGCCCCAAGCAATCCCTGAGAGGTTAAACACTTATTGCTCACAGAGTGAGTCCGTGCAAGTTATTATGTGACTTGTTATGCACATTTATCCTCCTGAACTTATTTAGGCTTCCCATAAGATTTTTTATTTATTTTTTATTTAACCTTTATTTAACTAGGCAAGTCAGTTACGAACAAATTCTTATTTACAATGACGGCCTACCGGGGAACAGTGGGTTAACTATCATTTTTTATTAATTTTAAAATAAAATGAGAAACCGCCCATCTACATTTAAACTGAACTGAAGTCTACACGGATGGGGATGCCAGGTCGCCGAACGTTGAAAAGTCATGCTATTCCATCGATTTTCCCCTTCACTTAAAAGAGGAAGACATCCGTCAGCTTACATCAGTGCAGCAGAAAATAAATTGAGCTGAAGTAACGTAGCTAACGTTACGTACCTGACTAGCTAGCTGGCGAACTACATCTGTTCATGTAAACCAAAATCGAGCTCGCTAGCTTTCATAATATACTTGCTGACATTCCAAAGCAAATCAATGTAATTAGCCAGCTGCTATCTGGCAATGTGATTTTTAAGTTTTCAAGCTAACGTTAGCTTTGTTAGGTTACATTAGCTGCAGCCTACCGGACCGTATCTAACCATTAGGTAGCTAGCTAACTAACTACTGCAGAGGCAAACGTGACTATGAGTTCTATTTAGAGTCCGATTCAATCAACATCTGCAGCAGCGGCAGCTCAGCACCAGGAACTAGTGTAAGTCATCTTTCTAAATCTTCCCATGATTATATGATTAACAAATACATATACAGGAGCTAAGCATAAATATGGTCCGTCTTGTTGTTGTATTTACAAGCAGGCGACAACTTCTACGGTAGTTTTCTCTGTATTATCGAGGATTTGTTGATTGTTCATGCAGAAAAGGAGGTATTAGCAAGGAGGGGGTGGTGTGGGTGACTGACTAGTGTCTGTTAGATGTGAGTACTGTGTGTGAAGGTTAGTATGCATGATCTATTGACCTGAGGTGGATATAGTACCTTGTTTGAGTGTGTATTGATGGGGACAAGGTAGTCAAATATTGGCTAATCACTGGCTAATTACTGTGTCCTACAGACTAATCCTGCTGCTGATGATGACAACCTCTCCACCAGCTTTAATAGTAGACCCATTGGATGAAAGCTTTCAGCTGGGAACAAGCTCAAGCTAAACATAATCTGACTCGGAAACAAGCTAGGACAGCCAAAGGTATTTACGAAAGCACAATACCCCCTTGAGAAAAGAAAATCACCAATACAATACAATACCTTCAAGCCAAGTGCTCCTCAAACTTTTCACACCCTTGCAGTTATTTGGCATGGGGGAGAGGGGCTGTTAGTATACTCTTCTAGCCTGTTCCCTCTATTGTTGACAGTACGGGTCTACTCAACAGCACAACTGTAGGTGCTCATACACAACAATAAACAACTAGACTGTCAAGACCCCCTCAAACTTTTCACATTGTTGGTAACAGCTCATTTCAATGTCCCATTATTGATTCTGAGTGTAACAAAACACACACCAGTCTACTGTACCCTTTTTTGTTTGCAGATGAACATGGTTTCTTGTACGGCCGGGATGATACCAGTATCGCGATACTAGTTATTGACATGCCAAGGAGACAAAACACAAAGCGGAGTTCACTTCTTTAGGAAAACAGCCCTATTGTTGGAAACACACATCATTATGTTGTTATCCACATGATCAGTCTTCGTGTCTTTCCAGGAGACTTGCAGTACAAACAAATCTTCTGCAAGAGGTGGGTGGTGAAGAAGGTGTACAAGCCCAGAACCCACTACTTCAGGGAGAGTCTTGTCCACCTGGCTGTGGAGCAAAGAACGGACCAGACAGTTGTCTACAAGGAGCCAGAGTCACAGCTCCCCAAACTCAACATCCCTGCCAACATCGCCACAGCGCCAAAGCCTGCTAAACCCGCTGCCATGACCCAACACAAGACAAGGTTCACCAGCTGAAGAACATTCTGGAACCTGTCTGGAACATTAAACCAACACAACATCCATATTCAGTAAGACTGATGTTGTAGTATAATATAGAATACCTAGTATGCTCACAACTGCATTGTGGTATAAATATTGCTAGCTCTTGTACATATATGTTTCTTTAACGAGTTGGACGCAAAGGATTTACTTCAGACAGGATTTACCCTCATCCCCATAATTCACAGTAGAAAGAGAGAAAGAGTGGGTAATCTGTCTTTACCATCGGTCCTATTAGCCAACGTACAATCATTTGATAATAAAATAGACAAACTATGATCACGTATATCCTACCAACGGGACATAAAAAAATGTAATATCTTATGTTTCACTGTCATGGCTGAATGACGACATGAATAACATACAGCTGGCGGGTTTTAAGCTGTATCGGCAGAATAGAACAGCCGCCTCTCGTAAGACAAAGGGTGGCGATCTATGCATATTTGTAAACAACAGCTGGTGCACAAAATCTAATGAAGGAGATGGCTTGTGGTGAGATATTGTGTAGCTAAAGGTAATGTGTCAGCCTATTAATTAGTAAAAAAAAAAAAATGGCCTATTACTAGGCTATTCAAAAATACAAAATGGACTATAATTGTAGGCTAACTCTGTTAGCCGCTCTGCACAATCAATGAACCAACAGTGTTGCCTAGACCAGTGGGTCCCAAGGGGGGGTGCGACGGGTCCCCCACCTCCCAAATGAAAAAACTTTTTTTTTTTTTTTGCGGAACTCAGTCCAGCTTTAAACTTTATCTTGAAAGTTGTAATAGTAGAATGCACAAGGTGCAAATTCAAAATTGAGTGGCACATCATCAGTTTCTCTTGTCATGTTAGTCATTGCATACCTTAGAGAGCTATTTATAACTTTTCAGAAATCAACTAGCCCATGTCAGCTAATGTTTTCTCATCTAGGTTTTTAGCCCATAGATATTGTTGTAATTTTTTACTCACTCATATATGTTTATTTATTTTTTGTATTTTACCCCCCTTTTTGTCACCAATTTTGATCTTGCCTCATCGCTGCAACTCCCCAACGGGCTCGGGAGGCGAAGGTCGAGTGACGCGTCACCCGAAACCACGCTTCTTAGCACCCGCCTGCTTAATCAAGAATCCAGCCGCACCAATCGAAGGAAACATCATTCAAATGACGACCGGAGTCAGCCTGCAGGCACCCGGCCGGCCACAAGGAGTCACTAGAGCATGATGAGCCAATTAAAGCCCTCCCCCCGGCCAAACCCTCCCCTAACACGGATGATGTGCGGATGATGTGCGCCGCCCTATCAGACTCCCAATCACAGACGGTTGTGATACAGCCCGAGATCTAACCCGGGTCTGTAGGGATGCCTTTAGAACTGTGATGCAGTGTCTTGGACCGCTGCGCCACTCGGGAGGCCAGTCACTCATTTTCTTGTCACTCAAATTACACATGACACATTATGGCTAAGTTTATAGTATTGCAAGAAAATTTGCTTTTAAACTACAAAATGTGCTTTGCACCACATGACAAATTGCGTATAATCTCAGGAAATACAATTTAAAAATTATCTCCACCAACAAGAGGGGGTGTGAACAGTTTGTGTCATAAACAGTGCTTGTGCCCATAGAAAAAGACGTGGTGCATGCGCGCAGGGGGGGTGCGGGATGTTCTCCAAGTTTGTGAACCCCTGGCCTAGACCAGGGATGGGCAACTTTGATGGGGGTGGGAGCCACAAAAACGGAACTCATCATGAGGGGCCGCAGTGGCTCATGGGGCTGCATACCCACATCCATACTTCCAATTTTATTAAATTTTTGTGAAATTGGTCCGTGGGCCTACAAAAAGGGAGGACTCGGGCCACCAGTTGCCCATCCCTTGCCTAGACCTACCTATACGTTCTCTCCCAAACTCTTTGATAGAATCTTTGGAGAGTAGCATGAGGTAACTAGCCCATCCAGTGTGCGTAATAATATAGTCCACACTCAAAGGTGATTCATAAATTTCATTGAATTGAGAGGCCAGTCCAATTATGTAGCAAATACATTTAAATAATAAAAAAATATATTTTCTGTCTTGGGTTCATATAAGTCCCTATGCATATGGGTGTTTTGAATTAATCATCACCTTAGAAAGCACTTTCCATTACGTTATTTTAGGCTTTGAAACCACATCCACAATGAAAATGTTTTCCAAACTGTTATTGCACTTCTTTCTTCAAATTGATTAATGACAGTGAGTTGAGATTTAAAAGTATGATATTGTTTTGATGACAAGTGTTTGAATTGATTTTCAACTGTATTTGCATTGATGTCAGAGTGGTTAGAGGGACAATAGACGTGACAATGTGCTTGTCCTCCTGCAGACTTCAGACCATGCGTACGCACTGTTTCTAGTGGTTGAAGTATTGCATTGCAAGAAAGAAAAATCCTAGTAGTAGCCTTGTGCAAATGAGGAATATATGATAACACCATTATTCATAACAAAAAAAACTGGTACAAATATAATAAGATGCAATCATTTGCATTAGTGAGAACATACCCTCATAAAACTGACTATCCTTGACTTTGGGCGATGTCATTTACAAAATATCCTCAAACACTCTACTTAGCAAACTGGATGTAGTCTATCACACTGCCATCCGTTTTCTCACCAAGCCCCATATACTACCCACCACTGTGACCTGTATGCTCTCGTTGGCTGGTCCTCGCTACATATTCGTCGCCAAACCCACTGGCTCCAGGTCACCTATAGTCTTTGCTCGGTAAAGCTCTGCCTTATCTCAGCTCACTGGTCACCATAGCAACACCCGTAGCACGCGCTTCAGCAAGGTATATTTCACTGATCATCCCCAAAGTCAACACCTGCTTTGGCCGCCATTCCTTCCAGTTCTCTGCTGCCAATCACTGGAACAAATTACAAAAATCACTGAAGTTGGAGACGTTTACAGTTGACGTCGGAATTTTACATACACCTTAGCCAAATACATTTAAACTCTGTTTTTCCCAATTCCTGACATGTAATCCTAGTAAAGATTCCCTGTCTTAGGTCAGTTAGGATCACCACTTTATTTTAAGAATGTTAAAGTTTACATACACTCAATTGGTATGCTTGGGGTCATTGTCCATTTGGAAGACCCATTTGCGACGAAGATTTATCTTCCTGACTGATGTCTTGAGATGCTGCTTCAATATATCCACATACTTTTCCTCCCTCATGATGCCATCTATTTTGTGAAGTGCACCAGTCCCTCCTGCAGTAAAGCACCCCCACAACATTATGCTGCCACCCCCACGCTTCACGGTTGGGAAGGTGTTCTTTGGCTTGGTTCCATGGTGTTTATACTTGCATACTATTGTTTGTACAGATGAATGTGGTACCTTCAGGCGTTAGGAAATTGCTCCCAAGGATGAATCAGACTGAGGTCTTGGCTGATTTATTAGATTTTCCCATAATGTCAAGCAAAGAGGCACTGAGTTTGAAGGTATGCCTTGAAATACATCTACAAATACACCTCCATTTGACTCAAATTATGTCAATTAGCCTATCAGAAGCTTCTAAAGCCATAACATAATTTTCTGGAATTTTCCAAGCTATTTAAAGGCACAGTCAACTTAGTGTTTGTTAACTTCTGACCCACTGGAATTGTGATACAGTGAATTAGAAGTGAAATAATCTGTTTGTAAACAATTGTTGGAAAAATTACTTGTGTCATGCACAAAGTATATGTCCTAACCGACTTGCCAAAACTATAGTTTGTTGACAAGAAATTTGTGGTGGTTGAAAAACGAGTGCTGAAACAGGAAAGGACCTTCTCCAAACTATTGCCACAAAGTTGGAAGCACCGAATCGTGTAGAAGGTCATTGTTTGCTGTAGCGTTTGATTTCCCTTCACTGGAACTAAGGGGCCTAGCCCAAACCATGAAGGGGCCTGACCCAGACCATTATTGCTCCTCCACCAAAATGTACAGTTGTCACTATGCATTGGGGCAGGTAGCGTTCTCTTTGCTTCCGCCAAACCCAAATTCGTCTGTTGGACTGCCAGATGGTGAAGCGGATTAAATCATTTCATGACTCTCCGACGAACAGTTCCTGTGCTGACGTTGCTTCCAGAGGCAGTTTGGAACTCTGTAGTGAGTGTTGCAACCGATGAAACTCGGTGCTCAGCTATCCTGTTCTGTGAGCTTGTGTGGCCTATTAGAAGTTTCCACTTCACAATTAACAGCACTTACAGTTGACCAGGGCAGTTGTAGCAGGGCAGAAATTTGACGAACTGACTTGTTGGAAAGGTGGCATCCTATGACGGTGCCACATTGAAAGTAACTGAGCTCTTCAGTAAGGCCATTCTACTGTTTGTCTACGGAGGTTGCATAGATGTGTTCTCAATTTTATACACCTGTCAGTAACAGGTGTGGCTGAAATAGCCAAATCTACTCATTTGAAGGGTTGTCCACATACTTTTGTATATACAGTGTATATATGGCATTTGCCAAGTTTATAAATCTCAATAGTTTTGTGTGCACAACCTTTTCAGAAATGGGGTACGCAGATATTTAGTGTAAAATGTATGCAAGGGTAATACATTTGGCCCCTGGCCATTAGCGGATGGTAATTAGCGAGTTGGGTACTACCAGTGCATGTCCAGATTCCATTAGAGGAGATTAACATGACTCAGCGGTCACGTGGGATTTCAATGTGGTCATGAGTCATGACTGCCGGTGTCTGAAAAATGTCACCTCAACAACCCTAGGTGTTCCTAATGTTTTGTGCACTCAGTGTATAATGGGGTTTTATATAATATTTTTTATTTTCAAGTGACTAAATGATTCCGGCTGAATCAGAAACAAAAAAAGTGTTTGACTTCAACTTCTGGATCAATTTATTGGGATATTCATGAAAAGTCTTTGGATAAACTAGCTACAATCTTACTGCTAAAACAAATAATGCAGAGAGTTGGTGTATCTTTTAAACATTCATTTGTTGGCAAGTAAGCATGTTTCAATAAAACATTAGATTAGTCTGTCAATATAGCAAATATGTAGACATGGCTTGCTCTAGAGACCGAGGTGAGTTTGCACAGAAGTATGCAGGAACAGTTATGGCAATGTATGACATAAAGTCAGCAAAAAAAGAAAAGTCCCTTTTTCAGGACCCTGTCATTCAAAGGTAATTGCAAAGGGTTTAAACACTGTTTCCCAATTAATGAACATGCACCTGTGGAACGGTCATTAAGACACTAACAGCTTACAGACGGTAGGCAATTAAGGTCACAGTTATAAAAACTTAGGACACTAAAGAGGCCTTTCTACTGACTCTGAAGAACACCAAAATAAAGATGCCCAGGGTCCCTGCTCATCTGCGTGAACGTGCTTTAGGCATGCTGCAAGGAGGCATGAGGACTGCAGATGTGGCCAGGGCAATAAATTGCAATGTCCGTAGTGTGAGACGCCTAAGACAGCGCTACAGTGGCAGACCACGTGTAACAACACTTGCACAGGATCGGTACATCCGAACATCACACCTGTGGGACAGGTACATGATGTCAACAACAACTGCTTGAGATACACCAGGAACGCACAATCCCTCAATCAGTGCTCAGACTGTCCGCAATAGGCTGAGAGAGGCTGGACTTATAAGCTTATAGGCCTGTTGTAAGGTAGGTCCTCACCAGACATCACCGGCAACAACGTTGCCTATGGGCACAAACCCATTGTCGCTGGACCAGACAGGACTGGCAAAAAGTGCACTTCACTGACGAGTCGTGGTTTTGTCTCCCCAGGTGTGAAGGTCGGATTTGCGTTTATCGTCGAAGGAATGAGCGTTACACCGAGGCCTGTACACTGGAGTGGGATTGATTTGGAGGTGGAGGGTTCGTCATGGTCTGGGGCGGTGTGTCACAGCATCATTGAACTGAGCCTGTTGTCATTGCAGGCAATCTCAACTCTGTGCGTTACAGGGAAGACATCCTCCTCCCTCATGTGGTACCTTCCAGCAGGCTCATCCTGACATGACCCTCCAGCATGACAATGCCACCGGCCATACTGCTTGTTCTGTGCGTGATTTCCTGCAAGACAGGAATGTCAGTGATCTGCCATGACCAGCTTGGAGCCCGGATCTCAATCCCATTGAGCATGTCTGGGACCTGTTGGATCGGAGGATGAGGGCTGGGCCAATCCCCCCCAGAAATGTCTAGGAACTTGCAGGTGGTAGTTTATGTCTCATTTGTTGAATGTTGTTATGTTCATACAAATATTTACACATGTTAAGTTTGCTGAAAATAAATGCAGTTGACAGTGAGAGGACGTTTATTTTTTTACTGAGTTGATATACAGTACAGTTTATATATATTTAATCAATTTTGAATTCAGGCTGTAACACAATAAATTGTGGAATAAGTCAAAGGGTATGAATACTTTCTGAAGGCACAGTGAAGTAGACCAGCGGTGAAATTTAGCTTTAATTCATTTTCCTTTGTGTTTTGGGGCTGTTCTCCATGCAGCCCCAGGTGACAGGGAGCACATAATTTGAGGCATGGCCTGCAGCTCATGCTAGAAGTGTGTGTGTGTGTGGCAATGTGTGTTTAGGGAGTGTGTGTGTGTATTTGGGGTATCTGTGGGTACCACTGAAAAATGCTCAAAGGTACTCACATTCCTTCACACGCAAACACTGTAATAAATTCAACAACCTTGACAATATCTGTCAACTGCTCTATTACCGTATCTAGTTTCCTACAAAAGGATTTGGCTTTAGTGACATACTATTACATGGCATGTGGGTGATATAAATTAGTAAAGAGTTACATGGTAGGAAAGCCAATACAACAAACCACTACAACCCATGTGGACTGTATATTGTACGTGGTCGTCACATGAATGGAAAAAGACAGTCGTCTAAGCAGATTAATACATAGGACTTTTAGTTTTTGGATCTTTGTCATGCAAGATCATTGGGACAGTAGGCTAGCCTAGCAACCGGGTTCACAGATATTATCCCACATAGCACTTAGTACAACGTTAAAGTTATCTGCAAAGCACTCATCAGCGAGGATTAGCCCGAGTTGTTTAGGCATTTTCCATAAGGTAGCATTATAATCGGACTTGCCGTTTCGTATAATACCCTGATTTTCTAGAATTTGAGGAAAGTGTATTAATGTACACCGCAAGGCAGACCCGGCAGAATGTTTTCTCAGAACGTTATGAAAAGAGAGAGGAAAAGATTGTCAGCGTGCACTTAATCATAATGTATTTCTCCCTTTATTGCTTTTTCTTACTGCATCGGTTGCAGCGAGGTAGGCAGGGTGCCAGTATGTAGCCCTGAGTTGGTGGAAAACTTCATATAAATTAATTAAATGAGGAAGAGAAAATACTCTAATGAATAGGGTCTTGCTAAAGTATTTGATAGGGGTTTTAAAGCTCTATCACTGCAGTAGGTCCTTAGAGTTGAACAAAACAATTTCTCAGAAAACAGTGCCTTCCAGTCCCCATGCAAAATAGACTGTCAATTTGTCACAAGATATGGCATATTATTGCTTTGCTTAGTCTTGACTTATCCAGAAAGTAACTATTCTTTCCCTGTTCTTCTGAGATTTAATTGTTGCGATTATCTCCTCCTTCAGTCCTCCACAACGATAACAAACAATGCTGACATGCTACAATCTTGACTAGATACTCTTGACGTATCTTTATGCCACCCTTCCCACAGAGCCCGTTCCAAATTCACCAGACAAGCACAGAGCCAATAGTTTATGTACCACTTGGGGGAAAAGGTCTCAACCTAGTAAAAGCTTTACACTGATGTGCTGGCAGACATTTGGCATTTTCATTTATCGCCCAGTGGGTCAATTAAACACCATTTTAATTACACGACAGAACTGTAAATAACACCAATCATATTTTCTCCATCTGCGAGAATGAGGTAATGTAAGAATCCTCAAATGTACCTTGATAGAGGAAAGACTAACTAACAGAGAGGCCTAGCTACCTCACTCCAAGCCATTTCCAGCGTGACGTGTCAGAGAGAGAGAGAGGGAAAGAGAAGGAGAGAGAGGGAAAGAGAAGGAGAAATAGAGAGAGAAATGGAGAAATACAGAGAGAGAAACTGCCACTGTCAACAGCCAACCTGTAGGAAATACATTTTAATGGCTAAGCAAACAGGAGATTGAGATCTAAAGGGTGGAGAGAGACCAAGGTTGACAAAATATAAGCAAATACATTAGTTTAGCAATTAGCTTCGCCACAGCCATCCTGGTACTGTTTGTGTTCAATATGCAGGCCAAGTCAATGGCATTGGCATATGACAAAAATACGAGGTAATTGTTTTCCATGCGCATGATGCACCATTTTGAAATAATCATATTTTTTTGTTTTCCGAAGGAGGAGTGTGAGCCATTGACGCTGTGGTGAATTAGACTCATTTTGTTCTCTGGCTGACAGGCATGGGCCGTGTAGAATAGATGTCAGATGTTGGTATTGTGCAGAAGTTGGTTCTCCACCGAGCGTGGGAGCCATGCTAATTGACAAATCATTGGAGTGCAAATAATTGTTTTCTTCTCCGATATGAGTAGCTAGTTAATTGTCTCATGCAAGACTCCTTGGCAGTGTTATTGACTTTATGACGTATTCTGGCGTACATGTGAATCATCAACAGCATAATGTGATATTCTCCATTCTGGGTAAATCAATAGTTTAAATTCTCATTCACAGAAATGTGAGCTTCTGGCTGCGAATGCCTCTTGCGTCATCATTGTGAATTAGTATTGTATTAGGATCCCCAGTAGCTGACACAATGACAACAGCTAATATACCTGGGTGGAGAAACATCATTGAGCAGTAATATTCACTACCTGCATAGTTTATGAAAGACCACTTTTTCAAACCATCATATTGTCATGATGTGGCCCTTTCTGGGTATAGATCGTGGTCTCTCTCTCTCTCTCTTACACACAGGTTCTGTTATCTCAGGTCGTGAATTCCTGCAGGATACTCTCTCCTCCTGGCCATGCAGTATATAGAGAGAAAGTTTCACAGTAGAACAAAATAACTTCTTCTACATCACAGAACTTGAGAACTGAACAATATCCATGTTTTGGAGAATGTGTAAATGGTCGGTGGAGAAGCCAGCTACGACCCGGTCCGTTTTGTTTCATGTTTGTGACCTCATGAAAGACAATACAGCCACATTGCCATAACTGTTTATACAGGTGCCTCCGTTATGAGGTTTGCGTCTAATTATTGTATAAAATGAATGAGTAAAGATGAAACTATTTGTGAAATGATGTAATGCCATGTTAAACCGTTAATGTGAGATAACTTTATTCCCTTTAACTACTTAGGGGGCGGGCCAAAGACTTAGTTAAACTTTAAAGTTTAACTAAGTCTTTGGCCGCCCCCATGAGCACAGACATGATCTGGCTCATGGGACAGCCCTTTTCTACTGTTACGAATAAAACCCCCACCTGAAGAAATCCTCTTCAGACCACGCGTACCTCGATGGACACCGAGGGGGCACAGATTGAGTTCAGACCACAAAAACCTCAGTATAAGCTAAGGTTGTAATGGTTGTAGAATTCCTAACCATACCACGTTGAGCATTGGCTACACGGCGGGAAATGGTTAAACTCTGAGACTCTCAATCCCGACAGAATAAGAGCAAATCTTAGATACTAATTACTAGTCTGCAGCTGGAAATTATTTCAACCTGGAATGTGAGGTTGCGTCGAAACATCTATTGTTGCGACGAAACATCTATTCTATGAGAACATTTCTGAATGGTACTCTGAAGTACCCATTCTAACCACGAAAGACTTCACTTCAGGGAAGCAGAGAGACGCTCGGATGAACTTTCCAACAGAAGGACTGACGATTCCAACAGAGATCACGACCACACACTGGGCATAAATATATATTGATAGCAATTATTCCCGAATGAGTGATCGTTTATGTGCAAAGGATTAGCATTTCAATTATATTATTATCAACTGTGTAGTGACTCTTTTGTAATTCCCGCCCTTCTCAGTCTACACCCACTTCCCTTTGTCCACCATGCCATCATATCAATTTAGCCCACTAGGGAACCTCCCCTATCATTTCCTTCTTACCATATCTACTGTTTGTTTGTTTTTGCATTTCTGTGATTATTTAGTTAGTTTGTAAAAAAATTATTAAATGTATGGATGATTCATAGTAAAGGCTGGGTTTGTGCAGATAACCAACAATTTATGACGTTTGGAATGAGACTAATGTGAGGTAAAGAATAATTCATTAATTAGAAGATATCTGAAGAGTTATATTAGGAAAATTATAACTTTAATCTGAAGATTTTCTAGTTAATTACATTTACATGATTAGTTTAATCACGTAATAATAATTACAGAGAATTGATTTGTTAAAATAACTGTCTTCACTTTAATAATGCCAAAAGACACAACAAGATCTTGGTAAAATAACCCAAGGTGTGAGTAATTTTAAATTCCTGCATCTGGGCGCTAAACCTCCTCCTCAATCCAGTCTTGAAGATACAGTATGTATTCCATTCTAGTTGACTCAGTCATAATGATAGCAATAAGGCGTAGCTAAACTATGTTATCTTCTTAAGGAGTGGTGGGGCGCTACTACCCGGTGAAATGCAAGGCGCCAAATTCAATATCCAAAAGTTGAATTATTAAACATGCATCAATATACAAGTGTTTCATAGTCATCAAAAGCTCCGCTTCTTGGCAATATCACAGTGTTGTCAGATTTCAAAAAGGCTTTACGGCGAAAGCACCACATTTGATTTTTTGAGGGTAGCTCCTAACATATTTTTCCCATTACCATAAATTCATAAGCCTCCACGGTTCACAGAAAACACATTTCACAGCGAAAACAAATCAATTACCTTTTGAAGAACTTCTGCTGAGGGCTTCCCAAGTGTCCAACGAAGACAATCCATGGTTCTTTTGTTACAAAAAGCAATGTATTATATCCATAAATCTCAGTTTGGTTGGCGCGTTGATTAGAAAATACAGCCTCCAATCGTTCATTGAAACGTGAAGAGAACTCGTTCAACTTATACCTATAAACTTGTCCAAGAACAATCAAACATCATTTTAAATGTATCCTTAGGAACACTTTTTTGTATAAATAGTATAATATTTCAACCGGAATATAAACTGGGCGATAAGAAAGGAAAAAACCAAAGAACGCGCCAGCCGGGAGCGCGCATTTACTTCTATTGACATCTGTGTGGACACTTCCTTATTCGTCTTCTTCTCTGCTCTAAAAGCAACTAAAAAGAATCAGAACACTTTCTCGAGACTGTTGACATCCAGAGGAAGCAATAGGTACTGCATTCATATGCCCTTATATGGGCATTTTCATAAGGGAGGGGTTCTAAATGAGGCAATGTGTCAAAACCACTTTTTCCAGGACAGAAATTCCTCGGGTTTTCACCTGCCATATCCGTTCTGTTATACTCACAGACAAAATGTTAACACGTTTAGAAAATTCTGAGTGTTTCCCATCCAATGGTACTAAATATGTGCATATCCTATTTTCTGGACATGAATGGAAGGCATTTTACTTTGGGCACGCTAGGCTCTCCAAAACGGTCACCTCATGCGCTGCTCCCAAAGAAATGATCTATGCTAGCTGGTCAAGCTGGGCTAGTGTTCCTGGTGGATTATGAGGCCAGTAATTTTGTTGGTGTAATCCCTACTGGGACAGCCATGTGTCACAGAACACAATGCCACAGCCTGCCAAATTGTGACTCAGATCACCCATGCAGCAGAAACTACTCCTCATGCTCCCATTGCCTTCCATCCTCTCTCATTCTCTCTGTTTCCCTCACTGTTTTTTTCCCCGGCTGACAACAAACATGAAACACGGCTACTGGACCATCACAGGCTGGGCTCAAATGACTTCTGAAATTGCTTTGTTTCCCCTCCCTTGAACACATATGTCGCTGTTGTTGTTAAGTTTGAAATGGCTGCCAGTCGAAATCAAGCATGACTCGCCATTAGCAATTGAGCTGACTGTGCACTGGTTTTTTTCTTTTCTATTTTTTATTCTTTGTTTTCCTTTGGGAGGGGAGGAAAAGGAAAAGGGTTGGCATTCTGAGAACTGATAGTACTTTGTTGTTGGCTGATGCTTTAGCCGTAGTTAAGAACTTGGATGTTAGGCATAAGCACGGTCTGTTGTCCTTTTTGGTCATGTGCTGGTAGAACAGGCGCTTATTAGAAAAGACACAAAGCACTTTCAAATATTCCAAATATACAACTTGTCACCTGAAAGCTGCTATACTGTAGCTACGCCAAAGTTGTGAAACCTTATTTATTCTCACAATAATTTTTGAGCACCATGGAAAGAAGTTCTAAATACAGCATCCATAGGAGGATAACCTTAGTATGTTTCTAATTGACTATAAAACTGTCGATTGATTCTTAACGAGTCATTATAATGAGCCTGCCCCACATTTACATAGTGGTAATAGCGAGAAAGATATTACCACCACCATATCCTGTCTGTCAGCTTCTTCCTTCCTTCCCTTCATGTCATTTAGAAGAAAAAAAAGTAATGGTGTCTCTTTTTCCTAAAGTGGCTGAGGTCAACTTCGGATTAAGCGACGTGATGTATCCCTCCTGCCACGGCACATTACGGCTTGCATCTTTGTCTGGGAGACTCACCAAGAGCAAGCAATACTTTCAATTACACTCTCAACTTGTCATTTTAATTGAATATACAGCAAGATTAATTACAGTTCAACTTAAATAAAAATAAATGTAGGTGTCCAGTAACATTATGTTTGGCATGAATACCCCCCTGACATAATTGAACAGCCTCACTGTTGTGATTGATCCCTTATGTGAAAAGAGGTATGTAAGTGCAGAAACGTTATCATCACTTGTTAATTCAATCTATCATATCTAGGTATCACCATCAGCCAAAACGAGACAGATAGATATCCATCCATGAGCATTACGATCAAGTTTGGTCTATATCTAGTATCCACCGGGAGATGAATAACTGTATCAAATGATGGTGTTCATAACAAATATGTTATGAAAGATGAGTGACATCTAGTTGGATCTTGCCACGGACCATGTTGCCACTACGTTTTTACCACAAATCTCTCAGGGTGCATTTTGTAGCCGATAATCTCTGCCTAATTCTCCTAGATCCCAGGCTTAAATGGGGCTTTTTAAGAGTATTACCATTTCAACTTTCTCCATTTGTTTCTAATATACTTTAAAGAGCTCATACTTTTCATCCCAAAACACTCATGGGTTTATTTGTAGACGCCCACTCTTTGCAAAGCATGGGGTTTTGTACCTCTCGTCTTTCCCATGTAGCTAGGGTGTTATATTTTCAAGAACACATTACTGTGATTAAACATGAATTGCCCCTCGCATGCCAGTGGGAAACAACAAACTATACCAATATAGTATATTGAACCTCCTGCATATATCCAGGCAAATATGCAACTTGTCAAGCAGCCTTTACTGTAATGTACATTCACAAAATTGTTTTATTTGTGTCTTTGCTTTACATTGTAAAATCATTAGTAATTGGAAAGTGTTGTGTAGGTCTTGAGAGAGAGAGGAGGAGGGACAGAGAGAATAACCCCACTCCCCAACAACACGAGCAAGAACCCTGAACTAAACCCAGGGGATTGAAGGGTTGAATGCGTCTCACTATTTATAGACAGCTATGAGAGAGAGAGAGAGAGAGAGAGTCTGAGTATGAGAGAGAGAGAGAGAGAGAGAGAGAGAGAGAGAGAGAGAGAGAGAGAGAGAGACACTGACTGACTCTTGGAGCAAGTCAATGACCAAGAAAGAGTAGAAAAAAAGAAAGTGACTGGAGGAGAAAGAAAGAAAAAAGGGCAATGGTGTGCTTCCACTGGAGCCACTCTGCCTCACCATTATGCCATGAATGGGAGACTGGGGCGGGAGGGGACTTGCGGGGCTCCGGTTTCAGTGGAACCACAGAGTGTGCTGTAACACTGCCAAGCGTGCTCCGCTGCCCAACTGAGCGCGCCCAGCAGTTTCACCACACTGACAGTACCAGGAAACGAACACAAGTGGAGAGTGGAGGAGCCTGGGTAATTCCTGGATGGCAGGGGACAGAAGGAGAGAAAGAGAAAAGGGAGGGCATGCGGCGGCAATGGTGGCTCCCACTCCCAGAGGAGTTAAAATGGCTTAATCTTCTCATCCTGTGGTAGAGAGGACTATTCAGACATTTGACAGACTCACTATGTCCTAAAATGGCGTGCAAAGGCCGGGGTAAAATAGAGGAAATCTCATACAAATAGATAAATACGTGACATGGCAGCAAGCCGAGGTGGTTGGTACAGCTAAACCAGCTAGACTTAAAGGGTGTATTTGGAAATTATTCATAACTAACAGTCTAGTGTGGGGCTACCCGAGTACATATTGTCAGATTTGGTCGGATTAGAGTTACTACTAATGTTACTGAAAATTTAAAGATCAAAGTTTACTCGTTGCACATGGATACAACAAGAACATACAGCAAATAAAACAATCAGCGCTATGCAAATTATACATTAAAACAAATAATAAACAACCGAAAAAAAGGTAATGCAGAATCTACACTTATATTTTATTAAAACGTTTAAGTCAGTGTCTTTTTAGTTCCCAGCTATAGAAATATCTATCTCACTTTCCCCGCACCATATTTGTGGTACACACTCCAGCTCACACACTCAGTTTCTGCGACTCTCTAATGAGCCATGATCACTGTGTTCAACTGGTAATTAAAATCAGATATTAAGCCTACCCATAATCCCCTTGGCTTGCGCTGCAAAACAAGGGGGGGGGGCGCGCTGCCTGTCACCTAGCATTATACTCCAACGCAGTCAGTCAATGAGAGTGCTTAGCCGTGCCTGCCTCGCGTCACCTTCAAAGAGCAGCCAACCAATCGATCAATGGCTAATCTGCAGGGGGTAAAGGGGGGTGATCATGAATTAAAGACTGTTTGCTCAAACGCTGATTTCTAAACCACACCGACTGTGAGGTGATCATGGTTAAATGGATAATGTACAGTAAGTACATGTTTTCAGGATCAGACGAGACTGAATTCTAGGAAACATAATCTCACAATATCAGAGACAGACTCACTCTACATGCCATCCCCATTCAATGAGGTCTATCATTTGAGTGAAATTAAATGAAAAGGGTGAATCTGTCAAATAGTACATTATCACTTCCAATGTCACAATCTATCAGTGATCGTTGCTTTACAGAACATCTGCTAAACCATTACCCAGCATACACTAATTATGATCCATCCGATATTGATGAGTCATCAGTCTGTGGCAGTCCACAAGGCTGTGTTGAGTGACATCTACTCTTTACCTGGCTAACATATACAGGGTGTACCGAGAGGTCAGGGAAAGATCGAACGAGAGAGAGAGAGGTGTGGAATGAGAGGACTGGATGAGGGAGATGCTTGCACAGTGAGGCAATTAGGAGCCATGTGGTCGACTTGCTGAAAATTATGCAACTGTATTTTATAGACTAAGTTGTATGAGTGTGCACACGTGCATGCATGTATATGTGTACACTAACAGTCTCAAGCTGTTTTATGATAGATCCTGCACTCTATCAATTTAAGTCCATTAATATTCTCGGCTGCAGAGACGAACGGCTGCAGAGACTGCTGTGATCTCTCATCTGGGCTGCTGGGGGCGATGTTCAGTGGTGGCTAGCCCAAAACAGAGTCATGTCTCGGCAGTTTGCGGGCTGGAGGTAAGCTCTGACCCATCCTGCTTCTTCATTAACCCCCCCTACACACAGAAGCATCTGTTAGATTACACAACACTCGTAATAAGACCCTGGTTAGAGGCCTTTAGAGGGAAGAGCAGCTCTCAGTTTGTGACCCGGACCGGGGTGGGTAGACATCATTCTGACCACTGACCACACACGTTAGAGATGGAATAAAATGTGAATGAATGCATTGAAATGAACTGCTATTAACAATAAGTGTAGCTTTCAGGTTGAGACTGCATTGACACAATTGTCTGAGTAATGTTCCAGCCCTGTCTCTTTGTTTTTAGTGCCCTTGTCATCCTTGAAGCACCGGAGCTGAGAAAGAGAGAGACAGAAAAAGGATGAGAAAGCAAAAGGGAGAGATGAGAGAGAGACCAGACATAAAAAGGGAGGGAGGGATAGAGTGAGAGGGGGAGATAGGTTGCCATGCGCACAGTGAGCAGAGGCCCTTCTCAGCTGGGAGGCACTGGCAGGGATAGAGCCACCTATCTTATAGTGACAAGCAGCAAATGGGGGCCCATTACTGTACAGAATGTTAATGCAAAAGTTTGGGCCCCAGGGAGTGTCTTCGTTCCCCAAAAAGAACAGAGTACCTCTTCCAGGGTGCATGCATGACAGCGTCTATTCACCCCCATGAGTGCAGCAGATAATAACCGTATAAATCACAAGATACTTATTTTTCCCCCTCTCTTATGCTCTCCTCCTCTTCACTTCCCTCTCTTAAACTCTCTCACCTCTCTTCTCTTTTTCTCTGTCTGTATGCCTCCGAAAAGCTCCTTCCCTTTCATTTCTCCACTTATTATCTACTCTCCATTATCTCTCCATTTTCAAAATCTCCCTCCCTTTCCTCTATCCACGTCTTTCTTCACTACTCTCCCTTTCAGTGACTGTCCTTTGCTCTCTCTTTCCCTCAATGACTCCTTCACTTTTTCTTTTGTCTTTCGTCCTAAAAGATGGGGGTTGGGTTGGGGGTGTTTGAGAGAAGCATACTAGAGGTCACTGATAAAATCCATTCATATTGATTTCATCAACCCATCAAGAATCGCATCCTGTAATTAGCTCTCCAACACAGATTGGAGAGCAATGTTTTTTACGCCCGACAGAAAAACATAAAAGCCCATAGATGTATGCTCTCTTTGGTAAATAAATTAAACAAGCCCCAGTAATCTTTTTCCAAAGGGTCTCTTGTATGTGATTTACCATCTGTGGTGCGCTGTAAATAAATTTGTATGTAGACAATGCTTGCACTAATGTCCATGGCTATTGCTCAAATGCCCTTCTAAACATGAGAGAAACAGTTGAATATGAGCATAAGGTGCTTACTTAAAGTTGTATTTAGATGAGTTGCCGTTGAATTGAAGCAATTCACCTTGTCAAAGAAACAGCTATAGCATAAACCTTGTAGTTTATTTTTTGTTAGCTAGCAACACGGATTTGTCCCTCTTTGTCCTGTTTTATTACTGTATTATTGACTGTGTGTTTGTTTACTCCAATGTGTAACTATGTGTTGTTGTATGTGTTGAACTGCTTTGCTTTATCTTGGCCAGGTCGCAGTTGTAAATGAGAACTTGTTCTCAACTTGCCTACCTGGTTAAATAAAGGTTAAATAAAAAATGAAAATACAAATTATTATTATTATTACTATTATATTCTTTTTTGGACAGAACCCATCATCCAGAGCCTGGGGGATACAGACAGCACTGAGCCTCTCTCATGAATCTCTTATAATTTTCTATCTTTCAGACATTGAGATGCTGGTGCTGCTGTGCTGAGAGATAGAGAGAGGGATGGAAAGAGGAGAGGGAGGTAAAAATACCCTTGGCTACACATATATTGCAATGTAGACTTCTCAACCGCTAACTCCGGAGGTAGCACAGAACACTAGCCTTCAGTTGCCCCCCTCTAAGCAGGGCAGTGTAAACAGAATTGTCTAGTTGAGCCAACACTATCCCTGCAAATTAGTTGTTTGAAAGTTCCCAGAACATTTGTTATGTTACGGCAAATGTTCTCATTACACAAAAACTGCCCAGTCGTGCTGAATTGCCTGAACTTTAAAAGTTCCCAGAATGTTTCATTAGGTTGTGGGAACAGTCTGGTGAGAACATTGTGAAGATATCACAAAAGATATGTTCCCAAAACACAAAAACTGTCCAGTTGTGTACAGTCGTGGCCAAAAGTTTTGAAATTACACAAATATTAATTTCCACAAAGTTTGCTGCTTCAGTGTCTTCAGATATTTTTGTCAGATGTTACAAATCAAATCAAATCAAATTTTGGATTACTGAAGTATATTTACAAGCATTTCATAAGTGTCAAAGGCTTTTATTGACAATTACATGAAGTTGAGTGCAAAGAGTCAATATTTGCAGTGTTGACCCTTCTTTTTCAAGACCTCTGCAATCCCCCCTGGCATGCTGTCAATTAACTTCTGGGCCACATCCTGACTGATGGCAGCCCATTCTTGAATAATCAATGCTTTGAGGGATAAAGGTCTGGGGAGTTTCCTGGCCATGGACCCAAAATATTGATGTTTTGTACCCCGAGCCACTTTGTTGTCACTTTTGCCTTATGGCAAGGTGCTCCATCATGCTGGAAAAGGCATTGTTCGTCACCAAACGGTTCCTAGATGGTTGGGAGAAGTTGGTCTCGGAGGATGTGTTGGTACCATTCTTTATTCATGGCTGTGTTCTTAGGCAGAATTGTGAGTGAGCCCATTCCGTTGGCTGAGAAGCAACCCCACACATGAATGGTCTCAGGATGCTTTACTGTTGGCATGACACAGGACTGATGGTAGTGCTCACTTTGTCTTCTCCGGACAAGCTTTTTTCCAGATGCCCCAAACAATCGAAAAGGGGGTTCATCAGAGAAAATGACTTTACCCCAGTCCTCAGCAGTCCAACCCTTGTACCTTTTGCAGAATATCAGTCTGTCCCTGATGTTTTTCCTGGAGAGAAGTGGCTTCTTTGCTGCCCTTCTTGACACCAGGCCATCCTTCAAAAGTCTTCGCCTCACTGTGCGTGCAGATGCATTCACACCTGCCTGCATTCCTGAGCAAGCTCTGTACTAGTGGTGCCCCACTCCCACAGCTGAATCAACTTTAGGAGACGGTCCTGGTGCTTGCTGGACTTTCTTTGGCGCCCTGAAGCCTTCTTCACAACAATTCAACCACCCTCCTTTTGAAACTTCCAGTCTGTTATTCGATCTCAATCTGCATGACAGAGTGATCTCCAGCCTTGTCCTCATCAACACTCACACCTGTGTTAATGAGAGAATCACTGACATGATGTCAGCTGGTCCATTTGTGGCAGGGCTGAAATGCAGTGGAAATGTTTTTAGGGGATTCAGTTCATTTGCATGGCAAAGAGGGACTTTGCAATTAATTGCAATTCATCTGATCACTCTTCATGACATTCTGGGGTATATGCAAGTTGCCATCATATACAGTGGGGCAAAAAAGTATTTAGTCAGCCACCAATTGTGCAAGTTCTCCAACTTAAAAAGATGAGAGAGGCCTGTAATTTTCATCATAGGTACACTTCAACTATGACAGACGAAATGAGAAAAAGGTATCCAGAAAATCACATTGTAGGATTTTTAATTTATTTATTTGCAAATTATGGTGGAAAATAAGTATTTGGTCAATAACAAAAGTTTATCTCAATACTTTGTTATATACCCTTTGTTGGCAATGACAGAGGTCAAATGTTTTCTGTAAGTCTTCACAAGGTTTTCACACACTGTTGCTGGTATTTTGGCCCATTCCTCCATGCAGATCTCCTCTAGAGCAGTGATGTTTTGGGGCTGTCGCTGGGCAACACGGACTTTCAACTCCCTCCAAAGATTTTCTATGGGGTTGAGATCTGGAGACTGGCTAGGCCACTCCAGGACCTTGAAATGCTTCTTCCGAAGCCACTCCTTCGTTGCCGGGGTGTGTTTGGGATCATTGTCATGCTGAAAGACTCCAGCCACGTTTCATCTTCAATGCCCTTGCTGATGGAAGGAGGTTTTCACTCAAAATCTCACGATACATGGCCCCATTCATTCTTTCCTTTACACGGATCAGTCGTCCTGGTCCCTTTGCAGAAAAACAGCCCCAAAGCATGATGTTTCAACCCCCATGCTTCACAGTAGGTATGGTGTTCTTTGGATGCAACTCAGCATTCTTTGTCCTCCAAACACGCATTTAGTTGAGTTTTTACCCAAAAGTTATATTTTGGTTTCATCTGACCATATGACATTCTCCCAATCCTCATCTGGATCATCCAAATGCTCTCTAGCAAACTTCAGACGGGCCTGAACATGTACTGGCTTAAGCAGGGGACACGTCTGGCACTGCAGGATTTGAGTCCCTGGCGGCGTAGTGTGTTACTGATGGTAGGCTTTGTTACTTTGGTCCCAGCTCTCTGCAGGTCATTCACTAGGTCCCCGTGTGGTTCTGGGATTTTTGCTCACCGTTCTTGTGATCATTTTGACCCCACGGGTGAGATCTTGCGTGAGCCCCAGATCGAGGAAGATTATCAGTGGTCTTGTATGTCTTCCATTTCCTAATAATTGCTCCCACAGTTGATTTCTTCAAACCAAGCTGCTTACCTATTGCAGATTCAGTCTTCCCAACCTGGTGCAGGTCTACAATTTTGTTTCTGGTGTCCTTTGACAGCTCTTTGGTCTTGGCCATAGTGGAGTTTGGAGTGTGACTGTTTGAGGTTGTGGACAGGTGTCTTTTATACTGATAACAAGTTCAAACAGGTGCCATTAATACAGGTAACGAGTGGAGGACAGAGGAGCCTCTTAAAGAAAAAGTTACAGGTCTGTGAGAGCCAGAAATCTTGCTTGTTTGTATGTGACCAAATACGTATTTTCCACCATAATTTGCAAATAAATTCATTAAAAATCCTACAATGTGATTTTCTGGATTTTTGTTGAAGTGTACCTATGATGAAAATTACAGGCCTCTCTCATCTTTTTAAGTGAGAGAACTTGCACAATTGGTGGCTTTGTGTCATTCTCAATACTTTTGGCCATGACTATAGATGATTCTACAACGTTTATTTTAGAGTGCAAAAACATTTACCTGATGTTACAAGAACGTCCCAAGAACACATTTTGTCTGTTCTTTAAAGGTTCCTAGAATGTTTCCATAGGTTGTGGTAACATTGTGTGGACATGACAAAAGATATCTTCCCAAAACGCAAAAACGGTCCCGTTTTGCTGACATTCAGATAATGTTTGTATGAGGGTGCACAAAACGTTCCTTTGATTTTGCAAGAATGTTGACAAAACAGCCTTTCTGAGTTAGTTAAAGGTTCCCAGAACATGTCATTAGGTTGTAGGAACAGTGTGTGTACATTACAAGAAATGTACACAGAATATGCTCAATTGTGATGAGATTCACAGTGTTAGGTTTTACAGGACATTCACTTAAAGCTGCATTATGTAACTTGTTGGGCTTCCTGACCAAATACAATAGAAATGTTAGTTATAGATCTGTCATTCATTCTTGCCCAGAGGGACTTACAGTAGGGAGTGGATACATTTTCATATTTTTTTCCCGTACTGGTCGCAAGTGTGAATCAGACCCACAACCCTGGCATTGCATTTGCCATGCTCTACCAACTGAGCCACTGAACCACAAACTGAAAGCAAGTTTAAGAAGCAGTAGATGTGTTCTATGTGCGCTATTTCTATGCTTCCTGTACTTAAGTTTCATTTTTGCATTTTTTACTTTCGGTTTTGTACACCAGCTTCAAACAGCTGCAAATACAATATTTTGGGTTATTGAAAAGATATTTCACAGCGGTTTAGATGGTACAATGATTACTTGTTTCGTCAACTAATCTGAAATTAGGATTCAATGGCGATTCACATTTGATGACTGTATTGTAGGTAATGTAGAGACACATGGCATTTTAATTTAATTCATAGGACATCTGAACAGCATTTAATAATACAAGCACAACCATATTTGTTACACTTCATATGTTGACAATCTGTGAAAAATATGGGTAGGGTTGTAGAGAATCGAAGGACCATGAATGTAATAAGAACTCTTAAGTGCTTGTTTAAGGCCGGTAGCAACCACTACAGAATGTCCGGTCAGAACAATGATGAGGCGGATGTCCAGATTAGGTGGAGTTTAATGGAAGAAGATGTCCACATTCACACATCACACACACATCTGGCCACTCATGCATGGTTCAGATAACTGAGAATAATGTCCAGTGAGAACTGACATTAACTATGGTTCTGAAAGGAAAGCGGAGAAAGAAAACTTAGGCTATAGCACTGCTATTATATGAACGACATGGCTGTATAAGCTAGCACAGGTAAGTATAGAACATCCAGGGCTATGCACTACAGCAGGCATAAGGCCTAATCACATGGCAATAGACTAAACAACCTATTGGACTTGTACACATGAAACTCAGGCAAATGTGCTCAAATAAACATTACAGTAATGTTGAAATGTATGCATAACATAAATACAATGAGAATGAGTGATATATATATATAGAATAGAAGATAGCCTTGCATCATAAATTGCTAATTGCTAAAATGATCATGCATTCCAATGCAAAATGCTAACGGTAGTGCTAATGCTAGCGGGAGCGCGAGCTAGCTAACAAGCTACACATGGTAATTGTACACACTAAACGACAAAACTTAGCTCCACATAACATGACACAGATCTCAAGGTACTTATGTTTAGATGCACGCACAACTAAACATCAGACATACAGGAATTCAGTCCACAGGAGGAAAAGTTCAGCAGGTGGGAAAATTGTGGAAGTGCTCATCAGGATGGGGAAAGCGCATCTTTCTTTTTCCCAACGCAGTTAAGCCAAAACCACTCCCCGTGATTCAGAGGGGCGTTCTACTACACTCCCATTGGCTAGCTAGCGTTGTCTTACTCACAGGCGATCAGCGCAGAGACAGTGACCTTCCAAGGTAAGGATGGGAAGTGTAATTTAACAATTAGCTGCCTACCGTAATGCAGGCCTATTATTATCATGTTTGGTAACATTTGCCCATGTATTTATTTTCAGAGTTTCAATGAGTTGTAAAAATGTCTGAGAACTGTGCATTCTCTCAATTGAAGGTCAGCTAAGTTAACATAGGCTACTTAACATTACTAGCTCGGTATGTGAAGTAGTCTATTATCGGGTAAAAGCATATGCTTATTAATCATAATTTCTCAATATTTATTAGCTAATCAATCAGTCGAATAAACCATGCTACAGCCATTGAATCTGTCTTTGAGCGTTAAAGGACGATAATGGCGAGCTTGGTCCACAACATTATGTTATTATATTTTTCAATCTTGAAATCCAAGGGCAAATGTTATTAATCAGTGACAGAAATTTCGCGCTACGTGATATTCACTTACGGACTTGGAGACTTGGAGAGCGCTCAAAGCATTGTAGAATGCCGCTCTGAGTAACGGGCCGTAGAGCTAACCATAAAGGATGGCTAGAATCAGCTGACTGAAGCTGGCTGTTTCAACAATCTGCACATGTGGGAGGCAGAGAAGCTCCTCTTTCTTCAGTGCATTTGGAAAAGTATTCAGACTCCTTTACTTTTTCCACATTTTGTTACGCTACAGTCTATTCTAAAATGTTTTCGTTTTTTAAAATCCTCATCAATTTGCACCTAGTGCCCCATAATGACAGAGCAAAAACAGATTTTTTTCCAAATGTATTACAATTAAAAAACATCAATACTTTCTTTACTAAAGTACTCAGAACCTTTGCTATGAGACTCGAAATTGAGCTCATGTGCATCCTGTTTCCATGTATCATCCTTGAGATGATTCTTAAAATGCAAATCAATTTATAAAATTTTTCACATGCGTTTTTTTGGATTTGTTGTTATTCTGTCTCTCACTGTTCAAATAAACCTACCATTAAAATTATAGACTGATCATTTCTTTGTCAGTGGGCAAGCGTTCAAAATCAGCAGGGGATGAAATACTTTTTTCCCTCACTGTATACACCCGAGGAATTAAAGCGACACCTGGAGGGGGTGGAGACAATCACAAGGAACCAGATCAGGGTGTGACAGATACGTTTTATCTATTCTTTATCTTCATTATTTCTCTTCATATTACAAGGATTGAAAAGGATGCCAGTAGATTGTCGACATGATTCATGATGATGACTGCTAGCTAAGATTTTGAAATTATGATGTTGACATGATCAGTCCAATCAAAGCTGCTGAAGATATAAGGTGATTTGACGTCATTTTATCTGTGGCCAATGACCTTGAGTCTTCTTAGATAGGCACTTCTAATGTAACTCTATGGCAGCACCCAAGGGGCCTGAATTTTCAAGCCCCAACTGCCTTTAATGACGGGTCGCCACTGTGCTGTTCATATAAATAATTTATTCAAATTTAGGACATTTCTTAGGAAATCTCCGTAACCTGGTTCCTGCTATTAAACCCTAGTAGCTAACATGCATCTGAGTCATAGGGATGACTTGGTCAGTGTTGCGTTGTCCATATCAATTCCAGTCGGGGGGAGTTGAGACAATCTTTCCAGCTTCCAAGAGTCAAGTACTGACAGCGAGGAAACACCTCCATATAGCAAAAGCTCAGAAACTGGAGAAGAGCCGTAACATTTTTGAAAGGCTACTGTTCCCAATTCACATGACACTAGCCATCAATGGCCCCTTGCTTAGTGAACTGTAACTACCCATGCTTGTCACTTTTGGCTCCACAATATAAACTCTGTATAAGGCTTTCCACACACCACAGGGCAGGGTGTGCTATGTGGTATCTAGGCTAATTCACTCCAGAAAATGGGTCTACTCCAGTCTCTGAAAGGGAGGTCTGAGGCGTGAAGCTGCACATAATATTTGTGTGGGAGAAATCATAAAGCTAACCAAAGTATAGGGTTCATTTCTGGCACATCGACAATGAACATACAGGTAGTGCCTGTGGGGGAAATAAGTTTGTGTGTGTTTATGTGTGGTGGAATGGATTTAGCATCTATCTTCTGACCAGCATCCAACTGTAACAGCTGTATGCCACCTTCGAAATCGCTCCTGGAGAATAAACCATTGTTCCAATGGCCATAAGGTGGCTCTTCCTATCAAAGCAAAGGGCCATAATCCTTCATTTAAATGCTAAATCCTGTGTATACTGTCATAATGCCCATTAAACACCCACAGCAGTAGATATCCACTGTTTCAAGCTGAAAGACGATGGCCAAATAACTCATAATTTTTGGCAAAGTGTGATATATTTGGGTTTGAAGTGAAAAAAATCCTAAATGTCCACATCGTGCAAATCCATGTGAATGTGGAGTCTTTTCCTGTGATGTGACATAGAAATAATTTTCAGCCTGTGTTTCATTTCAGGGCTGGGTTTTGTTTGAATGTCACCACCCACCAGCATGGCATTGTTTTTTAAATCAGAAACAGATTAGAGCCCTGCATGGACATACATTTTAAGACTGAGCCCTACCCATACTCACGACGTTCAGGCCCTACTCTAACCAAGCCTGATTGCTTCTGGCAAATTTAAGGCCCGACCATGCCCGAAGCCCGAAATCAGAAATAACTTCCTCCGTTAGTAAATCCATTAGCTGCTCCTCTCTGTCTGTCACTCACTCCCTGAACGTAGCTCACTCTGCATGCGCTGTGCTTATGGCGGCTGAGTCTGAGTATCCATAGCAACGGTTCCGTCTGGGCTGCTTAGTTAAAAACAGGCCCTACCTGACCCTAACCCGATGTATAATGTCAGGGCCCGTCGGGCAAGGGTCGGGTAGCATAGCTTTAAAACAGCTCCATAGTTATTCCTCTTCTTAACTGAGATGAGCCAAACAGCATTGTGTTCACTTGGCCCCTGGACACATTGAGCAAATAAAAAAGGGGGAGAACATTTTTCTCCAATTATTATAATCTATTGGATACAGTGCCTTTCAAAACTATTCGTCCCCCTTGGCGTTTTTACTATTTTGGTGCATTACAACCTGTAGTTTAAATAGATTTTTATTTGGAATTCATGTAATGGACATATACATAAGATAGTCCAAATTGGTAAGGTGAAATGAAAAAAATTCAAAAAAAGGAAAAATGGAAAAGTGGTGCGTGTATATGTATTCGCCCCCTTTGCTATGAAGGCCCTAAATAAGATCTGTTGCAACCAACTACCTTCAGAAGTCACATAATTAGTTAAATAAAGTCCACCTGGGTGCAAACTAAGTGTCACATGATCTGTCACATGATCTCAGTATATATACACACCTGTTCTGAAAGGCCCCAGAGCCTGTAACACCACTAAGCAAGGAGCGCCACCAAGCAAGTGGCACCATGAAGACCAAGGAAATCTCCAAACAGGTTAGGGACAAAGTTGCGGAGAAGTACAGATCAGGGTTGGGTTATAAAAATAACGAAACTTTGAACATTCCACGTAGCACCATTAAATCCATTATTAAAAAAATTGCAAGAATATGGCACCACAACAAACCTGCCAAGAGTGGGCCGCCCACGAAAACTCACGGACCAGGTAAGGAGGGCATTAATCAGAGAGGCAACAAAGAGAACAAAGATAACCATGAAGGAGCTGCAAAGCTCCACAGGAGAGATTGGAGTATCTGTCCTTAGGACCGCCTTAAGCCGTACATTTCACAGAGCTGGGCTTTACTGAAGAGTGGCCAGAAAAAAAGCCATTGCTTCAAGAAAAAAATAAGCAAACACGTTTGGTGTTCGCCAAAAGTCCTGTGTGAGACTCCCCAAACATATGAAAGAAGGTACTCTGGTCAGATGAGGCTAAAACTGAGCTTTTTGGCCATCAAGGAAAACGCTACATCTGGCACAATCCAAACACCTCTCATCACCCTGAGAACACCATCCCCATAGTGAAGCATGGTGGTGGCAGCATCATGCTGTGGGGATGTTTTTCATCGTCAGGGACTGGGAAACTGGTCAGAATTGAAGGAATGATGTATGGCGCTAAATACAGGGAAATTCTTGAGGGAAACCTGTTTCAGTCTTCCAGAGATTTGAGACTGGGACGGAGGTTCACCTTCCAGCAGGACAATGATTTTAGCATACTGCTAAAGCAACACTCGAGTGGTTTAAGGGGAAACATTTAAATGTCTTGGAATGGCCTAGTCAATGCCCAGACCTCAATCCAATGGAGCTGGAGCTGGAGCAGTTTTGCCTTGAAGAATGGGAGACTTACAGCTGTAATTGCTGCAAAAGGTGGCTTTACAAAGTATTGACTTTGGGGGGGGTGAATAGTTATGCACACTCAAGTTATAATTTTTTTGTCTTATTTCTTGTTTGTTTCACAATAAAACATATTTTGCATCTTCAAAGTGGCAGGCATGTTGTGTAAATCAAATGTACAAACCCCCAAAAAATCTATTTTATTTCCAGGTTGTAAGAAAACTAAATAGGAAAAATGCCAAGGGGTTTGAATTCTTTCGCAAGGCACTGTAATTTGTCAATTTTCAGTTATTTTTGAGAAAGTATTAAAAATATACACTGAGAATACATTTTGCCCTCCGGACAGTCTTAATTTGTCGAGGCATGGACTCTACAAAGTGTTGAAAATGTTCCACAAGGATGCTGGCCCATGTTGACTCCAATGCTTCCCACAGTTGTGTCAAGCTGGCTGGATGCACATGGAAAACTGTTGAGCGTGAAAAACCCATCAGCATTGCTGTTCTTGACACAAACCGGTGCGGCTGGCACCTAACTACCATACACCGTTCAAAGTCACTTAAACATTTTGTCTTGCCCATTCACCCTCTGAATGGCACACATACACAATCCATGTCTCAATTGTCTCAAGGCTCAAAAATCTTTTTTTAACCTGTCTCCTTCCTTCATCTACACTAATTGAAGTGGTCAGTCTAGGTCATGGAAAGAGCATGTGTTCTTAATGTTTTGTATTTATCTGTCCATTTTATAAATTGTATAATTACGTGACATGATAGCATTTTGCAAACCCGCTACCCCAGTTGCCCCAAGATTAATGGTTTTGACCACAAAAGTTTTGCTTCACTACACGCTATGATTGGTGTAACGTTAATTACACGTTGGATGGTGTATCAGTCACTACAAAGATACAGGTGTCCGCGCGAGGATTTCACCATGAGGCCAATGGTGACTTTAAAACAGTCACAGAGTTGAATGGATTTGATAGGAGAAAACGGAAGATGAATAAAAAACATTGTAGTTACTCCACAATACTAACCTAATTGACAGAGTGAAAAGGAAGCCTGTATAGAATGATAATATTCCAAAACATGCATCATGTTTGCAACAAGGCACTAAAGTAATACTACAAAGAATGTGGCAAAGCAATTCACTTTTTGTCCTACAAAGTGTTAAGTTTGAGGCAAATCCAATACAACACATTACTGAGTACCACTCTCCATATTTTCAAACATAGTGGTGGCTGCATCATGTTATGGGTATGCTTGTAATTGTTAAAGATTGGGTTATTCAGGATAAAAAAGAAATGGAATGGAGCTAAGCAAAGGCAAAATTCTAGAGGAAAACTTACAACCAATTTGACAGAGCTTGAAGAATTTTGAAAGTAATATCGGGCAAATGTTGCACAATCCAGGTGTGGAAAGCTCTAAGAGACTTACCCCAGAACGACTCTCAGCTGTAATTGCTAAAAAAAATATGCTTCTACAAAGTATTGACTCAGGGGTGTGAATATTATGTAAATTAGATAATTCTGTATTTCATTTTTAATACATTTGCCCAATTGTCTAAAAATGTGTTTTCACTTTGTCATGATGGGGTGTATATAAACTCAGCAAAAAAAGAAACGTCTCTTTTTCAGGACCCTGTCTTTCAAAGATAATTTGTAAATATCCAAAATAACTTCACAGATCTTCATTGTAAAGGGTTTATACACCGTTTCCCATGCTTGTTCAATGAACCATGAACAATTAATGAACATGCACCTGTGGAGCGATCATTAAGACACTAGACGGTAGGCAATTAAGGTCACAGTTACTGACTCTGAATAACACCAAAAGAAAGATGCCCAGGGTCCCTGCTCATCTGCGTGAACGTGCCTTGAACGATTGCAGATGTGGCCAGGGCAATAAATTGCAATGTCATTACTGTGAAACACCTAAGACAGCGCTACAGGGAGACAGGACGGCCTCGCAGTGGCAGACCACGTGTAACCACACCGGCACAGGATCGGTACATCCGAACATCACACCTGCGAGACAGGTACAGGATGGCAACAAAAACTGCCCGAGATACACCAGAAACGCACAATCCCTTCAACAGTGCTCATACTGTCTGCAATAGGCCGAGAGAGGCTGGACTGAGGGCTTGTAGGCCTGTTGTAAGGCAGGTCCTCACCAGACATCACCGGCAACAGCGTTGCCTATTGGCCCAAACCCACCATCGCTGGACCTGAAAGGACTGACAAAAAGTGCTCTTCACTGACTTGTCACAGTTATGTCTCACCGGGGGTGATGGTCGGATTCACGCTTATCGTCAAAGAAATGAGCATTACACCGAGGCCTGTACTCTGGAGCGGGATCGATATGGAGGTGGAGGGTCCGTCATGGTCTGGGGTGGTGTGACACAGCATCCTTGGACTGAGCTTGTTGTCATTGCAGGCATTCTCAACGCTGTGTGTTACAGGGAAGACATCCTCCTCCATCATGTGGTACCCTTCCTGCAGGCTGTCACGAGAATTTTGTTCTCAATGTTCTAAAATAAACGTTTAATTAACCACTCAGTCTGTAACCCAACGGTTGTAAAGATTTGGTGAAAAATGAAACAGACAGAGGCACGCTACAATGATCAGAATATTTATTCATGAGAATTCTGATCTTAAAATAGGAAGACAGTCTTTTTATATTGTACATACATATGAGCTCCACCCCTCTTTAGGCAGCTGTACTTTTCCACAGTCTACATTCATGGCTTATCACTTTCTGCAACATAATTCAAGCTAGACAGTTCCTAGCCGTGCCTCCCTTCCTGAGGATGGGGAAGGCCTCTTCTCAGTAGTTTGGTTTCACAAGGATCCCTTTGTTCTCTCAAATACCCTCGTATTACATTGCAAGATAGTAACACCATGTTCTAGTCTCTATACATTTCTAGACACACATTATTGGATCAACAATGCATACATTTTCAGATGAGAATATTCTTAGTCATTACTTAACTTCTTAAGGAGCAGCAAGGTGTGCTGGGGCGCTAGCGCCCCACTCCCGACACTACCAGGTGAAATGCAAGGCGCCAAATTCAAAATCCAAAAGTTGAATTATTAAACATGCATCAATATACAAATGTTTCATAGTCATCAAAAGCTCTGGCAATATCACAGCGTTGTCAGATTTCAAAAAGGCTTTACGGCGAAAGCACCACATTTTATTGTTTGAGGGTAGCACCTTCAATATATTTCCATTACCATGAATTCATAAGCCATCACGGTTCACACAAAACACATTTCACAGCGAAAACAAATCAATTACCTGTTGAAGAACTTCTGCTGAGGGCTTCCCAAGTGTCCAACGAAGACAATCCATGGTTCTTTTGTTAGAAAAAGTAATGTATTATATCCATAAATCGCCGTTTGGTTGGCGCGTTAGAATGAGAAAATAGAGTCCATTGAAACGTGAAGAGAACGCATTTCAACTTATACCTATAAACTTGTCCAAGAACAATCAAACATAATTGCTAATGTATTTTTAGGAACACTTTAATGTATATGTTGTATAATATTTCAACCGGAATATAAACTGGGCGATAAGAAAGGAAAAAACCACAGAGCGCGCCAGCCGGGAGCGCGCATTTTCTTGTAAGGACATCTGTGGGGACACTTCATTATTCGTCTTCTTCTCTGCTCTAAAAGCAGCTAAGAAGAATCAGAACAGTTTATCGAGACTGTTGACATCCAGAGGAAACGATAGGTACTGCATTCAAAAGCCCTTATATGGGCATTTTCATAAGGGAGGGGTTCCAAATGAGCAATGTGCCAAAACCACTTTTTCCAGGACAGAAATTCCTCGGGTTTTCGCCTGCCATATCCGTTCTGTTATACTCACAGACAAAATGTTAACACTTTTAGAATATTCAGGGTGTTTCCTATCCAATGGTACTAAATATGTGCATATCCTATTTTCTGGGACTGAATGGGAGGCATTTAACTTTAGGCACGCCAGGCTCAGTTAAACATACACATTTCCTTATCACAGGCTCATCCTGACAGGATGACGATGCCAGCAGCCATACTGCTCGTTCTGTGCGTGATTTCCTGCAAGACAGGAATGTCATTTCTACCATGGCCAGTGAAGTGCCCGGATCTCAATCCCATTGAGCATGTCTGAGACCTGTTGGATTGGAGGGTGAGGGCTAGGGCCATTCCCCCCAGAAATGTCCGGGAACTTGCAGGTGCCTTGGTGGAAGAGTGGGGTAACATCTCACAGCAAGAACTGGCAAATCTGGTGCTGTCCATGAGGAGGAGATGCACTGCAGTACTTAATGCTGCTGTTGGCCACACCAGATACCGACTTTTACTTTTGATTTTGACCCCCCCTTTGTTCAGAGACACATTTTTCCATTTCTGTTAGTCACATGTCTGTAGAACTTGTTCAGTTTATGTCTCAGTTGTTGAATCTTGTTATGTTCATACAAATATTTACACATGTTAAGTTTGCTGAAAATAAACGCAGTTGACAGTGAGAGGACACTTTTTTTTTACTGAGTTTATATACAGTAGGATAAAAATATACTACTAAAGTCTCTAATAAATATTACAGTTTTACAAAGAGAATATTTGTATATGGTGTGTTTGGGTGGTGTAGTGATGTGTTCAAAGTCACTTTGATACAGGAGGAGATTGTTGTTTTAGGACCTTTCACATCTCCTCTTGAGAGTCATCAACTTCTTTGTATCCAGGGTGGCAGGTAGCCTAGTGGTTAGAGCGTTGGACCAGTAACCAAAAGGTTGCTGGATTGAATCACTGAGCTGGCCAGGTAAAAACCTGTTATTCTGCCCTTGAACAAGGCAGTTAATCCACTATTCCCCAGTAGGCTGTCATTGTAAATAAGAATCTGTTCTTAACTTCTTAGGGAGCGGCAGCAGAGGTGTTGGTTTTTGAGAGTCTGGCGTGTCCAAAGTAAAAGGCCTCCCACTCAGGCCCAGAATCTAGGATATGCACATAATTAGTACTATTCGATAGGAAACACTCTGAAGTTTCTAACAGTGTTAACATATTGTCTGTGAGTATAACAGAACTGATGTAGCAGGCGAAAACCTGAGGAATTTCTGTTCTGGAAAAAGTGTTTTTGACTCATTGCCTCATTTTGAACTCTCCCTATTGAAAACAGCCATATATGGGAGTAACATTGCAGTACCTATTGCTTCCACTGGATGTCAACAGTCTCTAGACAGTGTTTGTTGATGTTAGGTTGCTCTGGATGGTAATAGAAGAAGAATTTCGAACTAGTCATCAGATGTAAACAGAAGAGGAAGCGCGTTCACGTGCTCGCGCGCGCTGTGGTTTTTTCCTTTCCTATCGTCCAGTTTATAATCCGGTTGAAATATTATAGTAAATATACATAAAAGTGTTCCTAAGGATACATTATCAATGATGTTTGATTGTTCTTGGACAAGTGCATAGGTATAGGTTGAACGAGTTCTCTTCACGGTTCAATGGGCGAGTGGACGCTGTATTTTATGAACATAACGCGCCCACCAAACGGAGATTTATGGATATAATAAAGGACTTTTTCTAACAAAAGAACCATTGGATGTGTTCGTTGGACACTTGGGAAGCCCTCAGCAGAAGTTCTTTGGAAAGGTAAGGGATTTTATATTAGAGATTTTACGCGTTTTATGAGACCCGCTTTGGTTATGGATTTATGCTAATGCATAAAATATGAGAGGGGCTATCCTCAAACAATCAAATGTTGTGCTTTCGCCGTAAAGCCTTTTTGTAATCTGACAATGCTGTGATATTGCCAAGAATCAGAGCTTTTGATGACTATGCAACACTTGTATATTGATGAATGTTTAATAATTCAACTTTTGGATTTTGAATTTGGCGCCTTACAATTCACCGGGTAGTGTCGGGAGTGGGGCGCTAGCGCTAGCGCCCCACTGCTCCCTAAGTAGTTAACTGACTTGCCTGGTGAAATTAAATGAATAATATTCAAAAATTGTCTGTGAAAGACAAAAAGCTATTGTTGTGTCCTTTCTGTATTGCTAATGTAGCAGCATGATTGTGACATCTCACAGACACACGTTAGCTACAACACGCAGGTATAGTTACCATGAGTCGTCATTCTTTTTTTCTTTGTCATCGTCATACAAAAATGTCTGCAGTTTTTCTCAGCAGATGCACTGATGCTAGCTAAGCTATCTAGCTATAATGTTAGACTACAGTACATTTTAAGTATAGAAAACATAGCAGCT
The DNA here is from genome assembly GCA_030435695.1 of Brachymystax lenok tsinlingensis. Taxonomy (NCBI): domain Eukaryota; kingdom Metazoa; phylum Chordata; class Actinopteri; order Salmoniformes; family Salmonidae; genus Brachymystax; species Brachymystax lenok. The sequence goes on along the minus strand of CM059811.1, from coordinate 30,989,260 downwards.
AGCTAAACTTGGCTGTCTTGGCTGGTAGCGGTACTAGCATGCCCTGTTATTAGTGATGAGGTCAGTTCGGTTTCAGTTCGGATTCGGTTCGTTTATTAAAAAATAATCACGTTTTTGATTTCGGTTTCGGTTTCGACAGAGCTGCTTCCTATGTTATCTGACAAAATCACAATTTTAGTAGTTCTTCAAGGTAAATAAGGCGTACTTTTATGACTGCTGAATACCAACTATCAATTGCTTAGAGTGTGTATTTTAAGGCTCGCAAAGCAACTGCTTTCTATCCCACTTGTTCTCTCTTCTCCCAGTCTCAGTCTCCGTGTCTGCTCAGCACGAAATGGACAAGTTTAAGCAGGCGTGCAATAGATTATGGTCATTGTAGTTAATTGCCACATTTTCTGTGCTAAACTATGTTGAATATTGGCCTGTTGGAAACTACAACTCCCTACTACATCACACAGTTCAGGCTTGATCTGATTTATCTTTACAGAAACTGCACATTGTCCTCACAGAAGAAACCTGAACAAAATGGGATTCAAATAATTGAACTGATGTCGTCAAGTAGTTGTTTGAAAACTGAAAGATAATCTACATTTCAGTTAATCGCTCAGCTCTACCCGTTATGGCAGAATCGATCATGCACTTGTACTGTACTGAACAGCACTGCCTCGTGTAAAAAGAGAGCATATATTGCTAGCTAGATACCAACAGCAACTTACTAGTAGGTCATTTTCAGTATATCCTCGTCGGACAGGTTAAAGGAAAAAGCTTCTTCCAGTTTGCGGTGAGTAGTCGCTGTTCTGATGTCCAGAAGTTATTTTCGGTCATAAGAGACGATAGCAGCAAAATTATGCACAAAATAAGTAAAAAAATAAGTTACAAACAATTCAGAAAAACTAACCAAATAGCAATGTCGGTTAGGAGCATGTAACAACATTTGAGTGTGGGAACAAGGAAATAGGTCTCCAGTCAGGCATACCACCCTGCATCCCACTGCTGACTTGCTTCTGAAATTAAGCAGGGTTGGTCCTGGTCAGTCCCTGGATGGGAGACCAGATGCTGCTAGAAGTGGTGTTGGAGGGCCAGTAGGAGGCACTCTTTCCTCAGGTCTAAAAAAATATCCCAATGCCCCAGGGCAGTGATTGGGGACATTGCCCTGTGTAGGGTGCTGTCTTTCGGATGGGACGTTAAACGGGTGTCCTGACTCTCTGACGTCATTAAAGATCCCATGGCACCAATTGTAAGAGTAGGGGTGTTAACTCTGGTGTCCTGGCTAAATTCCCAAGCTGTCCCTCATACCATCATGGTCACCTAATCATCCCCAGCTTACAATTGGCTCATTCATCCCCCTCCTCTCCCTGTAACTTTTCCCCAGGTTGTTGCTGTAAATGAGAATGTGTTTTTAGTCAACTAAGGACAGCCATATCTACTCGCTGCTAGCATGATTGTACAATCGGCGAAATACAAAGATCACAATAAGTGATGCAAAACACAACTCATTTTTAGATCATTCAAAAGACTCAATCAGCCAATGAAGTCATTGGTTGAACTCTCCTGGTGCGAAATAATAAAAAAATACCGCTATAGTGCATAATTATATCTGAAACACCCTCTCATCACTCAGATTTATGTAGGGACACTAGAGAAACAATTCAAATTGTGTCTAGCGGTGAAGTTTCCCTTCATTAAGTGCCTGTATCCCCTTCTCCCCTCTGTCTCTCTCTTTCTCACTCTCCAGATAATTGACTACTGAAATGTGTGTCTGGTATCCATGTCTGGTATCTACCTGAGACTTGCTCTCTGAAGAGAAATTTGATGCCATCTACGTATATGAATGTATGATCTCTGTGGTAATTTGTATCTGTACAGAGTGAACTCTATTGACACTGTACGCAAGGATCTTTTTTGTCCTCTTTGGAATTCTGCCTTATTTGCATTGGGCTCATCCCCCACAACAGGGATGGACTGGGATTAAAAAACAGCCCTGGGCTTGAACCAGACCGGCCCAACACAACCAGCTTGCGGATACTCCACCGCCCCCACCCTGTCCCGCCAACACTCGCATGTACACACACCAGCCCCTACTGTCACCACCAAGCTGCATCAGAGCTATTGTACACTAATGCAGTATTATTTTCAGAGTGGTATGGAACACACACATATACAGTGGGGAAAAAAAGTATTTAGTCAGCCACCAATTGTGCAAGTTCTCCAACTTAAAAAGATGAGAGAGGCCTGTAATTTTCATCATAGGTACACTTCAACTATGACAGAAAAATTTAGGATTTTTTTTTTGCAAATTATGGTGGAAAATAAGTATTTGGTCACATACAAACAAGCAAGATTTATGGCTCTCACAGACCTGTAACTTCTTCTTTAAGAGGCTCCTCTGTCCTCCACTCATTACCTGTATTAACAGCACCTGTTTGAACTTGTTATCAGTATAAAAGACACCTGTCCACAACCTCAAACAGTCACACTCCAAACTCCACTATGGCCAAGACCAAAGAGCTGTCAAAGGATACCAGAAACAAAATTGTAGACCTGCACCAGGTTGGGAAGACTGAATCTGCAATAGGTAAGCAGCTTGGTTTGAAGAAATCAACTGTGGGAGCAATTATTAGGAAATGGAAGACATACAAGACCACTGATAATCTTCCTTGATCTGGGGCTCCACGCAAGATCTCACCCCGTGGGGTCAAAATGATCACAAGAACGGTGAGCAAAAATCCCAGAACCACACGGGGGGACCTAGTGAATGACCTGCAGAGAGCTGGGACCAAAGTAACAAAGCCTACTATCAGTAACACACTACGCCGCCAGGGACTCAAATCCTGCAGTGCCAGACGTGTCCCCCTGCTTAAGCCAGTACATGTTCAGGCCCGTCTAAAGTTTGCTAGAGAGCATTTGGATGATCCAGATGAGGATTGGGAGAATGTCAGATGAAACCAAAATAGAACTTTTTGGTAAAAACTCAACTCGTCGTGTTTGGAGGACAAAGAATACCATACCTACTGTGAAGCATGGGGGTGGAAACATCATGCTTTGGGGCTGTTTTTCTGCAAAGGGACCAGGACGACTGATCCATGTAAAGGAAAGAATGAATGGGGCCATGTATCGTGAGATTTTGAGTGAAAACCTCCTTCCATCAGCAAGGGCATTGAAGATGAAACGTGGCTGGGTCTTTCAGCATGACAATGATCCCAAACACACTGCCCGGGCAATGAAGGAGTGGCTTTGTAAGAAGCATTTCAAGGTCCTGGAGTGGCCTAGCCAGTCTCCAGATCTCAACCCCATAGAAAATCTTTGGAGGGAGTTGAAAGTCCGTGTTGCCCAGCGACAGCCCCAAAACATCACTGCTCTAGAGGAGATCTGCATGGAGGAATGGGCCAAAATACCAGCAACAGTGTGTGAAAACCTTGTGAAGACTTACAGAAAACGTTTGACCTCTGTCATTGCCAACAAAGGGTATATAACAAAGTATTGAGATAAACTTTTGTTATTGACCAAATACTTATTTTCCACCATAATTTGCAAATAAATTCATAAAAATCCTACAATGTGATTTTCTGGATTTCTTTTCCTCATTTTGTCTCTCATAGTTGAAGTGTACCTATGATGAAAATTACAGGCCTCTCTCATCTTTTTAAGTTGGAGAACTTGCACAATTGGTGGCTGACTAAATACTTTTTTTCCCCACTGTACCCCCCCCACACACACACTGTTATAAGGTTTTGGGTCCGGTTTTACTGGAATTATGCTTTGTTCTGGCTGCAGTTAGACGGTTGTTTCTCTCCCATTCGAAGTTTTCTACTGGTGTGAGGGTTTTGGAGTGCCAGGTAGATCGGGCAAAGGCCATGTGTGTGAGTTGTCAAACTTAAAGTTGTGTTTAAGGTTTCAGCTTGCCAAAGAAGATCTGCCTTGACCAGCCTTTCAAAGCGCTTCATGGCTACCGACGTGAGTGCTACGGTGTGGTAATCATTTAGTCAGGTTACCTTTTCTTCCTTGGGCACAGAGACTATGGTGGTCTAATTGAAACATGTACAGTGAGGGATTTTTTTTTTGATCCCCTGCTGATTTTGTACGTTTGCCCACTGACAAAGAAATGATCAGTCTATAATTTTAATGGTAGGTTTATTTGAACAGTGAGAGACAGAATAACAACAAAAAATCCAGTTAGACGCATGTGAAAAATGTTATAAATGGAATTGCATTTTAATGAGGGAAATAAGTATTTAACCCCTCTGCAAAACATGACTTAGTACTTGCTGGCAAAACCCTTGTTGGCAATCACAGAGGTCAGACGTTACTTGTAGTTGGCCACCAGGTTAGCACACATCTCAGGAGGGATTTTGTCCCACTACTCTTTGCGGATCTTCTACAAGTCATTAAGGTTTCGAGGCTGACGTTTGGCAACTCGACCTTCAGCTCCCTCCACAGATTTTCTATGGGATTAAGGTCTGGAGACTGGCTAGGCCACTCCTTTGTTGCCTTGGCCGTGTGTTTTGGGTCATTGTCATGCTGGAATACCCATCCACGACCCATTTTCAATGCCCTGGCCGAGGGAAGGAGGTTCTCACCCAAGATTTGACGGTACATGGCCCCGTCCATCGTCCCTTTGACATGGCCCCGTCCATCGTCCCTTAGCAGAAAAACACCCCCAAAGCATAATGTTTCCACCTCCATGTTTGACGGTGGGCATGGTGTTCTTGGGGTCATAGGCAGCATTCCTCCTCCTCCAAACACGGCGAGTTGAGTTGATGCCAAAGAGCTCAATTTTGGTCTCATTTGAACACAACACTTTCACCCAGATGTTCATTGGCAAACTTCAGACGGGCATGTATATGTGCTTTCTTTTATCAGGGGGACCTTGGGGTTGCTGCAGGATTTCAGTCCTTCACGGCGTAGTGTGTTACCAATTGTTTTCTTGGTGACTATGGTCCCAGCTGCCTTGAGATCATTGACAAGATCCTCCTGTGTTGTTCTGGGCTGATTCCTCACCGTTCTCATGATCATTGCAACTCCACGAGGTGAGATCTTGCATGGAGCCCCAGGCCGAGGGAGATTGACAGTTCTTTTGTGTTTCTTCCATTTGCGAATAATCACACCAACTGTTGTCACCTTCTCACCAAGCTGCTTGGCAATGGTCTTGTAGCCCATTCCAGCCTTGTGTAGGTCTACAATCTTGTCCCTGACATCCTTGGAGAGCTCTTTGGTCTTGGCCATGGTTGAGAGTTTGGAATCTGATTGATTGATTGCTTCTGTGGACAGGTGTCTTTTATACAGGTAACAAACTGAGATTATGAGCACTCCATTCAAGAGTGTGCTCCTAATCTCATCTCGTTACCTGTATATAAGAAACCTGGGAGCCAGAAATGTCTCTCACTGTTCAAATAAATTTACCATTACAATTATAGACTGATCATTTCTTTGTCAGTGGGCAAACGTACAAAATCAGCAGGGGATCAAATACTTTTTTCCCTCACTGTAGGTATTACAGACTCGGTCAGGGAAAGGTTGAAAATGTCTGCAAAGACACTTGCCAGTTGGTCCGCGCATGCTTTGAGTAGACGTCCTGGTAATCCGTTTGGCCCCGCGGATTTGTGAATGTTGACCTGTTTAAAGGTCTTGCTCACATCGGCTACCGAGAGTATTATCACACAGTCATCCAGAACAGCTGGTGCTCTCATGCATGCTTCAGTGTTGCTTGCCTCGAAGCGAGCATAAAATGCATTTAGCTGGTCTGGTAGGCTCACGTTTCCGTTTGTAGTCCGTAATAGTTTTCAAGCCCTGTCACATCCGACGAGTGTCAGAGCGGGTGAAGTAAGACTCAATCTTAATCCTGTATTGACGCTTTGCTTTTTTTTGATGGTTCATCTGAGGGCATAGCGGGATTTCTTTTAAGCGTCCGGATTAGTGTCCTGCTCCTTGAAAGCGGCACCGCTAGCCTTTAGCTCGTGGATATTGCCTGTAATCCATGGCTTCTGGTTGGGATATGTAAGTATGGTCACTGTGGGGACAACGTCGTCAATGCACATGTGGATGAAGCCGATGACTGAGGTGGTGTACTCCCGGAACGTATTCCAGTCTGTGCTAGCAAAACAGTCCTGTAGCATAGCATCCGCGACATCTGACCACTTCTGTATTGATCTAGTCACTGGTACTTCCTGATTTAGTTTTTGATTGTAAGCTGGAATCAGGAGGATATAATTATGGTCAGATTTGCCAAATGGAGGGTGAGGGAGAGCTTTGTATGCGTCTCTGTGTGTGGAGTAAAGGTGGTCCAGAGTTTTTTCCCACATTTAACATGCTGCTAGAAATTTGTAAAAACTGATACATTTTCCCTGCATTAAAGTCCCCGGCTATTAGGAGTGCCGCCTCTGGGTGAGCGTTTTCTTGTTTGCTTATGGCGGAATACAGCTCATTCAATGCTGTCTTAGTTCCAGCCTCTGACTGTGGTGGTATGTAAACAGCTTCGAAAAATACAGATGAAAACTCTCTAGGTAGATAGTGTGGTGTACAGCTTATCATGAGTTACTCTCCGGCAAGCAGTAGCTCGAGACTTCCTATTGTGTACCAGCTGTTATTTACAAAAATACATGGCCCGCCGTGTATCGTTAAAGAAAAAAAAGGATTCTGCCAGTCCATGGTGACTAATCGCAGTCCTGATGTCCAGAAGTTATTTTCGGTCATAAGAGATGGTAGCTGCAACATTATGTACAAAATATGTTACAAAAAACGCAAACAAACAAACAAAAAAACACAATCGGTTGGGGACACGTAAAACGTCTGCCTTCTTCTCCAGCGCCATTTTTACAAGCCATCATGAGTCATGATTGAACAACATCCCACCATCTGAAGCCTAGAATAAAACAGAGAAAGGAAAAAAAAACTAGAATACTCAGTCATTCTATTGAGGGCGGAAACTGAAATACATGTTTAGGTCGTCAGACTCTTGAAATACACTACATATAGAAAGTATGTGGACACCCCTTCAAATTAGTAATTCGGCTATTTCAGCCATATCCATTGCTGATAGGTGTAGGCAGGTAGCCTATTGGTTGGAGCGTTGGGCCAGTAACCAAAATGTTGCAAGATCAAATCCCCGAGCTGACAAGGTAAAAATCTGTTCTGCTCCTGAACAAGGCAGTTAACCCACTGTTCCTATGCCATCATTGTAAATAAGAATTTGTTCTTAACTGACTTGCCTAGTTAAATAAAGGTTAAATAAGCCATGCAATTTTCATAGACAAACATTGGGAGTAGAATGGCCTTACTGAAGAGCTCCATGACTTCAACTTGGCACTGTCATAGGATGCCACCTTTCCAACAAGTCAGTTCGTCAAATTTCTGCCCTGCTAGAGATGCCCCGGTTGACTATAAGTGCTGTTATTGTGATGTAGAAATGTCTAGGAGCAACAACGGCTCATACGCGAAGTTGTAGGCCACACAAGCTCACAGAACAGGACCACCGAGTGCTGAAGCGTAGCATGTAAAATACGCCTCTCGTCGGTTGCAACACTTGCTACTGAGTTCCAAACGGCCTCTGGAAGCAACGTCAGCACTGAACTGTTCGTCAGGAGCTTTATGATATGGGTTTCCATAGCCGAGCAGACGCACACAAGTCTAAGATCATAATGCGCAATTCCAAGAGTCATCTGGATTGGTGTAAAGCTCGTCACCATATGACTAGAGCAGTGGAAACGCTTTCTCTGGAGTGATGAATCACTCTTAACCATCTGGCAGTCCGACGGATGAATCTGGGTTTGGCGGATGCCAGGAGAATGCTACCTGCCCCAATGTATAAAGTTTGTTGGAGGAGGAACAATGGTCTGGGGCTGTTTTTCATGGTTCTGACAAGGCCTCTTAGTTCCAGTGAAGGGAAATCTTAACGCTACAGCATACAATAACATTCTAGACGATTTTGTGCTTTCAATATTGTGGCAACAGTTTTGGGAAGGTCCTTTAATATTTCAGCATGACAATGCCCACATGCACAAAGCGAGGTCCATACAGAAATGGTTTGTCGAGATCTGTGTACAAGAACTTGACTGGCCTGCACAGAGCACAGAGCACTGACCTCAACCTCAACTTTCGGATGAATTGGAATGCCGATTGCGAGCAAGGCCTAATCACCCAACATCAGTGCCCGACCTCACTAATGCTCTTGTGGCTAAATGGAAGCAAGTCCCTGCAGCAATGTTCCAACATCTAGCGGAAAGCCTTCCCAGAAGAGTGAAGGATGTTATAGAAGTAAAGGGTAGACAAACTCCATATTAATGCCCATCATTTTGGAATGAGATGTTCGACGAGCTTTCTGCCTAAATAGACATACCCAAAAGTAAGTATTTATCATGAGAGGGCCATAAACAATAACTAGTAATGCTGCGTACTCCAAGATTTAAATCTCACATTTCTGGTAAAGATAGTTATAAATTGCTAAGGTGTGCTTACTTTTAAGGACAACAAGCTCAAGTACGTATTGAAAATATAAAAATATGAAATGTCATGTATTATGTAGGACCTATTCAACAAAAGTTGAGGAATAAGGCTTGAAATGACTGATATGGCTGGCATGTACATTAATCAACAAACTGTCTGGCTGGCATCATGTTACTGGTACAGTTAGTTAGCCTAGTTAGCTATCCCAATAATAATGTTGGCTCCCGATTGCCTACCACTTTGGCTCGACTGACTTTGCTTGTGCTCACAATCGTTGGCTATGCTGCCGCTGTCGTCTTCTTCTGCTAGTCCTCTTTGACCCGGGGCTGCAGTGTCCTCCTCGGCATGGGATACATACACGTTGACGTTGGAATTGGCACTGGCACTAGTACCAGCAGTACCAAATAAGTTGGTTAGTATCCTACATTTGGCTGCATCTGACTCAAGTGACTTGACTTTTATTACTGTGTTGTTTTTTGCTTTTCCATGTTGATTTGGGATTTTGCCTAAGTGGACTTCTCTTGAAGTCTATGTCACTGTCAGTGTGTGTGTGTGTGAGGAAAGAGGGCGGGGCTAAGGGCTGCAACCACTGCACAGAGGGAGGAATGGATGTCACGCCCTGACCATAGAGAGCCCTCTGGGCAATCGGGAACATTCATAAATATACAATTGTTGCATAAAAAAAGCTCTGATTCTTGGCAATATCACAGCGTTGTCAGATTTCAAAAAGGCTTTACGGCGCAAGCACAACATTTGATTGTTTGAGGGTAGCACCTCTAATATTTATGCATTAGCATAAATCCATAACCAAACATGGGTCTCACAAAATGCATAAATCGCTTATATAAAATCGCTTACCTTTGATGAACTTCTGCTGAGGGCTTCCCAGGTGTCCAACGAAGACAATCCATGCTTCTTTGGTTAGAAAAAGTCATTTATTATATCCATAAATCTCTGTTGGGTTGGTGCGTTATGATCATAAAATCCACCGTTGAGTCGCCCATTGAACCGTGAAGAGAACACGTTTCAATTATACCTATACTCTTGTTCTACAAACAAATCAAAAATAATTTTTTTTTATGTATCCTTAGGTATCCTTTTGGGTATATTTGCTGTAATACTTCAACCGGACGATAACGTGAACGATAGGAAAGAAAAATAAAGTGGTGCGCGTTCACAATCTCGTGCGCGTCAAACCTTGTTTACAAAAGTGGTCGCCTGACAATTTCCTGTCACTATCCGTTCTGGTCACTGCTAGAATTCCCAGTCTTTGACTGTTGACTGTTGACATGTAGTGGAAGCCATAGGTACTGCAGTCTCAGTCCTACATAAAGTTGTATGCAATAGGCACAATGGAGAAGATGCTCATTTACAAAAAAAACTGCAAATCCGTATGGATTTTCCTCGGGGTTTTCGCCTGCTATATCACTTCTGTTATACTCACATACATTATTTTAACACTCTTCAAAACTTCAGAGTGTTTCCTATCCAATAGTTCTGATTATGTGCATATTTTCTGGGACTGAGTGGCATGCATTTTACTTTGGGCACGCCAGACTTTCCAAAACCGTCACCTTGGGAGCCGCTCCCTAAGAAGTTAAAACAGTTCATTGCTGTGATAGGAGAAAACTGAGGATGGACCAACAACATTGTAGTTACTCCACAATACTAACCTAGTTGACAGAGTGAAAAGAAGGAAGCCTGTACAGAATAAAACAATTCCAAAACATGCACCCTGTTAGCAACAAGGTAATATTGCAAAAAATGTGGCATAGCAATTCACTTTTTGTCCTGAATACAAAGTGATATGTTTGGGGCAAATCCATTAAAAAACATTACTGAGTATCACTCTCAATATTTTCAAGCATAGTGGTGGCTGCATCATGTTACGGGTATGCTTGTAATCGCTAAGGACTGGGGAGATTTTCAGGATAAAAAAAAAATAATGGAACTAAGCACAGGTAAAATCCTAGAGAAAAACATGGTTCAATCTGCTTTCCACCAGACACTGGGAGATGAACTGGGAGATGAACTTCCGGCGCCGGCGCCGACAGAGATGGCAGCCTCGCTTCACGTTCTCAGGAAACCATGCAGTATTTTGTTTTTTTATGTATTACTTCTTACATTGTTACACCGGGAAATATTAAGTTTTATTACATACAACCGGGAGGAACTATTGGATATAAGAGCAACGTCAACTTACCAACATTACGACCAGGAATACGACTTTCCCAAAGAGGATTCTCAGTTTGTTACCCCAAACACAACAATAGACTGGATAGCATCCGGCGACTCAAAACGGCGGCGCCGGAGAAGAGGAAAACGGGCCGGTCTTTTGGTCAAGCTACGTCGACGGGCGCATCGTGCACCTCTCCCGAGTATTTTAATCGCCAATGTACAGTCTCTTGACAACAAAGTAGACGAAATCAGATCAAGGGTTGCCTTTCAGAGAGACATCCGAGACTGCAACGTTCTTTGCTTCACGGAAACATGGCTCACTCAGGACACGTTATCGAAGTCGGTACAGCCACCTGGTTTCTCCACGCATCGCGCCGACAGAAAAAAACTTCTATCTGGTAAGAAGAAGGGTGGGGGTGTGTGTCTTATGATTAACGAGACGTGGTGTGATCATAACAACATACAGGAACTCAAGTCCTTTTGTTCACCTGACATAGAATTCATTACAATCAAATGCAGACCGCATTATCTACCAAGAGAATTCTCCTCGATTATAATCACAGCCATGTACATCCCCCCTCAAGCTGATACATCGATGGCACTGAAAGAAATTCATCGGACTCTATGTAAACTGGAAACCACATATCCTGAGGCTGCATTTATTGTGGCTGGGGATTTTAATAAGGCTAATTTAAGAACAAGGCTCCCAAAATTTTACCAGCATATCGAATGTGCCACCCGGGCTGGTAAAATCCTGGACCACTGTTATTCCAACTTCCGTGATGCATACAAGGCTATTCTCCGCCCTCCTTTCGGCAAGTCTGACCATGACTCCATTTTGTTGCTCCCAGCCTACAAACAGAAACTAAAACAGGAAACGCCCGTTCTCAGGTCTGTTCAACGCTGGTCCGACCAATCTGATTCCATGCTGCAAGATTGCTTCGATCACGTGGACTGGGATATGTTCGGATAGCATCTGACAACAACATTGATGTATACGCTGATTCGGTGAGCGAGTTTATTAGCAAGTGCATTGGTGATGTTGTACCCATAGCAAATATTAAAACCTTCCCCAACCAGAAACCGTGGATTGATGGCAGCATTCGCAAAACTGAAAGCGCGAACCACTGCTTTTAACCAGGGTAAGGCTACCGGAAACATGACTGAATACAAACAGTGCAGCTATTCCTCCGCAAGGCAATCAAACAAGCTAAGCGTCAATATAGAGACAAAGTAGAGTCACAATTCAACGGCTCAGACACAAGAGGAATGTGGCAGGGTCTACAGTCAATCACGGACTACAAAAAGAAAACCAGCCCGTCGCGGACCATGACGTCCTGCTCCCAGACAAACTAAACAACTTCTTTGCTCGCTTTGAGGACAATACAGTGCCACCGACACGGCCGCTACCAAAACCTGCGGGCTCACCTTCACCGCAGCCAATGTGAGAAAAACATTTAAATGTGTTAACCCTCGCAAGGCTGCCGGCCCAGATGGCATCCCTGGCCGTGTCCTCAGAGCATGCGCGAGACCAGCTGGCTGGTGTGTATCTGGACATATTCAATCAGTCCCTATCCCAGTCTGCTGTTCCCACATGCTTCAAGAGGGCCACCATTGTTCCTGTTCCCAAGAAAGCTAAGGTGACTGAGCTAAATGACTATCGCCCGTAGCACTCACTTCCGTCATCATGAAGTGCTTTGAGAGATTAGTCAAGGATCATATCACCTCCATCCTGCCAGACACCCTGGACCCACTCCAATTTGCTTACCGTCCCAATAGGTCCACAGATGACGCTTAATCACACTGCATACTGCCCTAACCCATCTGGACAAGAGGAATACTTATGTAAGAATGATGTTCATCGACTACAGCTCAGCATTTAACACCATAGTTCCTCCAAGCTCGTCATTAAGCTCGAGACCCTGGGTCTCGACTCCAGCCCTGTGCAACTGGGTCCTGGACTTCCTGACGGGCGGTCCCAGGTGGTGAGGGTAGGAAACAACATCTCCACCCCGCTGATCCTCAACACTGGGGCCCCACAAGGGTGCGTTCTCAGCCCTCTCCTGTACTCCCTGTTTACCCATGACTGCGTGGCCAAGCACGCATCCAACTCATTCATCAAGTTTGCTGACGACACTACAGTGGTAGGCTTGATTACCAACAACGACGAGACGGCCTACAGAGAGGAGGTGAGGGCCCTCGGAGTGTGGTGTCAGGAAAATAACCTCTCACTCAATGTCAGCAAAACAAAGGAGATGATCGTGGACTTCAGGAAACAGGAGAGGGAGCACCCCCCTATCCACATCGAGGGGACAGTAGTGGAGAAGGTGGAAAGTTTTAAGTTCCTCGGCGTACACATCACGGACAAACTGAATTGGTCCACCCACACAGACAGCGTGGTGAAGAAGGCGCAACAGCGCCTCTTCAACCTCAGGAGGCTGAAGAAATCACTCACAAACTTTTACAGATGCACAATAGAGAGCATCCTGTCGGGCTGTATCACCGCCTGGTATGGCAACTGCTCTGCCCACAACCGTAAGGCTCTCCAGAGGGTAGTGAGGACTGCACAGCGCATCACCGGGGGTAAACTACCTGCCCTCCAGGACACCTACACCACCCGATGTCACAGAAAGGCCAAAAAGATCATCAAGGACAACAACCACCCGAGCCACTGCCTGTTCACCCCGCTAGCATCCAGAAGGCGAGGTCAGTACAGGTGCATCAAAGCTGGGACCGAGAGACTAAAAAACAGCTTCTACCTCAAGGCCATCAGACTGTTAAACAGCCATCACTAACATTGAGTGGCTGCTGCCAACATACTGACTCAAATCTCTAGCCACTTTACACATAGGAATTGGATGTAACAAATGTATCACTAGCCACTTTAAACAATTTTGTATATAATGTTTACGTATCCAACATACTCATATCAAATGTATACACTGTACTCTAAACCATCTACTGTATCTTGCCTATGCCGTTCGGCCATCGACCCAAATCTCTAGCCACTTTAATAATTATAATTGGATGAAATAATGTATCACTAGCCACTTTAAACAATGCCATTTATATAATGTTTACATATCCTATATTACTCATCTCATATATATATGTGTATATACTGTACTCCATACCATCTACTGCATCTTGCCTATGCCGGTCAGCCATCGCTCATCCATATATTTATGTGTACATACTCGTATTCATTCCTTTACTCTTGTGTGTATGAGGTAGTTGTTGTGAATTTGTTAGATTACTTGTTAGATACTACTGCATGGTCGGAACTAGAAGCACAAGCATTTCGCTACATTCGCATTAACATCTGCTAACCATGTGTATGTGACAAATAAAATTTGATTTGATTTGATTTGAATTCACCTTTCAGCAGGACAATAACCTAAAAGATAAGGCCAAATCTACAATGGAGTTGCTTACCAGGAAGACAGTGAATGTTCTTGAATGGCATAATTACAGTTTTGACTTAAAACTAGTTAGGGAGCAGCAGCAGTGTTCGGAGTTTTGGAGAGTCTGGCATGCCCAAAGTAAAATGCCTGGTACTCAGGCCCAGAAACTAGGATATGCACACAATTAGTGGTAATGGATAGAAAACACTCTGAAGTTTCTAAAACTGTTAAAATAATGTCTGTGAGTATAACAGAACTGATATGGCAGGCAAAAACCCGAGGAAAATCCATCCGAGAAAATGTGATTCTGTGAGCTGTCTCCTTTCCAATGAGTTGCTATTGGAAATGCTTAACTCCAGCTCCCAGGTTGCAGTACCTATGGCTTCCAAGAGATGTCAACAGTCTTTAGAGAAGGTTTCATGCGTTTCACCTTGAAAAATAGGGGAGTAGAAGAAGTTTATCCAAGGAGAGTGAGGAAGTAATTTTTGTGTTTGGCGCCGGGACCGGGAGCGTGTGCCCCGGTTTTTTCCTTTTCTATAGCCCAAGATATTATCACTGTGAAATATTATCGTTAATATACATATTAGTGTACCTTAGGATCGATTAGAAACATTGTTTGATTTGTTTGGACAAAGTTGATAGGTATATTTTTTGTCTTGTATAATGGACGAGTGGAAGGTGGATTTTCTGAACAGAACGTGCCAACCAAACGGAGCTTTATGGATATAAAGAGGGACTTTTTCGAACAAAAGGAACATTGATTGTCTTGCTTGGACACTTTGGATTGCCATCAGCAGAAGACCTTCAAAGGTAAGCGATTTATTTGATCTCTTTTTATGACTTTTGTGACACCTGCGCTGGTTTTATTATTATGCTAATGGTTGAGGCACTGTCCTCAGACAATTAAATGCTATGCTTTCGCCGTAAAGCCTTTTTGAAATCTGACAACGCTGTGAGATTGCCAAGATTCAAAGCTGTTGAAGAGTGTGCAACACTTGTATTTTCATGAATGTTTTATATTACTATAATTGTAATTTGAATTTGGCGCTCTACATTTTTCCAGATGTTGTCAAGGATGGGGCGCTAGCACCCCACTGCTCCTTAATTATCCCCAAGAGGTTAAATCTACTTGAAAATCTATGGCAAGGCTTGAAAATGGTTATCTATCAATGATCAAAAATCTATTTGACAGAGCTTGAAGAATTTTGAAAAGAATAATGTGCAAATGTTGCACAATCCCGGTGTGGAAAGTTCTTAGAGACTTACTCAGAAAGACTCACAGCTGTAATCGGTGCCAAATGTGCATATATACTCAGCAAAAAAAGAAACGTCCTCTCACTGTCAACTGAATTTATTTTCTGCAAACTTAGCATGTGTAAAAATGGAAATGGAGTAATGTGTCCTTGAACAAAGGGGGGGTCAAAATCAAAAGTAACAGTCAGTATCTGGTGCAATAAGTACTGGACTGCACCAGATTTGCTAGTTCTTCATTAAATAGTACCCACAAAATACCAGTCTCAACGTCAACAGTGAAGACGTGACTCCGGGATGCTGGCCTTCTAGGCAGATTTGCAAAGAAAAAGCCATATCTCAGAATGGCCAACAAAAGGAAAAGATTAAGATGGGCAAATGGACACAGACACTGGACAGAGGAACTCTGCCTAGAAGGCCAGCATCCCGGAGTCGCCTCTTCACTGTTGACGTTGAAACTGGTGTTTTGGGGGTACTAGTTAATGAAGCTGCCAGTTGAGGACTTGTGAGGCGTCTGTTTCTCAAACTAGACACTCTAATGTACTTGTCCTCTTGCTCAGATGTTCACCAGGGCCTCCCACTCCTCTTTCTATTCTGGTTAGAGCCACTTTGCGCTGTTCTGTGAAGGAAGTAGTACACAGCGTTTTACCAGATCTTCAGTTTTTGGGCAATTTCTCACATGGAATAGCCTTAACGGTAGTGTATTTCTTTTCATAGATTATTATGTGTTTTAGGTTTTTGTCTAAAGTCCACATACTAATTGTGACAATTTTATTACAAACAGAATTCTACCCACAGAATTGTTTATCTCCTCCACTTATTTGTTTATTTGTTTACCTTTTGTGATAATGCTCTCTAATTGACTGGGACTACCTCATGTCATACCAGTTGGAAAGCCCCTCTGCACTGGATCTGATTTAATTCAATATGATTTCCAATTTAAACTCCAGTATTCATGAAGTGCTCTGAAAAACACACACTTGAAACCCTAAAAGTGCAGGTCAAGATCCTGTCAAGTACGACAGGATCAGTCAATTATAGGCTAGGTATTGTCAGTTACTTTCTACTCGCTACATTTTCCTTTTAAACCCATTACTGAGATGGGGCCTCTTGAAATATGTTGGATATGGCATTTGAAAATAAATAAATAACATGGTAAATGGCTCTCGGGGGCTCTCGAAACATTTTAACACTGTTTTCATAATGCATTTGCAGGTTTGTTTATTATTCATATCATCATAAATCGACGATCATCAGTGCGTGCTTAAGTGCCTGGGCACGTACATTTACCTTAATACAATTTGGGCTAGCTGCTCCATGATTGTTCAGTGCTCTGCGTCACTTTCTACAGCCCATTAGTGCATTAACCACTAGGCACTAGGTAGGTAACCAAGTTATTTCATTTCCGGATAAAGTTTCATCACAAAACTAGCTGTTGTATGTGTCTGTATGTTACTTCACAGTTTTTGTGTTACTTTGTTTTTAGAGTTGATTGCAAATCTAGCTTCTTTCTATGTTGAAGATGTTGGAAATATAGATTATTATTCTATTGTTACTACCTACAATATTTTAGATGCTAACAAACGAGCCGGAACGGTGATATAAAAATATAGATTTTTCAATACAGGTGTCTCTTTCTATCAAGTAAGTTCTATTCATTTTTATTGTGGAGTAAGACTTACCTTGCCTCTTTTTAATAGGCAGTGTTTTCCTGTGTGTCTGTATGGAAGTGTTTTTTTCTCCAGGCTCAGGTGACTTTGATGCTCTCGCTCCGCTGCTATTTGACTAAGGCTTTGTCCATCAGACCTTTATTGGTTGAGATAGCAACTGATGTGCTGGAAATGAATGAGAAATAGATGCTGGAAAGGTCATGAGTCAACCTAAAATATGAATATATTTGTTTCTGTTAATGATATTGCTTGGTGTTTTTGAATTATTCATGGGTGAGCTGAGCTGTACCTTCACGACTAGTTATTGACAGACTATCCAAAGACCAATATAGTGGTAACTGCCAACTTAACGGAAACACTTGAGTAATTGAGGGATGCAAATAATATTGAAAGCAGGTGCTTCCACACAGGTGTGGTTCCTGAGTCAAGTAATTAACGTCATGCTTAGGGTCATGTATAAAAATGCTGGGCAGGCCATTATTGTGGCTACCATGGCCATGCCCCCATAGGATGACAATGCCCCCATCCACAGGGCACGAGTGGTCACTGAATGGTTTCGTGAACGTGAAAACGATGTAAGCCATGGCCGTCACCAGATTTCAACCCAATTGGGTGCCTGAGTCAACGTTGTCCACCACCATCAACAAAACACTAAATGCTGGAATTCTTTGTGGAAGACTGGTTTCGCAACCCTCCAATAGAGTTCCAGCTGTTCTGGCTCATGTTGGCCCAACGCCCTATTAAGACACTTCATTTTGGTTTTTCCATTATTTAGAAAATAAATATACATGTATTAACCCTTTCATGCGTGAGTTCCAAATATCTCTAACGGTCGCCCCAGCTTTATACGTGATGATGTTATGACATTCTCTCCATAATAGAATGTGATTGTTATTCAACAATACATTTAATCCGCGCTGCCCTCAAAACAAGGATTTTGTTTTTATTTATAGGCTGTTTCAACTTCCAATTATTTTCTAAAAAGTTTTTATTTTCTAAGAGCAGTTTGAATTGAGTTGTGTTCCGCCTCCTCGTTCATTCACATAAAAATAGTCATTTTTACTTTTACGGACAATTACATTTTACTGGATCAAAACACAGCAAGAAAACACATAGGCCAATATGTAACAGTCGTCAATTTTATTGCAGTATTGGTGGTGGTTGGTTCAACAACAACTTGTTTTACTAGAGGAAAAAAAACAGAATATGCATAACCCATATTTAATATTCATGCAGTGACTGAACAACAACTGCACCTCTGAAGGCATAGTATCATGGCAGGTCACCTTTCAAGGCACCTGTCAGGTCAGTCAGTCACTTGTTGCTGCAGATGTGCTCAATAGTGCTTGAGTGTATGATACTCCTCAAAGCATGGTGAAACACATAGAGGTGTATCACAAGCTAAACACATATTTTGTCAACTTCCTCTGCTTACTTCTCCTGGTGCCAGACAGGCAGACTTTGCAGTGCCTCCGTGTGTGGCTACCTTGAGCAGCAGTTTGAGGGACTTTGCAGGAAAATGCCGTGCAGTGAGGCGTAGGGGATTGTCCGCAGCAGGGCGACCCCAGTGGATGGGCGCCGAGGGGTGTGCTGCTCCTCCAGCAGCTCTCTCATGAGGTTCTCTCTATACTTTTGGTAGGTAATTACTTTACCTATGAGGGAGTGGGGAGGATGAGGAAAGTTAGAGGATGATGAGGCAGTGGGTAGGTGGGTGAGATATTGTCACTATAATTGCATAATGTATTTGTATGTGAACTGTACATCCAATTACAAAAATACCTTGTTCAGTAATCATCTCACCTGTTAGTTGGCGGTGAGCTATGCTGCTGTTGAGGACAGCAGTGTCGATCAGATGGAAAAATATCTTCTTATACCACTTGGTCATTTTCCGAGCGCATTCCACAAAGCTGTTTATCATGTCCGCCTTATCCACTGCCCCCATTTTGAGATTATAGTCAAGCACACAGTCTGGTTTGATCTTTCTCTCTCCCGTCAGGTGGTCCACCTTCAATGTGGCTGACACGGTTACTATATGGACAGTGGAGAGTACATGGACGTCTCGTTTGTCATGCCACTTTAATGCCAGCTGTTGACCATTCTCCTTGAACTCCACCTCCCCTCTCTGCATCTTCCTGTAGCCGAATGCCGGCATCCCTTTCCTGTTTGACCTGACTGTGCCACAGGCCCCTGTGCTGTTGGAGAGCAGATGCTGGAAGAGTGTGGGACTGCTGTACCAATTGTCCACGTACAAAGTGTGTCCCTTGCCGAGATGAGGAGCCAGCATGGTCATCACCACGGACCCGGACACCCCAAGCCTCTCATAATGTTTGATGTCAGTGGTGGACCCTGTGTAAACTATAATGTCCTGGACAAATCCAGTCTTCACGTCGCACATGACAAAGAACTTGACTCCAAACCTGTGCCTTTTGGAGGGAATATATTGACGGAACGCCAGCCTACCTTTCCATAACATCAGGGACTCATCAATGCATAGGTCCTTGTATGGCACAAAGACCCGACCAAATGCTGATGTCAGGCTGATAAGAACATTTCTTATTATGTGTAACGGGTCACTTAGGATGGCAGTAGCATTGTTGACAAAATGCAGGCATCGCAGCAGAGCTAGGAAGCGGTCTTGGGAAAAGAGGGTGGCAAAGAAGGGAGTTGCAAACATAGGATCTGTGCTCCAGTATTCTCTTAGGGAGTTCTTCTTTACTACCCCCATGACAAGGAATGTCACCAGGAAAGTATACATTTCACTAATTGTGGTTGTCACCCATTTAGCGAGTTTCCCCCTCACTCCTGGCTTTCTCTTCTCCTGTAGCTCCAAAGCATAGTGATTGGTCTCCTCTACTATGTTTCCCACCAGCTCCTCTGTCAGAAACAACTTGAAGCACTCTGCCTCAGTTGGAAATGGCAAGGGGCGTTGCACTCCAGACTGGGACTCATCAAAGCAAACAGCAGGGCCAGGAGGGATGAAATGACTGGTGGCCTTCCAGCTACCACAGAACTCCTGTACTTCATCCACTGTCGGTCTGCCTCCATCACCACCAGCATCTTCAAAGGGACCTGCTACTTCGTCAGTGGACAAGGGAACCTCAGATTCAGGGTTCTCAATGGCTACAAGGTTGGGCGGCAGCTCCTCACTGTCACTGTCAGACTTTCATACTCAGACTCATTGTCAGAATTAAATAAAATCTCCAGAATTTCCACATTTGTGAGTGGTCTCCTTTTGAAAGACATTGCTAGTGCTACAGCTTAGCTCACTAGCTACATACATAAACAACAACACTGAGTGGCTCAGAGTGGGAGTGTGAGGTTACGTTGAGCACGCAACATTTATATCAATAAATCACTATCAGAAAATGTTTTGTGTGGTAATTATTTATATATTCACTGTTTTATTCACGTTTTCAATTACAGGTGACAAATCATGCATTCCGATTCTTGCATAGGTTGTAATGGGCACATATTCTTTGTGTAAAATATTCTAGCTGTGTAGCCATGTTTGTTGACATACAATGCATTCTGGGTGTCACGTAATCGTCTGTTTTACCAAAGATGTTATAGAAAAATGAGGTGAGTAAGGGTTCACTCGTTTTTTGAGGACTTCCGGAAATGAATGGTGGGATGTGAACTATAGTAGACGACACATCCCTTCAACGTGCATACTATAAACAGACCAAAGTCATCTTGTCTTCTCTTATTATCTTTGGTTTCTCTGAGGAAAAAGCATGGCTGCGCGCTGAAAGTCGCTTACTTTCGACATCTTGAAAGTGTTTTATCTAATTATTTCGGTCAATGGTGAGCTCACCCGTGATGTGATTAATTATACACAGTAATTGCTATTAACTAATTCATATTGTAGTTTATGTCAGCCGAGAGTTAGAGAATATGACCATTGTTGCGTTAGTCTCTCAGTTAGCGCGAGGACAAATGTAGCCTACATTTTTCCGGTTAGGGTGATTGTGTTACGCTGTAGCTACTTCTGTGAATGTCTGAATGTTGAATCCAAAAATAAACTGTTCACATTCTGGACATAACTTTGTAAGGACTGTGTTTGTGTAAATAGCTTCTGAAAAAACTGTGGCCAGCTCAATTGTTGATTGTTGTCATTCGAAACTGGCGTTTTAAATAAACATTCTAAACGAAAGTTCTAATCACAAGGATGAGATCGTACACTTGAGGGACCACTGTAGAACGATCACAGCAGATGGTACGTGTGAAAGGGTTAAATAAAATAATAACATTAATCAATTCATTAGGCTCTAATATATGGATTTTACATCTCCTTCGCATAGAGTTTATCAAGCTGTTGAATGTGGCCTGTGGAATGTTGTCCCATTCCTCTTCAATGGCTGCACGAAGTTGCTGGATATTGGCGGGACCTGGAACACGCTGTTGTACATGTCAATCACGAGCATCCCAAACATTCTCAATGGATGACATGTCTGGCCAGTATGCAGGCCATGAAAGAACTGGGACATTTTCAGCTTCCAGGAAATGTGTACAGATCCTTGCGACATGGGGCCGTGCATTATCAAGCTGAAACATGAGATGATAGCGGTGGATAAATGTCACGACAATGAGCCTCAGGATCTCGTCACGGTATCTCTGTGCATTCAATTTGCCATTGATAAAACGCAGTTGTGTTTGTTGTCAGTATCATATACCTGCCCATACCATAAACCCACCGCCACAATGGAGTTCACAACGTTGACATCAGCAAACCGTTCACCCGCACGTAAACAGACACACACGTCCTGAGCTGACGTGGTTACACGTGGTCTGGGGTTGTCAGACCGGTTGGACGTACTTCCAAATTCTCTAAAATTATGTTGGAGGTGGCTTTTGGTAGAGAAATTGACATAAAATTATTTGGCAACAGCTCCTGTGGACATTCCTGCAGTCAGCATGCCAATTGCACGCTCCCTCAAAACTTGAGACATCTGTGACATTGTGTTGTGTGACAAAACTATACATTTTGCATGTTTGGATGTATTATCTTGGCAAAGTATAAATGCTCACTAACAGGGATGTTAACAAATTTGTGTAAAGAATTTGAGAGAAATACGTTTTATGTGCGTATGGAAAATTTCGGGAATTTTTTATTTCAGCTCATGAAACATGGGACTAACACTTTACATGTTGCGTTTATATTTTTGTTCAGTGTAGTTCTGTCTTGTCAAAATTAGATCCCTGCAGCAAAACCACCTATCTTGTCTGAAAAAATCGATATATTCCCCCTTTTTTACACCATTCCCCCTATTGCTATAGCGCCCTCAAACTCAACTCTGAACCTCAAGTCCAGTTCCACTGCATTTTTTCATTGTTCCCCTCTAATCAAGGTCTGATTTAGACCTTGGGCAGCAGGTGTGTGCAATTAATTATCAGGTAGAACATGTAACCCTGTTGAAATATATTCATTAGTATAAGATTTATAAGTTTGAATAAATAATTTCATAGAGTAATAAATATAATTCAAGGTTAAAATGTTAAGATTCATTGACCAGCAATTAAGTTATAGTTTGCTCAATGAGAGAAATGTATATTTGGTAATGTTCATGGTTTACTAAATACAGCACTTAAAATGTTAAATATTTGTTGGGTCATAATATATGTAAAAATGCTTTAAAGATGCCTGTAAGAGTAGGAAGAAAGAATTACACAAATGCTTTGTGAATTTATTTTATTTCTGAAAGTTTGTGTATGAACCATTCACAGTTGAGGTCAAAGGACAAGGGAGTGAGGGTCGAGAAGGAAAAAGGAGAACGCGTGGTTGGATTTGGGTTGAAAAAGGAGAACACGGTTAAGTTGAAAGGAATGAACCAGTTTAGTGAAAGTGTTCAACCAGAACTCTTATACGAAACATTAATGGTGATTATTCTGTCTGTGTGGGTGGCTTACTCCGCATACGAAGACTGAAATAAGTTTAAGTTAGCCGCTGATATAGTGGTTAGTGATGGTGCATGGACTTTGCTAACAAGCTAGCGGCCAGCGACCTCGTTTAGTTAAGCCTGTGTGGAACTATGAGACCGACGATGATCAAAGACCGTGACGGAGCCAGATAGTGTCACCGAGTGGAGGACTTTGCCCAGATCGTCAACCATGTGACTTTTCTCTTCAACTGTCTTCAATTCATCTCGAATCCTCTCCGCCTGTCTTCTGTCTTCTGACGCCTTTGATCCTGTCTTGCGGGAGGTTGCAGTCACATTGAATAAAGGTACCATTATTTTGTTTGGCCCGTGTGGTGAAGCAGCCATTTGGTTTAAGGCTACAACGTGCCGAGCTACATTCAGGCCTGCATCATTTGAACATTTGAATGGTATTTAAAATTAAGCTAGGTTTTGCCGGCTATTTTATTTTATTTTATTGGGCCCTTATGTTTGAAGGTGAATAGTAATGCATTTGTGAGCTGAAAAGTGACGAGACATATTTAATTACTGACCCTTTTTCAAAGTAAATCTGTTATATTTCTTATAAAACCGTTGTGGTTACTGACTCTTTTGATATTTTAAGTTAATTAGGAAAAATAGTACTTTATAAAATAAGTTAGTAATTACACCCACCCACAAGTTAACTACTGATAAGTTCATTAGGAAACCACACTTATTTGATTGAATGGAGAGTTAAAGAACTCAGGATAGCCACCTCTCATTAAAGTAAAACACGCTAGAGAGGCGCTACATAAAATGGAGGCTCCGCTGAGATGATTAGTGTGGGTTTCTTGTTTTTTTGTACATTTTACGTTGAAAATTTGCATTCTGAAGCTTTAAATAGTGCTAACTGATAAGCTAATATGGAACATATGAAAGAGCTAGTATCAGACTTAAAGGGATGGTGCCGTGGCGAGGCATTAGACGAGGCTCATGCAGTTATGGTGCTCATTCGGGAGGATGTAGACACAAGTGCAATAGAAGAGACAATGCAAACAGTGAAGAGTTTGGGACGTGTGCGAGTCAGAGGCCGAACTTTCAACCGCCAACTAAACCAATACTTGGTCTTGTGTGAATGTAGGGAAGTAGTAAAAGGCGAACTCGTTCCCTTTGAAGTGCTTCCTATTGATGGTGGAGGGCCGTGGCCTGTTATCATAGCAGATGCAGCTACACGAGACAGTACACAAGTTGATATGTCCGGAGGAACGCAACAAGCTCCAAGTAAACATGTTGAAGACCTTCGCACATTGTTCCCTGAAGATGAGGCTGCTGCCAAGTCAACAGAGGCCATTCTGCGAGCGGTGAGTGATTTACTGGACAAGACGTACAAGTCCTCAGGTGAGCATGGAAGCTATCGCCGCCTACTTAACTTTCTCTGGTTTGTTACCCACCCCAGCTGGAGAAGAGCAGTTCGATCACTGGTTGGGTCAAGCACGGCTCATGGTGGAAGAGTGTGATTGCTCTCACAAAGAGAAGAGGCGGAGACTGATGGAAAGTCTCAGAGGCCCGGCACTTGACATTGTAAAAGCAGCACGAGCCAGTGATCCTGAGGTGAGCCCCGAAGACTGCTTAGAGGCACTTGAGCATGCTTTTGGGACAGCAGAGTCAGGAGAAGAGTTGTATTTTGCATTTCGTTTACTGCAGCAACAACCAGGTGAGAAGCTGTCTGACTTCCTCAGACGTCTAGAACAGTCGTTGAATAGGGTGGTGCAGAGAGATGGTCTCCCCCTTGGATGTGCAGATAAAGCAAGACTCGACCAGTTGTTGCGTGGTGCGATAGCCTCTGATCTGATGTTAGTTAACCTTCGTCTGAGAGAGAAGAGAGCAAATCCCCCCGACCTTTCTCCAGCTGTTAAAAGAGATACGTACAGAAGAGGAGTATGAGACCTCACGAAAGAAGATTACTCCTGTCATGCAAGGTGGAAGTGTTAGGCAAAATGCTGATGTGAAACAAACTGAAATTCAGAACTTGAAGTCTGAGATCAAAGAACTCAGGATAGCCACCTCTCATTAAAGTAAAACACGCTAGAGAGGCGCTACAAACAGAAAACCAGCAAGCTCCGGATCTCGTAGGGTATGAGTTGAGTACCCCCCCGATATAGTGTACCATTCGGTGAATAATAGGGAGATGTCGATTTGTGGAATGTTTCTTTGGAAAGCGTCTCTTTTCTTTTACTGTCACTCTGCTCCACCGGGCTATTCCACACAGCAATAATAAAATGTATCCTTCTGCTTCCTCCGGCATTTCCAAACAAAATGAACACTTTATTCTCTCCTCCCTCAGATGAAATTAAACCAATATGGCTCTTCCTGAGGATCAGGGCCTGTACGATTCCCAGCCTCAGTAAAGTGGTAATCCAAACCACAGCAGCCTGGTAGCCTTACAGCTCCTCTTCATAAACTGAGCCTTTCAATTGTAAAAGAGTGTTAGCTAGCTATAAAACAAGCAGGTGATTCTTGGTATTCTTGGTGTAAAGCTCCCCCTCTCTCTCTCTCTCTCTAAGAGTAATCACCAACTTTTGCTAGACACCATTCCTGAATGGATAAACACAGAACTGAATTTGTGCATCGTATTCCAAATGAGACAGGAGGGCTGGTTGGAGGGTCAATCTCCTGGGATCTTATTTGCCTGTAATTGAATTCCAAGGGTCAGATCAAACGCATTGCTCTCCTCTGACAGCTCGAATAACCTCTTAGGGAGGAGGGTAAAAACCTAAGGAGATTCCCTTAGGGAGAAGGAAATATTAAATCTGATGGATCTAATATAAGGAGTGCATTTACATGTTTAGGTGTCTTTTTACCCCACCAAGGAAATGTTAGGTCAGCTCGAATTGATGGATAGCATAATCGAGGATGACTTGAGATTCAACTCAAGATGCAGACTGCTAAAACCCTAGTGGCTGTGTGTGTGAGTGCATGTTTATGCGTGCGAGTGTGGTAATGTGTCCGTGAATGTGTCTATGCGTAAGTGTTTATATGCGAATGTGGGATGCTAAATTTTGTTGTGGCAGTTTGTTGAATTAATTTCACATCAAATCAAATCTAATTGTATTGTTCACATACACATGGTTAGCAGATGTTAATGCGAGTGTAGCGAAATGCTTGTGCTTCTAGTTCCGACCGTGCAGTAATATCTAACAAGTAATCTAACAATTTCACAACAACTACCTTATACACACAAGTGTAAAGGTATGAATAAGAATATGTACATATAAATATATGGATGAGCGACATAGGCAAGATGCAGTGGATGGTATAGAGTGTATAGAGTACAGTATATACATATGAGATGAGTAATGTATGGTATGTAAACATTATATAAAGTGGCATTGTTTAAAGTGACTAGTGATACGTTTATTACATCAAATTTTGTATTATTGAAGTGCCTAGAGATTTGAGTCAGTATGTTGGCAGCAGCACCTCAATGTTAGTGATGGCTGTTTAACAGTCTGATGGCCTTGAGATAGAAGCTGTTTTTTTGTCTCTCGGTCCCAGCTTTGATGCACCTGTACTGACCTCACCTTCTGGATGATAGCAAGGTGAACAGGCAGGGGCTCGGGTGGTTGTTGTCCTTGATGATCTTTTTGGCCTTCCTGTGACATCGGGTGGTGTAGGTGTCCTGGAGGGCAGGTAGTTTGCCCCCGGTGATGTGCAGACCTCACTACCCTCTGGAGAGCCTTACGGTTGTGGGCGGAGCAGTTGCCATACCAGGCAGTGGTAAAGCCCGACAGGATGCTCATGATTGTGCATCTGTAAAGTTTTGTGAGTGTTTTCGGTGACAAGCCAAATTTCTTCAGCCTCCTGAGGTTGAAGAGGCACTGTTGCGCCTTCTTCACCACGCTGTCTGTGTGGGTGGACCATTTCAGTTTTTCCGTGATGTGTACGCCAATGAACTTAAAACTTTCCACTTTCTCCACTACTGTCCTGTCAATGTGGATAGGCGGGTGCTCCCTCTCCTGTTTCCTGAAATCCACAATCATCTCCTTTGTTTTGTTGACGTTGAGTGTGAGGTTATTTTCCTGACACCACACTCCGAGGGCCCTCACCTCCTCCCTGTAGGCCGTCTCGTTGTTGTTGGTAATCAAGCCTACCACTGTAGTGTCGTCTGCAAACTTGATGATTGAGTAGGAGGTGTGCATGGCCACCCAGTCATGGGTGAACAGGGAGTACAGGAGAGGGCTGAGAACACACCCTTGTGGGGATGTGGAGATGTTGTTTCCTACACTCACCACCTGGGGGGCGGCCCGTCAGAAAGTCCAAGACCCAGCTGCTCAGGGCGGGGTCGAGACCCAGGGTCTCGAGCTTAATGACAAGTTTGGAGGGTACTATGGTGTTAAAATGCTGAGCTGTAATCGATGAACAGCATTCTTACGTAGGTATTCCTCTTGTCCAGATGGGTTAGGGCAGTGTGCAGTGTGATTGCGATTGCGTCATCTGTGGACATATTGGGGCGGTAAGCAAATTGGTGTGGGTCTAGGGTGTCAGGTAGGGTGGAGGTGATATGATCCTTGACTAGTCTCTCAAAGCACTTCATGATGACGGAAGTGAGTGCTATTGGGCGATAGTCGTTTAGCTCAGTTACCTTAGCTTTCTTGGGAACAGGAACAATGGTGGCCCTCTTGAAGCATTTTTGAACAGCAGACTGGGATAGGGATTGATTGAATATGTCCGTAAACACACCAGCCAGCTGGTCTGCGCATGCTCTGAGGACGCGGCCAGGGATGCCATCTGGGCCGGCAGCCTTGCGAGGGTTAACACATTTAAATGTTTTACACACATTGGCCGCTGTGAAGGAGAGTCCGCAGGTTTTGGTAGCGGACCGTGTCAGTGGCACTGTATTGTCCTCAAAGCGAGCAAAGAAGTTGTTTAATTTGTCTGGGAGCAAGATGTCGGTGTCCGCGACGGGGCTGGTTTTCTTTTTTTAATCTGTGATTGACTGTAGACCCTGCCACATACGTCTCGTGTCTGAGCCGTTGAATTGCGACTCTACTTTGTCTCTATACTGACGCTTTGCTTGTTTGATTGCCTTGCGAAGGGAATAGCCACACTGTTTGTATTCGGTAATGTTTCCGGGTCGCCTCGCCATGATTTAAAGCAGTGGTTCGCGCTTTCAGTTTTGCGCGAATGCTGCCATCAATCCACGGTTTCTGGTTGGGGAAGGTTTTAATAGTCACCGTGGGTACCACATCACCGATGCACTTGCTAATAAACTCGCTCACCGAATCAACGTATACATCAATGATATTGTTTGAGGCTATCTGGAACATATCCCAGTCCACGTGATCGAAGCAATCTTGAAGCATGGAATCCGATTGTTCGGACCAGCGTTGAACAGACCTGAGCACGGGCGTTTCCTGTTTTATTTCTGTCTATAGGAGCTGGGAGCAACAAAATGTAGTCGTGGTCAGATTTGACGAAAGGAGGGCGAGGAAGGGCTTTGTATGCGTTGCGGAAGTTAGAGTAGCA
This sequence comes from Brachymystax lenok tsinlingensis, assembly GCA_030435695.1. Classification (NCBI taxonomy): domain Eukaryota; kingdom Metazoa; phylum Chordata; class Actinopteri; order Salmoniformes; family Salmonidae; genus Brachymystax; species Brachymystax lenok. The sequence continues at coordinate 30,960,916 of CM059811.1, read as the reverse complement.
ATGATCCAGAAGGGCTCCACTCTGTAGATACATTCTCTCCCATGCCTCTCTGCACGTTTGATCCCTTAAAACCCAGGGTACAACCTCACCGCATCAGCCACCATCACCATAGAGACAGGATCAGCACAGCACCAGGAAATAGTACCTGGGATCAGCATCAAAATGGTGGGGGCCTTGAATTCCTTCCTGGGTGTGATGTGTAACTGTTGGCTCCCACATTAGCAAGGCATGATCACATTGGTGAATAAATTGGTTAAATATAAACAGGCAGAGATGACGTGCTTTGTTGCACATTGCATCACCGAGCTGCTCAAAGTTAATTAAACCTATGAATGCTCTGATGGTTGGTCTCAAGGTGTATAACTAAGGCATTAAGTTTAAAAACACAATCTAATTTTAATGTTTAGAAGATCTCTTGATTTCTCTATCGGCCTTGACAGACATTGAACAGGCTGTTATTTCTTTTCTCTCAAAGTCACAATTAATTCCCCTTCAGAACTTGAAGTGTGTTCCTTCCATCGCCACGTATTTTCGAAAAACATACATTTTAACTGAAGAGACCTAGCTCGGCCCCAGATTGAATAGACGACGACGAACAACATCGAAATAGGGCTGGCAGCCTCCTTGTCTTGTTCGCCCCTGAAAAGCCTTCCCCTTTCTGCATTAATGGCCACATGCAAGTTTAAAAGCATTCCAATCAATGAGACTGAGCTCTATTATAGGGCCCTCCTTTCAGGAAGCAGAGCTGAAATACACATTTTCATTACACGGAGCAAACTGCAGCATGTGTGCACTCACTCGGCCACCCTGTATTAAAATCAGAGTTGCTTTGCCTGTATGAGTGAGGAGGAAGAAAAGAAAAGCTGTTGTGAGGTAGCTAGTGGGAGCCAGTAAGAGAATATACCTTTTTTTCTCTAGCTTGTTTTTCTTCGGTGTGCTAATAGCTGTTTAAGGTTGTGCTGGTGGTGTGTGGAAGCCATGTGGCAGATGATGATGATGATGATAGACCTAGGAGGGTGTCACAGCAGAAATGACGCCACATCATAATTAGAGTCTGAGCCTGGTTAAGACCGGGGGACTACATGCAAGCGGGTTTATTATCCATATTATCCCCTTTGAACTATCTCGTTTCTGCTTGGCGTAACAGGAGCACTTTTCAAAACACTGCCAGTACAACAAAAAACATGAAAAAGACATGCAACATCACAGGCTAGACATGTCTGTCTCTTTTTGGTTGTGTTTCTGAGATGAAGAGAGTAACGCTCATGAGGTTTTGAACATAATTGTTAGTTACACATATGTAAAAAACACCGAGCCATAACAAGGCCACAAACAATACTCTTCAAATGCAATGTCAGTTCAACCAAACATTCACAGAGACCTCCGATTTCAAAGAGGGGGTTTTTGAATCCCAAATCTAGACTAAACTGTGTACTCAAACAGAGAGACATTTGAAAACCTAAAAGGTGTTGCTCTGCAGGGAGTGGAGGAAGGCTGCCATCAAACTTCTCTACAATCACTCCAGAATAGTGCAGGGTTGCTTCTTTAATTAGATGGGTTTTAGGCGATGTGAAAGCTCAGTGTGAATGTGGTATAAAAAAGTATTCTTCAAGCCAAGGAGTTTAAGAATACCTGCTGTCACCAAGCGAGAGTGTGTATGTGTGTGTGTGTGTATATATGTGTGTGCGTGTGGTGTTTAGGAGAGGTGGCGTACTGTTTAATTATTTGACTGAAAAGAAAATCAACCCTTCAATGTCTCCACACTCCATTGAGTATGTTTTTAATGGATTTTTTTCCACCTCTTTTTCTCTCTCTTTGTGATCCAAAAATCTCCATTAAGCATAATTATATGTAGCTGAGTTTTCAATTTCTTTACGTCCAGCAAAAATAATTAATGAATCCAATTTGTAGCACTTTCAATATACTTTAGATTGCCTTTGGTAATTAATTGTCATTTAGAGCAAAATAAACTACAACTGCACTAACCAATGTGCTGTTCAAATATATACTGTAAGTGGAAAAAACGATATGTAGTTAAAGGCTTGTCTCATAGACTAGACATACCATAGTAAACAAAAATGTGGGATACTCAAATTTGTATGGTATGTTATGTTTGGTATGTTTACATAGTGGGCAAAAACTAGTTGAATCAACGTTGTTTCCACATAATTTCAGCATTTCTGTAGGTGTATAACCTAAATGTCTAGCAACCCAGAGGTTGCGGGTTCGAATCTCGTCACGGTCAATTTTAGCTAATTAGCAACTTTGCAACTACTTACTGCTTTTTAGATACTTTGAAATTTACCTAACACTTCCCCTAACCTTAATTAACCTTTTAACCAAACTCTAACTTTAGTGTCAGCCTCCTATCCACCTAGCTAATGTTAGCCACAACAAATTGGAATTCGTAACATATCACACGAAATGGATGATGGACATACACAAATGAATATATACTGAACCAAACGTAACATATCATACTAATATTAAAATTCATTGTTACTGTACAATGTCACAGAATAATATTCTACTAGGAGGCCATAGACTTTAGTGATGCACTTAACTTCACTTAACCTCTTGACTTCAGTGCAAAACAAACTTTAGCATTGCTGCTACTATGGCCAAAGACATACCAGTCTCATGATGCAGACATAGTAAATCCAATAACACACACACACACACACACACACACACACACTCACACATGTTTTAGTGACAACTCACTGAGACATAGAGGCACAGCGAGAGCTTGGTAGGAGATACATATGCCTCACCAGCTAACTTGCACCCCCTACTGTTGGGACTCTGCCTTGTGCCTGGCCAATTTCACAGTCCTCCCTTGGTTGTGTGTGTGTGTGCATCTGTGTGAGCATCAGGTGGGTATAGAGGGTTGTCTCTCGGTGTAAGAGACACAGTGGCGGCTCTGGTCAACTAAGTGTTTCCATATAATTGTATCAGTTTAAACACCACTGAGACGTATAATGGAATCTCTCTCTCACTCTCTCTCTCGAACTGTCAGTTGTTTTTACAAAAAAACTCACTTACTACAAAAATCACTGGAAAAACAAACCTAAACACCTTTTTTCCCGAGTTAACATTTACAGCATGGCCCATAATTTTACACTTTTCCAGTGTTATAGGCCAATATCAGTGAGCAGGAAGTCGCATAACTGAGCATGGCCAATGGGGAGGGCCATAGTCAATAGTATACAGCCTGGAGAAATTTCCATAAGGCCTGGGCACGTCTCAGAAGCTGGATGAATAATGGAATGTAAATAAGGTTTGAATTATTGAACAGGGGAAATAATAAAAAGTGTCCCATGCTGTAAAAGCAGACAGGAAAACTTCAATTCAGTTTGTGTTTGTTTACAGGGAGGGAGAACATACCTAAAAGCCTGAGGGAGGTATTACCAATTTGACCCCTTAATAATTTTAACCTGTTTTTTAAAGGCATAACTGGATAACAGACTGACAGTAGCAGTTTCAACCCCAATGAGGATTGTCATCAACTGAGTACTTTTGAGCTATTGGAGATTTACCAGGTCAGAATAAAAGCTATTTTCCTTGCTTCTCTCTCCTTTCTCTTCCGTGGTTCTTGTGTCTCCATTACAGTCAGAAAAATATCAAGTGCAATGACAATGAAAATAATGCAAAGCCTTTATTTGCTAAAGTGTTCTCTCTTCACTTCTTTGTTTCATTCATTAGCTATGCATTTAGTCGGACCAAGTTATTAATGTGTAGAAGAAAATAAGCACTCACGGACTGGTAAATGAGGAAAAATTACAGGCAGGCAAATGTGTGGCCTAATGAATGGATAGATGCTACAGTTAATAAGGTGTGCTTTCTTTGCCAACGAAAAATAATCTCACAACTTGGCTTTGTTAGCAATTCATTTCTCTCTGTTGACAAGTGTGTGGATGGAGAGAGAGAGATAGAGATAGAGGGGGTATATAGAGAGAGGGGAGAGGGGGTGGGTATAGAGTATGAGGGGAGAAAAAGTTGGTGTAGAAGGAGAGGGAAGAGGGAGAGAGAAAGAGAGGAGGAGAATAAGAGACAGAAGGGAGAGAGAAGGGTGAGGGAGAGAGAGAAGGGGGAGAGGAAGGGAGAGAGAGAGAAGTGGGAGAGAGGGATAGCAATAGTTGTAATTACAATGGGAAATTGTTTTCAGGTGATGCCATTTCAATCTCGATAATGCACCTCTGAGAAAATATTTTGACATTTCAGTATTGGAGTTGTTTATGTTTTCTTCTGTTTGAAATGAGTTATCCAAATTATACTCACAATAAAAAAAAGGAGTACCATTAGAGAACAGACATTTTACGAAAAATAAATACACTGAAAAAGAAAAGACCGATTCTCCATGAAACATAAACAATGAAAAAAATATTCTCATCATGTTACTTATCTAATAGAACACAGAAGGTTTTTGTTAATGGAAGCCTCTCTTATGCAAATTCAGTTGAGTATGGTGTACTAGGGCCATTATTGTTTTCTGTTTTTACTAATAACCTTCCGGTGAACTTGAATAAAGCCTGTCTATCTTTGTATGCTGATGATTCAACAGTATACACGACGGCTGCAACAGTAAAATAAATAACTGACAACCTTAACATAGAGCTCCAGTCAGTTTTAAAATAGGTAACTAGCAAATGGCTGGTGCAGCACTAAAGCCACATTTTTGGGACAAATCACTCGCTCAACGCTAAACTTAATTTAGATATTTGGATAGATAACAAGCTGTCATGGTTAAAACATATAGACTCCATGGTTGGTAAAATGGGAAGAGGTCTGTCCATGATAGGGCGTTGCTCTGCCTTCTTGACATCTCAGTCGACCAGACAGGTCCTACAGACATTAGTTTTGTCGAACCTGGACTACCACGCAGCTGTGTAGTCATGTGCGGCAAAGAGCGACATAGGTAAATTGCAGTTGGTCCAGAGCAAACCAACACATATCTCACTTAGATGTACTCGGAGGGCAAGTGACAATAAGATTAATGTCAATATCTCCTGGCTCAAAGTTCAGGAGAGATTGACTGCATCACTATTGTGCGAGGTATTGATGTGTTGAAGGTACAAACCTGTCTGTTCAAGCTGTTGGCACACAGTTTGGACACTCATCGGTACAGCACAAGACATGCAGCCAGAGGTCTCTACGCAGTCCAGAACAAAGGCAGGAAAACGCACAGTATTAAATAGAGCCATGACTACATGCAACTGTCTGCCACCCCAGGTAACTCAAGCTAGCAATAAAACCAGATAAAAAAAAACAGATAAAAAAACACCTTACTGAACAAAGGGGACTGTGAAGAGACACAGCCATTTTATATATAATGTATTGTAATTTGCACTGTATTATGTATTATACCTAGATATTTTATGTATGTACTGATATGTATTGAATTTTTTTATTTACCTAGGCAAGTCAGTTAAGAGCAAATTCTTATTTACAATAACGGCCTGCACCGGCCTAACCTGGACGCCACTGGGCCAATTGTGAACCGCCCTATGGTTGGTTGTGATACAGCCTGGATTAGAATGAGGGTGTCTGTAGTGCCGCTCAAGCACTGAGATGCAGTGCCTTAGACCGCTGCGCCACTCGGGAGCCTACGTATGGAGGCTATGTGTGTCGTTTTAAATGAATGTAGTTCAGTCCTTGACTAATAATGTTCTTTACTACAGTGTATGTACTGTATTACGTCATGTTTCATGTGGACCCCAGGAAGAGTAGCTGCTGCTTTTACAACGGCTAATGGGGATCCTAATAAATACCAATCATCAGCATCATCATCGTCATCATCATCATAACCACCATCATCTTTATTATTATCATCATTACCATTATCATTATCATCATCATCATCATCATCATCATCATCATCATCTGTCCATTGCTCTAAGTTCCTCTTATCAGAGACTGAGGGTCCAACACACACAAGAAGCAGGGGATTAGTCAATGGCTACTCTTTCCTCCCAGAGGAATTGAATACATGTACCCTTTTACTCCCAGAACAGAGCAGGGCACCCCTCCTTTACAACCTGTCTGTTATAAAGAGAGAGTGGCCACATAGTAAATTAACCTAGCTAAAGGCTACTTGCATAATTTTCTGTTAGAAACTGACCTTTCTGTGGTAACTCAGTGGCATCAGGACTACGGCGGTATCACAATTACACCCTATTCACCATGTTGAGCACTACTTTTGACCAGAGCTCAGTTGGTGTCGGTCAAAATTAGTGGACGATAAATGGAATAGGATGCCATTTGAGATGCTGCCTACAGAACCACAGTATCAGTCAGGCAACTTGTAATTAACTGTTATGCCTCATGGGCAGGGTTGGGGAGTAACTGATTACATGTAATCAGTTGCATGTCATCTGAATACAAAAACAACGGTAACTGGAATCGTTACCAGTAAAAATATTGTAATCAGATTACAGAAACTTTTGAAAAACTACAGATGAAGTCGGAAGTTTACATACACTTAGGTTGGAGTCATTAAAACTTGTTTTCAACCACTCCACAAATGTATTGTTAACAAACTATAGTTTTGGCAAGTCCATTTTAAGACATCTACTTTGTGCATGACACAAGTAATTTTTCCAACAATTGTTTACAGACAGATTATTTCACTTATAATTCACTGTATCACAATTCCATTGGGTCAGAAGTTGACTGTGCCTTTAACTGTGCCTTTAACTGTGCCTTTAAACATACAGGAAAATTCCAGAAAATTATGTCATGGCTTTAGAAGCTTCTGATAGGCTAATTGACATAATTTGAGTCAATTGGAGGTGTACCTGTGGATGTATTTCAAGGCCGACCTTCAAACTCAGTGCCTCTTTGCTTGACATCATGGGAAAATCAAAAGAAATCAGCCAAGACCTCAGAAAAAAATTGGAGACCTCCACAAGTCTGGTTCATCCTTAGGAGCAATTTCCAAATGCCTGAAGGTACCACATTCATCTGTACAAACAATAGTACGTAAGTATAAACACCATGGGACAACGCAGCCATCATATGGCTCAGGAAGGAGACGCGTTCTGTCTACTAGAGATTAATGTACTTTGGTGCGCAAAGTGCAAATCAATCCCAGAACAACAGCAAAGGACCTTGTGAAGATGCTGGAGGAAACAGGTACAAAAGTATCTATATCCACAGTAAAACGAATCCTATATCGACATAACCTGAAAGGCCGCTCTGCAAGGAAGAAGCCACTGCTCCAAAACCGCCATGAAAAAAACAGACTACGGTTTGCAACTGCACATGGGGACAAAGATCGTACTTTTTGGAGAAATGTTGTCTAGTCTGATGAAACAAAAATAGAACTGTTTGGGCATGATGACCATCGTCATGGTCATATCGTTATGGTCATATATTGAAGAAACATCTCAAGACATCAGTCAGGAAGTTAAAGCTTGGTCGCAAATGGGTCTTCCAAATGGACAATGACCCCAAGCATACTTCCACATTTTTGACAAAAATGGCTTAAGGACAATAAAGTAAAGGTGTTGGAGTGGCCATCACAAAGCCCTGACCTCAATCCTATAAAAAATGTGTGGGCAGAACTGAAAAATCATGTGCAAGCAAGGAGGCCTACAATCCTGACTCAGTTACACCATCTCTGTCAGGAGGAATGGGCCAAAATTCACCCAACTTAACGTGGGAAGCTTGTGGAAGGGTACCCGAAATGTTTGACACAAGTTAAACAATTTAAAGGCAATGCTACCAAATACTAATTGAGTGTATGTAAACTTTTGACCCACTGGGAATTGATGAAAGTAGTGAAAGCTGAAATAAATCAATCACTCTACTATTATTCTGACATTTCACATTCTTAAAATGACATGGTGATCCTAACTGACCTAAAACAGGGAATTTATACTAGGATTAAATGTCAGGAATTGTGGAAAACTGAGTTTAAATGTATTTGGCTAAGGTGTATGTAAACTTCCGACTTCAACTGTAGATGATTACTTCTTCAATTAAATTTAAATTCAGAAAGAATGTTTGCAAAAAATACATTGACACCTTTCTCGTTTTCTCAATGACATTCAATTCATCATTGAAAAAGGTGCAAGCTTAATCTGACCACAAGTCAGAGACCACCATGATGACACACCGAATGCATTTGATGGATCCTTTTTTGTGTTCTTCTAATCCTCTTTTTATTTTCTGTTTAACCTTTATTTAACTAGGCAAGTCAGTTAAAGAACAAATTCTTATTTACAATGACAGTCTATCCCGGCCAAACCCTAACCCGGACGACGCTAGGCCAATTGTGCGCCACCCTATGGGACTCCCAATCACGTCCGGTTGTGATACAGCCTGGAATCAAACCAGGTGCAGTGCCTTGGACAGGTAACTAGTAACTGTAACAAATTACATTTAGAAAGTAACCTACCCAACCGTGCTCATGGGTTCCATCTGTTGAAGTCTGATGAGTTACCTCTCAACCCAATAGTGGTAGACAGACAGACCAAAACAAATAGATAATTGGACAGAGTAACATACAGCGGAGCGACTGTCTGGAATACAGACATATCCAAACAGACTGATGGGTGATGACAGATTAATAGATATTGTAAAAAGACAGACCATAGATAAATAAATGGATAGACAACAAGATGATATCAATATAGAGACTGACACACCCACTGGCACCCACCTAACACACATTCACCACTCCCCTCCCCACACACACTCGGACATCACCAAACACACTGATATGCTGTATTTGTTCTCCCCATGCCAGCTCTCACCAGCTGCCACGGTAGCAACTCAAACAGTGACAGAGACGGGCTTGGGCACCAGTGAACACTGGGCTAAAGCGGTGAGAATGCGCCCTGATGCAGAACTCCCTGTCTCCTCCATTCCTGCCAGCCTAGCAGCCTGTTGTGTGTGTGTGTGTGTGTGTGTGTGTGTGTGTGTGTGTGTGTGTGTGTGTGTGTGTGTGTGTGTGTGTGTGTGTGTCTGTCTGTCTGTCTGTCTGGGACAGGGAGGAGATCATAATTTTCACATGACAAAAGGTGGATTATTATTTTCCTGACAGTTTACACAAGTTGAAAATTAGGCACCGCCACCCTGGTGGAAATTAGGCTAATCACAGGAAAAATTCATTCCTTGCCACTGACCATGGAAAGGACGGATACATGTGATAATGTAGAGAGCAGTAAATTCCCGTTTCTATGTGTGTGTGTGTGCGTGTGTGCGTGCGAGCGACGTGTGTATAACTGCAAGGGTATGTGTTTAATTTGCAGCTTACCCACGTTTATCTTTGATTTATTTGCATGCTTTAATGATTGCTTTACATGGTTGTCTTTTGTCATGGTAGATTCAACAGACAACAAGCTGCTTGTAGTACCCATAATAATTACCAAGGTAATATAGCACACAAACACTGCTAGACCGTGTGATATGGTATTTTTCATCTGTGATGCCCACAGCAAATAATGTCTCAATTTGCTTCCGTACGGATGTAGATTTCACATGGAACCAAGGACATGCAAAAACAGATTATCTGTTCTACAGAGTAAAAGGCAATAGTGTATATTTGGGGTTTAGGATTCTTTGCATTAGGGAAGAAGGCAGCCATTTAAAGAATTGCAGCGTTAATTATTTCCCTGTCAGTTCATAAACAGCGCATATTAACCCTGGTTCCCCATTGAAAAGGCAGTGTTATGTATTGATTGGCTGAGTGATTCGCTCACCAATTCCTTTCATCTCCTTGAATGATTGATGACCAGGGAGGTATAGTGGAGGTGTAGCTGCTGGCTACGTACGGTGAACAAAGGAAGTCCACATCAAGCATTTTCCTGTCGCTCACTGCAACGTCACAACTCGAAAGCCAGACTATGTTATTACTATGTGGAGCTGGCTATGGGCAGGTTTCAAAAATAGGCCTTAATCACCACAGTCAGTCCCTTATTATTTTGATAGAGACCAAGTTCTGACCAGGTATCCCTATACTTTATGCATCATGGTTAAAGCAATGAGTGATGGAAAAGTAATTGCTACTGTAATTGATATCAGCCACATATAGCTTTATCCCTCCCCTACTCACAGTAACTCACCCACTCCCACTTATTTCACTTCTTGTAAACCTAGCCTGACTGCATTAAAGTGGCCATCATAGTGCATTTCAGAGTATCCCATGATAACAGGCCGCTGTACTTTAATTTATGTAATCCATAACATACTGCTACCCAAAGGCTAACAAGTGATCATTGCTCTGTAGCTTCCAAGAGGCACAACCAACCTCCACCTCCCCCCATTATCCTAGCCCTCTAGCTAACTGAATACCACACACATCTTAGTCTTAAGCGGTCTTCATCAGATAAATTAGAGGTTACGTACAGTGTCTTGCAAAAGTATTCATCACCCTTGGTGTTTTTCCGATTTTGTTGCTTTGATTTAAATAGATTTTTATTTTGATATCATGTAACGGACATACAGCAAATAGTCCAAATTGGTGAAGTGAAATGAAAGAAAATACTTGTTTAAAAAAATTCTAAAAAACAGAAAAGTGGTGCGTGCATATGTATTCACCCCGTTTGCTATGAAGCCCCTAAATAAGATCTGGTGGAACCAATTACCTTCAGAAGTCACATAATTTGTTAAATTACACAAAGGTGCACTTTATTTAAGTGTCACATGATCTGTCACATGATCTCATATACAGTTGAAGTCGGAAGTTTACATACACTTAGATTTCCATACACTTGGGGCGGCAGGGTAGCCTAGTGGTTAGAGCGTTGGACTAGTAACCGGAAAGCGTCAAGTTCAATTCCCCGAGCTGACAAGGTATAAGTCTTTTATCCTGCCCCTGAACAGGCAGTTAACCCACTGTTCCTAGGCCATCATTGAAAATAAGAATTTGTTCTTAACTGACTTGCCTAGTAAAATAAAGGTAAAAAAGTTGTAGTCATTAAAATTCATTATTCAACCACTCCACAAATTTCTTGTTTACAAACTATAGTTTTGGCAAGTCGGTTAGGACATCTACTTTGTGCATGACACAAGTAATTTTTCCAACAATTGTTTACAGACAGATTATTTCACTCTTAATTCACTGTATCACAATTCCAGTGGGTCAGAAGTTAACATACACTGAGTTGACTGTGCCTGTAGACAGCTTGACAAATTACAGCAAATGAAGTCATGGCTTAAGAAACTTCTGATTGGCTAATTGTCATAGTTTGAGTCAATTGGAGGTGTACCTGTGGATGCATTTCAAGGCCTACCTTCAAACTCAGTGCCTCTTTGATTGACATCATGGGGAAATCAAAAGAAATCAGCCAAAACCTCAGAAATAAATGTGTAGACCTCCACAAGTCTGGTACATCCTTGGGAGCAATTTCCTGAAGGTACCACATTCATCTTTACAAACAATAGTATGCATGTATAAACACCATGGGACCACGCAGTCGTCATACTGCTTTGGTGCAAAAAGTGCAAATCAATCCCAGAACAACAACAACGGACCTTGTGAGGATGCTTTAGGAAACAGGTAAAATTATTGGTCACCATTATTAGTCAGTTGTACAACCAAATGCCTTCAACTGAAATGTGCCTTCCGCATTTAACCCAACCCCTCTGAATCAGAGAGGTGAGGGGGGCTGCCTTAATCAACATCCATGTCTTCAGCACACGGGGAACAGTGGGTTAACTGCCTTGTTCAGGGGCAGAACAACAGATTTTTACCTTGTCAGCTCGGGGATTTGAACTTGCAACCCTCCGGTTACAAGGCCAACGCTCTAACCACTAGGCTACCTGCCGCCAAGACTGGTGCGCTTCACTAAATAGATGGCATCATGAGGTAGGACAATTTTGTGGATATATGGAAGCAACATCTCAAGACATCAGTCGGGAAGTTAAAGCTTGTTCGCAAATGGGTCTTCCAAACAGACAATGACCCCAAGCATACTTCCAAAGTTGTGGCAAAATGACTCAGGGACAACAAAGTCAAGGTATTGGAGGGGCCATCGCAAAGCCCTGACCTCAATCCCATAGAAAATGTGTGGGCAGAACTGAAAAAGCGTGTGCGAGCAAGGAGGCCTACAAACCTGACTCAGTTACACCAGCTCTGTCAGGAGGAATGGGCCAATATTCACCCAACTTATTGTGGGAAGCCTGAAGAAGGCTACCCGAATCGTTTGACCCAAGTTAAAGGCAATGCTACCTAATACTAATTGAGTGTATGTAAACTTCTGACCCACTGGGACCCACTATCCAAAACTTTGAACATCCCATGGAACACCATTAAATCCATTATATATTTCTTTTAAGAATATGGCACCACAACAAACCTGTCAAGAGAGCGTCGCCCACCAACACTCATTGACCAGGCAAGGAGGGCATTAATCAGAGAGGCAACAAAGAGACCAAAGAAAACCCTGAAGGAGCTGCAAAGCTCCACAGCGGAGATTGGAGTATCTGTCCATAGGACCACTTTAAGCCGTACACTCCACAGAACTGGGCTTTACGGAAGAGGAAAAAAGCCATTGCTTAAAGAAAAAAATAAGCAAACAGGCATGTGGGAGACTCCCCAAACATATGGAAGAAGGTACTCTGATCAGATGAGGCTAAAATTAAGCTTTTTGGCCATCAAAGAAAACGCTATGTCTGGCGCAAACCCATCACCTCTCATCACCCCGAGAACCTCATCCCCATGGTGGTGGCAGCATCATGCTGTGGGATGTTTTTCATCGGCAGGGACTGGGAAACTGGTCAAAATTGAAGGAATGATGGATGGCGCTGAATACAGGGAAATTCTTGAGGGAAACCTGCTTCAGTCTTCCAGAGATTTAAGACTGGGATGGAGGTTCACCTTCCAAATCAAATCAAATCAAATTGTATTTGTCACATACACATGGTTAGCAGATGTTAATGCAAATGTAGCGAAATGCTTGTGCTTCTAGTTCTGACCATGCAATAGTATCTAACAAGTAATCTAACAATTTCACAACAACTACCTTATACACACAAGAGTAAAGGAATGAATACGAGTATGTACATATAAATATATGGATGAGCGATGGCTGACCGGCATAGGCAAGATGCAGTAGATGGTATGGAGTACAGTATATACACATACAGTGGGGCAAAAAAGTATTTAGTCAGCCACCAATTGTGCAAGTTCTCCAACTTAAAAAGATGAGAGAGGCCTGTAATTTTCATCATAGGTACACTTCAACTATGACAGACGAAATGAGAAAAATAAATCCAGAAAATCACATTGTAGGATTTTTTATTTATTTATTTGCAAATTATGGTGGAAAATAAGTATTTGGTCAATAACAAAAGTTTATCTCAATACTTTGTTATATACCCTTTGTTGGCAATGACAGAGGTCAAACGTTTTCTGTAAGTCTTCACAAGCTTTTCACACACTGTTGCTGGTATTTTGGCCCATTCCTCCATGCAGATCTCCTCTAGAGCAGTGATGTTTTGGGGCTGTCGCTGGGCAACACGGACTTTCAACTCCCTCCAAAGATTTTCTATGGGGTTGAGATCTGGAGACTGGGTAGGCCACTCCAGGACCTTGAAATGCTTCTTACGAAGCCACTCCTTCGTTGCCCGGGCGGTGTGTTTGGGATCATTGTCATGCTGAAAGACCCAGCCACGTTTCATCTTCAATGCCCTTGCTGATGGAAGGAGGTTATCACTCAAAATCTCACGATACATGGCCCCATTCATTCTTTCCTTTACACGGATCAGTCGTCCTGGTCCCTTTGCAGAAATACAGCCCCAAAGCATGATGTTTCCACCCCCATGCTTCACAGTAAGTATGGTGTTCTTTGGATGCAACTCAGCATTCTTTGTCCTCCAAACACGACGAGTTGAGTTTTTACCAAAAAGTTCTATTTTGGTTTCATCTGACCATATGACATTCTCCCAATCCTCATCTGGATCATCCAAATGCTCTCTAGCAAACTTCAGACGGGCCTGAACATGTACTGGCTTAAGCAGGGGGACACGTCTGGCACTGCAGGATTTGAGTCCCTGGCGGCGTAGTGTGTTACTGATGGTAGGCTTTGTTACTTTGGTCCCAGCTCTCTGCAGGTCATTCACTAGGTCCCCGTGTGGTTCTGGGATTTTTGCTCACCGTTCTTGTGATCATTTTGACCCCACGGGGTGAGATCTTGCGTGGAGCCCCAGATCGAGGAAGATTATCAGTGGTCTTGTATGTCTTCCATTTCCTAATAATTGCTCCCACAGTTGATTTCTTCAAACCAAGCTGCTTACCTATTGCAGATTCAGTCTTCCCAACCTGGTGCAGGTCTACAATTTTGTTTCTGGTGTCCTTTGACAGCTCTTTGGTCTTGGCCATAGTGGAGTTTGGAGTGTGACTGTTTGAGGTTGTGGACAGGTGTCTTTATACTGATAACAAGTTCAAACAGGTGCCATTAATACAGGTAACGAGTGGAGGACAGAGGAGCCTCTTAAAGAAGAAGTTACAGGTCTGTGAGAGCCAGAAATCTTGCTTGTTTGTATGTGACCAAATACGTATTTTCCACCATAATTTGCAAATAAATTCATTAAAAATCCTACAATGTGATTTTCTGGATTTTTTTTTCTCTTTTTGTCTGTCATAGTTGAAGTGTACCTATGATGAAAATTACAGGCCTCTCTCATCTTTTTAAGTGAGAGAACTTGCACAATTGGTGGCTGACTAAATACTTTTTTCCCCCACTGTATATATATGAGATGAGTAATGTAGGATATGTAAACATTATATAAATGGCATTGTTTAAAGTGGCTAGTGATACATTATTTCATCCAATTATAATTATTAAAGTGGCTAGAGATTTGGGTCGATGGCCGAACGGCATAGGCAAGATTCAGTAGATGGTTTAGAGTGCAGTGTATACATTTTATATGAGTATGTCGGATACGTAAACATTATATACAAAATTGTTTAAAGTGGCTAGTGATACATTGTTACATCCAATTCTTATGTTTAAAGTGGCTAGAGATTTAAGTCAGTATGTTGGCAGCAGCCACTCAATGTTAGTGATGGCTGTTTAACAGTCTGATGGCCTTGAGGTAGAAGCTGTTTTTCAGTCTCTCGGTCCCAGCTTTGATGCACCTGTACTGACCTCGCCTTCTGGATGATAGCGCGGTGAACAGGCAGTGGCTCGGGTGGTTGTTGTCCTTGATGATCTTTTTGGCCTTCCTGTGACATCGGGTGGTGTAGGTGTCCTGAAGGGCAGGTAGTTTACCCCCGGTGATGCGTTGTGCAGTCCTCACTACCCTCTGGAGAGCCTTACGGTTGTGGGCGGAGCAGTTGCCGTACCAGGCGGTGATACAGCCCGACAGGATGCTCTCGATTGTGCATCTGTAGAAGTTTGTGAGTGATTTTGGTGACAAGCCGAATTTCTTCAGCCTCCTGAGGTTGAAGAGGCGCTGTTGCGCCTTCTTCACCACGCTGTCTGTGTGGGTGGACCAATTCAGTTTGTCCGTGATGTGTACGCCGAGGAACTTAAAACAGCAGGACAATGATTTTAGCGTACTGTTAAAGCAACACTTAAGTGGTTTAAGGAGAAACATATAAATGTATTGGAATGGCCTAGTCAAAGCCCAGACCTCAAGCCAATTTAAAATCTGTGGTATGATTTAAAGATTGCTGTACACCAGAGGAACCCATCTAACTTGAAGGAGCTAGAGCAGTTTTGTCTTGAAGGACAGGCAAAAATACCAATGGCTAGATGTGCCAAGGTTATAGAGACATATCCTAAGAGACTTGCAGATGTAACAAAGTATTGACTTCGGGGGTGTGAATAGTTATGCACGCTCAAGTTTTCAGATGTTTGTCTTATTTCTTGTTTGTTTCACAATAACAAATATTTTGCATATTCAAAGTGGCAGGTATGTTGTGTAAATCAAATTATACAAAACACCAAAAAATCTATTTTAATTCCATGTTGTAAGGCAACAAAATAGGAAAAATGCCAAAGGGGATGAATACTTTCGCAAGCCACTGCACATATCACAATGTAAAAGATAAGATATTCGGCATAACCCAACTAACATAGAATTGTCCCTTAAATCTAAGGACAACCACCTGCTAATTACATTTACATTGATATGTCGGGATGAAAGAAGTGAAGCCAGGGGTGATTGGTAGATAGAATAAGAAGATGCATGAGAACATTGGAGGGAAAGATAGAGAGAGGGAGGACGGAAGGGTGTAGGTTAACCTCTGGGGTATTGTGGCTTAAGGCAACCTTTCATCTAGGCATTGGGATACAGTGCATGTAATGAGATGAGGGAAAATGTTCAGGCCGCCTTCCATTTAATATCTCTGATATGTCTCATTGTCCTTAATGTACTGCATGTTGGAGGGAAGAAACTGCCGTAATAAGAACCCAATACCAGAACACCACTAAATTAAGATTTATTTGAGCATGCAGAAAGGGATATATTCAAAGACTGACGAGCCACCTTCGGGATAAGAACTGTGGAATGTATTAATATCTTGGTATGTGACCACAACTCTAAATTTTATTATGATAGACATAACCAGTTAATACTGTCTATCCATTGGTTAGATGTAGTTCCTGAAGGGATATTGTTGTCTTGAGGCATTGTGCGTTTGAAAATGAAACCCATAGAGTGTTTGCGATTAAAGAAAGGCTTGATAAATGATGGGTTTGTCTTGGTAAGATTATTTCATTATTCTTCCAAATACGATAGTCAAGAGCCTCAAGCATAACAATGGTGCTTGATGATGTATGGGCATTAGATGCAGAGTTTGGGGGGAAGGAGCTTCACTCCCTCTGACACTGGCAAGTGATAGATGAAAATATCAGACTGCTGTAAATTGAACATTGCGTCTATTGGACCATTCATAACGCTGTCCTCTCTTTGGTGCTATCATCCAAATCGTACCACATACATATAGGCCTCATGCTGACAGACCCTACTGTGATGTGATGGAATGTGCTTAAATGTTTAAACGTCAACTATACAACAGAGGGGAAAGTGAAGATAAACATTTTTACAGCAAGAAGGAACCACAATGGGAATGACAATGACACATTTACAGCAAAAGATATCACAGTGGGAAGGACATTAGCACATTTACAGTAAGAAGGAAACACAATGGGAAGGATGATGGTACATTTAATGTAAGAAGAAGCCACAAACGTTAAGTCTCCTATTTAGGGGACTTTGAGCTGTTCTGGACCTGTTCCGATAGATTTTGTTTGTACAGCGCGCTCTGTGAATGGCACAAGATCAATTGCTGTGCACTCTGTGAACTCTCTGATTGTCCAGCTTCACTTGCCCTTCACAACTCTCATCTGAGATGCAGTATGTGAAATCACACCACTTTCTTTTGGTCACAGAGGGGTGATAAATTAAGATAAATATGTAACGAGTCAGCAGGCATTTAAATGGTGTATCTGCGTCACAGAGAGGACGCTGGACAGGAAATGTACTATCACTATATACAGTACCAGTCAAAAGTTTGTACACACCTACTCATTCCAGGCTTTTTCTTTATTTTGACTATTTTCTGTATTGTAGAATAATAGTGAAGTCATCAAAACTATGCAATAACACATATGGAATCATGTAGAAAACAAAAAACAAAACAGAATATATTATATATTTCAGATTCTTCAAAGTAGCCACCCATGACAGCTCTTGGCTTTCTCTCAACCAGCTTCATGAGGTAGTCACCTGGAATGCATTTCAATTAACAGGTGTACCTTGTTAAAAGTTAATTTATGGAATTTCAGTTGTGTTGTGACATGGTAGGGGTGGTATACAGAACATTTGGCAAAATACCAACTCCATGTTATGACAAGAACAGCTCAAATAAACAAAGAGAAATGACAGTCCATCATTACTTTAAGACTCGAAGGTCAGTAAATCCCGAAAATGTCAAGAACTTTGAACGTTTCTTCAAGTGCAGTCGCAAAAACCATCAAGCGCTATGATGAAACTGACTCTCACGAGGAACGCCACAGGAAAGGAAGACCCAGAGTTACCTCTGTTGCAGAGGATAAGTTCATTAAAGTTACCAGCCTCAGAAATTGCAGCCCAAATATGTGCTTCACACAGTTCAGGTAACAGATACATCTCAACATCAACTGTTCAGAGGAGACTGCGTGAATCAGGCCATCATGGTCAAATTGCTGCAAAGAAACCACTATTAAAGTGATTAGTGTTCCATTTATTAGTTAAAGGACACCAATAAGAAGAAGAGATTTGCTTGGACCAAGAAACATGAGCAATGGACATTAGACTAGTGTAAATCTGTCCTTTGGTCTGATGAGTCCAAATTTGATTTTTGGTTCCAACAGCCGTGTCTTTGTGAGACGCAGAGTTGGTGAACGGATGATCTCTGCATGTGTGGTTCCCACCGTGAAACATGGAGGAGGAGGAGGAGGTGTGATGGGGTGGGGTTGCTTTGCTGGTGACACTGTCAGTGATTTATTTTGAATTCAAGGCAACCTTAACCAGCATGGCTACCACAGCATTCTGCAGCGATACGCCATCCCAGCTGGTTTGTGGGACTATCATTTGTTTTTCAAGAGGACAATGACCCAACACACCTCCAGGCTGTGTAAGGGCTATTTGACCAAGAAGGGGAGTGATGGAGTGCTGCATCAGATGTCTTGGCCTCCACAATCACCCGACCTCAACCCAAATGAGTGAAGGACAGTGAAGGAAAAGCCACCAGCGAGTGCTCAGCATATGTGGGAACTCCTTCAAGACTGTTTGAAAAGCTTTCCAGGTGATGCTGGTTGAGAGAATGCCAAGAGTGTACAAAGCTGTCGTCAAGGCAAAGGGTGGCTACTTTGATACTATAAAATAAATGTTGATTTGATTAAAACTTTTTTGGTTACTACTCGATTCCATATGTGTTATTTCATAGTTTTGATTTCTTCGCTATTATTAATGTCAAAAATAGTAAAAATAAATAAAAACCCTTTAATGAGTAGGTGTGCCGAAACTTTTGACTGGTACGTATGATCATATGTATTTTAAGGCTATAAGAAAGGTGAAATATTATAGTAAGTCATTTGCAATTTGATTGTTACTATATTTAGAAAGCATTTCAATCATATTTCCATGTTAATATTTGTACTGTAAACTTGAGCTTGTTTCCTCAAAAGTGACTACACTTCAGCAATTAATCTTTTACCAGAATGGTGAGATTTAAATCTTTCTGGCAATATGTGACCCAATTCAGGAAACTAGGTGTATGTCACAAGTCATGACTTCACAGGAGAGCCATTTGAAAGTAAAACAATTTTTTTATCAAAATGCGTTTTTTGGCAGGAATCCCTTCTCGAACATGTGAAATTGCATGTGCCTTAATAACAAACTTGTAAGCCATCTGTAAATATAGTTGAAGTCGGAAGTTTACATACACCTTAGACAAAGACATTTGAACTCAGTTTTGCACAATTCCTGACATTTAATCCTAGTAAAAATTCCCTGACTTAGGTCAGTAAGGAGTGTGAAATGTCAGAATAATATTAGAGAGAATTATTTATTTCAGCTTTTATTTCTTTCATCACATTCCCAGTGGGTCAGAAGTTTACATACATTCAATTAGTATCCGGTAGCATTGACTTTCAATTGTTTAACTTGGGTCAAACGATACGGGTAGCCTTCCACAAGCTTCCCACAATAAGTTGGGTGATTTTTGGCCCATTCCTCCTGACAGAGCTGGTGTAACTGAATCAGGTTTGTAGGCCTCCTTGCTCGCACACGCTTTTTCATTTCTGCCCACAAATTTTCTATAGGATTGAGTTCAGGGCTTTGTGATGGCCAATCCAATACATTGACTTTGTTGTCCTTAAGCCATTTTGCCACAACTTTGGAAGTATGCTTGGGGTCATTTTCCACTTGGAAGACCGATTTGCGACCTAGCTTTAACTTCCTGACTGATGTCTTGAGATGTTGCTTCAATATATCCACATTATTTTCCTTTCCTCATGATGCCATCTATTTTGTAAAGTGCACCAGTCCCTCCTGCAGCAAAGCACCCCCACAACATGATGCTGTGCTTCACGGTTGGGATGGTGTTCTTCGGCTTACAAGCCTCCCCCTTTTTCCTCCAAACATAACGATGGTCATTATGGCCAAACAGTTCTATTTTTGTTTCATCGGACCAGAGGACATTTCTCCAAAAAGTACAATATTTGTCCCCATGTGCAGTTGCAAACCGTAGTCTGGCTTTTTTATGGCAGTTTTGGAGCAGTGGCTTCTTCCTTGCTGAGTGGCCTTTCAGGTTGTGTCGATATAGGACTCGTTTTACTGTGGATATAGATACTTTTGTACCTGTTTCCTAAAGCATCCTCACAAGGTCCGTTGTTGTTGTTCTAGGATTGATTTGCACTTTGCGCACCAAAGTACATTAATCTCTAGGAGACAGAACGCGTCTCCTTCCTGAGCAGTATGACGGCTGTGTGGTCCCTTGGTGTTTATACTTGCGTACTATTGTTTGTACAGATGAACATGGTACCTTCAGGCATTTGGAAATTGCTCCCAAGGATGAACCAGACTTGTGGAGGTCTACAATTGGAGTGGTTGAAAAATGAGTTTTAATTACTCCAACATAAGTGTATGTAAACTACCGACTTCAACTGTATGAATACAATTGTTTAATTACGAGCCTTGTTGGTTACGGCACATACAAAGTTATTGACCTTCCCACTAGATAATGAGATAATGAATGGGCTGGATATCCCGAGAGATGAGTTCGGATTGGTCTGCCACGTAGAAGGTTTCTGTCTATTTGAGCTTGTCAGTCTGTGTTGGTAATCCTGTCGAACGCGGCTTTTTATAAAAATGTTTTGTGTAGTGGAGCTGCGTAAGCGTTGCTCTCCACTTTCTGTAGGATACAATTTTGAAGACAGTGGAATTAGAGTGTGATAGCTAAAGAGATGGAGAAAACACCTGTCTCCGGATTGCATCTTCAAACTAAGGACAACCGTGGCATGACATTCCTGACACTGAGACGTGTCCATCATGCATGATGATGTATACAGGTAAGAGGGTTAGCTAGCTAAATTTTCAGATTTTAAACATTCCTAATTTTGACAGAAAGTGGTTTAATTTCAAGCTAAAGTGTACTGTTAACTAGCTAGCTAACGTTATCTGGCTGGCTCCCTAGCTGACGTTATTATTCGTATCCCAGAGCCGTATTGATGCAGGGTAATAACGACATGATTTGGCACTGTGTTCATTGTTGTTTAACTAGCTAACGTTAGCTGGCAGGCTCATTAGCTAATGTTTCATGACGTGTGTGATTGTCAACCTTGTTTACCTAGCTAGGTTCATTGTTTACGTCAAGTGTGCGCTCCGAGAGCGAAATGAGATGAGTGGGGCTAAAGAGGGTGTGAATGATGTTGAATGGTTGTAGACAAAGAAGAGCTCTTCACTAGATACCAAAACATTCAAACGCCATTTTCTCAAAAGTAAGTTTACAAGGCCATCAACTTTAAAAGCAGAATTACTTTCCCATTGTTCCTCAAATGCAGTGTATGATATACCATTTTGTAAATGTCTCTACTCTACTACAGGTGCGATATTTCTACCCTTCAGTGTTCATCTCACATGTCTCAATCAGGAGTTGAGTTGAGGTCTGGACATCCTAAAAAAGAACACATCTCTCTCTCTCTCTCTCTCTCTCTCTCTCTCTCTCTCTCTCTCTCTCTCTCTCTCTCTCTCTCTCTCTCTCTCTCTCTCTGTGTGTGTGTAGATCTCTCCAGTTCAAAGCACACCTAGCACACTGACAGGGACTTAATCTGCAGAGCATTCTACAAAGGCGACCTTGGGGGAGGTTTGATTGAGGTGTTCAAAAGGAGGATTGATATAATCAAGTGGGGACAGATTACTTCACATTCCACACACACAATCCTCTGACCTGGGGATATGCATGTAAATGAAGCAGCAGCAGCACCACAACTTTAGGAAGAGAGAGATAGAGGTAGGTTGAATGGGAGGGAGAGAGGGAGAGAGTGAGTGAGAGAGAGAAAGAGGGGGCGTAAGGACAGAGAGAGTGAGGAGGTAAAGAAGGAACAAATACACCTCTCTCTGTGTCTACCTGACAACTTTTGAAATTTGATCAAACCAATTGATGTTGCAAAGAGTAGAAGTACTGTTAGAGTTGGTTTATTTTTTTGTGTGTGATTTGTTCAAGTCAACCTTCATAATTAGTTTTGAGGATTCATACCATGTTTGAGACAAAGTACTGTAATGGGAAAATACAATACAACTGACTAAATCTAGGTATGTTTGTTCAATTTCCCCTTATCACACTGAGGCTAAATTGCCTGGATCTATTGATTCCTGCTCCTATCCATCTCTGTGAAAGTGAAATAAGTGGAACAAAACTATTTGATACACTTTCTTTGTTTTGTTACAAACGCTCCTCTGTGTACATTCTTTTTTTTCATCTTTCTACCCATCTTAAAAGACGAGCCGCCCGAGTTAGTTGGCACGACTGTCTGGATTGCATTCATCAGTTTTGAAAGCTTCGCAATTATTACTCGTCCTCAGTCAAAAAGTCAACCTGCCAGTGTCGACGACTCGCAGATGAATAACTTTTGTCTCCACATCTTCAGGATTATTATCCAGGAGATCGGTGTCGTGGTGTTCCCTATTCAACGTGTTTTCTCTTTGGTTTATTTTCTGAGGAAAACTGCTGCTGTCAGAGAGGGGAGAAAGGCTGAATACAGGAGTACACCCTTGATGAGAAGGTTAATGATGAAAGGAAGAGATATCTGATATTGTGCCTCTCCGAGAAGCAGAGTTATTGGATGTTGTTGATGAATGAAGGGGAAACTCCTCTCACACTCTCACAGCTTAACACCCAAGATGAAAAATGAAAAAAATGAAAAAGATCTTCTAGCAAGTAACGAAAGAGGAATCAATGAAAAGTGTTTTATATTGCTAATTTACTATTCTAAACAATGGATGGGGGCTATCAACAGGATTCTTCAAAGGAGCATGTAACAATGAATTGACCAAAGTGTTTAACATTAATCTAAATTAATAACATTGAAGGAACCCTCTTGATCAAAACGATTTGTCAATATCACCTGAATCAAATGAACATATCTGTGCCTTGATTTCCCATTACTGGTCTATCTCACTATGACCGTGCTCTCTCTTGACCGTATTTAGCGGTCAGGCGGTAGAAACCCCAGACGAAGGTCCCTTTAATCCTGATTACCGAGTCTCCTTGTGACCACGCTATAACCAAGACCGCTTCCCAAGCCCACCACCTCCTTATTGTGAGAGAAAAGATAAGAAGAGAAAAATAAATAAAAGGGAAGCTTGGGGTCCTGGTCTGGGCTAGGCTGAAGGGATATGTCAATGAACTGTTAACTGAAGTATGAAGCAGATGTTTTGGTTTTGAATATTACCTCTCTGAGGATGTATCATAGACTGCAGAGACTAAGGTGTGGGTGGTGGGGGATATAGAGAAGACATCCAATGTGATAAGAGGAATTTTCTTTGGATCAAAAAAATGATGCAATACAAATATCGAATGAATATTAATCAAACACAAAGCTCGTACTGTACCCTGCATGGTTTTGACATATGGAAATAGACACTTTACTGTCTGTTCACAGCAAGATTGCAATAAAAAGGCAACATGATTGTGTAAAATACAGACGGAATCCATATGCAAATCGTAATTTTCACTGAATGCGATGTAGCATGGCACCAGAAGACATCTCTGAGATGTTGTTGTAACGTTTTGTTTCATGCTATCAGTTACACTTCAATCTTGTGCTCTCTTCCAAGCCGAAAAGCACTCTATTGCAGTCTTTTATCCACTACCCCAAGAGAGATTCCCCAACAACAACCATTTCACATGTACTTAAATGGTAGTGGAACACTAAACAGACAGACATGACTGGAACATATAGGACTCCCCCCCTATCTCTCTCCTATTTTTCCCCCTTGGAAATATACCGTTATTCGAAATCCGAATGTCACATCAGTTACTCTTTGCACAGGTCCGAGAGAATAAAAAATACAAAAATAAATTACGAAATAAAATGTATTTCTCTTCAAGTTGCAGCTGTCGTGTGCAATCTACTTCTACATTCCACATCATCAGTTTCTCCTATTTAACAATTTGTGCACAGAGGACATAAAAAGCCTGTAGACTGAGAGAAAAGTACCGGGCGACTATTCAAACACTGCATATTAAGGAAAGGGAGAAGAGAGGATGCCTATGTGCCGTCACACAATCATCGTCCTCCACACTTAAAGGTACATGACCATTAATTTTTATCCAATTTTAATCATCCCCCAATGTGTTTGTGGCCATCCCCACTCATTTGTCAGCCATTTGTGACACATCACATGAAGACATGAAAAGAGAATGAAAAGGCAGACATATCCATACAGATACAATACCTGTGTAGATAAAACATGAGCTACAAAGGATATGGTCAAAAATAATGACTTGATCGGTATGAGTCACCTTTTGAGGTCAAGACAGAGTTTTCTCTTAATAATATTTGCCATTTAGCAGATGCTTTCATCCAAAATGATATACAGTCATGCGTGCATACATTTTCCATATGGGTGGTCCTGGGAATTGATCCCACTGTCCTGGCATGGCAAGTGCCATGGCATACCAACTGAGCTACACAAATGGAACATTGTCTTTTTCTTTCCTCTTGTGAATGCCATCTCTTAAGGTATACCTAAGAAAGAATAAACCTACTGATTAGGACCAGGTCAGCGAACACAGGATGATCCCTTCCTTTGTCAGGTTGTGCGACTGGGCTGTCAGCGCTAAGGCCAAGGAACAGGAAAAGGAGTACATGTGGCCCTGATTCCATCAACCTAACCGTCAGTGTAGGAGAGAATGAGGACGTTACGTCAACACAATGATCCAAAATCAGTACACGGGCCATATGAAACAGTCAGTTATTCCTTAGTCTGAGTGAAGGGGGAGAATGATTCAAACTGATCTCAGTGCAGAGGTATGAGAGAAGCAAGCTATGAGGTAGTGGAGTTGAACTCAAACCAAAACGAAGTAAGTGATACAAGGATGTCATTTGAGTTTAGGATGGACATTAGCTTGAACACTGTCACCTACTCGCTTGAGTTTGGACAAGAGTTTTGATTGAAAGATGTCTCATTATTATAGATGAGTATTTGTCATACCATTGGAGGAGGAAGGCCTCTTGATTGTGATTAAGATGCCAGCCTAGGGTGTGGGCGTATACCAAGTGCAGGTCCTTCACTGAGATTGGACGAAATTGTGGGCCGACTTGTGCAGAGGCAGGAAAAGATAGATATTAGATGTATTTCAGCAAATGACAGGAATTCATCTTAGGACATTGTTGTATTACTATTCAAAGGGATTAGGTGAGAAAATTAGTTTGTGGCACCATGTCCAACATTTAAGCCTTTTGTTTTTATGAATTGAACATTGATATGTCTCCCCTGATTTCCTACTGGATTAGCTTCATTTTTTCATCAAATGGTATACATTTGACAAACTTTCACATAAGAGAAATAAGAGAAATAATAGATAAGCTTTGCCAGCACTTTCCTCGTAGGATCTGTTACTTCTATCCCTCACGGCAGAATATACAACACTTTTCTTTTGGGGTCCTGATCTGTCAAATGCTACAACCATAACTATGCCCTGGAACTTTGCCCTTTTCATGGTCAAAGAAGAAGTCACCTGCATTCGCCAACTTGAGTTTCAGGAAGATTGGACCTACTCCACTTCTTCTTTGTATCTTAAGATGCCAAAATATGCTGAAAGGCTCTTTTGTATCTTCTGATTAACAACAAGTCCTATTCACCTTGTTCCTAATGAGCCCTGATCTACAGCATTGTTGTCATATTTCCAATGCGGGACTCCCATTTCAAGACACCTAGGCACACAACTTCAGATCTAATTGTCATCTCTCGTCATGATGAATCTCGGAAGTTTATCAGGAAGCCTCAAAAGTTTTAGGCGCTCCTAGTTCAGTTTAATTTATTCAGGCCTTGACAAAGGAAACACTTTTTCTGGCGAGTTGTTATTTATCCGGTGGATCATACTTAAAGTTCAGCCTTGATTTGTCCAATGATGCGGAAGCGACGGTTGTGGCTGGAAAAATCGATACTTGTTTGACTGGTGAAAATAGAAGAGTGTTATTGTTACTCATGCTACAACATGTTCTGATAATGAGATCCAGGAAGTTCAATAGTGGCATCCTGTCTACGTTATATACAAATAAATACAATATTATATCAAATATGATAAAACAACTCCACAGTCTCCAATACAGAAAATTGGACATGAATAAGATAAGAGGAAACCCTTTTGATTACATTTTTTGAATTCATTATTAAAACAGCATCAAACAAAATGTCTCCACGGCTAAACATGCCAGTTTAACTCATGTGGTGTCAATCTGATGATGTTGAGATTAAGGTAGAGTTCTGATGACAGGGTTATTGATGTGGTAGTGCAGTGTAGCACATGCCAGTTAACCATTCTAGTGTATGTACATCTATGTAACTGTATTCTGACAGGTACCTGGATCCACGGCAGAGATGACCATTACAGTGAGCACACTGACATACAATTATTTATCCATCATACTAGCCTAGATTCCCTGGAGATAAACATACAGTTTAAGGTATTAGTATTAGTATACGTATATTCCAATATTTCAAAGTGGAGTAAAAATGCCCCAACTGCAATGTCACACACTGGTAAGTCTGAGTGATAACAAGCAGGAGGAGGATCATCCATCCAAGACAGACAGACGCACGCACTCATGCACGCACGCACACACACACACACACACACGCACACACACACACACACACACTTACTAATCATACTGCCTCCTCATTGGGTATGCGCTGAGAGTCGCCAAAGTGTGTGACACCCTCACAACGCGCCAGTACCTGAGTGAATTAATCTGTCACAACTACCTACACACTCCTCCTGTCCCTCCCTTCCAGATAGCTCCTTAGCCTCCCTGTGCATACAGCCCCCTCCTTTCCTCAGCACTCCTCAACTCTTATCTGTCACAGATAGCTAGCTACACCCTTCCCTCCCCGCCTCTCAACCACCTGCTACATACAACCCCCGCATAACTTGGTCACACTTCCCACACTCCCCACTCCCCACCCCCTCTCTGTCTAGACCCCCCACGTATACACCCCCAATTTAATCTGTCACAGCACGCTACACACCCACACACACAAAATGACACGCACACACACACTCAAACGCACACAAAACTCATACACACACATAGTCACACACACCTTTCTGAGTATGTGAGTGACAAGCATAACACTGTCTATCAAACTGCAGCATGTTCCTCCTGATTGCCATCAAAGAGGGAGAGGGGGGAAAAAGTTTCCCAAACTAAAGCCACACTGATGTGAAATGAGTGAAAAAAAGAGATTAATCAGCTAAAGGAAGAGGGAAGAAAGGGAGAGACATGAAAAAGCTAAAACCCTGTGAGGTTTGTACATCAAAAGTCTGAAAAAAATAACCAACATTTACTTTCTGGAAGAATGGGCTCCACAGCCTAATGCAACAAGGTGCCATCTAGTATGAGCCTTTCAGAAAGTGGGAGTTTCTCTGTTGATGAAAATATGAAATTCATGTGATTACAATAAAGACAATTCGATTTGTATTTCTCTTTTTTGAACGTATTGGTGTCAATAAGTGTTGGGAAACATTTGCAAGGTGTTCCGAAGTTATGGTAAATTATTCTGTCCTTGGAACCAAGTCCTATCAATTATATTATTGTTCACATGTGGACACATTCTGGACATAGCGGGCCAATTGCCACCACTGATGGTCACCAAATGATCATCAGTTGATCTCTTGTTAAACTATCAATAGGCCTAAATGCTCAAATCACCCGCACATCATAATGCTGTGGGGGCGATTTTAGCATTTAGGCCTATTGATGTTTAACAAGAGATCAGCTGATGATAATTTGGTGGCCATCATGTCCTGCCCACATGATAGTTGCAATTGAGATTTGTATTATCTCAATTGCAACAATCATCCACCACCGATTTATGACTCCATATCACAGATGTCATGGTTATTGTTTAGTCCTGTTTGCAATCAAACTGTTTTTAAACTTGGCATTTTAGCAGACTAAATTGTAATTTATCGATTTGACAGTCATTCCATCAACTGAAATAAGGTATTTATTTCCCTAGGTTTACCATGGCAACTCTACTATGGAAATGAGCCTACCCACACATTTTATGTAATACATTAATGATTTTACTTGTCCCAGTAAAACATAATCATTTTTTATTAAGAGGAGAAAATATTACTAAACTGTAGGTTACACATTTTATATTTGAAAGAAACATTTTGTGATTGTGTTGTATTTTGAATAAAATTATTTTGTATTCTAATAAAGTTATTTGAAGTTGCAAAAAAGTATAAATTTAACATGCAACACTTTCAAAGATATTATTGAGGTACAGTTCATATAAGGAAATCAGTCAATTGAAATAAATTCATTAGGCCATAATTTATGGATTTTCTCATGGCTGTTAGCACAGATATGCATCTGTTGGTCACAGATACCCCCTCCCTAAAAAAAGGGGTATGGATCAGAAAACCAGTCAGGATCTGGTGTGACCGCAATTTGCCTCATGCAGTGCGACATCTCCTTCGCATAGAGTTGATCAGGCTGTTGATTGTGACCTGTGGAATATTGTCCCACTCCTCTTCAATGGATTTGCGAAGTTGCTAGATATTGTCAGGAACTGGAACACGCTGTCATAGACGTCAATCCAGAGCATCCCAAACATGCTCAATGGGTGGCAGGTCTGGTGAGTATACAGGCCATGGAAGAACTGGGACATTTTTAGCTTCCAGAAATTGTGTACGGATCCTTGCGATACGGAGCTGTGCATTATCATGCTGAAACACTAGGTTATGGACGGCACGACAATGGGCCTCAGAATTTTGTCACAGTATCTCTGTGCATTTAAATTGACATAAAAAAAATGCAATTGTGTTCCTTGGCCGTAGCTTACGCCTGCCCATACCATAACCCCACCTACACCATGGGGCACTCTGTTCACATCTTTGACATCAGCAAACCACTCGCCCACACAATGCCATAACCGTGGTCTGCCAAATTATGAAAAATGACGTTGGAGGCGGCTTATGGTAGAGAAATTAACATAAAATGATCTGGCAACAGCTCTGGTGGACATTCCTGCAGTCAGAATGCCAATTACACGCTCCCTCAAAACGTGAGATATCTGTGGCATTGTGTTGTGTGACAAAACTGCACATTTTAGAGTGGCCTTTTATTGTCCCCAGCACAAGGTGCACCTGTGTAATGATCATGCTGTTGAATCAGCTTCTTGATATGACACACCTGTCAGGCGGATGGATTATCTTGGCAATGGAGAAATGCTCACAAACAGGAATGTAAATATATAGATATTTTTTAGCTCATGAAACATGAGACCCGCATGTTCCGCATCTTCGTTGCAATGTTGTCAACTAGTGGGACTCAGATCAACATTCTGAAGTGCAGCTATCTTAAACCTAGAGACTAAACTATTCAAAATAAGTACATTATATAACATCTGCCAAATTAGCTATTTTAATAGCTGGATGAAGTATATAATAAATAGTTGGAATATCATCCCATCTTGAAGAGCATAGTCAGAACTACAATTTATAGATTGTTCCATGCAAAACATGTGTGCATAGTTAACTCTATCATAAAATGAAATACATTTTTAAAAAATTGTCAGATACACATGGTTAGCAGATGTTATTGCGAGTGTAGCAAAAGGCTTGTGCTCCCAGTTCCGACAGTGCAACAATATTTAACATGTAATATCTAACAATTCCACAACAGATATCTAATATACATGAATCTAAGTAAAGGAATGGAATAAGAATATATAAATATGAATATATGGATGAGCAATGACAGAGTATATACATATGAGATGATTAATGCAAGATATGTGAACATTTAAGTGATTAGTGTTCCATTTATTAGTGGCCAATGATTCTTCAAGTCTGTATGTAGGCAGCAGCCTCTCTGTGCTAGTGATGGCTGTTAAACAGTCTGAGGGCCTTGAGACAGAAGCTGTTTTTCAGTCTCTCGTCAAAGCTTTGATGAACCTGTACTGACCACGCCTTCTGGATGGAAGTGGGATGAACAGGCAGTGGCTCGGGTGGTTGTAGTCCTTAAAGATCCTTTTGGCCTTCCTGTGACATCGGGTGATGTAGGTATCCTAAAGGGCAGGTAGTTTTCCCCTGGTGATGCGTTGTGCAGACCGCACCACCCTCTGGAGAGCCATGCGGTTGATGGCGGTGCAGTTGCCGTACCAGGTGGTGATACAGCACGACAATTGTGCATCTGTAAAAGTTTGTGAGTGTTTTAGTTGACAAGACAAATTTCTTCAGCCTCCTGAGGTTGAAGAGGCGCTGTTGCTGTTGCGTCTTCTTCACCACACTGTCTGTGTGGGTGGACCAATTCAGTTTGTCCGTGATGGAAACTTTCCACCTTCTACACTGCTGTCCCGTCGATGTGGATAGGGGGGTGCTCCCTCTGCTGTTTCCTGAAATCCAAGATCATTTCCTTTGTTTTGTTGATGTTGAGCGAGAGGTTATTTTCCTGACACCACACTCCGAGGGCCCTCACCTCCTCCCTGTAGGCTGTCTCGTCGTTGTTGGTAATCAAGCCTACTACTGTTATGTCATCTGCAAACTTGTTGATTGAGTTGGAGGCGTGCATGGGTGAACAGGGAGTGCAGAAGGGGGCTGAGCACACACCCTTGTGGGGCCCCAGGGTTGAGGATCAGCGAAGTGGAGATGTTGTTTCCTTTCCCGTCAGGAAGTCTAGGACCCAGTTGCACAGGGCGGGGTTTGAGACCCAGGGCCTCAAGCTTAATGATGAGCTTGGATGGTAGTAAGGTGTTGAATGCTGAGCTGTAATAAATGAACAGCATTCTTACATAGTTATTCCTCTTGTTCAGATTGGATAGGGCAGTGTGCAGTGTAATGGCGATTGTGTCATCTGTGGATGTATTGGGGCAGTAAGAACATTGAGGTGG
The DNA here is from genome assembly GCA_030435695.1 of Brachymystax lenok tsinlingensis. Classification (NCBI taxonomy): domain Eukaryota; kingdom Metazoa; phylum Chordata; class Actinopteri; order Salmoniformes; family Salmonidae; genus Brachymystax; species Brachymystax lenok. The sequence continues at coordinate 30,929,842 of CM059811.1, read as the reverse complement.
GTCTAGGTTGACAGGTAAGGTGGAGGTGATATGATCCTTGACTAGTCTCACAAAGCACTTCATCATAACAGAAGTGAGTGCTACGGGGGCGATAGTCATATAGTTCAGTTACCTTTGCATTCTTGGGTACAGGAACAATGGTGGCCATCTTGAAGCATGTGGGGACAACAGCTTGGGATGGGACGAGATTGAATATTTCCATAAACACACCAGCCAGCTGGTCTGCGCATGCTCTGAGGACGCGGCTAGGGATGCCGTCTGAGCCGGCAGCCTTGCGAGGGTGAAATATCTTAATCACGTCAGCCACAGAGAAGGAGAGCACACAGTTCTTGGTAGCGGGCCCGCGTTGTTGGCACTGTATTATCCTCAAGAAGGTGTTTAGTTTGTCTGGAAGCAAGACGTCGGTTTCTGTGACGTGGCTAGTTTTCCTTTTGTTGTCTGTGATTGTCTGTAGACCCTGCCACATACATCTCGTGTCTGAGCCGTTGAATTGCGACTCCACTTTGTCTCTATACACACATTTTGGTTGTTTGCTTGCCTTGCGGAGGGAATAACCACACTGTTTCTTTTTGGCAATATTCCCAGTGGCCTTTCCATGGCTAAATGCGGTGGTTAGCGCTTTCAGTTTTGTGCGAATGCCGCCATCCATCCACGGTTTCTGGTTAGGGTAGGTTTTAATAGTCACAATGGGTACAACATCTCCAATACACTTCCTTATAAATACACTTGCCAAATCAACGTATAAATATATAAAATAAAATATAAAAAATAAAAGTGAACAATGCCTGACAAGAATGAGTGGTTTGGGTTAATTTCCCATCCTTTATGGGCTCTGCCTGTCAAGCAGCAGAAGGGCACATTTGCCGATATACTGTTAGCTGATAATGTTCACTTTGCAAGCTACCGGAAAAAACTTTGTGCTAAGTAAACCTAATGTACTTTTTTACTAACCAAAGTAGGTCTACCTAGCGAAGTTAGCTAACATTATCCTCTCATCAACATTGTTTTTAAGAGTGTTTAATCACGATTGCTGCTAACAGACATGATAGCTAGGCTACATTGATTGATGGACCAAGTAAAATTGGCTAGTTAACTACTTAGGGAGTAGCGGCGCAACGCTCCCGACACTACCTGGTGAAATGTAAGGCGCCAAATTCAAAATCCAAAAGTTGAATTATTAAACATGCATCAATATACAAGTGTTGCATAGTCATCAAAAGCTCTGATTCTTGGCAATATTACAGCGTTGTCAGATTTCAAAAAGGCTTTACGGCTAAAGCACAACATTTGATTGTTTGAGGATAGCACCTCTCCTATTTTCTACATTAGCATAAATTCATATACAGCTCGGGTCACACAAAACCCATATAAGAGCTAAAATAAATCTCTTACCTTTCGAAGAACTTTTGCTGAGGGCTTCCCAAGTGTCCAATGAGGACATCCAATGGTTCTTTTGTTAGAAAAAGTCATTTATTATATCCATAAATCTCAGATTGGTTTGTGCTTTATGATCAGAAAATCCACCATCGAGTCGCCCATTGAACCGTGAAGAGAACACGTTCAAATTATACCTATACACTTTCTCCAAACAAATCAAACATAATTTTGTATGTATCCTTAGGTATCCTTTTATGTATATTTACTGTAATATTTACACCGGACGATAACGTGAACGATAGGAAAGGAAAATAAAGTGGGGCGTGCTCACAATCTCGCGCCCGTGAAACGTTGTTGACAAATGTTGTCCCTTCACTACTTCCTCTTCCTATCTGTTCTGCTTAGTGCTAGAGCCTCCAGACACTGTATAAAGACTGTTGACATCTAGTGGCAGCCATAGGTACTGCAGTCTCAGTCCTAGTTAACATAGAAATCAATAGGCAGCCTTGACAAAAAGGTAATGTACAAAAAAAACTGCAAATCCGGATGGATTTTCCTCTGGTTTTCGCCTGCTATATCAGTTCTGTTATACTCACATACATTATTTTAACACTTGTAAAAACTTCAGAGTATTTCCTATCCAATAGTACTAATTATGTGCATATCCTATTTTCTGGGCCTGAGTGGCAGGCATTTTACTTTGGGCACGCCAGACTCTCCAAAACCTTCACCTCTGCTGCCGCTCCCTAAGAAGTTAACTTATTACAGATCACATCAAAATGGCTAGTTAACAAGCTAACTTTCAGGGGATAAACTACCTAGATGGCTATATTGCTTTTCATCTATAGTGGTTATGACAGAAGTCTGATGAACAGCTTTACCAGGCGAGGACTTGCTGATGTCAAGCTCTTTCCAAAACCCTAATCTCTAATGAAGCAAGCTAAATGACACATGCTGTTTGCTTAGCTAGCTAGCTACTTACATGGCAAATGAACAGGCTACCCTCACGTATCTGAAATGACATGATCAACTGATGTTTACTGAGCATGAAAAGCATGCAGTTATATGCTGTATAACTCTGATGATAGAGCTAACTGTGGAGCAATCAGAAATGTGTAGTTCTGACCACGCTCTTCTAGCAGTGATGATCAATAAAACCAAATTTAACAATAACTTTAAAATACGCAGTTTTCAATAGTTTCGCGTAGCTGAGGGTCTCCTTGCCCCCCAAGGAGGGGGCAAGAAGTTCTTAGACACAAAAACATTGATATAAGAATAGTTAGTTTAACTGAATATTATTACAATCTAACATAGCTGTTATGTTAGTTGAAATAGTAGCCTAAATGTACATCTGACATCTCTAAGCAATGTAGAAATTACTTCAATTAAATTATTTGACAATAATTCAGTTGAAAGAATTTGAATGCTGTTACGTTCTCAAAAAAAATATTTTAGTGAGTTAGAACATAACACAACTGTATTTAGGTGATTTTAACACGTTTAGAGTGGATCAAATTAGATGGATGGCAGAGTATTGGGTAGTTGTGGGAGAGCCAGCATTTCACCAGAATCTAAAAGAAGTCCCTTAGAATTTGGAAAAACTCCAAAAGTGAAACCAGCCAAATCAAATTCAAGAGAAAGTCTATAAAGGGTTTGCATCGTAAGGCAGTGCTTCAAAAGCATGTTTTTTTTATTTATACTGAACTGAAATGCTACAGCATAAAAGCATGCTCTTGGAAATCCTATTGGTCATATTACACCAAATGTATTATTTTAATAAATACAGGTACAGTGCCTTCGGAAAGTATTGAAACCCCTTGACCTTTTCCACATTTTGTTACGATACAGCCTTATTCTAAAATGGATTAAATAAAACAAAATCATCAGCAATCTACACACAATACCCCATAATGACTAAGCAAAAAAACTGAACAGAAATACCATATTCACATAAGAATTCAGACCCTTTGCTATGAAACTCGAAATTGAGCTCAGGTGCATCTTGTTTATATTGATCATCCTTGAGATGTTTCTCTACAACTTGATTGGAGTCCACCTGTGGTAAATTCAAGTGATTGGACATGATTTGGAAAGGCACACACCTGTCTATATAAAGGTCCTACAGTTGACAATGCATGTCAGAGCAAAAACCAAGCCATGAGGTCAAAGGAATTGTCCGTAGCCCTCTGAGAAAGGATTGTGTTGAGGCACAGATCTGGGGAAGGGTACCAAAACATTTCTGCAGCATTGAAGGTCACCAAGAACATAGTGGCCTCCGTTATTCTTAAATGGAAGAAATTTGGAACCACCAAGACTCTTTCTAGAGCTGGCTGCCCGGCCAAACTGAGCAATCGGGGGAGAAGGGCCTTGGTCAGGCAGGTGACCAAGAACCCGATGGTCACTCTGACAGAGCTCTAGAGTTCCTCTGTAGAGATGGGATAACCTGCCAGAAGGACAACGATCTCTGCAGCACTCCACCAATCAGGCCTTTATGGTAGAGTGGCCAGACGGAAGCAACTCCTCAGTAAAAGGCACATGACAGCCTCCTTGGAGTTTTCCAAAAGGCACCTAAAGATTCTCAGACCATGAGAAATAAGATTCTTTGGTCTGATGAAACCAAGATTGAGCTCTTCGGCCTAAATGCCAAGTGTCACGTCTGGAGGAAACCTGGCACCATCCCAACGGTGAAGCATGGTGGTGGCAGTACAATGCTGTGGGGATGTTTTTCAGCGGCAGGGACATGGAGACTAGTCAGCATTGAGGCAAAAAATAACGGAGCATAGTACAGAGAGATCAATGAAAACCTGCTCCAGAGTGCACAAGACCTCAGACTGGGGCAAGGGTTCACCTTCCAACAGGATAATGACCATAAGCACACAGCCAAGGCAACACAGGAGTGGCTTCGGGACAAGTTTCTGAATGCCCTTGAGTGGCCCAGCCAGTGCCCGCACTTGAACCCATTCGAACATCTCTGGAGAAACCTGAAAATAGCTGTGAAGTAACGCTCCCCATCCAAATCGAATTCAATTTTATTTGGCCCCTTCCCCCGAGTACAACAGGTGTAGACCTGACATCCAACCTGACAGAGCTTGAGAGGATCTGCAGAGAAGAATGGGAGAAACTCCCCAAATACAGGTGTGCCAAGCTTGTAGCGTCGAACCCAAGAAGTCTCGAGGCTGTAATCCCTGCCAAGGGTGCTTCAACAAAGTACTGAGTAAAGCGTCTGAATATTTATGTAAATGTTACATTTCAGTTATAACATTTTTATACATTTGCAAAAATGTTTTTGCTTTGTCATTAGGGGTGTTGTGTGTAGATTGAGGAGGGGGAAACAAACAATTTAATACATTTTAGAATAAGGCTGTAACGAATGCATTGTAGATGAAAGTGTTTGTGTTTTGTTATATGTCAAGTCGTCAGAATTTGAAAGCAAAACACTTGGTTTTATTCTCCTTTTTTTATCTTCTAGAATTCATTTTTTTACCTACTGTATATGTTTGCCAAGGTGATCAAGGACACTCTCCCTCCTTTATGAAGCTATGATGTACTACCTATGATTGTGTTATGTATAGCCTACAAATCAGAGGTGAAGCCACGGCAGGGCCATGCAGTAGGAGGTTCCTGGGATCTAATTGGTTATATTGCGATCATCAAGTCTACACCTTGTTCTGTAAATTGAAACACACAAGAAAGGCAAGCCTGAAAACTGTTTATTATGTGTTGATTCAAAGTGAGCCACTGTATTCATACCCACTGTGATATAATGTACACTGAGTGTACAAAACATTAAAAACTTTAAGAACAACTTTGCTTTTCATGACATAAACTGGTGAATCCAGGTGAAAGCTACGATCCCTTATTGATGTTAAATCCAGTGTAGATGAGGGGGAGGAGATGGTTAAAGATGGAATCTTCAGCTTTGTGACATGGATTGTGTATGTGTGCCATTCAGAGGGTGAATGGGCAAGACAACATATTTAAGTGCCTTTGAACAGGGTATAGTAGTAGGTTTGAGTGTGTCAAGAACTGCAATGCTGCTTTTTAAAGCTCAACAGTTTCCCGTGTGTATCAAGAATGGTCCACCACCTAAAGGACAGCCAACTTGGGGGGGGGTTATCAAACCAGTTCACAGGGTTGGTTAACTACGAAGACTCCTTTGGTGTCTACAGAGTTAGGTAAGTCAGTCTTTAGTTTTCTTGCTTCACATGTTTGGAATGATCTCCAAAATACATTTTGAATATATGCGTTAGTGTCCCTAGGGCAGTTCAGGCAGTGAACAGAGGAATTTTATAATGAAGAAGGTGTTTGTTTTAGTTGACTGTGTTTTGTGTATATTGTTTATATTTATGTTTGTCTGTGCAATATGTGTTGTGCTGTATTTTCTTTGTTTTATATTTTATTTTGTGTGTATTTTATTAAATTGTATATTGAGGGTTCCCTCATGAAAGAGACTGGTCTCAATGGTGACAGATCACTTCTTTGAGTGGGAGTGGTCGATCTGATCTGATAATATGTTGATTATTTCATGAGGTTGGACTGTCGGTCTGAACACTTCTTCCATTATCCATATTTTATGACAGTAGTTTTTTCAACATTCTACCACTGGACTTGTCTGCTGCTGTAGAATCTCTCTCTCTCTCTCTGATTATGTAGATGATAGACTTGTTGTTTGTTTACTGTCGGACTCGGACAGTCGGCCTGTTTTGTCAGCCATATTGTTGGAAGCGGTTGTGTAGTTGCGCACTACTTATCAATAATGACGGGCTTGTTTGTCAAGGGAAATTTGTGGTGTTTTTTCTGTCTACGCCACTTCTACAAATGTGTTACGAATGTGCTATTAAGTCATTATGGATGTAGGTACCCTTCAAGTAAACCGTTACCCTTCTCATAGTGTAACGGAAATAGATAATCAAACAGAGTTAACAAAATCCCCATATCAAACACATTTGCAGCAAAAATAACATTTGCTCCTGATTTTGCAGGTCTCTGGGCAGGTACGTCTCTTGTTATTTTTGTTAGCAAGTTTTTTGTTGCTCTGTACTCAGCTCAAACAAACAATTTCAATCTCTTTGAGTACAGGAACATATTTTATTTAATCATTTCCTACTTATGCATCTACAATGATCCAGACAAATTCCAGGCAAAATGGCTTTTTGACTACAAGAGCACATAGAAAATATACTATTAATATTACACAATAAATAAACTGTAGAGAGCCTATTGTTGAAGTGCAGTAGGAACTCACTCACGATGGTGCATACTCTCATTGCTTGTGCAGCCTATTTCACACTTGATGGATTTTTTCACTCTGTTAAAAAAGGTGCCATTTCTTCACTGCAGGATATAAAAGGGAGCGGGTCAGTCAATGTATTTTCACAATCGAAAGGCTTTTCATTCTCAGGTGAACTGTGAGACCAATCAATGGCAGCAGCCTAGCATACACACACAAACACACACAGATACACACAGATACACATATCGATTGTTTTTTTCTCTGGCACAAATCTCTGAATCAAAAGGAGGCTTTGAATGCATGAAAGGATAGGATAACGAGAGGGAGAATATGTATCACTAGGATGATGATGGTGTGTGTGTGTCCATCTCATTTAATATTCTGGATGTGTTGAAACAAAATATATTCCATCATAAGGGGGCAGAGTCAATAGCTAGAAATCGTTGTGTTTGTTTTCAATTTTTATATGCTGCATATTTGGTACTGCAAGTTTAGTCCATGTGTAAATACATTTTGTAATTGGTTGAGGCAACATTGTGTGAAGACAGACGCTGGGAGACGAGAAGCAAGTACAGGGAGTAAACATTTAATAAATAACGGACATGAAACAACCTGGGTGAGCCTGATGGGCCTTGGGAGCCGGACGAGCCGACGAGCCAGGCCGAGGCGTGGGAGCCCGATGAGCCGGCTGAGGCATGACGTGGGATGGGAGCCCAACGAGCCGGCTGAGGCATGACGTGGGATGGGAGCCTGATGATCCGGCTGAGGCGTGGGAGCCCGACGAGCTGATTGAGGCATGACGTGGGATGGGAGCCCAAAGAGCCGGCTGAGGCATGACGTGGGATGGGAGCCCGACGAGCCGGCTGAGGCATGACGTGGGATGGGAGCCTGATGATCCGGCTGAGGCGTGGGAGCCCGACGAGCTGATTGAGGCATGACGCGGGATGGGAGCCCAAAGAGCCGGCTGAGGCATGATGTGGGATGGGAGCCTGATGATCCGGCTGAGGCGTGGGAGCCCGACGAGCTGATTGAGGCATGACGCGGGATGGGAGCCCAAAGAGCCGGCTGAGGCATGATGTGGGATGGGAGCCTGATGATCCGGCTGAGGCGTGGGAGCCCGACGAGCTGATTGAGGTATGACGCGGGATGGGAGCCCGACGAGCCGGCTGAGGCATGACGTGGGATGGGAGCTTGCCGAGCTAACCGAGGCAAGAAAACCTTGAGCCAGCTAAGGTATGGAAACACGACGAGCTAGCTGAGGCACCCCCGGTTCCTTCGGCAGCGGCAAACGGACCCGACGTCACCAACCCCAACAAAAAAATGCCAAAAACTCCCTGATGCTTCCAATATTTGTGTCTGCATTCTGTGAGGACAGACACAGGGAGACGACATGAAATAACCGACATGAAACAAAACACGGACAGTGTCTGGACAGGGGAAACAAAACAACATTATTGCAGACACGGGGAAGAAACTGAGGAAGTGACAGATATAGGGGAGGCAATCAATGAAGTAATAGAGTCCAGGTGAGTCAAATGAAGCGCTGATGCACGTAACAATGGTGACAGGTGTACGTAATGATGGGCTGCCTGGCTCTCTCGAGCACCAGAGAGGGGGAGCGGGAGCAGGAGTGACACATTGTCATGCCCCAACCTTCACGAATAACAAAATTGATAATCGCATTGCATTGTGACATACAAAAAGCTGTGCTAGATGCTGGAACCTCCATGCCTACATTACTGTTAACTTAATCCATTAGAGAAATAAACGTTTGCTGTGTTGTATGTGGCCATATTAATATTATTCTAGTGTAGGAATGTAGCCTCTCTATCTGTCATCCCTCATTCCTTGCTCCTATTGTAGATCCTACATTATACATTCTTTCCTGTTTATCACTCCTCCTCTCTCTGCATCTAGCCTTCTCTCTCTCCCTCTCCCCCTCTCTCTCTCACTCTCTTTCTCCACTGTCCTCTCTTTCCTTCATTAATTCTCTCACTCATTGTGTCTCTTTCGCTTACCTATCTCTTTCTCTCTTTTTGCTTCCTCAGCTTCCCTCTCTCCTACTTTCTCACTCCCTCTCGCTCCCCTTTCCTCTCTATTGTGCAGGCGAGGCAGAGGCACATTGCCATGCCTGGGAGCAGGTGGTGCTGCGCTTTGCAGTGCGGTAGTCCTGGGAGAGTGTTTGACGTGGCACTCAGTAACGGTAGTGGAGCGGTTAAGGGGAATTAACCAGCGGCTCCTCTACTGGGACGGGGCTCCTAATGCAAAACACGCAAACAGCTCTGTCTACTACGCCACAACAAACCCCTTGATGACACAACAGTAGACACCTCCTCCTCTGACTCTGAGCCACACGCATGGAGCTGTGACAAGCCCATGAATGTGCTCTTGTTACCCAAACACTCAATGTTTCACTTTCTTTCTTTTGTTCTTTCTCTCTTGTTCTTTCTCTCTGTTCCCCCTCTCTCTTCTCTCTCTCTCTGAATGCTTTTAACCAAACAGCATTCAGGATTAGACCCACTTGTTCGTTGTATAATTTGGGTCACACACATCTGTTTTTTTTTGGTGCCCTCTCAGGTTCCATTAGACTACCAGGGTACTTACTGCCTTTTCATTCTTTTAATTTCCGGCTCTCACACCACAACATTATTACACACCAAATATACTTCCCTTTTCTCATCTATTGCAGTTTGTAAAAAATTTGAATGATTTATCCAAAATAAATATATACTGTACAGTAACTGAAAGTTTATTGCTTCTTCTCCTTCATTCTCTTGCATTACTGTAAAAAATCCCTATGGGAACCAAAGGGTATTTTTCTCCCTATGTTGTGTTATTGCTGTGATGATGACTGTGATGCTTGCTGGAGGTCTTCTATTTGAGGCATTTCAGTCATCCCTGAGCGTTTCCAGATTTTCAAGAAAATTATTTGATAGATGAAAGTCATATTTTAAACACTTAGTCATCACTCCGGCCTTCTCCGATATATTTATATTACGTTTCGCAAGGTTATTCAATATCGATAGTCTCATGAGAGAACACATACAGTGCATTCTGAATATTTTTTAGACTCCTTCACTTTTTCCACACTTTATTACGTAACAGCCTTATTCTAAAATGGATCAAACACATTTTTCCCCTCATCAATCTACAAATATCCCATAATGACGAAGCAATAATAGTTATTTTCAAAATGTTAGCAAATTTATGAGAAAAAAAAAAGAAATACCTTTTTATGACACTTGAAATTGAGCTCAGGTACAACCTATTTCCATTGATCATCCTTGAGAGAATTCTACAACTTCATTGGAGTCCACCTGTGGTAAATTCAATTGGTTGAACAGGATTTGGAAAGGCACACACCTGTCTATATAAGGTCCCACAGTTGACAGTGCATGTCAGAGCAAAAACCAAGCCATGGTGGTCAAAGGAATTGTCTGTAGAGCTCAGAGACAGGATTGTGTCGAGGCACAGATCTGGGGAAGGGTCCAAAAAGTTTCAGCAGCATTGAAGGTCCCCAAGAACACAGTGGCCTCCGTCATTCTTAAATGGAAGAAGTTTGGAACCACCAAGACTCTACCTAGAGCTGGCCTCCCGGCCAAATTGAGCAATCGGAGGGAAGGGCATTGGTCAGGGAAGTGACCAAGAACCCGATGGTCACTCTGATAGAACTTCCTCTGGGGAGATTAGAGAACCTTCCAGAAGGACAACCATCTCCGCAGCACTCCACCAATCAGGCCTTTATGGTAGAGTGGCCAGACGGAAGCCACTCCTCAGTAAAAGGCACATGACAGCCCGCTTGGAGTTTGCCAAAAGGCACCTAAAGGACTCTCAGACCATGACAAACAAGATTCTCTGGTCTGATGAAACCAAGATTGAACTCCTTGGCCTCAAATCCAAGTGTCACATCAGGAGGAAACCATCCCTACGGTGAAGCATGGTGGTGGCAGCATCATGCTCTGGAGATGTTTTTCAGTGGCAGGGACTGGGAGACTAGTCAGGATTGAGGAAAAGTTGAACAGAGCAAAGTACAGTGAGATCCTTGATGAAAACCTGTTCCAGAGCACTCAGGACCTCATACTGGGGCAAAGGTTTGCCTTCCAACAGGACAGCAACCCTAAACACACAGCCAAGAGAACGCAGGAATGACTTCAGGACAAGTCTCTGAATGTCCTTGAGTGGCCCAGCCAGAGTCCGTACTTGAACCCAATCGACAATCTCTGGATAGACCTGAAAATAGCTGTGCAGCAATGCTCCCCATGCAACCTGATAGAGCTTGAGAGGATCTGCTGAGAAGAAAGGGAGAAACTCCCCAAATACAGGTGTGCCAAGCTTGGGCGTCATACCTAAGAAGACTTAGGTAAGGCTGTAATCACTGCCAAAGGTTCTTCAACAAAGTACTGAGTGAAGTGTCTGAGTACTTAGGTAAATGTGATACAGTGAGGGAAAAAAGTATTTGATCCCCTGCTGATTTTGTACTTTTGCCCACTGACAAAGAAAGGATCAGTCTATAATTGAAATGGTAGGTTTATTTGAACAGTGAGAGAAAGAATAACAACAAAAAAATTCAGAAAAACGCAAGTGAAAAATGTTATAAATTGATTTGCATTTTATTGAGGGAAATAAGTATTTGACCCCTCTGCAAAACATGACTTAGTACTTGGTGGCAAAACCCTTGTTGGCAATCACAGAGGTCAGACGTTTCTTGTAGTTGGCCACCAGGTTTGCACACATCTCAGGAGGGATTTTGTCCCACTCCTCTTTGCAGATCTTCTCCAAGTCATTAAGGTTACGAGGCTGACGTTTGGCAACTCGAACCTTCAGCTCCCTCCACAGATTTTCTATGGGATTAAGGTCTGGAGACTGGCTAGGCCACTCCAGGACCTTAATGTGCTTCTTCTTGAGCCACTCCTTTGTTGCCTCGGCCGTGTGTTTTGAGTCAGTGTCATGCTGGAATTACCCATCCACGACCCATTTTCAATGCCCTGGCTGAGGGAAGGAGGTTTTCACCCAAGATTTGACGGTACATGGCCCCGTCCATCGTCCCTTTGATGCGGTGAAGTTGTCCTGTCCCCTTAGCAGAAAAACACGCCAAAAGCATAATGTTTCCACTTCCATGTTTGACGGTGGGGATGGTGTTCTTGGGGTCATAGGCAGCATTCCTCCTCCTCCAAACACGGCGAATTGAGTTGATGCCAAAGAGCTCCATTTTGGTCTCATCTGACCACAACACTTTCACCCAGTTGTCCTCTGAATCATTCAGATGTTCATTGGCAAACTTCAGACGGACATGTATATGTGCTTTCTGGAGCAGGGGGACCTTGCGGGCGCTGCAGGATTCACGGCTTAATGTGTTACCAATTGTTTTCTTGGTGACTATGGTCCCAGCTGCCTTGAGATCATTGACAAGATCCTCCTGTGTAGTTCTGAGCTGATTCCTCACCGTTCTCATGGTCATTGCAACTCCACGAGGTGAGAACTTGCATGGAGCCGAGGGAGATTGACAGTTCTTTAGTTTTTCTTCCATTTGCGATTAATCGCACCAACTGTTGTCACCTTCTCACCAAGCTGCTTGGTGATGGTCTTGCCAGCCTTGTGTAGGTCTACAATCTTGTCCCTGACATCCTTGGAGAGCTCTTTGGTCTTGGCCATGGTGGAGAGTTTGGAATCTGATTGATTGATTGCTTCTGTGGACAGGTGTCTTTTATACAGGTAACAAACTGAGATTAGGAGCACTCCCTTTAATAAGGAGCAGTGGGGCGCTAGCCATCAAAAGCTCTGACTCTTGGCAATATCACAGCATTGTCAGATTTCAAAAAGGCTTTTACGGCGAAAGGACACCATTTGATTGTTTGAGGGTAGTACCTCTAATATTTATGCATTAGCATAAATCCATAACCCAATGCGGGTCTCACAAAACGCATAAAATTGCTAATATAAAATCGCTTACCTTTGATGAACTTCTGCTGAGGGCTTCCCAAGTGTCCAACGAAGACAATCCATGCTTTTTTTTTGTTAGAAAAAGTCATTTATTATATCCATAAATCTACGTTTGGTTGGCGCGTTATGTTCATAAAATCCACCGTCAAGTCGCCAATAGAACCGTGAAGAGAACACGGTGAAATTATACCTATCATATTTCTACAAACAAATCAAACATAATTTTTAATGTTTCCTTAGGTATTCTTTTATGTATATTTACTATAATATTTCAACCGGATTGTAGCCTGAACGATAAGAAAGGAAAGAACAGTGGAGCGCGCACTCGGTAGCGCGCCCGCAAAAGCTTGTTGACATCTGAGCTTCCTTGACTATATAGTCTTCCTATCCGTTCTGGTCAGGGCTACCGTTTCCTGGCTTTGTATAGGGACTGTTGACATCTAGTGGAAGCCATAGGTACTGAAATCTCGGAGCTGCTTGCCTTTGAAATCAATAGGGAGACTGTCAAACAGAGCACAGGTCACAAAAAACAGTAATTCCGGATGGATTTTCCTCGGGTTTTCGCCTGCTATATCCGTTCTGTTACACTCACAGACATTATGTTAACACTTTTAGAAACTTCAGAGAGTTTTAACATAATGTCTGTGAGTGTAACAGAACTCATTTGGCAGGCAAAAACCAGAGAAAATTCTATCCGGAAATGTCATTCTGGTGGCTTATGGCCCACTTTGAGACAGTGCCTATTGAAAACTCTTTATAACAGGACACTGAATGTAGTACCTATTGCTTCCACTGGATGTCAGCAGTGTAAATATAAAGTTTCATAGCAATCGGAACTAATGTGTTCAATAGGTAGGGGTTTTGGTGAGAGGAGCTCTTTTTCGGTTGCACGTTTTTGGGTGCACGTTTGGCTGAGCGGTCCACTTTATTTGACTTATATAACGTTTAGGTGACCATCCAAGTGAAAGATTATCACTTTTATTCATAAAAGGATAGCTAAGGATGCATTTTAATTGGTTTTTGTTTTGTTGAGGAAAAGTTTATAGGTTTAGTTGAACGCGTTCTCTTCACGTTGGATTTTCTGAACACAAGGCGCCAACCAAACTGAGATTTATGGATATAATAAATGACTTTTTCTAACCAAATACCCATGGATTGTCTTCGTTGGACACTTAGGAAGCCCTCTGCAGAAGTTCTACAAAAGGTAAGGCACGGGTTTTCCCTGTGAAATGCATTTTCTATGGACCGCGCTGGGTAAAGATTTCATGGTAATGGCAAATATTGAATGTGCTACCCTCAAACAATCAAATGTAATGCTTTCGCCGTAAAGCCTTTTTGAAATCTGTGATATTGCCAAGAAGCAGAGCTTTTGATGAGTATGAAACACTTGTATATTGATGCATGTTTAATAATTCAACTTTTGGATTTTGCCTTGCATTTCACCTGGTAGTGTCGGGAGTGGCGCCCCACCACTCCCTAAGAAGTTAATAAGGATTATTAGGAAACAGACTACCAATGTAGTTACACACCTGCTCAATACACGGAGCCAAAAATTCATGAAACAATCACGGACAAACTGAGGGGGGAACAGAGGAATTAAATAACACATACAAGTTGGGTAATGTGAACAAGGTGTGATAATGAGACAAGACAGACAGGAAATTAGAAATGGATCGGTGGTGGCTAGAACTCCGGTGACGTCGACCGCCGGTAGCCGCTTGACCCAGGAGAGGGACCGACTTTCGCGGAAGTCGTGACACTCTCACTGTTCAAATAAACCTACCATTAAAATTATAGACTGATCCTTTCTTTGTCAGTGGGCAAACGTACAAAATCAGCAGGGGATCAAATACTTTTTTCCCTCACTGTATGTCCGTTTTTTATTTGTAGTAAATTTGCTAACATTTCTAAAAACCTGTTTTTGCTTTGTCATTATGGGTTATTGTGTGAAGATTGATGAGGGGAAAAAACAATTAAATACATTATAGATTAAGGCTGTAACATAACAAAATGTGGGAGAAGTGAATGGGTCTGAATACTTTCTGAATGCACTGTATCTCAGTCCATGTGATATACACACACATTTTCAAGTGTTACTGGTTAAGTTTAAGCAAAACGAATTACGTCAATCAAAACTTGTTTCAAGCAAGCACTACATGCATCATAAAAAAAATTGAACCCAAAACTATCCCTTGTCTTGTCCCCAAACTCTGTGCCTATTGCTACCTCTTATAAATAGAGATGAATTTCCTCTGAAACCCAGACAGACAGATAGTAGTACTGGCAGTGGGGAGAGTAAGAAGTAAATAAGAACATGGAATATAATGCTAGCCAGAGCCGATGCCTTTAGATCGAAGCGAGATAAGAGGAAGGGAGAGAAATCCGCCAGGGGGAAGGAGGGAGCCGGAGGAAAGATGTGTTTTTTTGCTTGGGAATAAATCAAATCTGTGAGAGTCTGGGTGGGTAAAAAATGGTTGCAGGAAGGGAGGGGTTGGCGGTAAGCAACCCAAAGATAACAGGAATTCATGGTCGTCCAGCGTTACGCTCCCATACATGTACATCCAAATCCCCTTTGAGTTGCACACATACCGGAGGTGACAAGGTAGCAACGGTAGCGATAGCTAGGGATTGATACAAGAGGAGGTTGGTGGGAGGAGCTATAGGAGCCTGTCGTTCTATAGCTCCTCCCACCGGCCTCCTCTGATTGATAAGACATTGTTGTTGCTCAGGGGTACATGATGCAACAGCGTTCACTCCACCATCCATCCATTCCTTGTGTTTTTCTTAGGTGTGCTACAGCTACATAACAGGTGTAGGATTTTCGTTTGATCACCCTGTTTCAGGAGAACTGCAATGCAGGAAATGTTTTAATATTAGTGTATGAGGTTTAAAAAGGCTTCTGAAGTTTGTAATTTACACTTTGAAATTTCAGACTTGATTTTCCCTTAAGAAAAAATGTATTAACTGCTACAAAAATGTCAATGTACTATAATTCACATAATAATAACATTTCCTGTTGCTGCAGGATTATTTTCCTGCTGTAGCAAACTGTCTCAAATTAATATTAAAATCCTACGTGTACAGTATTTGGATGAAAGCCATAGATGTGTCTGGAAGAAATAGACACTAGGATAATGACACGATTTCTAGGCCCAGGAATGTTCAAACTGACAAAACGACTTTTGATGGACATGCTTAGACAGGTGAATAATCCAAAGCAAGGGAAGAATGTCATATTTCAGAGTGTATCATGGGCACATTAGTGGCAGCAAATAAACACAATAAAATCCTCAAACACCAGATACAAACACACACACGCACGCACGCACACACACACACACACACACACACACACACACACACACACACACACACACACACACACACACACACACACACACACACACACACACACACACACACACACACACACACAATCTCTCCTCAATGTCACTATTTTCCTAGTCAGATTATCCTTTAAGGAAATGTGTGTATCAGCATATAAGTGTTAATCTGGTATGATTTTTCAAAAAGATAGGGGTCAAGGAACATTATGCTTTTTGAGAGCTTGGGACTTTAGAGTTTTATCTGCAAAAAGATGATTCTGAGATAATTGGCTTTAACTAATGTTCCTCATTGTTTTGAATGGTGTCAGCATTCAAACGTGAGTGATTAGTGAGAGATTAGCCTCACACTATTGAAGCCTAGAGAAAGGAGTCTCGGACATGATGTATAAGTGAATACATGGCATTCAATGAGTGGGAGATTAGTGTATAGGTCAATACATTACTTTACATTGCTACTGACCTCAGGGTTAGGGTCTATTCTGAATTGAGTTGCAAATTAGTTTTAAATTAGTTTTCAGTTATTGAATTTGAATTGGCCACACCCCACAGGAAGCAGAATTTGAATAGAATTTTTATTAAAGTAGTATAATTAAAATTAATGAAACTAATTTCAATTCAAATGGATAATTTATTCCATCACTACACACATGCTTATTTTGACATCATGTATGGTTTACAGTGGTTCCTCCTTTAAAAGTTGTGAGCTTACGCCGCGGGATTTAGTGGTAATTTGTGATTTAGTGCAGTACCCTACGTCACCCCTCCATTGCTCCAGACCAGCGCAATGGGGAGTTAAAGCACTGATTTTGCTTTTGGGTCCTACTGTGTCTCTAACTGACAATGAATGGAGCGACATAAACCTAAGTAGAAACTGATAATCATGCACGACTTGAGTATTACTTAGTAAAACTGTTATTATTTTTATGCTTTCATTAATAAAATTATGATAAAAATACTCTTTCAAAATGTCTATGTTTATTTAGTCATGGATCCATAACAAATTACTATGGGAATAAATGTCACTGAATTACAGAAATATCCTCCAAATCTCTATACAGTATGTAATTATTGGCTGAGAGTATCTTTAGATATACTGTAGACCTACCGTAGGCGAAATGAGTCTCACTAGTGTTGAGTAATGTGCTGTTAAAAGTGGTGTAGATCTTGTCTATTTAAAGAGCATATTGAAGTTAGAATCAATAGCCTACAACTATTTTAGCACAGTTTCGCGCTGCTCTGAGACAAGCATGGGGACTGGTCTTGATAAATCAATGAGATTTTTATTTTCACTGAATCTCAGTTTGGGTATTGGTTAGACTAGAATTAAAAAATAAAAGGTGTAGAAATATTAGGCTCTTAGTGTAACCTTTATTTAACTAGGCAAGTCAGTTAACTTCTTAGGGAGCGGCAGCAGAGGTGATGGTTTTGGAGAGCCTGGCGTGCCCAAAGTAAAATGCCTCCCATTCAGGCCCAGAAAATAGGATATGCACACATTTAGTACCATTGGATAGGAAACACTCTGAATTTTCCAAAAGTGTTAACCATTTGTCTGTGAGTAAAACAGAACGCATATGGCAGGCGTAAACCCGAGGAATTTCTGTCCTGGAAAAAGTGATTTTGACACATTGCTCATTTGGAACCCCTCCCTCATGAAAATGACCATATAAGGGCATATGAATGCAGTACCCATCGCTTCCTTTAGATGTCAACAGTCTCGAGACAGTGTACATTTTCAATTTGGATGCTTTAGACCAGAGAATAAGAGCAAACCAGGAAGTGTACTTTTTATGTCAACAGTACCCAGTGCGCGCTCCCGACAAAGGCGCGCAGTGTCTTTTTACCGTCTTTATCGATCAGTTTATATTCCGGTTGATTTATAATAGTAAATATACGTAAAAGTGTTCCTAAGGATACATTTAAAACTATGTTTGTTTGTTCTTGGACAAGTTTATAGGTATAAGTTGAACGAGTTCTCGTCACGTTTCAATGGAGGAGTGGAGGCTGTCGTTTCTGATTATAACGCGCGAACCAAATGGAGATTTATGGATATAATACATTACTTTTTCTAACAAAAGAACCATGGATTGTCTTCGTTGGATGCTTAGGATGACCTCAGCAGAAGTTCTTCAAAAGGTAATTGATTTGTTTTCGCTGTGAAATGTGTTATGTGTGTGCCATGATGGCTAATGGATTCATGGCTATGGGAAAAATATGTGAGGTGCTACCCTCAAACAATCAAATGTGCTGCTTTCGCCGTAAAGCCTTTTTGAAATCTGACAACGCTGTGATATTGCCAAGAAACAGAGCTTTTGATGAGTATGGAACACTTGTATATTGGTGGATGTTTAATAATTCAACTTTTGGATTTTGAATTTGGCGCCTTGCATTTCACCTGGTAGTGTCGGGATTGGGGCGCTAGCGCCCCAGCAATCCCTGAGAGGTTAAGAACAAATGCGTATTTACAAGGACTGCCTACTCCTTCCTCCCCGTCAAGGATTTGAACCCCAGTCTCCCGCAGGTCACTGGATTCTTTAGCTAAATAACCCAGTACTGTACTCCTGACCGTCACGTTGTACAGTGCCATTTTTTCCGTTCCATCCTCCTTTTGTTTTCCTTGTTTTCAAATCAAATGAATCAAATAATCAAATGAATCACAAACTCTAAAAGTAATTGGAAAGAATGATACAAATTATTTGTGACATTGTGGTTACAATAAAGAAGGTAAACAAGCTGCTTTGTTTTTATTCACAGTAGTGATGGACAGCTAGTGGCATTTTCAAAACAGGTTTTCAAACACTTGTAGCCTGATTAGCAGGACAATAGACTCTTTATAGCCTGGCTACTGTAGGTGCGAACATCCCCCTATCTGCAATGTATTCGATGCTTGAGTACTCCGAAGTGTTACATTTCTAACTCAAAACAGGAGTACAGTATTTCTTCATCAACATCTTTATGCATTCATTAACGATAATATTTCACACTGATAATATCTTGGGTGATAGAACAGGAAAAAACCGAGGCACACGCTCTAAAGTTTCTTCCTCACTCTCCATGGATAAACTTCTTTTACTATCTATTTTTCAAGGTAAACGCATGAAACCTTGTCTAAAGAATGTTGACATCTAGTGGAAGCCATAGGTACTGCAACCTGGGAGCTGGATTTCAGCATTTGCTATAGCAAGTCAATGGAAAAGAAGGCAACTCACAGAATCACATTTTCTCGGGTGGATTTTCTTCGGGTTTTCGCCTGCCATATCAGTTCTGTTATACTCACAGACATTATTTTATCAGTTTTAGAAACTTCAGAGTGTTTTCTATCCAATACTACAAATGATGTGCATATCCTAGTTTCTGGGCCTGAGTGCCAGGCATTTTACTTTGGGCACGCCAGACTCTCCAAAACTCAGAAAACTGCTGCCGCTCCATAACTTCTTAGGCAGAAGTGGTGCGCTAGCGCCCCACTCCCGACACTACTAGGTGAAATGCAAGGCAAAATCCAAAAGTTGAATTATTAAACATGGACCAATATACAAGTGTTTCATACTCATCAAAAGCTCTGCTTCTTGGCAATATCACAGCGTTGTCGGATTCCAAAAAGGCTTTACGGCGAAAGCACAACATTTGATTGTTTAAGGGTAGCACCTTCAATATTTTCCATAACCATGAAATCTTTAGCCAGCGCGGTCGATAGAAAATGCATTTCACAGGGAAAACCTGTGCCTTACCTTTTGTAGAACTTCTGCAGAGGGCTTCCTAAGTGTCCAACGAAGACAATCCATGGGTATTTGGTTAGAAAAAGTAATTATCCATGAATCTCCGTTTGGTTGGCGCCTTGTGTTCTGAAAATCCAACGTGAAGAGAACGCGTTCAACTAAACCTATAAACGTTCCCTCAACAAAACAAAAACCAATTAAAATGCATCCTTAGCTTATCTTTTATGAATAAAAGTGATAATCTTTCACTTGGATGGTCACCTAAACGTTATATAAGTCAAATAAAGTGGACCGCTCAGCCAAACGTGCGCCCAAAAACGTGCAACTGAAAAAGTGCTCCCCTCACCAAAACCCTTACCTATTGAACACATTGGTTCCGATTGCCATGAAACTTTACCTATACACTGCTGACATCCAGTGGAAGCAATAGGTACTACATTTCGTGTCCTGGTATAAAGACGTTTCAATAGTCTCTCTAAGTGAGCCATAAGCCACCAGAATGACATTTCCGGATGGAATTTTCTCTGGTTTTTGCCTGCCAAATGAGTTCTGTTACACTCACAGACAAAATGTTAACACATTTTTTGAAACCTCAGAGTGTTTCCTATCCAATAGTGCTAATTATGTGCATATCTTATTTTCTGAGCCTGAGTGGCAAGCATTTTACTTTTGGCACGCCAGACTCTCCAAAACCGTCACCTCGGGAGCCGCTGCCTAACAAGATAACAGGATTTATAATCATTATAGAATCCCGAAGCCATCACACGAAGCATCGCAGAGTACTGGCATTCCGGTTGGTGGTGACGTCGGTTCTGGGTCGCCGCCAATCAAACCGGGGATGCCTAGCCAGCTCGTCTGGCTTCCATGCCCTAGCTGGCTTGAGAGGTTTCCTTGCCCCGGTTGGCTCGGAAGGTGCCATCCCATGTCGGGCCACAGCCAGATCGTCAGGTCTTGTTCGCCCAGCTGGCTCGTCAGACTGTTAAATCTCCACCAGATCATCAGGCTTCCTCGCCGCAGCGGGATTGACAGCCGTTCATGCCTCAGTTGGAGCGTCAGGCTCCTATGCCTCAGCCAGCTCGCCAGGCTTCTATGCCTCAGCCGGCTCGCCAGGCTCCAACGCCCCTACCAATTCGTGGGGAGTTTACCCCCAGCCGGCTTGCCCAGCGCCCATGACTCGGCCAGGTTTGCCCAGATGGGAGGCCGGGTGGCGCCCCTGGGGGGGGGATACTGTCACGCCTGTTCCCACTCTTCCGCCTCTGGCGCTCGAGGGCACCAGGCTCTCCAGGATTACGCAATCAAGCCACCATCAGTACACACACTTGCCACATCTGCGCTCATTGGACTCTGAACTCTATTACTTGTGTTATTGCCTTCCCTATATCTGTCTGTTCCCTAGCTCTGTTCCCTGCTTCGGGATTGATGTTTGTCATATGTCCTTGTTTTCCAGGGTGCTGACGCTGTTCCTGTCATGTTCTATGTCTGTTCCTGAATAAATGTTTGACTCCCCGTACCTGCTTCTCCTGTCCGGCGTAGGTCCTTATAATGTCTCCTGGTTCAAAACATGTTTCTGTGACTCGTTTCAGGAAACTAAGCATATGCCGCTTTTTTGGGGACAAAAATGCCTTCTGGAACATGTGAACTTTCATGTGCCTTAATAAAAAACTCGTATGCCATCTGTAATATGAATAAAAGGTTAAATTACGAGCCTAGTTGGTTTAGCCATGGAAAACATCAGTGTCAGTGATCAGGCCTACCACTGTTGTGTCGTCTGAAAACTTATTGATGGTGTTGGAGTCGTGCCTGGCCATGCAGTCGTGGGTGAACAGGGAGTACAGGAGGGCTTCGAGCACTCACCCCTAAGGGGCTCCAGTTTTGAGGATCAGCGTGGCAGATGTGTTGCTACCTACCCTCACCACCTGGGGGCGACCCGTCAGAAAGTCCAGGATCCAGTTGCAGAGGGAGGTGTTTAGTCCCAGGATCCTTAGCTTAGTGATGAGCTTTGAGGGCACTATGGTGTTGAACACTGAGCTCTAGTCAATGAATAGCATTCTCACGTTCCTTTTGTCCAGATGGGAAAGGGCAGTGTGGAGTGCAATAGAGGTTGCATCATCTGTGGATCTTTTTGAGCGGTATGCAAATTGGAGTGGCTCTAGTGTTTCTGTGATAATAGTGTTAATGTGAGCCATGACCAGCCTTTCAAAGCACTTCACGGCTATGGATTGTATTCATTTAGGCAGGTTACCTTAGTGTTCTTGGGCACAGGGACTATGGTGGTCTGCTTGAAACATGTTGGTATTACAGATTCAATCAGGGACATGTTGAAAATGTCAGTGAAGACACTTGCCAGTTGGTCAGCACCTGCTCAGAGCACATGTCCTGGTAATCCGTCTGAATGTTGACCTTTTTAAAGATCTTACTCACGTCAGCTACGGAGAGCGTGATCACACAGTGGTCCGGAACAGCTGATGCTCTCATGCATGCCTCAGTGTTGCTTGCCTCGAAGCGAGCATAGAAGTTATTTAGCTCGTCTGGTAGGCTAGTGTCACTGAGCAGCTCTGCCTGTTTGATGGTTCGTCTGAGGGCCTAGCGGGATTTCTTATAAGCGTCCGGGTTAGAGTCCCGCTCCTTGAAGGCGGCAGCTTGTAATCCATGGTTACTGGTTGGGGTATGTACGTACAGTCACTGTGGAGACAACGTCATTGACGCACTTATTGTGGGGCGGCAAGTAGCCTAGTTGTTAGAGCGTTGGACTTGTAACTGAAAGGTTGCAAGATCGAATCCCTGACCTAACAAGGTCATTCTGCCCCCTGAACAAGGCAGTTATCCTCTAGCGCCCCAATCCTGTTTTTCCTCTGGTTGCACATTTAACATGCTGAAAGAAATGAGGTAACACTGATTTCAGTTGTCCTGCATTAAAGTCGCCGGCCTCTATGAGTGCGGCCTCTGGGTGGACGTTTTCCTGTTTGCTTATTTCCTTATACAGCTGACTGAGTGCGATCTTAGTGCCAGCATCCGTCTGTGGTGGTAAATAAACATCCACGAAAAATATAGATGAAAACTCTCTTGGCAAATAGTGTGGTCTACAGCTTATCATGAGATACTCTACTTCAGTCAGGCAAGCAAAATCTAGAGACTTCCTTAGATCTTGTGCACCAGCTGTAGTTTACAAATATACAGACCGCCCACCCTTGTCTTACCGGAGTGTGCTGTTTTATCTAGCCGGTGGAGTTTATATCCCGCCAGCTGAATGTTATCCATGTCGTCATTCGGAGAAACATAAGATATTACCGTTTTTTATGTCCCGATGGTAGGATATTCGTGATCGTACCTCGTCTAATTTATTGTCCAATGTTTGTACGTTGGCAAGTAATATTGATGGTAAAGGCAGATTTCCCACTCACTGTCGGCGGATCCTTACAAAGCACCCCATCCTGTGTCCTCTATACCTGCGTCTCTATACCTGCGTCTCGAGGACATTGTCCTTGTCGGGTGTCTGAAGTACCTCCTGTGCGAATGATTTTTGTCTAATCCTAGGTGAGTGATCACTGTCCTGATAACCAGAAGCTCTTTTTTGCCGTAAGACACGGTGGCAGAAACATTATGTACAAAATAAGTTACAAATAACCCGAAAAAAAACAACACTTAATAGCACAATTGGTTAGGCGCCTGTAAAATGGCTGCCATTTGTTCCGGCACCATCTCATTGACTACAGCTCAGCATTCAACACCATAGTACCCTCCAAACTCATCATTAAGCTTGAGACCCTGGGTCTCGACCGTGCTCTGTGCAACTGGGTCCTGGACTTCCTGACGGGCTACCCCAAGGTGGTGGATGCTAGAAGGCCAGCATCCCGGAGTCGCCTCTTCACTGTTGACGTTGAGACTCATGTTTTGCAGGTACTATTTAATGAAGCTGCCAGTTGAGGACTTGTCATCTTGCTCAGTTGTGCACTGAGGCCTCCCACTCGTCTTTCTATTCTGGTTAGGGCCAGTTTGCGCTGTTCTGTGAAGGGAGTAGTACACAGCGTTGTACGAGATCTTCAGTTTCTTGGCAAATTCTCGCATGGAATAGCCTTAATGTCTCAGAACAAGAATAGACTGACAAGTTTCAGGAGAAAGGTCTTTGTTTCTGGCCATTTTGAGCCTGTAATCGAACCCACAAATGCTGATGCTCCAGATACTCAACTATCAGAACAACAGTTTTAAGCTGTGCTAACATAATTGAAAAGGATTTTCTATTGATAAATTAGCCTTTTAAAATGATAAACTTGGATTAGCTAACACAAGGTGCTTTTGGAACACAGGAGTGATAGTTGCTAATAATGGGCCTCTGTACGCCTATGTAGATATTCCATTAAAAATCTGATGTTTCCAGGAACAATAGTAATTTACAACATTACAATGTCTACACTGTATTTCTGATCAATTTGATGTTATTTTAATGGACAAAAAATGAAAAACAAGGAAGTTTTCTAAACACTCAAACTGGACAGTTATATCTCCGTCTCTACATCCAAAGACTCAATCATGGACATTCTTACTGATACTTGTGCCTGCTTCGTGTGATGTATTGGTGTCTTTCCCTTTTTTCCCTTTGTGCTGTTGTCTGTGCCTAACAATGTTTGTACCATGTTTATGCTACTACCATGTTGTGTTGCTGCCATGCTGTGTTGCTACCATGTTGTGTTGTTGTCATGTTGTGTTGCTACCATGCTGTGTTGTCACGTTGTCTTGCATTGTTGTCTTAGGTCTCTCGCTAGGTGTTGTGGTGTCTCTCTTGTCATGATGGGTGTTTTGTCCCCCAAAAATGATCCCAGCCATTGCCTCCACACGAGGCTTTTGCCTCTTGGTAGGCCGTCATTGTAAATAAGAACGTGTTCTTAACTGACTTGCCTAGTTAAATTTTAAATAAAAACAGTTTAAAGAAATGACCTAACCCTAACCTTAACCCTCGCTTCATCTTCACCTCTTGGCTCAACCCTTCTGCAAATGCCACTCAAAAGCACGTTAACTCTAGGTCAGGCTTCAAATGATGCCTAGCTTTCTGCCATGTAACTAGGGGAGAGGCACATGTATTAATTGTTCAGGTTAGGGTTGTGTCTATAATTGAGGCCCTAACCCTGACCCTAGTTTCATGTCCACTTCCACTTCCAGTTCAACCATAACCCTAACTGTCTGTCCATCTGTCTGTGAGTGGATATGTATGTATGTCTGTGGAGGTGGGAAAATGGAGAGAGAGGTGGAGGTGGGAGAGAGAGGAGGGAGAGACAGATTATAGGGAGGGGGAAAGAGAGAGGGAGATGGAAGGAGGGAGAGCGGGAAGAGAGAGAGGGTGAAGAAGGGAGGGGAGAAAGAGAGAGAGAGAGAGAGAGAGAGAGGAGGAAGGGAGAGGTCATGTCTGTGATGCTTTTCTCCATGCTTCCATATTGTGATGCTCATGGTCCCTCATTGAATGCATTGTATCCACTTAGGCATCAACTCTCTGACACTCATCTTTACAGATTGACTGCAATATATTGACATAAGCTTCAACCATTTGACACTCATCTTTTCCTATTGACATAAGCATCAACACTGTGACACTCATCTTTTCCCACTGACTTCATTTTATTGACATAAGAATCAATTGTTTGATGCTTCTCTTTTACCATTGAGTACTATGTATTAAGATAAACGTCAACCCTGTGACACTCATGTTTTCCCACTAATTGAAATGTATTGACATAAACATCAACCTTTGACACTCATATTTTGCCATTGACTGTGTCATGACTCTCCCTTCTTGGTGAGGATCAAAAGGACCCATCAGCTAGGCTAATGTGACAGAAAATGTGTGGGCAGAACTGAAAAGGCGTGTGCGAGCAAGGAGGCCTACAAACCCTCAGTTACACAAGCTCTGTCAGGAGGAATGGACTAAAATTCACCCAACCTTTTGTAGGAAGCTTGTGAAAGGCTACCCAAAACATTTGACCCAAGTTAAACAATTTAAAGGCAATGCTACCAAATTCTAATTTGAGTGTATGTAAACTTCTGACCCACTGGGAATGTGGTGGCAGAAATAAAAGCTGAAATAAATCATTCTCTCTACTATTATTCTGATATTTCACATTCTTAAAATAAAGTGGTGATCCTAACTGACCTAAGACAGGGAATTTTTACTAGGAATTGTGAAAAACTGAGTTTAAATGTATTTGGCTAAGGTGTATGTAAACTTCCGACTGTAGGTGCCGCTATATGACTGTGTCATCAATTTGATGATATTTAACTATATTTTGGAGGTTATTTTGTTTTAATAAAAACTAAAGAGAGTGATTGTAATCTGAATAAAGGCCAAAATAATATTTGTAAAGGCCAAAACATTTATTTCTGTTTTTAGAGGGAGAGAAACGCTGGGCCAATTGGGCGCCGCCCATGAAGGCCAAAATATAGCCCTGCTAATAGCTATAATGGCGCTGTACAACATGACTGTGTGTGTTTGAAAGAGTATTTTCCAGTAAACAACAATTTATTTACCTTCATTAGACAACTTTGTTCCAATATTTCTGTAATTCACTGATATTTATTCCCACAGTAATTCTTTATGGATCCATAACTAAATAAACATTAGCATTTTGAAATAGTTTAAAATAGTTAAAATATTTTATTAACTTCTTAGCGATCAGCGCATGAAGTGACCGTTTTGGAGAGCCTGGCGTGCACAAAGTAAAATGCCTCCCATTCAGGCCCAGAAAATAGGATATGCACATATTTAGTACCATTGGATAGGAAACACTCTGAATTTTCTAAAGGTTAACCATTTGTCTGTGAGTGAAACAGAACGGATATGGCAGGCGAAACCCCGAGGAATTTCTGTCCTGGAAAAAGTGGTTTTGACACATTGCTCATTTGGAACCCCTCCTCATGAAAATGCCCATATAAGGGCATATGAATGCAGTACCTATCGCTTCCTCTGGATGTCAACAGTCTCCGAGACACTGTTCAGATTATTTTTAGATGCTATTAGAGCAGAGAAGAAGAGGAATTAGGAAGTGTCCCCAGAGATGTCAATAGAAGAGGACGCGTGCTCTCGCCATGCGCGTTCTGTGTTTTTTTCCTTTCTTATAGCCCAGTTTATATTCCGGTTGAATTATTATAGTAAATATACATAAAAGTGTTCCTAAGGATACATTAAAAAGGATTTTTGATGGTTCTTGGACAAGTTTATAGGTATAAGTTGAATGAGTTCTCTTCACGTTTCAATGGACACTGTAGTTTCTGATTATAACGCGCGAACCAAACGGAGATTTATGGATATAATACATTACTTTTTCTAACAAAAGAACCATGCATTGTATTTGTTGGACACTTGGGAAGCCATCAGCAGAAGTTCTTCAACAGGTAAATGATTTGTTTTCGCTGTGAAATGTGTTTTCTGTGAAACGTGGAGGCTTATGAATTCATGGTTATGGTAAAAATATGTGAGGTGCTATCCTCAAACAATCAAATGTGGTGCTTTCGCCGTAAAGCCTTTTTGAAATCTGACAACGCTGTGATATTGCCAAGAAGCAGAGCTTTTGATGACTATGAAACACTTGTATATTGATGCATGTTTAATAATTCAACTTTTGGATTTTGAATTTGGCGCCTTGCATTTCACCTGGTAGTGTCGGGAGTGGGGCGCTAGCTCCCCAGCACACCTTGCTGCTCCTTAAGAAGTTAACATTTAAATGTGTTAACCCTCGCAAGGCTACCGGCCCGACGGCATCCCTAGCCGTGTCCTCACCGAGGGCAGACCAGCTGGCTGGACATATTCAATCAATCCCTATCCCAGTCTGCAGTGCACACATGCTTCAAGATGGCAATCATTGTTCCTGTTCCCAAGAAAGCTAAGGTAACTGAACTAAATGACTATTGCCCCGTAGCACTCACTTCTGTCATCATGAAGTGCTTTGAGAGACTAGTCAAGGATCATATCACCTCCACCCTACCTGATACCCTAGACCCACTCCAATTTGCTTACCGACCCAATATGTCCACAGACGACGCAATCGCCATCATACTGCACACTGCCCTATCCCATCTGGACAAGAGGAATACCTTTGTAAGAATGCTGTTCATTGAGTACAGCACAGCATTTAACACCATAGTACCCTCCAAACTCGTCATTAACCTCTTACAGCTAGGGGGCAGAATTCCTAGTTTCCGCCTGTCTGACGTGCCCAAAGTAAATGGGCTGTCACTCAGGCCCAGAACTAGGATATGCATATCAGTATGCATGTCTGTGGCTGTAACAGAACTGATTTGGCAGGCGAAAACCCGAAGGAAATCTGACCAGAAAAAATGTATTCTGCTCCCATGCTCTTATTTTGAAAAGCTATTGAAAAGCATTGAATCCATCCACCATTTTCCTATTCCTATGGCTTCTCCTATATGGTAACAGTCTACTATTGATGGCTTTGGGCTTGTATTTTGAAAAATGAATACGTTTTTTCACATGAAGGAAAGAATGCACCGGAAGAAAAACAGTGTTTGGGCGCCTTCTGGGGAGAGCACTCGCGAGGGAATTTGCCTTGTCTATTGAACATAGTTGTTTCCGCGTGAAGTAGAGTCTTTGTTTGACAAAAATAGACGAAGTTTACCGGGAGCAATTTTGACTTTTCTGTCGTCGTTCTGACGGAGGTGTTTCCTGTGGATTTCTGAATTCAATGGCGCCGTCTAAACGGCGTTTTTCGGATATAAATATGTACTTTATTGAACAAAACGAGCAGCGGTTTTGTAGCTGGGACCCTCCTGGTTGGAAACATCAGAAGATCTTAAAAAGTAAGCAAGTTTTTATATCTTGTGATTTTGTGTCGCCAGTGCTGGTTGAAAAAGCTATTTTTGTGAGGTGCTGACCTCAGATAATAAAATGTTTTGCTTTCGCCGTAAAGCCTTTTTGAAATCTGACAACAGATGTAGATTACCAAGACGCTAAGCTTTGTAACCATGTACAACACTTGTATTTCCATGAATGTTAAATATTACGAATTCTTATTTTGAATTTTGTGCACTTTGTTTTTATCGAAAATGATCCCACTCATGGGATCCGTGCGGCAAGAAGTTAAGCTTGAGACCCTGGGTCTCGACCCCGCCCTGTGCAACTGGGTCCTGGACTTTCTGACGGGCTTGGTGAGGGTTGGAAACAACATCACCTGATCCTCAACACTGGGGCCCCACAAGCGTGCGTTCTCAGCCCTTTCCTGTACTCCCTATTCACCCTTGACTGCATGGCCGTACAACTCAATCATCAAGTAGTGGAGAAGGTGGAAAGTTTTAAGTTCCTCAGTGTACACATCACGGACAAACTAAAATAGTCCACCCACACAGACAGCGTGGTGAAGAAGGAGCAACAGCGCCTCTTCAACCTCAGGAGGCTGAAGAAATGTGCCTTGTCACCTAAAACACTCACAAACTTTTACAGATGCACAATTGAGAGCATCCTGTCTGGCTGTATCACCGCCTTGTATGGCAACTGCTCAGCCCACAACCGCAAGGCTCTCCAGAGGGTAGTGCGGTCTGCACAATGCATCACCAGGGGCAAACTACCTGCCCTTCAGGACACCTACAGCACCTGATGTCACAGGAAGGCCAGAAAGTTAATCAAGGACAACAACCACCCGAGCCACTGCCTGTTCAACCCCTAGTTTACCCCACTATCATCAAGATGGCAAGGTCAGTACAGGTGCATCAAAGCTAGGACCAAGAGACTGAAAAACAGCTTCTATCTCAAGGCCATCAGACTGTTAAACAGACATCACTAACATAGAGTGGCTGCTGCCAACATACAGACTAAAATCTCTGGCCACTTTAATACATTTAATAAATTAATTTAATAAAGGTATCACTAGTCACTTTAAATAACGGCACTTTAATAATGTCTACATATCCTACATTACTCATCTCATATGTATGTATTGTATTCCATACCATCTACTGCATCTTGCCTAAGGCATGTCGCATGGCCATCGCTCATCCATATATTTATATCTACATATTCTTATTCATCCTTTTACATTTGTGTGTATAAGGTAGTTGTTGTGAATTTGTTAAATTACTTGTTAGATATTACTGGACTTTCGGAACTAGAAGCACAAGCATTTCGCTACACTCGCATTAACATCTGCTAACCAGGTTTATGTGAACAATAACATGTGATTTGAAGAAGGCTAACCAGCAGTGTCTATGGTTCTGAGAGAAGTGAGAGAGGGGTGATGAGAGGGTTGATGAGAGAAGTATAATATGATGGTTGGAAGAGATTAGTAGAATGGTCCCACTTAAATTCACTTTTCTATATATTTTATTTAGGACAGCGAATCAGCCATACCAGTGATTGTCCTTGAGGTGACTATGGTCTCTACCTTTTGTTGAGATTCAAAGTTTAGGTCACTGTAAGTGTGCAGCTGCAGCTAAATGTCTCTAGTCTGATATGTTAATTCTTAACCAATTGTTTTATACAGTTAGTTCAAAAGGGGTGGTTCTGTTGGCTGACACGCTCTCTGTCCTCACTCAAGGGGGTGGTGACTAAACAATTTCCTCTTATAGTTTCTAAGATCATATTCCTCTCTTAACAAAAACACATTCATAATTTTTAATACACAACGTAGAGGATGGAAACATATTGTGTATACATAATTTTTTTAATGACATCACAAAATAACCACAAAATAACAACATTCGTGGTCTTTGGGTCACCTCTGACTATTCCCCACGTTCTATGTTAGAAATATTGT
The DNA here is from genome assembly GCA_030435695.1 of Brachymystax lenok tsinlingensis. NCBI lineage: Eukaryota > Metazoa > Chordata > Actinopteri > Salmoniformes > Salmonidae > Brachymystax > Brachymystax lenok. The sequence goes on along the minus strand of CM059811.1, from coordinate 30,899,484 downwards.
TCAAGTATTTGCTTTAGAACGTGGAAGAGTTTTGGCTGGATAACAAATGCACATTCCTTTGGCGAACATTGAAGAGGGATTTTCTCTCCTTGATTTACAACAGGGTGTGAGCTGTCAACCCCCCACCAGCTCTCTTCTAACCCCTCTGCAGGTGAGATGGGGTCTGGCTGAAGTTATTTATTGCAAAGCTGATCTGACCTATTTGGATCCTTATAGGACAGTCATGTCATCTGTGAAGACACTTATTCCTTGTTTATTTCCACATAATATTCAATCAGATATTTCTTTAAGTTTCCAGTCTTAATGGGAGGGCTGTTTATTCTTACCTAAGGGTTTGGTTAAGTATTACAACCAAGGGTAAAAAATATATTTTTAATTGTGTCTATACCTGTGACATGAACTAAATAAGTTCCAAAGACTTATTTTAGGCATTAATCATCTCAATTTATATTAATTAACACGCTCGGCTTCACACGCGTCCAAAATAAATGTGTCACCTTTGGGGCATTAATGTGTGTTGGGAAATAATCATGCAGAGAAATGTCAGCCTGGCCTCAAAGACTAAATGTAACATAGTAAATCTGTGACACTCAAATTATTATGAGATGTTATGTTTGGTATAGTTACATAAGACAGAAGGTTACTTAAAGGTCAACTGCTTCTTAGAACCAACTTCTCTGGTTTTAAATGGCCTATGTGGCATTGATGTGAGTCAGAAACATAAATTATAGTGTCAAAATTGACAAAAACGTGTAAATAGGATAATTTTGGTCATTAAGTCAACCTCGTCAAAAACTGAGTTTTGTAAGTGAGTTTGTCTTAACTTACTGGAGGGTTGGGTATGGATTACGATCATGCCCACTTGCCCAGTGCCCACAAACATGAGAGAAGCAGCTGTGTTAATTTCACTCTATCAGCTGTGTGCACTCTATCCAATCATAGCAGCCAGAAAATCCAGACTGTGATACAGAGCTGTCCATTACGCAGTGCCTCAGACTTGTTTACATAACACAACATGTTGCCAATGTTATGTTGAAATAACCCTTGGCCCTAAGCCCATTAAGGAGTGGCCACTTGCTGATGTGTATGATAGTGTCCGCATTCGAGTCTGTCACTTTTTGGGGCAAAATGAGAATTGAGACGATCAGAGCTGAAATGTGTCAATATTCCAAAACAAATTCGCGAGCATCTTGCGTCCCCCCACAACCTGTTTTGTTACATGATTCCCTATGAAAGACTTCCAGACAGACATACATTCTGGTAATAGATAAAGAAGCACACACGTCGCCACTCGCCAGTGAATTGATAAACTGATTGCGACCTAGCTGCTCATTGTGCCTGCCATGTATTACTCAATAGCTTTATTGACAAACACAAAGCTAGCAAGTAATTTTAGGCACTAGTTTGTGTAACTTGTGCTTTATTTACACTAGTTTGACGGCTTGCAGAAGATGAAGTTGTAGACATGTTATTGTTCTCAGAAATCAGTCCTGAGTGTGAAAACAGACTTTCCAGACTCGATAGACTATATGCAGTGCACTGACTAGTTTTTCATGAACATATTTTAACTTGATAAATACTGCACCAAACACCTTAGCGACTCAGAAAAACTCAACAAAACCAACTCAGATGTCTTGATTTATCCTACATTCATTCTAATTATTTATTAAAGGAAGTGACTATTTTGAGGACGTGGCTAGGTTGTTACTACGTTGACTCAGGAGGGACAAACAAAAGTACCGGCCTGGGTACTTCATGCGAACATAACACACCCATGAGGCCAAATCAGGAAGTGCAGTCGTCTTTTAATGAAAAAAGTGCAAATCAATCCCAGAACAACAGCAACGGACCTTGTGAAGATGCTGATGAAAACAGGTACAAAAGTATCTATATCCACAGCAAAACAAGTCCTATATTGGCATAACCTGAAAGGTTGCTCAGCAAGGAAGAAGCCAATGCTCCAAAACTGCCATAAAAAAGCCAGACTACGGTTTGCAACTGCACATGGGGACAAAGATTGTACTTTTTGGAGAAATGTCCTCTGGTCTGATGAAACAAAAATAGAACTGTTTGGCAATAATGACCATCGTTATGTTTGGAGGAAAAAGGGTGATGCTTGCAAGCCGAAGAACACCATCCCAACCGTGAAGCACGAGGGTGGCAGCATCATGTTGTGGGGGTGCTTTGCTTTATGAGGGGCTGGTGCACTTCACAAAATAGATGGCAGCATGAGGACGGAAAATTATGTGGATCTATTGAAGCAACATCTCAAGACATCAGTCAGGAAGTTAAAGCTTGGTCGCAAATGGGTCTTCCTAATGGACTATGACCCCAAGCATACTTCCAAAGTTGTGGCAAAATGGCTTAAAAACAGCAAAGTCTAGGTATTGGAGTGGCCATCCAAAAGCCCTGACCTCAACCCTATAGAACATTTGTGGGCAGAACTGAAAAACCGTGTGTGAGCAAGGAGGCCTACAAACCTGACTCAGTTACACAAACTCTGTGAGGAGGAATGGGCCAAAATTCACCCAACTTATTGTGGAAAGCTTGTGGAAGGCTACCTGAAACGTTTGACCCAAGTTAAACATTTTAAAGGCAATGCTACCAAATACTAATTGAGGTTATGTAACCATCTGACCCACTGGGAATGTGATGAAAGAAACAAAAGCTGAACTAAATCATTCTCTCTACTATTATTCTGACATTTCACATTCTTCAAACAAAGTGGTGATTCTAACTGATCTAAGACAGGGAATTTTTTGGCCACCCGGCCAAAATGAGCAATCGGGGGAGAAGGGCATTGGTCAGGGAGGTGACCAAGATCCCGATGTTCACTTTGACAGAGCTCCAAAGTTCGACTGTGGAGATGGGAGAACCTTCCAGAAAGACAACCATCTCTGCAGCACTCCACCAATCAGGCCTGTATGGTAGAGTAGCCAGACGGAAGCCACGCTTCAGTAAAAGGCACATCACAGCCTGCTTGGAGTTTGCCAAAAGGCACCTAAAGGACTCTCAGACCAGGAGATAGACGATTCTCTGGTCTGATGAAACCAATATTGAACTCTTTGGAATGAATGCCAAGCATAACATTTGGAGGAAACCTGGCACCATCCCTACGGTGAAGTATGGTGGTGGCAGCATCATGCTGTGGGGATGTTTTTCAGCGGTAGGGACTCGGAGAATAGTTAGGATCGAGAGAGCCTTGAACCCAATCAAACATCTCTAGAGAGACCTGAAAATAGCTGTGCAGTGACGCTCCCCATCCAACCTGACAGAGCTTGAGAGAATCTGCAGAGAAGAATGGGAGAAATCCCCAAATACAGGTGTGCCAAGCTTGTCATACCTAAGAAGACTAGAGGCTGTAATCGCTGCCAAAAGAGCTCCAACAAAGGGTCGAAATACACTTAAAAATGTGATATTTCTGTTTTTATTTTTAATACATTTCTAAAAACCTTTTTTCTTTTTCATTATGGGATTTTGTGTGTAGATTGAGGAGAAAAAAACAACAACAATTTAATCAATTTTAGAATAAGGCTGTAACGTAGCAAAATGTGGAAAAAGTCAAGGGGTCTGAGTACTTTCCGAATGCACAGGAGCATCACTTGTCCAGCGATGGGACCAAGACGCGATTTAGCAAGTCCTAAGAAAGTCTCAAGTCTTAACCTTTGATTCTAGAGTCAAGTAGACAAGTAATAATAAATAAATGTTTTATGAATGATCATTGCTATTAGAAAGACCTTCCAATTGATTATTTACAGCCTGTGTTGATAGTACAGCTACAGTTTGACTGACATTTCCAATTAAAATCAAGTGTTGTTGTTTTCCCCAGGCCCACTACATGCACGTTGAAAGGTCTGTGGTTGGCTGAGAATAAACATTCACTGAACCTCTTGCTCAGAGCGCGTATATTCAAGCTCTAATTTTCCCTTTGCCTTTTTGCGCCTGCTGGGCGCCGCAGCGCTAAGCAGAACACAATTTAAAGGTCATTTCCCATATAACCCAATGCAATTCTCCGCTTTGAGCAATGAAATTGCTACGAATATATGTTCACAGTGAAATACAGAATTGAACAGGAGAGGAAGTTGGTGCTGCTATTTTGACAGGGGGAAATCCAAGTCTCTTGAGTCGCTTGATTATTACAGCTGAAGTCCATGTTAAGTCCTGAGTCATACAGTAGATGCTTAAGTCGACGTCAATTGTCACAAAATTCACGACACGAGTTGTACTCGAGTCTACATCTCTCCCACATACAGACTCAATAATATTAGCATGTTTAGAAATACACTGAAGAAACTAAAGAAAAAGTGGCATTATTATGGAGTTATAACATTGTATTAACAATGTAACAACATCATTTATGGTTTCAAGGTATGAACTATCATAACTTTCAGGGTGTAAGCCTCGAAAATAGTTGAAGAAAATACCATTTGAAACAGTTCAACAGACAAAGAGAGGACGATAGAAGAGGGGATCGTTAGGAAAACTGGCAAAGCGTCTTAATAAAGGATAAGGATCCAACTGCAGGCTGAAAAGGTTTTAGCTGGACCAGTGTCTGTGACCACCCTAGTTCAGGACCATCAACTCAAGATAATGGTCTTCCCTTGGTGTCTCGTTCTGAAAGCACAGACACATAACATTTAAAGTATTTTCCGTAAAAAAAGATCTTTGAAAACATACAGTTGTGACACGCAAATGTAAAGTTGTGAAATTCACCTGTTACCTGAAAAGCTATGAGGAATTCTAAAGAGAGGTCCCTTGAGACCATCAATGAGCTTACACCGCTGCAGCTTAGAACTGTGATATTTTAAAAACGTTGTTATAATCGATAAGTATGAACTGTGAAATCCATACAGTACACTTGCACTTAATTCACGTGTAACTTTCACACTTTAGTGTTAATCAATAAGCCATCCAATGAACAATTGTGTCTTTGACACAGTATTTCTAACACTCCTAATTGGACATTGATTAGAGTGAACCACCAATCACACTTCATATGGCGTATTTCAATGTTCAATGACACATTTTTTTGGTACCTTTTCTTTTTCAATTGCAAATGGCCAATGCACAGATCTTCTTAAATTTGTTCGTTATTTTTGTTGTGGTTTGTTGACTCATTACTTCTTACTATGCGCTCCCACAAACACATGCTGCCTCATTTGAGCTCTTATATTCTGTTCAGTTAAGCATTGACCTGCTTCCTCTCTGCCCTCGCCAAGCCACACTACCGTAGAAACCACTCGCTCGGGGCAGATGGGTATGAATGAACTACTGAATGAACAACTGTCTTCCATATGCATGATGACTCATCACTTCCTGCCATTCCAGGAAACTTTGAAGTGGAATGACCAGACTTGACCATCTGGGACTGTATTTTTGGCACACAGGCATTAAGACAATACCCATAGCATTTATTGTGTTACACTTAGGCCATTGATCTGCAGTTCAAAGTTAAAGGTGGGTGGGATGGAGAAGGAGGAAGGGGTGTGTGCGTGCGTGCGTGTGTGTGTGTGTGTGTGTGTGTGTGTGTGTGTGTGTGTGTGTGTGTGTGTGTGTGTGTGTGTGTGTGTGTGTGTGTGTGTGTGTGTGTGTGTGTGTTTCAGGGATGTCTTATTGTACACTAGCTTTGTGGTCATTGCGCTGTTCAAAGAAAGAGGATTGGTAAAAGAGACAGATCACAGGCGACTTCACTTCCGATGCCGTTAGGAGGATAGGGATTGATTTCCAAACAAACACTGCAGACGATGCAGGGATGACTTCACACAGACACAGCCGCAGCCATAGACACACTCAACATCACAATGACTCGTTTTCAAGATTCAGACTGTTCTCATTGGTATGTACAGTTTATTTCCAAACGCTATTTGATTAATTTTTAACATTTGTGTTTTTTCATTAGAAATTATTGCTTATGTGTGTGGAAAATAGTACTGTTGTGTGGAAAATAGTTTTTTTATTAATAGATGTATGATTTTTTTCGTCGGGCAAATCGCTATATATCCATTGATTAGCTAGGATGGAATGTTCGTATCCTTCCTCCTAGCGCATGCCACATCTGTTTCTATGGGTATAAGCATGGTTTATGACACAAACTGTTCACACCTCTCTTTTTGTCAGAGAGAACATTTTGCAGCTTTAAAGCTTATTTCCTGCAATTCTACACATTTTGTCCTGGGTTGCAGAGAAAATTGTGCACTTTTAAATAATATGTTCTTGCATTTCTATACATTCTGCCACGTTTACTGTGTATTCATGTGATATTTGAGTGACTCAAACATTATAACAACATCTATGGCCTAAAAAACCTAGCTAAAACATGTTAACTGACATGGGCTAGTTGATCTGGACATTTCTGACAAGTTATAAATAGCTCTCTAAGGTATGCAATGACTGACTAATCTAGAAGAAAAAGAAACGCACACCTATATAGGCGAGGTGCTGGCTAGCGGAGTGGAAAACTTAAAAATAAAGAAGAGCCGCACACTCTAGGAGCTCAGATGCAAAAAATATTTTATGTCCAACGTTTCGACAGGCAAGCTGTCTTCACCAGGGTATAATCACAAACACTGCGGGATGACTCGTTTATATAGTGTCAAGGGACACACACAGGTGTCTGTAATCATGGCCAAATGTGGCCTAATATCATTGGTTAATTCTGAGATATTAAAATGACATACAAAAAGCATATGACTGACTGACATGACAAGAGGAAAACTGATGATGAACTACCCAATTTTGAAATTGCCTCTTGTCCTTTCTACTATTATAACTTTCAAGATAAAGTTGAAAGCCGGACTGTGTTCCTTTTAAAAAAAAAAGGCCCCCCCCTGGAAGAACCCTCGCACCCCACGGTTTGGGAACAACTGTGCTAAATGACTAAAATGTCAAATGTAAATATTTTACATACAGATCTAATTTTACTGTTTTGAGTGATTTAAAAAAATATATATCTTTTTTATTATTGATGTTACAAATACAGTATATCATTTGTACAGTGCTTTATAAAAAGTGTACTTTTTTTGTTACATTTGACTGTGTTAGAACCTAGCAGTACCAATATAGTGTTTTGCAAAAAATGCTATATAAAAAAAACATGACTATTTGTCTCTCTGAAATGAAACCATCAAGTGTTATCTTTTTTTACTACATGTCTGAAGACTACAGACTACATGTCTGAAATTAAACAACCTCATGCCATGATTAAATTGTGAAAAAACATCTACTTCTTGATTTATTTAAACGTTAAGTAATATACCAACATTTCTGAAAATGTATATATGGCATTTTGGAATGAAACTCTAGATGAAAGTAACAATTAAATGTTTTCCTATATTGAATTGAGATCAATTGAAACTCCTAAGGCTTCCATAGATCATCTAATTACAGGTCGCCTTTTTTATTCCCATTTGCACTTCACAAACGTGTGGTGGATCGTCCTGATGTTGAAGGATGTCTTTATGAGTCAGTCAAGCCCTCAGAAGTCTAGTTCCCTGTTCCTGGCAGGAACATCACAACAGACAGTTGAGCGCTAAGGATAACTGGTAGGTCCTAAACTCAATCAAGTCCTATCTCATCAAGTCCTATCTCATCATTCTATACCCTATGTTTACACCAGTGTCTAGCCCTAGTCTGGTGACTTCAGAGAGACTAGTGAAGTTCATAGCTGTGCTAACTAAGGTAACATGTCAAATGTATACAGTATAATGTACAGAGTAGAGTATGTATCTAACATAACAATACACTCCATTTGTTTGACATCTATACACCTTTGTCATATTCAAAATATATATCTGTTTGTTGGGATGGCACCTACAGGGCAAGTGGGTGTACTAAACTTGACATTTGCAAATACAGATGAGATTGCAAATCATGGTTTTACTTCTGTCTCTTAGCAGGACAAGGCACATATTCATTTATTTATATACCTAGATTGCTACCATCAGTCAGAGCGTAATAGATTTCTTCCCTCATCAATAGGCAATCTGCTAAATGCATTTGGTGGATCAATTTCTGTGACGCACATACTCGCATGCATGTGCACACATACACACGTTTGCATGTGGCTTCGCGCACATACGCACACACAGATATATACCAAAATATGAAGACGCACACGCGCGCACACACACACACACACACACACACACACACACACACACACACACACACACACACACACACACACACACACACTCCATTCAGGAATGACCTAGTTAAACAGAAACATTGCTTCCAGTCAAATGGTTTGCCTGTAGTGGGAAACAGAAGAAGTAGAGATGAGACGCATGAGAGGAGCTCTGTGTCTATGATTATTCTTTCTGTATAGAACCATACTTTTGTTTTGTGCTTTCCACTGTTCTGAGCTGCAAAATAAATTTCTGAACCGGTTCGAAACCCAAAACGGTTTATATCGTTCCTTTCTGTTCCTTTTTAAATGTCTGAAATCAACATTTTTGTACATGTATCTCAACATTAAATTACTTCACCAATCGGTGCGGATAGAGCGGCTTGCTATGGAGTGGGCAAGCTATAGTTGTTTACATGCATGATGCACAGACAAGTGTAGAGAGCGAGATGAGACTGGCATTTTGTGGGTCATGTGAGAGTGAGAAAGGGTGGAGGAGGAGGCTTGGTTTGAAGTGTGGGCATCTTGTTATGACATGCATTATCTGAATTAGGCCCACTGAATTATACCTTTTAGAGGAGCGGCTATTGTGTACCTGTGGATGTAATTTTCTGAACTTCTGAGAGTTGGGTTAACGTTGGACCAGAGAGGACCAGAGAGCTAGCTAACTAGCTAGCTAATAAGCTTGTGTGTGCAGAGCAGCACCAGAATTAAAAACATGACTTACCTTTTTGTAGTTAATAAAGCCAACGTGAAACGTGATAACTAGAGTATCCTTACCTAGCATTGTAAAAGTTATTTAAAAATATCTGTGAGGGCTTTACATAGGCACTTTTTGGCGTTTTTTTGTGGGACTGAAAAAAATGTCAAGAACATTTTTAACAGGCTCCCATGCTTTTAAAAGGTTGGTTCTGTTCTGGAACAGTGTAGATCACTTTTGTTCCGGGTTCTGATTGTGTTCTTAAAATTTTTTGATTATTTTATGGTTTTCGGGTTCTATTACTGAACTGGTTCCAAGCCCTGGTTGTGATACTGCCATATGCAGACATAAAAACATACCTTTACAATCTCTCTTTCTCGCTCTCTATTTCTCACTCTGTCTTACTCGAACTCACACACAGGCAAACACAAACGCACACACACTCACACATGGAGGCGCTGCCGACACAGCTCAGGTAATTGAGAGGAGGGGGAAAATGTCAGAAGTGACTGGTCCATTCAGAGGGAGAAATAAGACGAGACGCATCAGGAATTTTTCCAACACTGACAACACACTCTTCAACACGCTGACGGCTTTATATAGGACATATTCAGATTGGTCCTGCAGTTTACACCTAATGAAATGTCAATGAGCAGTAAAGCTGCCTATCCCACCTCTATGCTTGTAAATCACGCTTGCTCCCTGGGTCCTGTCGTTACGGTAAATGAACCTCCAGATCTCCATTCACAGCCATGGTTCAAGTGGCTGCGGGTCACTGTGTACCACTTTCAGCCAATGACATTGAATTCCCACTAAGATAAAAGGAACACAATTGCAAATATCTGCAATTATGAAACAACTCCCCTTGAGTTGCTCTCCACCTTGGAAGTGGTAGTAATGTCACAGGCATTCCTTTTCAGAAGTGCCATATGTGCCATTTGCTCTTGTGATCTTTAAGAGTTGCAGAGAAAGGTGCTACCTGGGCTGTGGAGAAGCATTCTGAAGGTAGCCTTAAGGGCACTTGAGGAGGGATAACAGCATAGTGGCACGCCGTTGAGTGACTGCTTAAGGAGAAATCATCTCGGCATTGAAGGAAGTGTGAAAAGGCATAGCTACAGGAAACGAGGAAGATGATTTAGTGATATATAGCTGATCTTCACAATCAATGGGTAATGTAACACATCATATTAAAGTGTAGAAATGTACGCATTTGTAACAGGTGCAAGAAGTAAAGGCAGTAAATTGTTGTGAAAACAAGAATTTTGATTAGGGTCTAATACACAAACATATCCTCACTACATTGCCCAACGTACACTACATTACCAAATGTATATGGACACATGCTCATCGAACATCTCATTCCAAAATCATGGGCATTAATATAGAGTTGGTCGCCCCTTTGCTGCTATAACAGCCTCCACTCTTCTGGTAAGGTTTTCCACTAGATGTTGGAACATTGCTGTGTGGACTTACTTCCATTCAGCCACAAGAGCATTAGTAAGGTCGTGCACTGATGGTGAGCGATTAGGCCTGGCTCGCAGTCGGCGTTCCAATTAATCCCAAAGGTGTACGAAGTGGTTGAGGTCAGGGCTCTGTGCAGGCCAGTCAAGTTCTTCCACACCGATCTCGACAAACCATTTCTTTGTGGACCTCACTTTGTGCACGGGGGCATTGTCCTGCTGAAACAGGAAGGGGCCTTCTCCAAACTGTTGCCACAAAGTTGGAAGCACAGAATCGTCTAGACTGTCATTGTATGCTGTAGCATTAAGATTTCCCTTCACTGGAACTAAGGGGCCTAGCCCGAACTATGAAAAATAGCCCCGGACCTTTATTCCTCCTCCACCAAACTTTACAGTTTGCGCTATGCATTGGGGCAGGTACCGCTCGGACTGCCAGATGGTGAAGCTTGATTCATCACTCCAGAGAATGTGTTTCTACTGCTCCACTGAGTCCAATGGCGGCGAGTTTTACACCTCTTCAGCCGATGCTTGGCATGGCACATAGTGATCTTAGGCTTGTGTGCGGCTGCTTGGCCATAGAAACCAATTTCATTATGCTCCCGACGAAAAGTTATTGTGCTGACGTTGCTTGCAGAGGCCGTTTGGAGCTTGGTAGTGGGTGTTGCAACCGAGAACAACCAATTTTTACACGCTTCACGTTTCAGCACTCGGCGGTCCCGCTCTGTGAGCTTGTGTGGCCTACCACTTTGCAGCTGAGCAATTGTTGCTCCTAGATGTTTACCCTACACAATAACAGCACTTACAGTTAACCGGGGCAGCTCTACCAGGGCAGAAATTTGACGAACTGACTTGTTGGAAAGAATCCACTAATTTAAAGAGTTGTCCACATACTTTTATATACAGTTGAAGTCAGAAGTTTACATATACTTAGATTGGGTGAGGTGAGAGGGGCTTTTCAACCACTCCACACATTTCTTGTTAACAAACTATAGTTTTGGCAAGTCGGTTAAGACATCTACTTTGTGCATGACACAAGTAATTTTTCCAACAATTGTTTACAGACAGATTATTTCACTTAAAGTTCATTGTATCACAATTCCAGTGGGTCAGAAGTTTACATACACTAAGTTGACTGTGCCTTTAAACAGCATGGAAAATTCCTGAAAATGATGTCATGGCTTTAGAAGCTTCTGATAGGCTAATTGACATCATTTGAGTCAATTGGAGGTGTGCCTGTCGATGTATTTCAAGGCCTACCTTCAAACTCAGTGCCTCTTTGCTTGACACCATGGGAAAATCAAAAGAAAAAAGCCAAGACCTCCGAAAAATATTGTAGACCTCCACAAGTCTGGCTCATCCTTGGGAGCAATTTCCAAACGCCTGAAGGTACCATGTTCATCTGTAGAAACAATAGTACCCAAGTATAAACACCATGGGACCACGCAGCCGTCATATCACTCAGGAAGGAGATGCGTTCTGTCTCCTAGAGATGAACGTACTTTGATGTAAAAAGAGCAAATCAATCCCAGAACAACAGCAAAGGACCTTGTGAAGATGCTGGAGGAAACAGGTACAAAAGTATCTATATCCACAGCAAAACAAGTCCTATATCGGCATAATCTGCAAGGTTGCTCAGCAAGGAAGAAGCCAATGCTCCAAAATTGCCATAAAAAAACAAACTACGGTTTGCAACTGCACATGGGGACAAAGATTGTACTTTTTGGAGAAATGTCCTTGTTCTGATGAAACAAAAATAGAACTGTTTGGCCATAATGCCCATCGTTATGTTTGGAGGAAATATGGGGATGCTTGCAAGCCGAAGAACACCATCCCAACCGTGAAGCATGGGGGTGGCAGCATCTTGTTGTGGGGGTGCTTTGCTACAGGAGAGACTGGTGCACTTCACAAAATAAATGGCATCATGAGGAAGGAAAATTATGTGGATATATTGAAGAAACATCTGAAGACATCAATCAGGAAGTTAAAGCTTGTTCGCAAGTGGGTCTTCCAAATGGGCAATGACCCCAAGCCTACTTCCAAAGATGTGGCAAAATGGCTTAAGGACAACAAAGTCAAGGTATTGGAGTGGCCATCACAAAGCCCTGACTTCAATCCCATAGAAAATTTGTGGGCAAAAATGAAAAAGCATGTGTGAGCAAGGAGGCCCAAACCTGACTCAGTTACACCAGCTCTGTCAGGAGGAACTTATTGTGGGATGCTTGTGGAAGGCTACCCAAAACGTTTGACCCAAGTTAAACAATTTAAAGGCAATGCTACCAAATACTAATTGAGTGTATGTACATTTCTGACCCACTGGGAGTGTGATGAAAGAAATAAAAGCTGAAATAAATCATTCTCTCTTCTATTATTCTGACATTTCACATTCTTAAAATAAAGTGGTGATCCTAACTGACCTAAGACATTGGATTTTTACTAGGATTAAATGTCAGGAATTGTGAAAAACTGTGTTTAAATGTATTTGGCTAAGGTGGATGTAAACTTCTGACTTCAACTGTATGTAGTGTACTAGCACACACACACACACACACACACACACACACACACACACACACACACACACACACACACACACACACACACACACACACACACACACACACACACACACACACACACACACACCACACCTTCACCACTCCCCCCTCCCACCATCACCAACACACAGGCCTCCTGTATGTCTCCCCTATTTAAACAGAGTGGACAGGACCAGTAACCTTGACACTGAATGCCCTTTACCTGTGTAACAGAAAGGCAATTATCAGACGTCTCTCTTCAGACATGGCTCTAATCAGTCACAGGTTGCCCAACCTCAGCGTGGCATTAAACTTAACTTCGATAAATCTCCACGACAACTGGACACAGATGGTGCCAGACATACACCTCCTGCCGGACCATAGGGGATGGAGTGACCTCACAGCCAGTTATTAATTTTGACCATGACCATAGGACAGTGTGTATATGCATGTGTGTTTGTGTGCACGTCCGTGCATGTATGTACCTGCATAACCTACAGCGCAGGTGGGGGACACAACACCCCAAATCCTCCACCTTACACAGATTAGCGAGATTATTCATATGTATCAAATAATCTAATTGACTTGATACATATGTGTTTCAGCCATTGTTTTACAGGTTCTTGGAGAGCAACCAAGAGCAGATGTAGAGAGGGCAAACATGTAGGGCTGGGTCTGTCACAGTGGTACAGCTATCCCACAATCCAGTTAAAGGCCTTGGGTGGAGGGGTAACAAGGACACGAGGGGACACAGCTGGGTGTCGGTAAACAGAGAGGCATAGCCAGGGGGCGTATACACACATATACCTGGGGTGAGACGCACACCTGGATACCTGTATGGTGGAGAGGGACGTCTCTATCACTGCAGGGCATGATGGGTAGTGATATCTTTGTGAGTCACTGTGTGGCTGAGGAGCACTAAGCATATTGCTGATGTGAAGGGAAATCAGAAATACTTTAACCTGATTTATTATTAGAGACAAAAATATATCACATTAGAATATAGTTCTCAGATTTAGTTTAGTTCTCAGATCTTTTATATGTTTTATTTAGTTCATTTCATCCATTGTTTCGGAAGATCTTGATTTTACAGCCTGGTTACTACTTAGGGAGCAGTGGGGCACTGGCTTCTTGGCAATATCACAGATTTCAAAAAGGCTTTACGGCGAAAGCACAACATTTGATTGTTTGAGGATAGCAAATACAATATTTACCCATTAGCATAAATTCATAAACCAGCGCGGTTCACACAAAACACATTTCACAGCAAAAACAAATCCCTTACCTTTTGAAGAACTTCTGCTGAGGGCTTCCCAAGTGTCCAACAAAGACATCCAATGGTTCTTATGTTAGAAAAAGTCATTTATTATATACATAAATCTCCGTTTGGTTGGCGCGTTATGTTCAGAAAATCCAACGTCGAATCGCCCATTGAAACGTGAAGAGAACACGTTCAAATATACCTATAAACTTTTCCTAAACAAATCAAATACCAGTTATAATGCATCCTTATCTATCCTTTTATGAATATTAGCGATAATATTTCACTCGGATGGTCACGTAAACGTTATATAGGTAAAATAAAGTCAGGCGCCCGAGAAAACTTGTTGACATTTCAGGTCCCCTTACCATTTCCTGTTCCTATCTGTTTTGCTTATTCCAATCATTCCCAGTCTTTGTATATAGACTGTTGACATCTAGTGGAAGCCATAGGTACTGCAATCCAGGAGCTGGATTGCCTTGAAGTCAGAGTGCCTTGAAGGGAGAGTGTCAAACAGAGCAAAGGTCACCAAAAACTGCATTTCCGGATGGATTTTCCTCGGGTTTTCGCCTGCTATATCAGTTCTGTTATACTCACAGACATTATGTTAACACTTTTAGAAACTTCAGAGTGTTTCCTATGCAATAGTACTAATTATGTGCATATCCTATTTTCTGAGCCTGAGTGGCAAGCATTTTACTTTGGGCATGCCAGACTCTCCAAAACCATCACCTCTGCTGCCACTCCCTAAGAAGTTAATCTGTTATTTACATGGTAAACTCAGGAGCAATGTTTTCTAAACAACTTTATTACCAATATAATGCCAATCACATCTATCTTTGTCAGAGAAAGCAGATATGCCATTAACATTGATCAAACCTCTACCCACAAAGTCCCAACAAGAACGGTACTGCAGCCAAAGTACAGATGTAGGATCTCAATTTGATCACCTTGTTGCAGGACAACTTTACTGTCATGCAGGAAATGTTAATTGTGTAGTGTATTTGAGGTTTAAATAAGTTTCTGCTTTGTAATTTCCACACCCTTACGAAAAATGTATCAAACCATACAAAAATGTCCATTCATTATAATCCACATAATAATTTACATTTCCTGTTGCTGCAGCAATATTTTTCTGCTGTAGCAAACAGTCTCAAATTAAAATCCTACATCTGTACTGCCAGTGTGTTTTACGTTTCTGGGGTTGCTTTTCTGTGCCTCATGGAACTGGTGTCTGACAGGATGTGAGCTAGCCAACCGCGACGACCCAAATGGGCTCCCTCCGAAAGGTCAGGAACTGTAGTGTGGAACTGACCAATGACAGCCAAGCTATGACTACCTTGATTGGAGGGGATGGGACAGTTGGAATGGTATAGCCGTGGGCACGCAACATGGAGATGTGCAATTACAAACACAGTGTGACAACATAAAGCTAGTGCTGCCTCACATGGATAAAACACTGAATACATGCTAATGTCACAATGGAGGGACATATGGATGTAAAAGCTGAGTGCCAATTTAGGATTGGGTAGCATGCAGGTTTATATTTTTTACAAAATGTTCAAGTAAGATATTTTGTTTGTGTAACATATGGTGTCCTCTCTGTCTTGGAGTGAGGTTTATCATCCAGATAAAAATACAAATAAAAAAATTATGTGCCACCTTTTTTTTATTTTTCCATTATTTAACTTGGCAAGTCAGTTAAGAACAAATTCTTATTTTCAATGACAGCCTACGAACAGTGGGTTAACTGCCTTGTTCAGGGGCAGAACGACAGATTTTTACCTTGTCAGCTGGGGGATTTGATCTAGCAACCTTTCGGTTACTGGCCCAACACGCTAACCAGTAGGCTACCTGCCGACCCCATGTGCCTCCTTAGCGACTGGCATAGTCCTGCACCTGTCAGTCAAGAGGCAGTCTTCTTCTTAGTATCTGTTGACTCCACAATGTTGAGAGACAGGTGTATAATAAACTGCCCCTCTCTCTCTCCCAGGCCAGCAGCGAGCCACCTTAAGTGATAAACATACTTATGGTCACTTATTCACATTAGCCAAGTGCTCTAGAAAGTTGTGGAGACTCAATGTTTGATCATTAACATCTGCTCAGGAAGAAACCGCTCTCCTGACCTGCCAATCATCATGTAATGTTCAATCAGAGCCTCGCCTGCCACTTATAATTGAATGTCCAATCACACCTTAACTTCTCTGTCACCACTGAGAGAACTGCAGTAGAGAGACAGGTCTTCTGCAGCCTCCCTTCCTACAGTGAGACCTGTGATTCCAGAGCTGCACCTCTAGTACTTTAAGCTCATGTAAATCACCTAAACTGCCATTTCATTAATGGCACAGTATGACACTGGGGAAAGCGACGGATACAATGAGGTGTCACATTCAGAAACCGCCATTCCATTAAATTTTTTCTCTGCCAGTGGCGTACGGAGCTCTGTCAAGCAGCCCGGAACGGTGCTTTATTAGAAGTGTTTACAATTACTGGGCTATTGACTAAACACAGCTAACGAATTCACTCCAACGTTCACACTAATGCAAAACCAAGGCACGGCAATAAGGATCAGTGAAATGTTAATGGGCTAATGCACTGTGTATTGGATGAGACAACAAAACAATTGTGTATTTTGGTATAGTAGGACTATACCCCCTCCGTTCCTTTCAGTGTTTTGCAGTGACATGTTGTACTGATGGGGAAGGAATACTGCATTTCCAAAGCCCACTCCTAAATACCCAATATGACACTGTGATAAATATATCTCTTGTCACATGAGAGCTTGTAGAGTGATATCCCCTATCCTCTTCGTACTCTAAAAGTATGGCTTAAATCCACCAGCTCTCTCTTTTCCTTTCCCCAGAGCCAAATTTGCTAAAGCGGGTCACCCCAGACAACCGCCCTTCTCCCCCTCTCTCCCCTCCTCATCCCCCTCTTTGCATACTTTATTCATCAATCTTAAAACCTCCCTGTCAATTTCCCCTCCCTCTAATGTAAATAAGGGTTTTCAACAACCAGAGTTTAGGAACTAAATTTTCAAGCCACTCCCTTCCTCCCTAGCTTCCACTCCTCTTCTTTCCTTATCTGTCTGCTGCATTTATCTGCTAGTCAAGGTCAGACAGCCGGTTGACGATCACACCCGATAAGGAAGAGGGGGTTGGGGGTGAGACTGGGTCGAGGTCAGGAGGGTCAAGTCTAGCTGGCTGAGTCTCAAACAGTCCCTTTATAGCAATGCTTGCCTTTTCTTACAATTATTGGATTTAGCTACCTCCAGATGCAATAGCATACTGTACCAAATGAAGGTTATGAAATGGGAGTAGTACACAGCGTTGTACGAGATCTTCAGTTTCTTGGCAATTTCTCACATGGAAATAGCCTTCCTTTTTCAGAACAAGAATAGACTGACGAGTTTCAGAAGAAAGTTCTTTGTTTCTGGCCATTTTGAGCCTGTAACTGAACCCACAAATGCTGATGCTCCAGATACTCAACTAGTCTAAAGAAGGCATGTTTTATTCCTTCTTTAATCAGGACAACAGTTTTCAGCTGTGCTAACATAATTGCAAATGGGTTTTCTAATGATAAATTTGCCTTTTAAAATGATAAACTTGGATTAGCTAACACAACGTGCCATTGGAACACAGGAGTGATGGTTGCTGATAATGGGCCTCTGTACACCTATGTAGATATTCCATAGAAAATCAGCCGTTTCCAGCTAAAATAGTCATTTACAACATTAACAATGTCTACACTGTATTTCTGATCAATTTAAATGTTATTTTGATGGACAAAAAAAATTGCTTTTCTTTCAAAAACAAGGACATTTCTAAGTGACCCCAAACTTTTGAAAGGTAGTGTACATTTTACGAATAGTACAATTGTTGGTTGCTACTTCAGTAATGTTGTCATATCTAAACTACAGTGCAATAGTTTAACTGCATTTTTGTGAATCCGTGTTGAACTATATCTCTTTAGTCTTCCCTCCATTTCTTCAGTAGCATGCTCACATCTTCAGAGAGGGCGAGGGAGAAGTGGAGGAAAGGAATAAGGTAACACCTGCAGATTCCCACATAGGACCCTGGGGAGAGATTCCTGCTCACCACTGACTGACTCATCTTCTCTAAGACAGGAAATGGATCAGGTTTATGGGAGCCAGGCCCAGATTCCTTCAATTCCATTCCCTGTGTTCTACACTGAGGTGTGAGACTCAATCACTTACAGTACACTCGGACTGAAATGAGGAGATAGATGGAGCGGGAGATGCTCACCATTGTTGTTTTTAGTCTTCAATAGTTCAGGAGTTGAGGGTGTGGTCAAATGTATAACTGGTATACTGTATCTGCGCACTGGTATTTTCAGCTTTTTTAAGTGTTTATGAGGCAAAAGAATTTTGAGTGTATGTTTGACTCATCCTTCCATGCCTGAGAGAAAACACAGGCACAGACAAATAAAAAGAGGCCTTGTAGAATACACACAACAGAGCACAAAAACAAACATATCTCTTCTTTTCCTCTACTAGGGGAATGGGATTTTCTATTAAATAATTCAAATGGCTGTCCTAGAATGCCAATCAGAAATACTACAGCCGTAAAAGGCATGTCTGTAGTTGGTGCAGAGTCAAGCCCTGCAGCAAATTAAGGCATTATTCTTGTTATCCTCGGGAGGATGCAGCAGCGGTAGTATTTCTGCCTTCATTTTATTTATCTTCCTGGCAGAGGAATCGAAGGAGGGACGAAGCAGTGTTTGGGTAACTGCAAGTGGAGGACTACCAGTACAGTTTATCCCCATTTCAATAGCAGCTTCCCACAATCACCGCCACTCCAAGGTGAAACGCGGTGTCCGCTCCCAAGGTGATTTGATACTAGAGGCCCGTGCATGCATAGTGCGTCAACCTTTGATTTAGATAAACTAACTCGTTAGTTAATCATAATGCCAGTGTTTAATGAAAAAATAAAGTAATATATTAGCTGATCATTAATTACATTTGAAACTTTGTTCATAGCAGTGGGAAAATACTTTATAATAAAGAATTTGCAGGCTAACAACAAAATACAATTCCTAATGTGATGAGTAGCCTAAGCATAGGACAAAATTTGGTAACAGTAGTCACTGCAGCCTAATGTAAATTGAAATAAATGTGCCTAAATTATGTAATTACTCCTGTCTATACAGAAATAAATCAAATCATTCAGAATACTTCACCAGAGCGCATGACTTAGCCACAAAGGATCATTCGCTTCTTTTAAAGCTGTGGATTGTTTCAAATCACAAGCGTGTAGGCCTATATGCCTAGTTGGGAAGCTGATTATTGAGATGTGGCAGTCAGTGAAAAGCAATGCATCTAAAATATGTGTGAAGATAATGTTTCTTGAGTATAATTTGAAATGTTGAGACAGGAAGAAGGGGAGGGGTGTGTGGTGAAGATATTGACACGTTTCTCT
Organism: Brachymystax lenok tsinlingensis; assembly: GCA_030435695.1. Classification (NCBI taxonomy): domain Eukaryota; kingdom Metazoa; phylum Chordata; class Actinopteri; order Salmoniformes; family Salmonidae; genus Brachymystax; species Brachymystax lenok. Next base: position 30,879,966 of record CM059811.1, on the reverse strand, counting down.
CCAGAATGCGCTCAGCTCTCCGGAATGCTCTGAGCTGTCTCCAGACAATTTTTGCACATTAATTGTTTTATTGTGTTAATTGTTTGCCCTTTGTTTATTTTTATCAATTCTCTATTACATACAGTATGTCACCAGTAGTAAACGTACCATTTATCCCAGTCATTTTGCCTCATTAACTTAGGAAAGTGCCCATTTGGGGATGTCTGATTTCTAATTGTCTTATCTCACCACCACTAATAAAAATTCGCCTCACACAGTAAGTCAGCAAAGCAATTTTTTTTTAATCCATTGTGAATGATATTAGTTCCTCTTCCCCTCGATAATCAACAGACCTCGGTGTGAAAGAGGTAAATGTCATGCTCTGAGGATACCATATAGCTACTAAACATCATAAAATACCTATACATGGGGAATAGAGAGATGAATGTGATTGAAAGATCCTGCATTTTTCATCAAGATATTTTCTGTTTTTATTTGTTGGCTTTATGTATTTTTACTTAGCTGACAATGAAAGTTATTAGCCTACTGCTAGTTCCAAGCCTACTCTGTGCTCATTTCTTTAGCTACCAATGACTCACAGTGAATCAATGTATCAATATGGCAGAGGCTGGTTCTCTAGCATTAGTAGATTTGTATCATTTTAATTCCGATTTGTACTATTAATCACTTGTCAGTGATTTTGAGATATAAAACATAATTATTGAAATTAAACTGTTCCACAAAAATACGCATGTGAAAATCATAACTGGGGAGGTGGAAAGTTGTTGGGAGACTGTTGCTGCAAAACATCAAGCGAGAGACAAGGAGTGAGTCGACATAAACACTCCCTTAGAATTATGCCCATTGGATGTGATTATTGCACGAGTCAACCCATTGACCAGCAGGCGTGGTGGAAATGCCTTAGTGTTCTGTACTCATTGGCTGAAGTTAATAGGTGAATGATATTCCGCCCGCTTGCTAATTGTAAAGAGGAGGAGAGACGTGACACTATCCTGACGAACATTATTAACACTACCATATACAGTAAATACCTGCTTTGCTGATGGGGTAACATGGACACTCCCATATCAATACTCCAATATTAATCTGAGGACACAGGATAGTATTTCAATGAGATACTTAATTTCAACCAGTGGAGAATGTGAAACGCTTTATTGAAAGAAGTTCATTATCCAGGTGTTATAAATACATAAATGCATTATAATTATGATACTTGTAATATTATATTATAAATACAAGTTCAATCTGTACTTCAATGCACATATGGTGTGCATTATCAAACGGGGAAGAAAGACGAGGTGGGGAGAGAGGTGTAGAAGACAGAAAGGGAAAGAGGTAAGAACAGCGACAGACAGCATATGATTCATGAATTACAGTGCTACCCTAATATTCTCTCAGTTCATCACAATTGCGATGTCTCCTAACCAGCCTTGGGCCCCCAGTTGGCCCGAAGGTTATCTTAAGAGCGGGTGAGATGGCGATGACGGGACTGGCTTCCTCTCTCACATCGAAACATACCTGCAGACGAGAGAGCATGATTAAGCCTTGTTTTTGTTTATTCTAACACGGTCAGTCATCTTAAATCAGGAGGTTAAATGCAAAACTGACCTTGGATCATTAGCTCTGGGACTACTACATCTCTGTCTGTATTTCAATGTAAAGCATCTCTTTAATAATACTCCCTGTATAATATAAACTGACCTTGGATCATTAGCTCTGGGACTACTACATCTCTGTCTGTATTTCAATGTAAAGCATCTCTTTAATAATACTTCCTGTTGACCCGACCAAGTGACATCTCACGTATGATCCTGCTGTGCCCTCAGCCAGTTCAGATGCGGGAGGGGTTCACCAAAACAGCTGATATAACCTAGAGGGTTTAGGGAGAAGGGGAAGAGGGATGAAGTGAGACTGTTATTGTGTGTGTGTGGTCTCACCTGGTGTCCACACTAAGTGGCTACAGAGTACTTCATGCTGAAAAACAGACACATTAGGACAAACAATAGAAGATAATGTCAATAGAAGATACTGTATGTGACGCAGACACCTATCGGAGTGAACCTGAAACATTTAAATATAGAGGGCTACAGTGAGGGAAAAAAGTATTTGATCCCCTGCTGATTTTGTACGTTTGCCCACTGACAAAGAAATTATCAGTCTATAATTGTAATGGTAGGTTTATTTGAACAGTGAGAGACAGAATAACAACAAAATAATCCAGAAAAACGCATGTGAAATTTTTTGGAAATGGAATTGCATTTTAATGAGGGAAATAAGTATTTGACCCCCTCTCAATCAGAAAGATTTCTGGCTCCCAGGTTTCTTATATACAGGTAACGAGATGAGATTAGGAGCACACTCTTGAATGGAGTGCTCATAATCTCAGTTTGTTACCTGTATAAAAGACACCTGTCCACAGAAGCACTCAATCAATCAGATTCCAAACTCTCCACCATGGCCAAGACCAAAGAGCTCTCCAAGGATGTCAGGGACAAGATTGTAGACCTACACAAGGCTGGAATGGGCTACAAGACCATTGCCAAGCAGCTTGGTGAGAAGGTGACAACAGTTGGTGTGATTATTCGCAAATGGAAGAAACACAAAAGAACTGTCAATCTCCCTCGGCCTGGGGCTCCATGCAAGATCTCACCTCGTGGAGTTGCAATGATCATGAGAACGGTGAGGAATCAGCCCAGAACAACACAGGAGGATCTTGTCAATGATCTCAAGGCAGCTGGGACCATAGTCACCAAGAAAACAATTGGTAACACACTACGCCGTGAAGGACTGAAATCCTGCAGCAACCCCAAGGTCCCCCTGCTCAAGAAAGCACATATACATGCCCGTCTGAAGTTTGCCAATGAACATCTGAATGATTCAGAGGACATCTGGGTGAAAGTGTTGTGTTCAAATGAGACCAAAATTGAGCTCTTTGGCATCAACTCAACTCGCCGTGTTTGGAGGAGGAGGAATGCTGCCTATGACCCCAAGAACACCATGCCCACCGTCAAACATGGAGGTGGAAACATTATGCTTTGGGGGTGTTTTTCTGCTAAGGGACGATGGACGGGGCCATGTCAAAGGGACGATGGACGGGGCCATGTACCGTCAAATCTTGGGTGAGAACCTCCTTCCCTCGGCCAGGGCATTGAAAATGGGTCGTGGATGGGTATTCCAGCATGACAATGACCCAAAACACACAGCCAAGGCAACAAAGGAGTGGCTCAAGAAGAAGCACATTAAGGTCCTGGAGTGGCCTAGCCAGTCTCCAGACCTTAATCCCATAGAAAATCTGTGGAGGGAGCTGAAGGTCGAGTTGCCAAACGTCAGCCTCGAAACCTTAATAACTTGTAGAAGATCCGCAAAGAGTAGTGGAACAAAATCCCTCCTGAGATGTGTGCTAACCTGGTGGCCAACTACAAGTAACGTCTGACCTCTGTGATTGCCAACAAGGGTTTTGCCAGCAAGTACTAAGTCATGTTTTGCAGAGGGGTTAAATACTTATTTCCCTCATTAAAATGCAATTCCATTTATAACATTTTTCACATGCGTCTAACTGGATTTTTTTGTTGTTATTCTGTCTCTCACTGTTCAAATAAACCTACCATTAAAATTATAGACTGATCATTTCTTTGTCAGTGGGCAAACGTACAAAATCAGCAGGGGATCAAACACTTTTTTCCCTCACTGTATGTGTCTCACCACTTGGTTGTTGCAAGGCTAACCCCCAGGGAAATCATGACTTGGCAGCAACAGTCCAGTGAAAATGACTGTGTTTATGTGGTGTAAATCTGAAAATTATCAGCTGACATCTTAAGGTTTTTTTAATGAATGCATGTGAGACAGGTTCCATGTACAACAAAACAGGCAGAGAAGGAGAAAAATAACACAGAACAGTTTAATTACCTCTGTTATGGACACTTTTGCCAGCAATAAAGCTTCCACTGCCTGTTCCTCGGACAATGACAATATCTGGCAATATCTACATTTTCGACCCCTTTGACTTCCATTGTGTCGGAAAAAAGTTGTTTTCAGAACAACTCATTTTGATTGAAAATAATAAAGGTTTTGCTCTCGACAAAAAGACACAAATGTACCTCCATAGCATGTAAAAATTTGCCTGTGATAACCACACCTTCATACAAACGTTCTACTGTATGCAGAATTCTTGACGCACAACCGAAGATGCTGCCATATCCTTCCAGCACGCCCACAAGCAAGCCACTCAGGAACAGAATGATGACACGTGGAAGAGAGAAAGGAATGAGATAGGAACAGCAATTTGTTGCAAGTTGGGGAGGGGGGCTAATAGCTTAACAAAAGACTATTCAACCTTTACTAAAGAATAGTCTAATAGCTGAGCTAGGTGTGAAAGCCCGCTGACTTTTCAAATAAGTTACTTTACACGTTATGTTGGCTGACAATTTGTTAGCTATGCTGTCCGAACCACATAGCATATCATTACAGCAGTATGTACCGGTATGTTAGCTAGCTACCTAACATTAGTAGTTATACATCAAACTTGCCAGTATATTAACTATCTAACAACCCAACGTTTACTGACTTGATTATTCTCATCATTCTTAGCTTAGCTAAATGATATAGTCGTTGTGCTTTCTCAATGGACATTCGGGTGCTTTTGTAAATTCGCTCTGGCTATCTATAGGCTGGACAATGGAACGAGTCAAAATTCACCCAAGGCTGAAAAACGGCTTAAGAACATTGGCTAAACTGGAACATTTAGTGCGAGCCCATAGCAAATTAATGAAATCAAACGTTCGCAGAGCCTTTTGACTGGAGTGATGCTTAGAATTCCATAAAAAATGTATCCCTTTTTATTTTACCACTACAATCTGTTTGTCGGACGAAACTGGAAATAAACAACCTGTGCAAATATCCGCACGTAAAATTTCTGGTCTAGCAATCGACAATCGATGACAAACAAGCTCGTTGCCCAGCCTTACATAATTAAAAAGAGGAGATTCTCCTGATTAAAATGGTGCCCGTGTAACAGTTTTGCTTCCGTCCCTCTCCTCGCCCCTACCTGGGGACGAACCAGGGACCCTCTGCACACATAGACAACAGCCACCCTCAAAGCATCGTTACCCATCGCTCCACAAAAGCTGCAACCCTTGCAGAGCAAGGGGAACAACTACTTCCAGGTCTCAGACCGAGTGACGTCACCGACTGAAACGCTATTAGCGCACACCTCGCTAACTAGCTAGCCATTTCACACCGGTTACACCTGACTTGAAAAAAAATCTAAATATACACATTGCGAGATATTTGGTGAAATAGACAGACATGCCTATATTTCCCCCATAGGAAACAATTGGAAGACCAATATTATTTTTGTTGTATACATTTTGTTGTTTACATTTTAACTATAAAACAACGTGAGCAGGTCTCACTGCCAACAATAGAAGCAGGCATTGTGATGTTGATCAATAAGCTGGGAATATATCGTTCGGAAGGCTTGCGACGGCAAGCAGCTGGGAATATGGTCATATTATGAAACTTGGCTATGAACTGTTTTTTATCAGAAAAGAACGTTGTTAAAAATGTAATGTGTCCAGCCTACTATCTACACAGATTTCAGAGCACTCTCGTCTGAGTGTACCAGAGCGCTGAATAATTACTTTACTAGCGCTCAACACCCGTTGAATATGGCCGGTGTCAGTAAACGTTGGAAAAAGGCGTAATTAAATTGTTTCCAGCAGCACATTTACAGTCACCAATGCTCTGGTTAACACGAAAACTGCCTTACCAGCTCTACTAGGGTGAGTAAAATGGTCAGAGTGGTCTCATTTGTGTCTGGAAGTAGCTAGCCAACGTTAGCTTGCGTGCTTGACTGCCATTGTAAGGCAAGAACGCTCAAATCAACCCTACTCCTCGGCCCAAACGTCCAGTGTGCAGAACTGTCTGAATTTAAAACTGACAATTTTTCTCTGAATGGAAACACAATAATAGGAATCAAATGAATTAATCCAAATTTCTTAAAATCAATCCCATACACTACGTTATTACAAAAAAGGCTTTTAAATTATCTGGTAATGCCAATACGGAATACTATCAAATGCTTCTCAAAGATGCCCTCTGGTGGTCAAACTAGCAATAACTTGCAGTAACAGAAGAAATGGCTGAGAATGAAATGACGTGCCACAGAATGCTACAGCAGCACGCAGGGTGTGCCGCAGTATGACACAACTTTTAAAAGAGGAACTACTGTACCTACTATGCTGATGAGATAGGAATCAATGTGAATTATCAAGTTAATAGATGAATGAATTAACAATCCATTTAGACCAGCCTTACTGATTGAAATTTAGTAACTACAGGTTGGAGGTTTGAGTAAGATCTTTCAGAAACAAAGGCAACTGACTGGAATAACAACTGACTGGAATAATGTACCTCTTAAGAATCTTAAGAAATAACTTAAGAAAGCCCTTTTTCAAATGTTAAGAACAAACTATTTGTGTTTTGTATTACTAGTTGTACAACAACTTTGTTAATTTTTTTTAGCTGTTAAAATTATGAAGTATCTGCCCCTTTTATTCAATTTTCACCTAAAATAACAAACCCAAATCTAACTGCCTGTAGCTCAGGACCTGAAGCAAAGACATGCATATTCTTCATACCATTTGAAAGGAAACACTTTGAAGTTTTTGGAAATGTTAAATTAATGTAAAAGAACATAACACATTAGATCTGGTAAAAGATAATACAAAGAAAAAAACAACAGTTCTTTTGTATTTTTTTGTACAGTCAACTTTGAAATGCAAGAGAAAGGCCATAATGTATTTTTCCAGACCAGGTGCAATTTATATTTTATGTGTATGTGTATGTGCAACGAAATAGATGATGGTGGTGGTGTTGGTGTCTCTACTGACAGATAACAGAGTGATAGAACAGGTTATTTTAATATCTTTCCATTATTACATCGCTCAGCTGATGCCCGCACAGCAGAACACATCACCGGGAGATGGGTGACAAATAAGAAGGCGGTGATAGAGTACATTATAGAATGTTAATAATAATGTCAGCATTAATGAAAGATTTCAGATTGGTACTGTACAATGTGTCTTTGCCATGGCATCTCCCACATTTGGTTACTCATCCAGATTTGATGTACAGGAAAGCTGGTTTGACAATGGGACAAACATTTGTGATTATATTCATTTCCTCCTATATGGAGAAAATATGTAATTGTTGTACACCAGTATACACCAGTATTAAAGTAGGTAGTTATGGACAAAGAATAATGGGTTGATTGCATAAGCAATATGTGGATATATTCTTTAGCTCCTATTGATGGAGCTGTGAAGCAAAGGTTCATTTTTACCTTGTGTGGACACTCAAACAAGACGACAAATGGACAATAAACATTCTTTCTGTACTCGTCTTCTCAAAATTTTCTCAACAATCAAATCAACTCAAATGTTATTTGTCACATGTTTTGTAAACAACAGGTGGAGACGAACAGTGAAATGCTTAAATATGGGCCCTTACCAACAATGCAGAGAGAAAAAAATTATAACATGAGGAATAAATACACAATGGGTAACGATAACTTGGCTATATACATGGGATACCAATACCGAGTTGATGTGCAGGGGTACGAGGTATTTGAGGTAGCATTGCAAATACAGTTGAAGTTGGAAGTTTACAAACACCTTAGCCAAATACATTTAAACTCAGTTTTTCACAATTCTTGACATTTAATCCTACAAAAACTTCCCTTTCTTAAGTCAGTTAGGATCACCACTTTATTTTAAGAATGTGAATTGTCAGAAAAATAGTAGAGAGAATTATTTATTTCAGCTTTTATTTCTTTCATCACATTCCCAGTGGGTCAGAAGTTTACAAATACTCAATTGGTATTTGGCAGCAATGCCTTTCAATTGTTTAACTTGGGTCAAACGTTTCAGGTTTCCACAAGTTTCCCAAAAGAAGTTGGGTGAATTTTGGCCAATTCCTCCTGACAGAGTTTGTGTAACTGTGTCAGGTTTGTAGGCAACCTTGCTCACACACACTTTTTCAGTTCTGCCCACAAATTTTCTATAGGTTTGAGGTCAGGACTCTGTGATGGCCACTCCAGTACCTTGACTTTGTTGTCCTTTTGCCACAACTTTGGAAGTATGCGTGGGGTTGTTGTCATTTTGGAAGACGCATTTGCAACCAAGCTTTAACTTCCTGACTGATGTCTTGAGATGTTGCTTCAATATATCCACATAATTTTCCTGCCTCATGATGCCATCTATTTTGTGAAGTGCACAAGTCCCTCCTGCAGCAAAGCACCCCCACAACATGATGCTGCCAACCCCGTGCTTCGCGGTTGCGATGGTGTTCTTCGGCTTGCAAGCCTCCCCCTTTTTCCTCCAAACATAATGATGGTCATTATGGCCAAAGTTCTATTTTTGTTTCATCAGACCAGAGGACATTTCTCCAAAAACTATGATCTTTGTCCCCATGTGCAGTTGCAAACCGTAGTCTGGCTTTTTTATCGCAGTTTTGGAGCAGTGGCTTCTTCCTTGCTGAGCGACCTTTCAGGTTATGTCGATAAAGGACTCATTTTACTGTGGATATAGATACTTTTGCACCTGTTTCCTCCAACATCTTCACAAGGTCCTTTGCTGTTGTTCTGGGATTGATTTGCAATTTTCACACCAAAGTACTTTCATCTCTAGGAGACAGAATCTACAATTTTTTTCTGAGGTCTTGGCTGATTTCTTTAGATTTTCCCTTGATGTCAAGCAAAGAGGCACTGAGTTTGAAGGTAGGCCTTGAAATACATCCACACGTACACCTCCAATTGACTCAAATGATGTCAATTAGCCTATCAGAAGCTTCTAAAGCCATGACATCATTTTCTGAAATTTTCCAAGCTGTTTAAAGGCACAGTCAACTTAATGTATGTAAACTTCTGACCCACTGGAATTGTTTTACAGTGAATGGTAAGTGAAATAATCTGTCTGTAAACAATTGTTGGAAAAATTACTTGCGTCATGCACAAAGTAGATGTCCTAACCGACTTGCCAAAACTATAGTTTGTTAACAAGAAATTTGTGGAGTGGTTGAAAAAGGAGTTTTAATGACTCCAACCAAAGCGTATGTGAACTTCCGACTTCAACTGTAGGTAGGGATAAAGTGACTAGGCAATATGATAGATAATACACAGTAGCAGCAGCGTATGTGACGAGGCAAAATAGTTAGTGCAAAAAGGAACAATGCAGTTAAATAGTTAACTACTTAGGCAGTGGTGGGGCGCTAAATTTAAAATCCAAAAGTTTAATTATTAAACATTCATCAGTATACAAGTGTTGCATAGTCATCAAAAGCTCTGCTTCTTGGCAATATCACAGCGTTGTCAGATTTCAAAAAGGCTTTACGGCGAAAGCACAACATATTTTTCCATTAGCATAAATTCATTAACCATCGCGGTTCACACAAAACACATTTCACAGCGAAAACAAATCCCTTACCTTTTGAAGAACTTCTGCTGAGGGCTTCCCAAGTGTCCAACGAAGACATGCAATGGTTATTTTGTTAGAAAAAGTCATTTAATATATCCATAAATCTCAGTTTGGTTGGCGCGTTATGTTCATAAAATACAGCGTCCAATCGCCCATTGAACCGTGAAGAGAACGCGTTCAACCTATACCTTTACACTTGTCCAAGAACAATCAAACATCATTGATAATGTATCCTTAGGAACACTTTCATGTATATTTACTATAATATTTAAACCGGATTATAAACTGGACGATAGGAAAGGAAAAAACCACAGCACGCGAGCCCGTGAACGCGCTTCCTCTTCTGTTTACATCCGATGACCACTTCGAAATTCTTCTTCTATTACCATCCAGAGCAACTAAACATAATCAAATACTGTCTAGAGACTGTTGACATCCAGTGGAAGTAATAGGTACTGAAATCTTACTCCTATCTATGTCTGTTTTCAATAGGGAGGGGTTCAAAATTAGGCAATGTGTCAAAAACACTTTTTCCAGGACAGAAATTCCTCTGGTTTTTGCCTGTCATATCAGTTCTGTTATACTCACAGACAATATTTTAACGCTCTTAGAAACTTCAGAGTGTTTCCTATCAAATAGTACTAATTATGTGCATATCCTATTTCCTGTGCCTGAGTGGGATGCATTTAACTTTGGGCACGCCAGACTCTCCAAAACCGTCACCTCGGGAGCCGCTCCCTAAGAAGTTAACCAATAGCTACCAGGACTAACTATTTAGCAGTCTTATGGCTTAGGGGTAGAAGCTGTTAAGGATCCTCTTGGGTCCAGACTTGGTGGATCGATACTGCTTGCCATGCGATGGTTGTTAGAACAGTCTATGGCTTGGGGTGGCTGGAGTCTGACATTTTTTAGGGCCTTCCTCTGTCACCGCCTGGTATAGAGGTCCTGGATGGCAGAGAGCTTGGCCCCAGTGATGTACTGGGATATATGCACTACCCTTTGTGGTGCCTTGTGGTCAGATGCTAAGCACTTGCCTTAGCAAACGATGATGCAGCTAGTCAAGGTTATCTCAATGGTGCAGCTGCAGAACTGTCTGAGGATCATTGGGCCAATACCGAATCTTTTCAGCCTCCTGAGGGGAAAGAGGCATTGTCGTGTTTCTTAACGACTGTGTTGGTGTGTGTGGACCATGATCATTCCTTAGTGGTGTTGACACGAAGGAACATAAAGCTCTCGACCCGCTCCACTACAGCCCCGTTAAGGTGGATGGGGGTGTGCTCGGCCCCAAGTTTCCTGTAGACCACAATCAGCCGCTTTGTCTTGCTGATGTTGAGGGAGATGTTGATGACCTGCCACCACACTGCCAGATCCCTCACCTCCTACTTATAGGCTGTCTCATCGTTGTCGGAGATCAGGCCGACCACAGTTGTGTCATCAGAAAACTTAATGATGATGTTGGAGTCATGCGCGGCCACACAGTCGTGGTTGACCAGAGAGTACAAGAGGGGACTAAGCACGCCCCTGTGTTGAGGGTCAGCGTGGCAAATGTGCTGTTGCCTACCCTCACCACCTGGTAGCTGCCTGTCAGAAAGCCCAGAATCCAGTTGCAGAGGGAGGTGTTCAGTCCTAGGGTCCTGAGCTTAGTGATGAGCTTGGAGGGCACTGTGAAGTTAAAGGCTAAACTATAGTCAATGAACAGCATTCTCACGTGGGTGTTCCTCTTGTCCGGGTGGGAGAGGGAAATGTGTGGAGTGTATTAGAGATTGTGTCATCTGTGGATCTGTTGGGGCGTTATGTGAATTGGAGTGGTTCCAGGGTGTCTGGGATGATGGTGTTGATGTGAGCCATGACCAGCCTTTCAAAGCATTTCATGGCTACAGATGTGAGTGCTACGGAGTGAAAGTTAATTAGTTAAATATGTTTTTTTTAGAAAGGTTACTTTGGTGTTCACTTTCAACTCCTTGTTGGAAACAAAATCAACGTGTTTTTTTGTCATTCCAATACCAAAACAATAGACACGATACATCCATTTAGTCCCAAACCCTATCTCTCTAAATTAGCACTAATGGACCACTCTCATCCCCCTCCCCCTTCCTTCCCCCCAATTGCAACAAACATCCTGTACCACTCAACCCTTATCCACTTGGTTACCTTGTCGGGCGTAGATGATCTCACTGTCTATCTACATCCAGGAAGTTATGTCAAGACAGGCAAGGTCATTACTCATGCATAAGCCCCCAAAGTGCTCTCACGTTGACTTTCCCTGCTTGGGGACTCCTGAGAGCAACCTTCACAATTAGCCAACCTGCTATTCATCTGACTGACAGCCCCTAGCCCCCTATCTACCCATGGAGCAAGGATAGAACAGCATCCCCTACCCATGGATGGAGGCGGGGGCCAGATACACCGGCTGCTACCCGATACACCAGGGCCAACACTTATTTGATATTTTATTGAGTTGTCAAAAGATTTCACACTTGAAATCCTATTATTGATTCAGGTTGAAATCTGGGTTAGAATTATGGATGTAAATCATTTCAACCATAAATCAATAATATTATTTCAAATTGTAAATCTGTGAATTATTTCTATAACCACCTGATTACATTGATGAAGGAAGTTAAAATTACATGATACCATTGATAAAGGAAGTTGAAATAACAAGGAAACTACCCTGAGGGTAATGTTAGGATTGAAACAATGTAAAACCGTAACTGACTAATAGCTTAGGGCACGATTGAAAAAATATCTACTGTATGTAAATATGTGAAACATGTAAATCAATTTCAGATGTTAAATCAATAAATGAATGTAGTTACAGTGCGTTAGCAGTACAACCCTATTCACTTGTGAAATGTTTTTCAGTTATTTGCGTGCAGTGTTTGTGTATGGCTTTAATTTGCTAACATGGTTGCATGTCAATTGACCTTGTTCATCGCTTGGCTCCAGACTGGTTGGGTGCTACAGGCATCCCCTTCAGGGTGCATCATTTTTACTAGCAAGATGAGTGTCACTGTCTTCATGATATCTGTAGCCTTCTATGCCCACAAGCCTTCCTAGTAACATAGCAATGCTGATCTGCACATCACAGGTTGTCTGTCTGCTTCAAATGATAGTTTACTGCATAATCATCAGCTCAGTACGGATAGTCGTAGACTAGAGTAACATCCACTTACAGGCACTCACAGTGACGTTTACTTCATGTCACTTTTATCCATTTTAGTCAAACTCATTTCATGTTAGCTTCTTACATTCAGTAGAACCATTCACTTGATTTTCATTTGGATGTTCAAATATATAAGAGACATAGTAGAAATCGAGGGACTTGTTTTACTTATTTTCCCTCATTAACTGTACATCGCAGACACCATAAATCTAATCTGTGAAAAAGTGTCTAATTTCTTTATTATTTCAGGACACACACTGAGCCAATTAGTTAATGATTATAGCGAGGCAGGTGGTGCACTAATACAAGATAATAACACACCTTGGGCATTTCGAGACACTGTGCTGCGCGGGGCTTTTCAGCAACAGTGCACAGCACACATGTCTAATTGGCTGGCGGAACAGGAGGGCAAATGGAAGAGAACAAGAAGAGGAGAGAAAAAACACCAGGTTATAACAAAAACGATTTATGTCACAAACATTTGTGTAGTTGTATTTATAGCTGGTTATTTTCACTTGGACAATAACATATTGTTTGGTGGATAACCTAGTATAGGCACTAGGCAGCCACATGCAACTTCATAACACATGGAGGACTGAAGTCTCTAGAGAGAAGTAGATATTTTGTTCGACCTAGAAGAAAGGGTAAAATAAAAAAGTCTCACAATCTCCTCCTCCTCCTTCTTCTGTCTCCCCTGATTAAAAACAAACAAACAAACAGAGAACAGATTGCCATGAATTCTGACGAGATGCTTCCTTTATATCTTTCATTTGATTTCAAGAGAACGTGACAAAACAATAAAGGGATCAAGCAGATATGTTTGCTTTGATGTGGAACTTCCCCGCTAAGTCTTGTTGGATTGTCATAAGGAACTATTTTATTAATTAAGGCACAACATCAAACATGTATCTGAGGCTTCATATTCACACATCTCCAACTTAAAAATATTTTTTTTCTTATTGTCAAAGAAAGGGTACACATCAAAATCAAATCAATGTTTATCAGTCACGTACACAGTTTAGCAGATGTTAGTGGGTATAGCGAAATGCATGTGTTACTAGCTCCTAACAGCACTGTAAAATGTCAAACAAGAAGCTTACACAAATAATTTGAAAAAAATAGAAACAAGAAGTTAAGAATGCAGAATGAATCCAAATAAAAACCCAAATAACACTATCAGTAATCCAAATGCAATTTATGTGTATGTACACCAAAAAAGATATAGTAACAATGATATGTACATGTCAAGAATCCAGGATATACACTAAATACGCAGTGTGTATAAACAGTGTAACAAAAATGCAATGTGCGGAAGTAGATATATTAGAATGAGCTACAGTATGTGAGAATACCCACAGTGTGAAAAACAGTACGGGAAGTGTCCAGTGTTTAAAAGCTGTTTGTATGAATAGCAGCAATGTGACTGGAGTGCGATGAGCTTCTAATAAAAATATAGTGTGTTTGACGGTTCTCGGCTGTCAGTTTGCAGAGTATCACAGTCACACATATTCACTCGAATGCAAACGCTCCTGGCAACAGGTGAATGCTCCTGCCTGGATTCTGTACACATCAATTACTGTTTGTGTGTGATGATGTGGGTGCTGTATTTTCATCATACATCATGTACGACATAATACATTTCCAGTCAAGTAAAGTCCAACTGTCTAAAACACAATATTACATATCAAAATGCACACAGTCATACAGTCTTCTCATTCCAAACAGGACTGTACATTTGTTCATAATGTTCACACGAAAGAGAAGGAACAATTTTAAACTCACATAACTTGTAAAATAAGACGGGTACAGTTATGCTATGGATGGTCTTCAGTGACAGCTATTTACTGTGCTGTATGCAAAAGTCTTCTACCACATGTATTCAGAGAAACAAAGGTTTGGGATGCAAAAATTGCTACAGTTCACACATGCACTTATTTTGAATTATACCCATAGTAACAGTGGTGTTTTTTCCAAAACTATGTTGATTTTAGATTCAGGTACAGTAAATCCATTGGGGAAAATCCAGGGTGTATTGAATAAGGAACATTAAAAGGCAACTTCGGGCCCACCCCCCTCTCTTTATTAAGATGTTAAGGTGCCCCTCTCTCTCCCGTCAAGGAGCATGCCACCTTGAGTGATAAACATACTTAGGGTCACTTATTCAAATTAGCTTGGCGCTCTGGAGTCATCACTCTTCATTTAATGTCCAATCAGAGCCCCTCCTGACCTGCCAATCATAATCTAATGTCCAATCAGAATCCTTCAGTGTCGCTGTCACCACTGACTTAACTGCATTAGTGAGGCGGTTTTTCTGTAGCCTCCCTCTCTCCCTACAGTGAGACCTGAGATTCCAGGGCTGCACCTCCAGTGCTTTAAGCTCATGTAAATTACTTAAACAGCCATTCTATCTCCCCTGCACACTTAACAGCACAGCATAACACCAGGGAGCGCGGCAGATACAGCGGGGTGTCACGTTCAGAAAATGGTGTTTAATTTCATAGCTAACGGAGGATAAGAATTTGTATCAATATACAAGGATCAGATAACTGTTTTGTATTAAATGTTTCTCCCTCCCCTCTCTCCCCTTCATGTTTCTATATCATCCAGTATACAAAACATTAAGAACACCTGCTCTTTTCATGACATCGACTGCCGGGTGAATCCAGATGAAAGCTATGATCCCTTATTCATGTCACTTGTTAAATCCACTTCAATCAGTGTAGATGAAGGGGAGGAGACAGGTTAAAGAAGGATTTTTAGGCCTGGACACAGAGACATGGACTAACCACAGTAAATTCATGATTTACGGGGGGGCAATTACTTTGTCACATAGGGCCATGAAGGTTCGGATAGCTTTTTTCCATTAATAAATAAAATTATCACTTAAACACTGCATTTTGTGTTTACTTGGGTTATCTTTGTGTAGTATTAACATGTGTTTGTTGATCTGAAACATTTAAGTGTGACAAATGTGCAAAACAATAAGAAATCAGGAAAGGGGCAAATACTTTTTCACAGCACTGTATGTGTGCCATTCAGAGGGTGAATGGAAAAGACAAAAGATTTACAGTGCCTTCAGATATTATTCACACCCCTTGACACATTCCACAATTTGTTTAAAATCAATTCAAGTGCAATTTTTTTTGTCACTGATCTATATACAATTAATTAAAAATGAAAAGCTGAAATGTCTTGGGTCAATAAATATTCAACCCCTTTTGTTATGGCAAACCTAAATACGGCTTAACAAGACATGTAATAAATTGCATGGACTAATAATAGCGTTTAAGGGGATTTTTGAATGACAGTCTCATCTCTGTACCCCACACATACAATTATCTGTAAGGTCCCTCAGTCGAGCAGTGAATTTCAAACACAGATTCAACCACAAAGACCAGGGATGTTTTCCAATGCCGCGCAAAGAAATACAAAATAAAACAAACATTGAATAACCCTTTGAGCATGTTGAAGTTATTACACTTTGGATTGTGTATCAATACACAACGTACTTCCTAACTCAGTTACTGGAGAGGTAGGAAACTGCTCACCATGAGGCTAATGGTAGCTTTAAAACAGTTACAGAGTTTAATGGCTGTGACAGGAGAAAACTGAAGATGGATCCACAACATTGTAGTCCACAATACTAACCTAATTGACAGAGTAAAAAGAAAGAAACCTGTACAGATAAAAAATATTCCAAAACATGCAACCTGTTTCAAAGAAGGCACTAAAGTAATACTGCAAAAAATGTGGCAAATCAATTCAGTTTTTGTCCTGAATACAAAGTATTATGTTTGGGTAAATCCAATAAAACACACTACTGAGTTCCAATTGCCATATTTTCAATCATAGTGGTGGCTGCATCATGTTATGGGTATGATTGTAATCTTTAAGGCCTGTTGAGTTTTTCAGGATAATTAATAAATGTAATGGCGCTAAGCACAGGCAAAAACCCGGAAGAACACCTGGTTCAGTTTACTTTCCACCAGACAATGGGAGATTAATTCTACACTGGAGTTGCTTACAAAGAAGACAGTGAATGTTTCTGAGTGGCCGAGTTACATTTTTTACTTAAATCTGCTTATAAATCTATGGCAAGACCTAAAAATGGTTGTCTAGCAATGATCAACATCCTATTTGACATAGCTTGAAGAATTATAAATAATGGGGAAATGTTGCATACTCCAGGTGTGGAAAGCTCTTAGAGACTTACCCAGAAAGACTCACAGTGCTACTCAATATTAGGAAGGTGTCCTTAATGTCTTGTACTCTCAGTGTATCTCTCATACATACTGTATGTGCACCCCCCAAAAAAGTATTACTTGAGATATCCAGCAGGGAAAATAATTCTACAAAAATGACAGCAGATATCAATCTTTTCCACATCACTAAAGACTGAATAAAATAGATGACTTTTAAATTCCTTAATGACTTAAAAAGTTTTGTGAAACAAGACAATATATGAATGGCCATCGCTGGCCAAGATAATAGGTGCCCATGTCTGAACAGCCATCACGCCATCTCCTGTAGTAAGATACAAAGAAAAAAATCACTCACTCACACAAAACACACATAGCCAACCCTTCAGTCCCATGTATATAGTGAAATTAATATGGCCCTTCATAGATCCGTAGCGTGTCTTTCATTGTGTTAGCACCTCTGCGGGACTAGAACGTCACTGTCTCTGCCACGTCTCTCTACCTCCATCTTAACTGACACAGTGGTTTGAGCGATGATAGCTGTCGCTGCTCCGAGGGAGAATCTAAATGAACTGACAGCAACTGGAGCCAAGAAGACACCTCGCTCCCGAAATCCCCTGACAACCTTATTTATACTGAGGACTTTATATAGAGTGATGAGGCCTGGAAACCATGCATTTGAGGCATTGCAAGATAGCACATAATTCCTCACATCAGGTTTATCTTTTAGACAACCTGCTTAGGGATGTGGTTGCTCTTGTGACTACTGTCATATTCAGACATGTGTGACTGTACATAACATGTAATATGTATGTAATATTATTTATTTGACCTTATATCATTTTAAGAGGGCAACACAGGTACAGTACGAGAGTGAAGTGATCTGGTTTGGCTGGGGGTGTAGTCAATTGACGTCATGATTTCAGAGATAGTATAGAGACCGAAAACATAACACAGTTGGACACAATTTTGTAAAGATTCACTGTTGTTGTCAGTTGTCTGTTAGCCCACTGTTACAGTCACAACAAACAAAGAACACAGCCCATGGCAAGAGACCCACTGGACCATGGTTTGTTGTGCACAATGGGGCATTTGTTCAATTTGCTGCCTCGCCAATTCAAAGTGGAACTTTTTTCCGGCCACATAATGGAATTCTGGTATACAGTTTACTCCATAGAGGACAGAGAGACAAGCGTGATAAAAAATGTATCACAATTTTGGGTTTTTACCTTGTGTGACCACCACTGTAAGGAACTAGAGGATTTATTAGGGAAAATAAGAGGATGAGATCAGTTAGTATGCTGCAGAACTACTGTTTATCTCCCAAGCTGTGAGGAATAAAGACAATGTCTTATAAGCTGTTTGCAGGCTGGTCTCCATCAAGCTTTCATAGCTGGATATGGAGTAGCAAGAGAGTTTACTAAGGCAATACCGGTTAAATAGCCTAAAGCCAATAGCAAGACAGATAATTTGATAAGTAAATATTTAAACAAAGGAAAATCCCATATAAATATCAGGCATTTCTATCGCTGTATATCTAATTGGAAAATAAAGCAGCAGTCTATGGTTGAAGCGATGACACACAACAGCATCCTCGTTTTCCAATAGATTTTACTCCCCATATGTTCGTCAAAACTGTTGCCATTCTCAAATATGCTGCGAGAGTGGACCTAGGTAAGTGTGCTCTCTTTAAAAAAACTGAGCATTGATACTACAGTAATACCTTTTTATTCATTAGCCCCATTACCTAATAAAAAATGCATGTACTGTAGTCATCTATTTTCTTCACCGCTATTGCTACAAATACAGACCTAGAAAGAGATTTCTGACATTTACATTAGCTTTAACAGTTTGTGGTAATACATCGAGGCAGTAGGAGAATACTATTTTTATGGCCTCAGCTGAAATGTCAATAAATGCATTGGGAGGAGTAAGAAAGAAGGGAGGAGAGGGAGATGGTGTGCGTGAAGGTTTTTTAGGTTAGTGTGGAATAGCAGTCAGCTGGCTCAGGGAAATAAATAGATCTGCCCGAGGCCATATCCCACACCCCATGGTGCCCACAGGAAGATAGGGAAAACAAGGAAATGAGAAAGAGAGAGAGAGAGGGAGGGGGAAGGGGGAGAGAGGGCTGAAGAGAATAACATTTTACTTTTAACTCAAATGAAGTTACACCATTTACTCATTACAGATTAAATTGACAAAACCATCCAAATCCTTCAAGTGTGAAAATTATTAAGGATAGTCAGTCAATTTTGGAACAATTTAAAACAAGTTAGTAGCTCTCCCCAGAATTCTCCCTGTGTTTGTTTGTGTATACCGCACACAGAGAGTCCTCAAGATGTTCCAATATGGCATCCTGGTCAATCTGGAGACAAAAGAAACGCACACCTGTTTAGGCGAGGTGCTGGCTAACGGAGTAGAACACTTGAAAATGAAAAGTAGATCCTCACACTCTAGGAGCTGATGTAGACAGCTTGTCTGTAGAAATGTTGGTTATACAATTATTGCATCTGAGCTCCAAGAGTGTGAGGCGCTCCTTTTCTTTTCCAATATTCATCCCAACTTGTTCAGACAAAAGAATAAACATGTCCGCTACACTTTCACATGTGCCTTTTTCACATTTTAATGTCAATTTGGGCTGTCAAACGAAAATGTGATTTCACATGTGAAAATGTGATTTAACATGATAAACTGCTCATTTAACATGTGTTTTTTTGTAAGGGGGTGTCCGTGTCTGGCAAAGGAAACTGGGAATTTCCTTCCCTTCCCTCCAGGGATGGAGACACTTTGTCCTAGTAGCAAACCGAACACCTGTTCCTCTCAACCTGTCTCAATTTATCCTCCATATGCTCCAGCCACAACCATTGGAGGTCTGCAGAATACAACTCATGAATAATCCATTAAGTGGATTTCTTTTTTTAATCCGTTTATTTATTCATTGTGTGCGGAAGGCTAATGAGAAGCATCAATCATGGTTTAAAGCAGAGGGAAAAACAAATGCGTGTACCCCCTCTGTAGGATATTCACCAGACGCAGCAGAGACAGACGCTTTATCAGACGTGGAATGGTTTTATTGGTTGTAGGTCCTTCAAACTAACCCAGGAATAAAAAGGCAAACATGTCAAATTAATTGCAAGCAAGCATTGGGAATTGACCTTCTGAACCACACCTAAGCTAACTATAAAGCTACGTCACATGCCTCCTGGCCTTTGTACAGTACTATTTGGATTTCAACAAATATCTACTCAATAAATATTTGCACAAACTGCATCTGATAAATACCTTCAAGACCTGTGTCTGTGGTTCTCTCAAATCCCTATGATTTTCAGCAACTGGATGACATCAAGACATTTCGAAAAACTTATACGACATTAATGCAGGACATGCAACAATCTCGGACGTGATTCAGCTATTCAAACCTTGACTGCCAGGGCAGTAGCTGTTGTTCTCTTTAAATAAACATAATAGCCAACGTAATGCTGACTGTGGGGAATTGCAGTGCCACTTTGCAGTACACTGAGGAAAGTAACAGAGCAGAGAGAAACCAATCTCTCCAGCTTTCCATCGACTTTAGCTAGTGCACTGGGCTCCACTGCACTGTCAACTCAATTTGTTTTGTTCACTGAAAATATACATGACTGAGAGACATTGTTGAGCAAATGTGAAACGCTTACTAGTCAGACCAGGGGGAAAAGGAGGGTTGACAGCATCAGCAGACTTCTCATTGCAGTGCTATCTCACATCATGCCCGCTCAGATGATTCTGATATTGTGTGTTTCTTTATGGGGAAACAAATCATGGAAGGAAGAAGTACAGACCGCAAGATGTCAGAAAGATTAGGTTCCCTATCAAGCTTAGACTACAGATAGAACAGCCAGCTTAGAATTACACCTTATCATTTCTGTACCAAATACTTTGAATGGGCAACAGGCAACTGCTGTGTTCCTCTCTTTCTCTGCTCATAATCCAGCTGTCTGTGTGGAAGAATACGTGGGGAAGGGGGATGCATTATCATGCAGAGTTCAGGCATAGTTCACAGCCATACTGTAGGAGCACAGATTTGCCACATAAGGCAGCACTGAGGAAGTAGCACCACTCATTGATTATCTCTATTTTCTCCACAACTAACTTCATAAGGATAACTTCATGAGAGTTACCAGACTCAGAAATTGCATCCCAAATAAATGCTTCACAGAGTTCAAGTAACAGACACATCCAACATCAACTGTTCAGAGAAGAATCAGGCCTTCATGGTGAAATTGCTGCCAAGAAACCGCCACTAAAGGACACCAATAATAAGAAGAGAGTTGCTTGGGTCAAGAAACATGAGCAATGGAGATGGAAATGTGTCCTTTGGTCTGGTGTCCAAATTAGAGATTTTTGGTTTCAACCGCCGTTACTTTGTGAGACGTGTTGTGGGTGAACGGATGATCACCACATGTGTATTTCCCACCGTAAAGCATGGAGGAGGAGGTGTTATGGTTTGGGGGTGCTTTACTGGTGACACTGTCTGTGATTATTTAGAATTCACACTTAACCAGTATGGCTACCACAGCATTCAGCAGCGATACGCCACCCCATCTGGTTTTGGCTTAGTGGGACTGTGTAAGGGCTATTTTACCAAGAAGGAGAGCGATGGAGTGATGACCTGGCCTCCACAATCTCCTGAACTCAACCATATTGAGATGGTTTGGGATGAGTCCGACCACAGAGCGAAGGAAAAGCAGCCAACAAGTGCTCAGCATATTTGGAAACTCCTTCAAGACATTCCAGGTGAAGCTGGTTGAGAGAATGCCAAGAGCGTGCAAAGCTGTCATTAAGACAAAGTGTGGTATTTCAAGAATCTCAAAAATAAAATATATTTTCATTTATTTAACACTTTTTTGGTTACTACATGATTCCATATGTGTTAAATCATAGTTTTGATGTCTTCACTATTGTTCTACAATGTAGAAAATAGTCAAAATAAAGAAAACCCTAGTGTAGGTCTATGTGGTAAATACCCAAACTGCAAATCTAAAGAAAGTCCCTTTTTCAAGACCCTGTCTTTCAAAGATAATTCTTAAAAATCTAAATAAATTCACAGATCTTCATTGTAAAGTGTTCAAACACTGTTTCCCATGCTTGTTCGATGAATCATAAACAATTAATGAACATGCACTTGTGGAACGGTCATTAAGACACTAACAGCTAACAGACGGTAGGCAATTAAGGTCACAGTTATGAAAACTTAGGACACTAAAGAGGACTTTCTACTGACTCTGAAAAACACCAAAAGAAAGATGCCCAGGGTCCCTGCTCATCTGCGTGAACGTGCCTTAGGCATGTTGCAAGGAGGCATGAGGACTGCAAATGTGGCCAGGGCAATAAATTGCAATGTCCGTACTGTGACACGCCTAAGACAGCACTACAGGGATACAGGATGGACAGCTGATCATCCTCGCAGTGGCAGACCACGTGTAACAACACCTGCACAGGATCGGTACATCTGAACATCACACCTGCGGGACAGGCACAGGATGGCAACAACAACTGCCCGAGTCACACCAGGAATGCACAATCCCTCTATCAGTGCTCAGACTGTCCGCAATAGGCTGAGAGAGGCTGGACTGAGGGCTCGTAGACCTGTTGTAAGGCAAGTCCTCACCAGACATCACTGGCAACAATGTTGCTGGACCAGACAGGACTGGCAAAAAGTGCTCTTCACTGACGAGTCGCGGTTTTGTCTCACCAGGGGTGATGGTCGGATTTGCGTTTATCATTGAAGGAATGAGCGTCACACCGAGGCCTGTACTCTGGAGCGGGATCGATTTGGAGGTGGAGGGTCCGTCATGGTCTGGGGCGGTGTGTCACAGCATCATCGGACTGAGCTTGTTGTCATTGCAAGAAATCTCAACGCTGTGCTTTACAGAAAAGACATCCTCCTCCCTCATGTGGTACCCTTCCTGCAGGCTCATCCTGATATGACCCTCCAGCATGACAATGCCACCAGCCATACTGCTCGTTCTGTGCGTAATTTCCTGCAAGACAGGAATGTCAGTGTCCTGCCATGGCCAGCGAAGAGCTCGGATCTCAATCCCATTGAGCACGTCTGGGACCTGTTGGATCAGAGATTGAGGGTTAGGGCCATTGCCCCCAGAAATGTCTGGGAACTTGCAGGTGCCTTGTTGGAAGGGTGGGGTAACAGCAAGAACTGGCAAATCTGGTGCAGTCCATGAGGAGTAGATGCACCTCAGTACTTAATCCAGCTGGTGGCCACACCAGATACTGACTGTTTCTTTTGATTTTGACCCCCTTTGTTTAGGGACACATTATTCAATTTCTGTTAGTCACATGTCTGTGGAACTTGTTCAGTTTATGTATCAGTTGTTGAATCTTGTTATGTTGTACAGTATTTGAGTTTGAAAACGGCTTTTGAAGATTTTGAATTCCACTTTGAAATTTCAGCCCCTACAAAACTGTCCTTTAGGTATAATCAACTTAATAATTAAAATATCCTGTAGCTGAAGCATTATTTCCCTGCTGTAGCAAACTGCCTCAAATCTGTAGGGAGATGGGTCTGTGCTGCCAAGCTTTTTAAAGCAGGCAGGGATGAAACATCGCCTTCTCTATAAAATTATTATGTTATTAAATGAGATCCCACAATACTCTTGTAAGTGCTTAAAACTTCTTAGGGCTAGGGGGCAGTATTTTGAAATTCGGATGAAAAACATGCCCAAAGTAAACTGCCTGTTACTCAGGCCCAGAAGCTATAACTAGTAGCTTTGGATATAAAACACTCTGAAGTTTCTAAAACTGTTAAAATAATGTATGTGAGTATAACAGAACTGATATGGCAGGCAAAACCCCGAGCAAAATCCATCCAGGACGTCTGAATCAGTCATGTCACACTGTTTTCAATTGGCATGCTATTCAATGCTGGGTATTTTAGCTCCCAGATTGCAGTTCCTATGGCTTCCACTAGATATCAACATTCTTTTGAAAAAGGTTGGAACGTTCAATCATGAAAATCAAGGGAGTAAGACCACTAGTTCCTGGGTTCACGTCAAGTGTACTGTTTTGGATTCTGCGCGTAACAGGGAATGCTCGCTCAGTTCTTTTTGTCTTCTATTCAGCAGGTTATATTCCGTCTGAAATATTATAGTGTATATTCATTTTAGGGTAACTGACTATTGATTACAAATGCTGTTTGACTTTTTTCCGCGACACCTTTGGGTACTTTTGGGATATCGTTTGTCTGCATGAATGAAAGCCTTTGGGCAGGTGGATTACTGAACAAAATGCGCCAACCAAACGGAGCTATATGTATCTAAAGAGGAACTTTATCGAACAAAAGGACCTTTAATTGTGTAACCTGGACGCTTTGATATGCCATCAGAGGAAGATCAAAGGTAAGCGATATATTTTATTCTATTTTTGAGTTTTGTGACACCTCTGCTGGTTATGTTATTATGCTAATTGTGTTTTTGAGTGGGGGTGCTGTCCTCAGACAATCAAATGTTCTGCTTTCATCGTAAAGCCTTTTTAAAATCTGACAATGCTGTTAGATTAACAAGAGTCTAAGCTTTTGAAGGGTGTGCAACATTTGTATTTTCATGAATGTTTGAAATTAGTATTTTTGTAATTTGAATTTGGCGCTCTGCATTTCACCGGATGTTGTCAAAATCGATCCCGTTCACGGGATTGGATCCGTAACAGGTTAATCCAAGTATCTCCGGCTGCCCTGCAAATGTACCAGATGTCAGTGAGTATAACACAATTTGGGATGAAACTCAGAAAATGTATGTTTCTTACTGTTTCGCTTCCTTGACAAACTTGAAACTTTATTTCAGTATTTCTCTCTTAGAAGTGTTGTGCTTTGCTGTTCACTCTCTCTCAATTCCCAGGTGCACTGGTACTCTAGCTATGTGCTTGTCTGGGCTACTTGTTCTCAATTAGTTTAGGTTTCCAATGGCTCAAATGCCACAAAGCGTAAAGTTTGTCAGGAATGCAAAGCTACTATGTCAGTTTTCTGCCCAAACTTCAAACCGCTTCTTTCACAAGTTCTCTCTTAGCAGCACTGTGCTTTGCTGTTCTCTCTGTTCTCTCCCAGGTGAAATGTTAGGGGTGGGTGGACCGAGTCGAAGTCTCTCCCTTTCCCTCGCAGGGCAGGATAAAAGCAAAACATCTGATTTTCCCCTAAGAGAAACATTGACGACATGACGGCAGAAGCATGAGTGGCCGGCGTGCACAGCCAATCCCCATTGAATCAGATAGCGTGTTAATTCAGCCTAATTTGCCATCAGTCCCACTAATTGCATCTGACTGGCTTTCCAGAGAGTATTGTAATTCCCTTAAATTAGTTTAAGCGTCTGTGATGAGGTATGCTTGAACTCAATTAATGCAAAGTGATATGTGATTTGTTTTCCTCATTGTTTACCATTAGCAGCCTACTCAGAAGAAATGTAGCTAAAATAATAACTGGGGAATGTTTAATTGAATTAATAGTATGAACAGTGCATTAATTCCATTGCTCTTAGGGACTCCTATTGGCTCCATGTTACTTACAAAGTCAGAACTAAAGCACTCTAATATATCATATTGAACAAGGATCACATGGTTTTAAATAAAACAATATAAAATGTGACATTTCTAGTGGTGTAAAGAACTTAAGTCAAAATACTTAAAAGTACTACATAAGTAATTTTCTGTACATACTATTTATATTTTTGACTACTTTTACTTTTACTCCACTAAATAATGTACATTTTACTCCATACATTTTCCCTGACACCCAAAAGTACTCGTAGTATGCTTAGCAGGACAGGTAAGTAGTACAATTATCAAGAGAACATCCCTTGTAATCCCCCCTGATCTGGCGGACTCACTAATAACAAGTGCTTAGTTTGTAAATTATAGCTGAGTGTTGGAGTGTGCCCCTGGCTATCAGTACATTTAAAAAAAACTGAAAATCGTGCCGTCTGGTTTGCTTAATATAAGGAATTCCAAATGATTTATACTTTTACTTTTATAACTTAAGTATATGTTAGCAAATACATTTACTTTTGATACTTAACAAATACTTTCTGACTTTAAATCAAGTATCATTTTACTGTGACTTTTACCTTTACTTGAGTCATTTTCTATCAAAGTATCTATACTATTAGTCATGTATGACAATTGAGTACTTTTTCCACCTGTCACATCTTCTCCTGCTCCTCCCCTCCGACGTCTCGCCGGAATACTAACCACCAGTCCTGGGATTCATCATTACTCAAACCAGGCACTCATCAATACGCGCACCTGTTAATCATTATGATTCACACCTGGACTTCATTACCTTCATCATTTCCTCCCTTTTATATGTCACTCTCTTATGTTCACTCACCAGTTGGTATTATTATTGTCTACTGGCGTGTAGCCACATGGAATTGTCTCGTTCCTGGTTTTGTTGTTTTATTAAACGTTGCACCTGCTTCCCGACTCACAGCTCCATTATTACACCCCCATTGGAGATTTCTTAAATACTGCTGATGCACAGTATTTTGATATCAAGCATCGTCGTCAAATCAAAGTAATTTAAGTCTTTTAAATGTGCACTTTTTGATTTCCCAGGAAAGTGGTCCGATTTCTGCATAGCACTGATTTCGTTAACGACCTCTCTTTCTGTTATTATAAAAGTTTACTTGAAGTTGATCTCAGTGCCGGGTACTCATGTTTGAGTCCTCAGCTGGCTGACATGTTGTCACAGAACATGTTTTAACTCCACATGTGGGACAAAAACTCACTTTTCTTGTAATTTTCCTCATCATTCTATTCCCTAGATGTGCCTTTAAATAATGTATCCTGTCACACACTTAAAATGTACTTAGTGTAGAATTAGTAAGGAGGAAACATACTGTACGTTGTCTTTTGACTTGATCCCAATTTTATGCTTATCTTATCAAAAGTCTGTCTGACTAACAATAAGTCACATTATACATTATAATACATACACCACAGTCATTCAATCTATGTTTGCACAATCATTTATAATTATCAGGTTCTCAGATCCAGGTCATTCCAAGTGAAAACCTAGACAGCCAGTGGATTGTGTAGTAATCTGTATATTCAACATCCAAGTATTACCAAACTATTACAGAATTAGATCTAATATACAGAGAGGAGAAGACCTGGGATAACTATAGTTTTAGCTGTGTTTTGTGGAAAGGAGCAATTTCTTCAGGGAAACAAATAGTTACTTTGGAGGTGACAGCAACTATTTGAATACAAAAAAACAACTTTTTAAACTATTTGAATACTGATCCCAGAAAGTGACAACTTTTCAAAACTATTTGAATAAAGATGTCAAGAAGTAATTACTTTAGTTAGCTATTCGAATACAAATCTGAGAAATCAACTACAGTACTTTTCTGAAATATGCTGCCTTCAACTAATAGAAATAGAATGAATAGAGCACGCACAATCTCCTATACTATTCCCATATTTCTAATATAAGTGTATTACGTAGATCAATGTTGACTATCTTTTGTAAATGTACATTTTTCTAAATGTCCATGATCATAATCAACTCAAACAAACCAAACAAATAATTTGTATGATACTTGAAAATACCGCAGAGTAATTCTTAGCCATATTTGTCCATCTGAGGGTGTGTTCTTGTTTCAAATCAAACAATCAAATGTATTTATAAAGCCCTTTTTACATCAGCAGATGTCAGAAAGAAACTGAGCCTTGTTTCCGGTTGTAGAGTGTGCAACAGGTCAGTACCTCAGGAGTAAATGTCAGTTGGCTTTTCATAGCTGAGCATTCAGAGGTTGAGACAGCAGGTGCGATAGAGAGAGAGAGAGAGAGAGAGGCGCAAACAGCAGGTCCGGGACAAGGTAGCACGTCTGGTGAACAGGTCAGGGTTCCCTAGCCGCCGGCAGAACAGTTCAAAGTGTAACAGCAGCACGACCAGGTGAACTGGGGACAGCCATTAGTCATCAGGCCAGGTAATCCAGAGGCATGATCCTAGGGCTCAGGTCTTCTGGGAAGGGAGGGAGTGAATTACTTAAATTCACAAAATAAGACAGGAGAATTACACCAGATTGGTATTTATTTTATTCATTTTTATTTAACCTTTATTTTACTAGGCAGGTCAGATAAGAACAGATTTTTATTTACAATGACGGCCTACCCCAGCCAAACCCCGACAACGCTGGGCTAATTGTGCACCACCCTATGGGAATCCCAATCACGGCCGGATGTGATACAGCCTCAATTCGAACCTGGGACTGTATTGATGCCTCTTTCACTGAGATGCAGTGCCTTAGACCGCTGCGCCACTCGGGAGCCCAACAGACTATATCATCTTTAAAGGGATAGTTTACTCAGAATACCATGTAACATGATTTTCAACCTACCTTGGCTCTCGTTGATTTAAAAAGGCTTCCTTTCGACACTAAATAGACATATTTTGTTACCGTTAGCATTCTCAGTTATTAGATGAGGTACGATCACGAATATCCTACCAACGGGACATTAAAAACTGCGCCCCACCACTCCCTAAGTAGTTCATTGAAGTTCAGTATATGAACATTGAGAACATAATTCTCGTAACAGAACATCGAATAGACTCGTGACGAGGTTCATTCGTCTACAACAGCAACACGTGCTAAACGACTACACTAAACTTGACACAGCTTTGAAATTAGAATTCAGTGGTTCTGTGACTCGCAAACACGATAGCTCTCTGGCTAACACTGTCAAACAAGCTCAGAATGAACACCCACAAGCTTATTATCATAGGCTTCATTCAGCTTACTTTGGCCTACCCACTGAAACAGGAATGGAAGAGCTTTTACCATTCAAACAAATGTTTCTGTCGAAAATGTTTACCTACTTGGGCCCTTATTACCTACTTGGGCCCTACAGCCCACATTGGCTTGGCTATCATACAACTCAGAGAGATTGCAAGCACAGCTTTTGAGGCATCAAAAGCTTGCAACGCTAAGAGCCCTGACCACTCGGTTTGGAAGTTTGACCAGGAGCACTCATTCCAGTTAGAGGGTGCATTATCAGGTATTGGACCGTTGAGAGGTGATGCACAACAACGGTTTCTACCACGAAACTACGAATCCAATAATCACTGCTGTCAAAATATATGTAAAGTACGTCGCCATTGAAATGACTTTCGCTACAATCGGATTAAATGGTGCCGGAAGAAATGGCAGCCGTTTTACGGGCGCCTAACCAACTCTGCTATTATGTGGGTTTTTCGCGTTATTTGTAACTTATTTTGTACATAATGTTTCTGCAACCGTATCTTACGGCAGAAAAGAGCTTCTGGATATCAGGACAGCTATAACTCACCTCCGATTAGACAAAGATTTTTTCAACAACAAGCAAGACGCACATGATTTTCTCAAAACACCCGGCAGGGCCGACATCCCAGTTATTCGCAAGAAGAAGTGACGCAGGTACAGGGGCAAAAGAGGTGGATGCCTGGTCAAGCCCCCAAGGAGGCGATTGGGAAAGCTGCCGTTACCGTCAATACTACTCGCCAACGTGCAATCATTGGACAATAAATTAGGCGAGTGCGATCACGAATATCCTACCAACGGGACATTAAAAACTGCAACATCCTATGTTTCACGGAATCGTGGCTGAATGACGACATGGATATTCAACTAGCGGGATATACGCTGCACCGGCAAGATGGAACAGCACACTCCGGTAAGATGAGGGGCGGTGGTCTGTGCATATTTGTAAACAACAGCTGGTGCACGAAATTGCAGGC
Source organism: Brachymystax lenok tsinlingensis (assembly GCA_030435695.1). Classification (NCBI taxonomy): domain Eukaryota; kingdom Metazoa; phylum Chordata; class Actinopteri; order Salmoniformes; family Salmonidae; genus Brachymystax; species Brachymystax lenok. The sequence goes on along the minus strand of CM059811.1, from coordinate 30,850,368 downwards.
CACACTAAATTGCAGGCCACACTACTTTCCTAGAGAGTTTTCAGCTATTCTTTTCGTGGCTGTTTATTTACCACCACAGACGGGTGCTGGCACTAAGACCGCACTCAGTCAGCTGTATAAGGAAATAAGCAAACAGGAAACCACTCACCAAGAGGCAGCGCTCCTAGTGGCCGGAGAAATTCTGTAGCCGATGTGAGTAAGACCTTTAGTGAGTGTTTTGTTCCAAGTACAATGCTTTTAGTTTTAGAAATATTTTAGTGCTAAAGTATTCCTTGCCACCCACTCTGAAACTAACTGAGGCTCTTTGTTGAGTGTTGCAGTAATTTCAGTCGCTGTAGTAGCTGACACGTATAGTTTTGAGTCATCCGCATACATAGACACTCTGGCTTTATTCAAAGTCAGTGGCATGTTGTTAGTAAACATTTTTAAAAGCAAGGGGCTTAAACAGCTACCCTGGGGAATTCCTGATTATAACTGGATTATATTTGAGAGGCTTCCATTAAAGAACACCCTCTGTGTTCTCTTAGACAAGTAGCTCTTTATCCACACTATAGCAAATCGAATCAAGTTTTATTTGTTATATACACATGGTTAGCAGATGTTAATGCGAGTGTAGCGAAATGCTTGTGCTTCTAGTTCCGACCATGCAGTAGTATCTAACAAGTAATCTAACAATTTCACAACAACTGCCTTATACATACAGGTGTAAAGGATTGAATACGAGTATGTACATATAAATATATGGATGAGCGATGGCTGACCGGCATAGGCAAGATGCAGTAGATGGTATATAGTACAGTATATACATGTGAGATGAGTAGTGTAGGATATGTAAACATTATATAAATGGCATCGTTTAAAGTGGCTAGTGATACATTTATTACATCCACTTTTTAATTATGTAAAGCCTGTGGTGGAATAATCAGAATTAGTTGAGTAACATAGATAATTAAGATGTCGTATCTGCATAATATGCTTATGTGATATACTTGTTATTAGATTGTATCCCTTCGGACTCTGGTGTAGGCAGTTGCACTTATTTCCTCAGCTGGGGCTCAGTCACCTGGGTCCCAGAGAGGGGAGAGGTCAGGCTTGTCTTTCACATGCCCATGGTGCTATGCAGAATATCAGAAAGGGAAGAGGACAGGGGGGAACATTGTCTTCTTATGTGAATGTGTCTTTACCTATTCGTAAACCATGTGAAGGGATGGGGTGATTAATGGGGAACCAATTACTTGTCTCCACAATGTCTGTGTGCCAGTCACTCCCTCCTTTTACTTTGGGGGATGTGTGTGGTAGTGTCTGGAACCATTGTATGTCATCTCTGATGTTGCACTTATCTTGGGATAGTGTATGAGCTAGAGGCTCACTCCCCTCAGTGAGCTTGTCCAGGTGTATGGTCAAGAAGGGGTTTTACTTGAGATGGGAGTATCTGGAGTTGACAATTGATTTATGCCATTGGATGAGTTGGTGTTTCTGCGCTATGAAGTACCAGGAACGAGATCTGAACCTCGTCTTAGGGGCCAAACTGAACATAATTTATAGCGAATTCTATCTGGCTGTGGGATGCTGCTATCATTTAAAAACTCTCACCTTGTGACCTGTTCCAAACATCTGTGGTTTGTTATGTAGACTAGGGGTGGATCTTTGCTATAAAAGATCTCAGTAGCCTTTGTGTCGCCGCTCTCAACGGACCATCAGAGAAAGTGGTGAGTTCGTTGAGAAGCCATTGCTATTGCAAAGCTCTTACTATTAAATACGTATTTTAAGTATAACTCTGACTTGTGTGATAAGTTTGTCTCTACTCATTTGATAGTAAAGAAATTAACCACCACAAGCCATAACACATACATTTTTCCAGCAGCAGACTATGATCTATAATGTCAGAAGCTGCACTGAAGTCTAACAAGACAGCCCCCACAATCTTTTTATAATCAATTTCTCTCAGCCAATCATCAGTCATTTGTGTAAGTTCTGTGCTTGTTGAGTGTCCTTCCCTATAAGCACGCTGAAATTATGTTGTCAATTTGTTTACTGTGAAATAATATTGTATCTGGTCAACCACAATTTTTTCCAGAAGTTTACTAAGGGTTGGTAACAGGCTAATTGGTCGGCTATTTGAGCCAGTAAAGGGGGCTTTACTATTCTTGGGTAGCAGAAAGAATTTAGCTTCCCTCCAGGCCTGAGGGCACAGACTCTCTAGTAGGCTTAAATTTAAGATGTGCCAAATAGGAGTAGCAGTATCATCTGATATTATTGTCAGTAATTTTCCATCCAGATTGTCAGACCCCGGTGGCTTGTCATTGTTGACAGACAAAAATATTTTTTTCACCTCTTCCACACTGACTTTACGGAATTCGAAAGTACAATTCTTGTCTTTCATAGTTTGGTCTGATATACTTGGGTGTGTAGTGTCAGATGCAGACACTATATCCTATGTAACTACATTGTTCGAACATTACACATGATTGGCTATAGCCTTTGAGCCAAGTCATAATATAGAAATAAATACGTTAAAATGACCGATAGTTAATGTGAATGGGTGTGTCTTGTTACAATTGTTGTTACAAGGTCCTAGCTTATGTATTAACCCTGGTATTGCATGTGGATTCGATGGTAGTGGCACCTTGTAGTTACATGTAGCAAGTTCAGAATTTAGTTTGAGTTATTAAAATGATAATTCACAGGTGACTTTCAAACGTGTAATTACAAAGCATTAGTTACATTGTGAAACAAGAGAAATTTAATCTGTAATTGCACATGTGGACTAACCTTCAGAACATGGATGCGTAATAACACATTCCTTGTGCCAATTGTGCAATAATTAATAGCGCTACAACCTTATTAGCATGTAATTACAAACACATAGTAACTAATATGTTGTTGCTATAGTTATTACTGTGTAGTTACTTAGTAATAGGGTCAACATAATGTACATTTTACCCAGTTTCCAAAGTCCAATGTAACTACAATGTTACTGTATGTCTCATTCATTATGTAAATTTATTTTTTTTGCATTTGAAGGTGCAAAAGTGGTCCATCCTGAAGTTGAGGTGATTCCATTTCCCACGTGTATAAAATCCTAGGCTATATTAAGAGTCATATCTAAGAGCCCTACCAAACCATGTGCTTGTGTCATACCCAAGAAGACGCAAGGCTGTAATCGCTGCCAAAAGTGCTTCAACAAAGTACTGAGTAAAGGGTCTGAATACTTATGTAAATGTGATATTTCACTTGTACATTTGCAAACAATTCTACAAACCTGTTTTTGCTTTGTCATTATGGGGTATTGTGTGTAGATTAATAAGGAAAACAAACCAATTTAATCAATTTTAGAATAAGGCAGTAACATAACAAAATGTGGAAAAATTCAAGGAGTCTGAACACTTTCCGAATGCACTGTATTTAGACTAATTAAACTAACTGTTGTATTTGGCTGTATTTGGCAGCCAGTACATTTTTTTAATAACTTGAATATATTCAAGTACCTTCAAATATTGTTTGGTTTTCTGAGATCTCTATTAGATTAGTTGCCTTTTAGTTTAAACTCTATATAAAATATATTTGACTGCCTCAAGTATTTGAAAAGTTGGTATTTTCAAATGAACTACAAAATACAATTATTTTCTGGCCAGGTATGCAGAGGATCAGACAGTTAAGTATTGATGGAAGCTGCTTTGTCAAGTCATGTGATTTAACTCTAACCCCTGCTCCCCTATTTGTCCCTCGGTGGCGTGGCTCAATGCTCTGTGGCACTTGTGATGGACAATTCACCTTGAGCTCCTCTGTTCTCTCTCCCAGTTTTTATGTGTCAATTTCCCCATCCTATCCGCACTGGAATAATGAGCCATTTCAGAAATTCCACTCAGGGATGCCTGCCGAATCATACAAGATCCTGGATTTCTCACCTCTTGTGTGTCTGGAAGGCACAGCTCGATCGGCCAAGCCTGGCCGCTGTTTCGGAGGCATAAGTTGGCCAGGAGAATATCCCGAGCTGGTTGAATGAAAACTATTGGCTTCGTCTGATGCTGAACAGGTGGTTGCCTCTGCTCCTCTTTTCGGATGGCTGGTTAGGCATTTTCCACCTCATAAAGGATGCTGCTGTGCCGGAAAAAGACAAAGACAGCCCTCCAATTTATGCCTTGGACTAGTCTATAGCTAGCTGTCCATCTGCATTAAGGTACAGAAAAAGACCACTGTCGTGTCAGATTCCAAGGCTCGGGCTGAGCCCTGTGGCTATGTTGAGCAGCAGGATTCTGTCAAGCCGCTGAGAAGAACAGGTAGCCGGGGGAAAGTCTTGGTAGGAAACATTATTTTTATCCGCAGTAAGGGGGGGGGGATTCTAAAAGTGAAAGGTGGATTCATTTCAGCTCATTTCTACTGCATATTTCGAGTAAAAGAGTATACACTTGTGAAATAGCTGTTTTACATGTTTAGTTTAAATTTCACACATTAAACCATATTTTCTCAAAAAAATCTGCGTATGTCCCACGTAACTACTTCACAGCAGAGGCATTTTAATTATTATTTTCAACTGGCAGGTTCATTAAATAGTACCCGCAAAACACCAGTCTCAACGTCAACAGTGAAGAGGCGACTCCGGGATGATGGCCTTCTAGGCAGAGTTGCATAGAAAAAGACATATCTCAGACTGGCCAATAAAAAGAAAAGATTAAGATGGACAAAAGAACACAGACACTGGACAGAGGAACTCTGCCTACACGGCCAACATCGCCTCTTCACTGTTGACATTGAGACTGGTGTTTTGCGGGTACTATTTAATGAACCTGCCAGTTGAGGACTTGTGAGGCGTCTGTTTCTCAAACTAGACACTCTAATGTACTTGTATTCTTGCTCAGTTTGTGCACCTCGGCCTCCCACTCCTCTTTCTATTCTGGTTAGAGCCAGTATGCACTGTTCTGTGAAGGGAGTAGTACTCAGCGTTGTATGTGATCTTCAGTTTCTTTGCAATTTCTCTCATGGAATAACCTTCGTATCTCAGAACAAGAATAGACTGACGAGTTTCAGAAGAAACAGTCGTAGTTTTTCTTCAGAGCTCCCAGTTGTTTTGAATGCTCAGAAGTCTGAGATTTCCGAGTTCTCAGTTGTTTTGAGTGTGGCATTAGAGTTGGGATTATGGTTAATTGTTAAGATAGCTAGCTAGATACATTTCTAAACAAAATACTCCGCTATGCAAGTGACCATTTCACTGTACTTTTTACACCTTCTGTATCCTGTGCATGTGACAAATAAACATACATTTCATTTGATATAGTGTGTGTTTACCAGAGACAGTAAAGTGAAGAACAACATGTCCTGCACCGAAGTCAGATTAGGATACAGGCCAAGGACTTGATGAAGTGTATTTTTTCTACTACTTTTTGTTACTACTTTCACCACTTTCAGTCTTGAAATCTTTGGTTGTTTATAACGCACTATAAGTCCTTAACTTCTTAGGGAGCGGCTCCCGAGGTGACGGTTTTGGAGAGTCTGGCGTGCCCAAAGTAAAATGCCTCCCACTCAGGCCCAGAAAATAGGATATGCACATAATTAGTACTATTGGATAGGAAACACTCTGAAGTTTCTAAGAGTGTTAAAATATTTTCTGTGAGTATAACAGAACGGATATAGCACGCAAAAACCTGAGGAATTTCTGTCCTGGAAAAAGTGTATTTGACACATTGCCTCATTTTGAACCCCTCCCTATTGAAAATGACCATATATGGGAGTAAGATTGCAGTACCTATTGCTTCTACTGGATGTCAACAGTCTTTGATGATGTTTAGTTGCTCTGGATGGTAATAGAAGAAGAATTTCGAAGTGGTCATTGGATGTAAACAGAAGAGGATGCGTGTTCACGGGCTCCACGCGCTGTGGTTTTTTCCTTTCCTATCGAAATATTATAGTAAATATACATAAAAGTGTTCCAAAGGATACATTATCACTACTCCCTAAGTAGTTAATGATTTGTTATTCTTATCTATTACTTTTTTGGGGAGTATTTTCTTAAAACTGCATTGTTGGTTAAGGGCTTGTAAGTAAGCATTTCACTGTAAGGTCTACACCTGTTGTATTCGGCGCATGTCACATCCGATTTGATAATGTCACGACTTTCGCCGAAGTCGGTCCCTCTCCTTGTTCGGGCGGCGTTCGTCGGTCGATGTCACCGGTCTTATAGCCATCGCCGATCCACTTTTCATTTTCCATTTGTTTTGTCTTTGTTTTCCACACAACTGGTTTTCATTCCCCAATTACTTGTTCATGTATTTAACCCTCTGGTTCCCCCATGTTTGTGTGCGTGATTGTTCCTTGTTCTTTGTCGGTACCTTTCCGGCTGGTATTTTCGCCCGTGTGTTATTGATACCGTTATTTTGGGCACGTTGTAAATTGTTTACTTTTTACTTTACCGTCTTAGTAAAATACGTTGTTCACTCATCTCTGCTCTCCTGAGCCTGACTTTATTCACCAGCTACACACACCGACCTGACAGATATTTTTTTTTGCGTAGTCTTGCGTGAATTCGAAAATTTTCTCGCTGGTGCTCGCATTGCCTTGTTGTTTTTCTTACAAATAATAACTTGTGTGCATTCCTATCAAAGTAAGTTCCTTATTTTCGGTATATCGTGTAGTCGTTTCTACTTAACGCGCATACAGTATGTTTGGAGCATAATGTATTTACAGTTTTAACAGTACTGGTGACAAATAATGCATTCCGATTATTGCATAGATTCTAACGGACAGCTATGATGTGTGTAAAAGGTGTGTGTAATGATGACAAGACAAGTCCGGGGTTGATGAGTGAAGGGCGTTTGCCAGCTGCAGGTTCGGCAGCAGCTAGAAGGCCACCCCCGCCGAATGCCTGTGCTGGACAGGAGGGGGAGCCAAAGCGAAGGCTGGTGTGACAGGATGCCGCCAACCTTGGGGACGACCCCGGAGACGCTGTGAGTGTCAGTCGATTGAGAGAGCACAGAGAACAGTCCAGGACTTCCCACGCCGGAACCCAGCACCGCTCTTCAGGACCATGCCCCTCCCAGTTGACCAGGTACTGGAGAGACCCCCCACAACGCTGTGAGTCCAACATGCTGCGGACGGAGGGAGGGGGTTTGTGGAGTACACCAATATGTTGTCTATGTACACCAGTACACAGCAACCCAACATGTCTCTGAACACCTCGTTAATGAAGGATTGAAACACTGAGGGTGCATTTGTCAGGCCGTAGGGCATTACACTGTATTCGTAGTGCCATGTGCTAGTGCTGAAGGCGGTCTTCCATTCATCCCCCTCTGATGCACACCAGGTTGTAGGCACTACGTAAATCCAATTTGGTTATTGGTTCATTGAACAAAGCATGGGAAACAGTGTATAAACCCTTTAAAGTGAAGTTATTTGGATTTTAACGAATTATCTTTGAAAGACAGGGTCCTGAAAAATGGACGTTTCTTTTTTTGCTGAGTTTATATAGAGAGACAAAGAGAGAGGGAAAGAGAGAGCTCTTTCTGAGCTGAGCCAAGTAAATGCAACACGCTGAACCATTGCTTTGACTCTCACTCTATTTGTTTTCCATACTGCAATCTGAAGCTATTTACATAAGATATCAGGCCTCCTTCACTCTGATAGGCATTGTAAAGTGGCTACTTGTCCCTGGTTATTCATACATGTAATCAGCTGTGGTTTGAACAGAGCATCAGCAGAAACTGACTCAAATCGATAGTCAGCCAACCAGATACTTGCCGATACTTGCCTGGTTACAGAGGCTGCTGGTGAATCAATTTAATGTGGGACTAAAAAAC